>CAWUFW010005435.1:530000-1130000 GCA_963921515.1 Calotriton arnoldi | reverse complement strand
TCTGCAGCAAAAAGGAAAGGAGGGTTTGCAAGCTTCAGCTAAAGTGACCTGCTTACTTTTTGTCTCTGCTGGGACAATGTAATCTTTTGCAATATTACCCCTGGGAACTGGCTGAATAGCAGCCTATTCAGCTGACAACATACTTTATTGTGTAACACAAGACCTGGCCATCTAAGGTAATGAGTATCCCTTAACACTTGAATGCCAAACTTCACTTATAGAAGAATGCAAGAGAAGAGCTAGTGAAAAACTCCCTTTAATATTAGGACTCCTAGTTTTATGGTATTTATTTTTCGAACCTTTTTTCTGTATTTAGCCATATTTATTTTTTGCTAATTTCATCTGCATTTATCCCTATGTATTCTGTGTTTTGTGAAAAATGAAGCTGCAACTAGTACATTTTTACGGTTATTTCACTGATAAGGGCACATTCGCACTTGGATGCCGGAGGGTTTTAGTGCTAAAAGAAGACATACAGGACGCATCACTGTTAGGCAAAGCGCTCATATGAAAACATCAGTATTGCAGTATAAACACATGCACAACTGTGGCTGTTTAAAACATCATGAGAAAATGTTTTTTTTAACTCCCCGTCTGTCAGTCGACACAGCCATTGACCTGGCAGTCCTTATTAACAGCTTTGAAAATAACTCAAAAGAAGGATGTTTCTGTCTGTATTAAAATGTAAAAATCCGTAAAAATGGAAAACCGGTAGACTTTAATATGATCTCTTCACCCTCCTGCAAAGAAGGCTATAAAAGGATTCAGTGATTTTTACCACCAGTTGCTAGCATCAGTTTGAGAATCAAGTTCACTTACTTCAGTATTTAAATTTTCCACGAATTTTAGGGCCTCGTTATCCTTTAAATGTGCCAATATCTTTGGTGTTTTGACTAAGAACAGTGCAGGCTCCAGGCAAAATTGAAGTTCACATGCTGAAACTCTACCCATACACTTAATTGTGGTCATTCTCCAGCCCTCTTGCAGTATTTTGTTGCTGCCTCTAGGTGGTGCCCTAAAGCTGTTCACTTACTACAGATTATGGAAGTGCCAGTGCTAGTTTTCACTCCAATCCACAACCTCCTCTCAGTCTCATGCCAGCCTGCCTCAATCCGTCTTATTGTAACTCTGCAATTGGCTGATACCTTGTTTCATAGATCACAACCTCTCCTCTTTAAACCCCTATCCCTGTAATTTAACATTAACTAATCTCCACCAGCCTATCTATCCCACCAGCCATTCACCACATAGCCACCACCAATGTCACACCTAACTGGTATTAATATATCACAAAGTAACTAGAGTAAATGCAGGCAACTTTTCACAGTCACAATAACCAACAAACATACTAACCACTAACCTTAGGTTCCGGATTAGCATGCTACCCGCTGTAAAGCGCTTCAACGCCTCGTCAGGGGTAGTAAGCGCTATATAAATCCAATTACAATTACAAGGGCTATACATAAAACTGTTTGTCTGAGCTGAGAAGATTTCAGGAGAGGACAAGTTCATCTTCAGGCTGGATAAAAAAGAGACTATTTCGACAAAAGGCAAGTTTGTCACAGTCCTATGTCGAGTTTGTTCATCAGTTTCACCAAGTGCCACCTCTGACTCAGAATTAGGTGACATTATATTAGGGTCCCAGAAATCCACTGACTTGGGAGAAAACAGTTTGCCTTGCATCATAAGTCATTCATGGGCCCTCTCCACAAGCCTGTCACTGCTGTGCACTGGGCAGAAGTTTACTGAGACCAATTCTTTCCAACCATTATTTCTTCAGTTCTGATTCCAGTTGTGGACTTTGTCATCAGCGACAGAGACTCACCGCTGGTGGCCGGGCGAGCACTGGTCTGAGAATAGTAACGAAGAAAAGTCATCACAACATACATTTGTAATCAGTGTTTCATAGCTTTGAAAGATATATTTATTTAAATATGCTGATCTTAAAGGCAAACATTAAAATAAGATGTCTGATCTGCCAAGCAAAAGATATTTTAGAAGGAAGGCAAAATACAAATATTTACAATTTTAAAGACACACTTAGAAATACAAACCACAATTTGAATAAATAACTATGCATGTCTTAGCAAATGTTTACAATTATCATTATTGAATGACAATATACGTATCACTTGTGGCATGCACATGAAGATAAACACCATAAAAAAGTAGGCAATCGTTACTGGTTCATACAGGCTTTTCAGGTCAGACAATGTTAAATACTGATTATTTTTTTTTTTTTTAAATGGTCCTTATGGTGCTTCGGCATGGTGCTGAATGAGTAGTTCACTGCCTAGCAGTTCCACTCATATCATATGTCGGCAAATTGGTCTGCCAGGTGCCCCACCGATGGAAGAGTACAGATGCAGACAAGTGACCGTCCCAGAAGGGCTGGCTGCAGGAAGTGAGAGCAGTTGACCACACATACACAGGGACAGCCCGTGAGAGAAGTAATGGACCCAAGATGGCACCCGCCACTATCCTGCAAGGCATGGGTGATGACATCCCCACCCCCATAGTCAATCATGTTGGCCCATAGAGCAGCACTTGAACCCAACTTGTCTCCCTTGCGGCCATCTTGTAAATAACTGGTGGGTAGAGCCATGAATCTCAAGGCTGGATGGGACTGCATGCATCACTTTACAGAAGGACTGAGTTGGATCACTGCAATAAGACTAGCTGGGCAAGAAGAGGAGACCCCACTCAGGGCTCCATCAGAATAAGGCACAACTCAAGAGACTTGCCCGAGGTGTAGGCCCTAGATGATGAGAATTCAATAGGAGACGGGCCAGCTGTACTTTCCCTGAGCACTGCACTGTGCTACAGCACTGTACACCCTCTGGATAGATCATAAAACAGATAGGGCTGGGCGTAGCGCCACTACGCAGAATTTTGGAAAAAATGTGTGGAAAACGAGCGCACGTCCTGAGGGTCCGTGTGCCCGGGACAGGGGTCCCTCGTGCCTGGGCAGGCTCCCCGATCTCCCCGGCCTGGCTGGGTTGAGAAGCAGGGACCGGCCCCAGGGACTGCGTTTCGGTCATGGCCTGGGGTTTGGGAGCCCCCGTCCTGCCGCCTGCCAAGTGTCCATCTGCCCGGGACAAGGGTCCCTGGTGCAGAGCCCCGGAGACCTGCAAGGGCAGGCGGGAGCCCTACCGCGAAGGCTCTGCTCGGGGCGGGCAGATGGGAGTCCTTTCGACTCCGGCCATCTGGTCGCACCTTTCCCCTCGGCCATCTGGTCGCATGCAATGCTTTCCAATGGGGCGACCAGATGGCCGGGCTGCCCTGGAAGTCCCGATGAGGGCTCATTTGCCTCCCGGATCCCAGCCAGGGCTCCAGGAGGTCGGGCACGTTCGCGCCCAGGGTCCCCTGAGCCTTGCGGTGCACATGGATTCCCAGAAAGCGGGGTAGCCTTCCTCCGGATTACTAGGGGCAGGGTATGCCGGGACACCCCTCCAGGGCTGGCGGTTCTCTGCCGGGGACCAGATGGGCTATGCCCGGACAACACCTCCCTAGGCATCCGGGGCTCCCTCCTCCGGCCCACGGCGTGGCAAAGTGCCCGGGACGGGCTCCATGGGTCCCGGGCAGTCCTCCCCCGGGCGCCCCGGCCCGAGAGCTCCGGTGGTCCTCCCCGTGCATGAGGCCCAGCCGGGGTCCCCGAGCCCCCGGGAAGTGGAGTGCCCGAGCCCTGCGTGGGCAGGCGGGAGCCCTACCGGGAAGGCTCGGCTCGGGGCAGGCAGATGGGAGTCCTTTCGACCCCGGCCATCTGGTCGCACCTTTCCCCTCGGCCATCTGGTCGCACGCAATGCTTTTCAATGGGGCGACCAGATGGCCGGGCCGCCCTGGAAGTCCCGATGAGGGCTCATTTGCCTCCCGGATCCCAGCCAGGGCTCCAGGAGGTTGGGCACGTTCGCGCCCAGGGTCCCCTGAGCCTTGCGGTGCGCACGGATTCCCAGAAAGCGTGGTAGCCTTCCTCCGGATTACTAGGGGCAGGGCATGCCGGGACACCCCTCCTGGGCTGGCAGTTCTCTGCCGGGACCAGATGGGCTATGCCCGGACAACACCTCCCGAGGCATCCGGGGCTCCCTCCTCCGGCCCACGGCGTGGCAAGGTGCCCGGGATGGGCTCCATGGGTCCCGGGCAGTCCTCCCCCGGGTGCCCGGGCCCGAGAGCTCCGGTGGTCCTCCCCGTGCATGCGGCCCAGCCGGGGTCCCCGAGCCCCCGGGAAGCGGAGCCCCCGAGCCCTGCGTGGGCAGGCGGGAGCCCTACCGGGAAGGCTAAGCTCGGCTCGGGGCAGGCAGATGGGAGTCCTTTTGACCCCGGCCATCTGGTCGCACGCAATGCTTTCCGATGGGGCGACCAGATGGCCGGGCCGCCCTGGAAGTCCCGATGAGGGCTCATTTGCCTCCCGGACCCAGCCAGGGCTCCAGGAGGTTGGGCACGTTCGCGCCCAGGATCCCCTGAGCCTCGCGGTGCGCACGGATTCCCAGAAAGCGGGGTAGCCTTCCTCCGGATTACTAGGGACAGGGTACTCTGGGACCCCTCTCGGCCTAGCGGTCCTCAGCCGGCAGCTGGGCGGGCCAGGATGCCGCCCCAGCCATGGGTCCGTCCCTGGGCCTGCCGCGTGGCAGGCTGCCCTGGATGGGTTCTGGCAGGCCCGGGGAGCCTCCCCCTGCTGGGCTGGGTCCAGGGGCCCCGGGGAGTGCAGCCACCCCACCCCAGGGTCTGTCCTCAGTCCTGCTGAGTGGCAGGATGCTTGAACGAGGTCCCGCAGGCCCGGGGAGCCTCCCCCAGCTCGGCTGGGTTCAGCAGCTCCCAGGGGCCCCGGGGAGGGCGTCCTTGGTCCTGCCGCATGGCAGGGTGCACGGGACGAGGTCTGGCGGGCCCGGGAAGGCTTCCCCTGCGCCTCTGGGCCTGGGAGCCCCGGCTGGGTCCAAGGGCCCCGTCGGGCCCCGGGTCGGGTGCTCTGGCCCTGGGCCCCGTCCCCCAGCCTGCCGCACTGCCAAAGGCACAGGACGGGGTTCCGTTGTGCCCAGGGAGCCTCCCCTGGCTTGGCTGGGTTCAGGAGCTCCGTCCGGGGCCCTGAGGGCCCCGGGGAGGGTGGCCTCCCCTCCCCGGGCTCCGTCCTCAGTCCTGTCGTGTGGCAGGGTGCCCAGGACGGGGTCCCGTGGTCCTGGGGAGGCTTCCCCTGCGCCTCTGGCCCGGGAGCCCCGGCTGGGTCCAGGGGCCCCTCTGGGCCCCGGGTCGGGTGCTCCAGCCCTGGGCCCCGTCCCCCGGCCTGACACTATGCCAAAGGTCCGAGACGGGGTTTCGTCATGCCCGGGGAGCCCCCCCCTCGCTTGGCTGGGTTCAGGAGCTCCGTCCGGGCCCCCTGAGGGCCCCGGGGAGGGCGGCCTCCCCACCCCGGGCTCCGTCCTCGGTCCTGCCGCGTGGCAGGGTGCCTGGGACGGGGTCCCGTGGTCCCGGGGAGGCTTCCACTGCGCCTCTGGGCCCGGGAGCCATGGCTGGGTGCTTTTCCTTTGTTGCATCCCATACTTTGTTCGCACTCATATCCACAGAATGAGGGAGCAGGGTAAGAAAATACGAATTGCATTGCCACTGCTGACCCATTTTTTTCAAGCCTGGGAGTGGCAGGGGAGGCCCTTCATGCTAAACATCTGTATCCCCTCTACATAATTCACAGTGAAAGAGCTAAAACTAGGGATTTTTTGGACCCTCTTCAAGAGGTTGTCTACCTCTACATTAGAACATTGGAATGTTGGGAGCTCCATTGAAGACAATGGAGTGCTCTGGGCTTCTAATGGCCAGTAAAAGCCCTGAGCTTCAGCATTCCAATGTCTGAATTTGTTCACAGCTGTTGCTGTAAACAAAGGCCTCTCGGGGGCCCGAGGGGATTTAAACTCCCTGGGGCTCTGAGAGGTGTTTGTTTTTTCTAATTAGAACATTCTGCCCTCTAGGGGCGGAATGTTCTAATAGCCTTAGAGCCCTCCGTAGTGGGCTGTACCGGCCATTAGAAGCCCGCTCCCTTGTTAATGCTGGAGCGGGCCTTTAAGGGCATTTAATGGCCAGTAGAGCCTGCTGGGGCAGGCTCTAAGGTTATAGTAGATTATACTTTGTTACTATTTCTGTTTTTGTAATGATGTTAGAATTTCAAGGATTTTTTTGCCTGGGGAGTTTCAGGGAGTTGGCGTGAGGATCTTCGTTAGGATCTACAATGTGTTTCTGTGTTTAATAGGTGCTTAAATTGAATTTCTTTCACCCTGTGGTTTACTGGGGAGTGGGCTGTTGCCATCCTTAGGGCTAGCTACGAGGCTCATTTATAGACCTATCACAATGGTTAAGGTTACCTCCATAACAGTAAAGGATATACTTTTTCGTATATCTAGCTGTTTGTATTAACAATTGTGAATTTGTGCTTAGGGCACATTAAAGCCTTAGTATTATTGCACATTTACATATATTTTAAAGTCACTGCTCTTGTTATAGGCACATTTAGACTAACTGTCGAGTAAGTGTAGCTTTGCTCTGAAACTGGCACAACGAAGCGAGAACTGCAGATTTAGTATAAACAGTCCTTTTACCCTGGCTCCTTGCATCTCTTCCTGAAGGTCTTCTCACATTCTTCCCAGGAGAAGAGACTGCCACCTGCTCGTTGGTGTCTGTCTGAACGTCTGTTTCATCTCCTGTCCTTTCCTCCACTTAGTGAATCGAAAACAAATGTATAAATAGAGTGCCAAAATGTATAAAATGTAGCATTACATACCCCTACAGATCAGACGGCAGTGTGCTGGCCCTTTGAAATGGCAATTTGCCCTTGGAACACTTTTGATAGTTGCTGGCTATTTTTGCATTAAACATGTGTTAGACTTCTGTGAGTTTCCCGAGTGTCTGATTTCTTTCACAGGCCTTCATTTTCCTGGCAAAAAAGCTATATGGAAATCCCTTTTTGACTAGTGAGCTGAAATTGTTTGCACTCACCTGTAGAGAACAACTGAAAATTAAATATAAACTATACCTTGAGGCATACTAATCCTCAGGGAATTCCAAGCATAAGGGGTTAGCTATCTTTGTACACAGAGGCCATGCTTTGACTGTGGCAGATGGCAAGAAAGCAAGACATACTTTAAGTTCCTATTGGTCAAGGATTCATTGGAAGGCTTCTGGCAGACGTCTACTAATGTTCATTAGGATACGTTGCTCTTGAATTTTACTCAACAAATAAGCATCATCCTCACATGGGATTTTAACTGAGTTTGGAATGGGAAACTGAACTCTTCAAATGCGGGAGAGTAGGGGGTGTAGGTGGGGGTAGTCACTGCATTCTCTAGACTACTCAAAAACCAATTGCCAGCCACTGGCTTGACCAATGCTTAGCAAGTATGCAATGGGCAGGAGAGGAATTGCACCTTCTTTTTACACATTCATGGGTCTTTTTCCAAGATTGACTCAATCTACTGAGTAACTCATTCGTGCCCGGTGTCCAAGTGAAGTAAATAGGTATGACGTTGGTCTCTGCACATGCACTCATCAATTGCAGATCCACCAGCAAACATGCTCCTGACATTTACGACCTCATCCTCGCGAATGATCTAGACATTATCGTCCTTACCGAAACATGGCTAAATAGTTCCTCCTCTCCCATCCTAGACCTACTGGTACCTCCGAGTCACGACTTAATCCGCCTAGACAGAAACGTGAATCCTGGCCAAGGCAGACTTTTTCAAAACCCAGCTAAACCAAGCCATTAACCATCCCAAAAAACTATTCGAAATCGTCAAACAACAAGCGCGCAACACGCCTAAATCTCTGGAACTAAACGATGCGGCTAAACCTAACTGCGATGAGCTGGCCAATTTCTTCCTAGAAAAGACAAAAGCCATTGAACTCGACATCCAATCTAAGCAGGCCATTCCACAACCTATTGCTCATGATACTAAATTTTACTCTCAGATCAAGGTCCATTTTAGTACCCCGACGGAAACCCCAAAAAACAATGCCTCTTGGCACTCCTTCTCACCCATCCCTGAACAAGAAATCTATAACACTCTTCTAGCGATTAACCCCTCCAATCACTTCTCTGACCCCCTACCTCCTTCTTTATTCAAAATGATTAAAACCTCTATTCTACCCCTATGGTCAAAGATTGTAAATGCCTACCTGAGACAAGGCTCCATACCGCATTTTCTTAAAGTAGGACAGGTCACACCTATACTAAAGAAATTCGACTCCCTCCCCTCAGATCTCAACAACTACCGCCCTATATCCAACATCCCCACTCTGGTGAAACTGCTGGAAAAATGTGTACAACTACAATTATGTAACCACATCGAGAATTTCAACCTCCTAGACAAACACCAATCTGGCTTCCGTCAAGGTCACAGCACGGAATCTGCACTCACCCACATAATGGATGACATACTAAAAATGCTAGACCACGACAAATCATGCCTATTGATACTTCTTGACTTATCCTCCGCTTTCGATACGGTCAAGCATGACAACCTATTGTCCTACTGGAACAAAGGATGGGCCTTACTGGCCCAGTGTTACAATGGTTCACCTCCTTCCTAAAGAACAGAACACAAAGAATCAAGATGAAGCATTCACTCTCTCAACCCTCCATGGTCACCATAGGGGTTCCACAGGCTTCAGCACTCTCACCCATTATTTTTAATTTACTCATGGAGCCCCTGGCAAACGCACTGAACTCTGCGAACATTCTATATCACCTGTATGCGGACGACACCCAACTGTATATGAAAATCTCCTCACCAGAAGACTTCATCTCCCTCAATGCTATTCTACAGAATACTCAAAGCTGGCTCACCAGCAACCACCTCATGCTCAACACCAAAAAAACTGAATTCCTTCTCATCTCCCCACCCAATCACACACCCAAGATAGACTTATGGTTGAAACATCTAACTTCCTTTGACTGTGCTCCCCACATCATTGACTCCGCGAAATCCTTGGGAGTCTCCATAGACAAACACCTGAACATGCAGACACAAATCACTAATGCCACCAAGGGAGCCAATCACCAGATGAGTATACTAAGGAAACTTAAACCCTTTCTCCCACAGACCGACTTAAAAATGGCGGTACAAGCCCTAGTGTTACCAAGATTGGACTATGGAAGCACCACTCTATGCGGTCTCCCCAAATACAAGCTGGCCCCGCTGAGGGCATCGCTTAATGCTGCGGCCAGACTGGTCTCAGACACTAAAAGAAAAAACCACATTTCTCCGACCATGAAAGTGTTGAACTGGCTGCCCTACGAGGCAAGAATACACCTAAAGATCGCCTGCATGACACATAAAGCCCTGCATAGCAATACCCCCAGTTACTTGGCACTAAAGCTAGAGCGATCGGGAGGATGCAGACAATTGCGAAGTGCGAGCTCACTACTACTGAAACCACAATCCTTCCATAAAAAGAGAACTGGTTGCAGAGCTTTTTCAGGGATCGCACCGAAGATTTGGAACTCCCTACCTCCAGTGATATGTGGAATCCCCTCATTTACCTCCTTCAAAAGAAGTAAAAATACTTCTAATGAACAAATTCACATCCTAAGACTTTAATTCTAAGTTGACTACTAGTCACCTATGATATCCATTTATTACTGTCTACCTCTTTTGTATTGAATGACGATTACCGAATGTACATATACTACCTCAACCTCCTAATGTTTAATAGCTGTGTACTGTGAAGCGCTCTGATTCCCTCGTGGATCATTCTTTATTGATTACTAGTCAACTATGCTATCCATATATTACTATCTATCTCTATTGTACTGAACGGCGAATACCGAATATATGTATACTACCTCAACCATCTAACGTTTAATAACTGTATATTGTAAAGCGCTCTGATACCCTCGTGGGTCATGTTTGCGCTATATAAAACTTTATAAATAAATAAATAACTCAAATGCCTCGTTTATTATTGAGGTCAACATGGATTTTAAACCGGGCGGGCGGGGCATATGGCGCCTAGTCTCCTCACTCTTGAGGCATCCAGTTTTGCAGCAGGAAACAGCAGTAAACGTTATGAGATGTGATACCTCATACCGTCTGAGATGCCTTCATGTTCGTCATTATGGGAAAATTCATAGCTTTATGTCGTGCTGTGCAGACTGTGTGGTGAAAATCTATAGAATGAAACTGAATTTTTTTTTAAACTGACATGGAACATAGACAGACTCCATCTCTTAAACTTCTGAGCAAAATAATATTGTTTTAGGGCCAACTGAAACCTATATTTGCCAGTAAAATGGCAGACCAAGAGAGTTTTATGAAATAGGTAGTACACACCTAGCGAGACAATCGAAGCAGAAGGTTGAAAGACCCTTTGTTACAGAATTACGCTACGTTCAAGGACACACTTGGTTTGGGAAGGAGATAAACTTGAGGAATTTAGAAAATTCTACAAGGGGTTCGACTCTACGAAACCTTTCCAATAGGCAATTAAAGGGACTACATCTCACAGACGGACAGGCCGATGCATTAGAGTCCGTAATAGCAGAGGATGAGGTGAACTTGGCCATTAGTATCCTCAAACCCAATGAATCCCCTGGACAAGATAGCTAATTAGTAATTTTATAGGGTTTTGGGCCCATACTTGATCCCTAAACTAACTCCTTTATACAACCATATTGCTGAGATTGAGAGAGTTACTCCATCAATGAGGAAGGCCCATGTCTCAGTCATCCTCAAACTGAGCAAGGAACCTCTCTGTTGCACCTCTTACCGTCTGATAGCCCTTCCCAACATTAGCGCCAAGTTTTATGCAACAATTTGGCATCTGGAATTGAACAAATATCAGAATCCCTTTCTCAGGGCCTCCGGGCACGCAGGGGCTACTGGACATAACCTTGGTGTATGAAAAGTAGAAACTGTGGCATTCATTGATGGATGGTAAGATAAAACAACATTTGCATGGGTGCGTGAAAGAAAGAATGGCTTGAACGATGAAAGGCTGGATAGATGGATGGAAGGATGGATCGGTAGATTAATAAAAGGAGGCTAAAATGATGGATAATAAAATGGATGGATGGGTAAAAGTATGAATGAATGGTTGGAAATGTGAGTAGAAGGATGGAGATAGATAGAAGACTGTAATGATGAAAGGATGGATGGTTAGAAAGGCAAAGGAAGAAAGGATGGCATGGTGTAAGGATAGATGGAAGCATGAATAGACGGACAAATCGATGGATGAAAGGCTTAAAGGATGAAGAGATACATGTGCGGAAGGAGGGATGAAGGAACCTCTTCTAGGATGGGTAGGGCTTACTCGCTTTACTCACTCAGTGTCATTCAAGGTATGGATCGAAGTAGGGGTCATTATAGTTTTCTGGTTACTCCTTTGCCCGGATCCCAAGGGATTTGATAGACCCTGCCACTACATGTCTAAAGACAGGTGCTCTTATTTCCTCAGTCATCTTCTGTTAAAGCCAGATCCTTTACCTCTATGTTTGGGGTTCCCAAGAGAAGTCCTATGAGACGGGAGAAACTGCTTGATGCCTTGGTACATGGAGATTATATGGGCACAGTAAGGTGATGTTGGACCTGGCCCTCCCTGCACGGTCACCCCCAAACTTTTTGCCTTTGTCCTCCACTTTTTGCTCAAATTGTTTTTTATGGCCTTAGAACTCTGTGCACTTTACCACTGCCAACCAGTGGTAAAGTGCTTGTGCTCTCTCCTTAAAACATGGCAATATTAGCTTATCCCCAACTAGCATTTTTAATTTACTTGTATGTTCCTTTGTAAAGTGGTACAACATGTACCCAGGGCCTCTAAATTAAATGCTACTAGTGGGCCTGCAGCACTGATTGGGCCACCCACTTAAGTAGCACTTTAAACCTGTCTCATGTCTTCCATTGAAGAGCCTGTGTGAGCAGTTTTAAACTGCCATGTTGACCTGGCAAAATAAATGTTTTGCCAGGCCCAAACCTTTTTTTAATACAAATTAGTCACCACCAGAGTAGGCCCTTGACAGCCCAGAGGGCAGGGTGTAGTGTATTAAAAAAGTCAACATGTATTTTTAAGCTTTACATGCCCTGGTAGTGAAAAACTCCTAAATCCGTTTTTCACTTCTGTGAGGCCTACCCATGCCATAGGATAACACTGGGGATTCCTTATTAAATTTAATAAGTTGTAATTTCATAATGGGAGCAGGTGGCTAGGCGATGTTTGGTGTCTATGAAATTGTAATGATAAGCCCTCTTTAATGGTAAAGTTGGATTTTTCATTACAATTTTGAAAATGCCACTTTTAGAAAGTTGTGCAAACAAATACAATATCTAGGTGCCGAATTTTGTATCCTAATTCAAACATAGAGGACCAAACATTTAATTTTTAATGGCCCTTGTGCTTTATTTCACTTTTCTTCAGTATGAATCTCAAAAGTTTTTTTGAACATTTCTCACATGTCCTTTTTGAAGGGCAAACTTTTTTTCAGAAAGAAGGTTTAAATGTCCCAGCCTGCTCATGACCTATGCATCATGCCCTGGGAAATACCTCCTACTGACCTCCGGAACACCCTGCGACATTCACCCGGACCCCGACACGGACTGCCATTTCTTCACCGCTGGCCAATCACACAGCAATCCTGCTGCGGACTGCACTCTCCCTCTTCCCAATCACTGTGCAATCCCCAAAGGACTCTGGTTGGCCCACCACTGGGCTTCCATGTGATGTGGGCTTGGATGGCCAGGTACAGCTCCAGCTCCGTCATTCACCTGAATGTGAATAAAACATTCTAAATCACACAGATGTGTCATCACTATGTTCACTCACGTATGGAAGTATGGCTGGATGTGGGGACGATGATTGCACATGAAGGTACACCCTGGTAACTGACATCTATGCGCATGTCTATCCCTGAGACACATGGCCAATTGGATGACTGTGAAGGTGAGTACTAGCTGTGTCCCCATTGCACATCAACAGCAATCTCACAACACCCCTACGTAGGCACACGTCCATGTGTTGAATAGGGTCCTGTGTAGGAGTGACCAAAACTGTGGCAGGCCAGGAGTGGTATCCCACACCACGTGTGACAGCAGAACTTCACGTCGCATACCGACTTACACACATCTGTGTGGCACAATCTGTTGTGATGTATGACATTGCTCCACATGGTCAGAGGTTGGACACCATACACACATAGCTGGAGTCATGTGAGTGCACATGTCGTCCAGCACCTATCCAGAAACAATGTCTGGCTCACAGAGGCGGAGCCTGCCAAAGGGACACACACTCATTGCACATGCGTCAGTCAGTTCCTCCCTGTGTTGTGACGAGGCTCATTGTGGCACACGAGTGGACAATTTAAACAACACACCTCACAGTTAGACACCAGTGGAGTGGCATAGGCTTTATTGGCATGTGCGTGTCAGCACGGACGAGGCAACGGCCACAACAGGCAGGGACATGCTTAGGACACTTACACGCAGCATGGGTACATGTCAAGGTTCAGATGATGGTGGGGCTGAAATGGACAACATTCATCACGGATGGCAACGCTCACAGCCCACCTTGCCTTGCTGGATGAGTCATGTGTTGTTTGGCGTCTGCACATTGCCCCGTGTGAGGGGGCACGACTCACTGCACGTGGGGTCTGCATGGTGCTCTGCCTCCGGGGTGCGCCCATTGTCTGCTCTGCCGACAGAGATCAGGTTTGAGGGTCCGACAGGTTCACATGTCGTGCTAAATTGCCATGTGTGTGCTCTCACCCAGCAGTGTGTCCGAATTGGCAACGTTGCCAGACGATGCTGTGTTGCTCCGACCATGGACCTGCGTCGCCTTGCACAGGTGTGTCTACACACGCGTTATTCCACGCACATGCATCCAGAGCCCGAACGTTGGCAGGCGTGTCCTCTATTGTGGTGGGATATGTGAGCAATCCCCATGATGCAACAAGTTGTTGGGCCATGTGCTGTGGGTGGCAATCGGATGTGGCTGCAGGAACGTAGTTACTCGTCCATGAATGCCCGTGCAGCTTCATGTGCAATGTGTTCCAATAGTACGTCGTTGTCGTGTTCAAGGAACACCAGGGTGAGCCAATCCATTAGGTGGTCCGGGCAGGTGTGCTCAGCCTACGCTGTCTCATCGATCCGCAACACAGCCCAATAGGGGAGCGCATCAATGTGGCCACTGCACACGAGAAATTGTGCTATCTCCCATGCACAACTACCAATACATACGCAGTATGTCAAGGCATCCCATGCACGGCTGTCTCGGTTACACTCCTGTTCGTGATCCAACAGGGGGCGCAGACACGAGTCATAGTCCAATTCATCAACAGTTGTGTTGGATAGGCAGACATCCATGGGACACTCGAATGTGCATGTTCGGCAGTGGAACCAGGGCTGGACGCAGGTGACGTGGGCAATGCGGAAGCTGAGCCTGTAACTGATCCGCAGCACTGCCAGTGGCAGTGCGCCCAGTAAATGCAGCATACGTGTACGGTACTGTTCCACGTGGCGGGGGTTGTGCATGTGCCCGGTATGACCTGCCATTGCGTTGGTGCGTCTCGTGAACAGGCACTCTTCTGGACTGCGGCAGTTGTGTGGAGGATATGCCACAGCTCTGAGCAATGATTTGAATGTGTGTGCAACGTTGTGGGTAATGGGTTGCTGTTTCCGTGAGTGTCAAGGGCATCCCATGCGGGGTACCACAGGCAGGGGCTTCTGTGTGTTGGCTGTGGATGAGTCGGATGGTTCATTTGCGGAATGCGTGGTGTGGAGTCGTCCCCATCTGCCATTGCATCTCTATCAGGGTGTTCCAGGCGCGTTCTGGTCCAAGGTCAGAGGTGCAGGTGTCCTCCCGCATTCTGCATTGGGACAATGGTGCTTTCATCCCTGATGTTTGTCTGACCACTACTTTCGTTTTCGGAATGTGATGTGGGTTTGGCGCTGAGATTGGGACACGGCCTTGGGCTCATGGTGTACGGATGGCGATGCACACACACATGTTGGCATGTGGAGCCAGGTGCCCGAGCGGCCTTGCGCTGCTTGTGCTATCTCACTCCATCTCTCTCCCTCGCTTTCCTTTGTTGGGCGCATGGCACACCTTCTTCTCTTGTATTTGATCTTCCAGGCTGTGTGCTACGGATTGTCCAGTGAGGAGCAGCTAGGACTCATCCTAACGGTTGTTTCT
Organism: Calotriton arnoldi; assembly: GCA_963921515.1. Lineage (NCBI taxonomy): Eukaryota > Metazoa > Chordata > Amphibia > Caudata > Salamandridae > Calotriton > Calotriton arnoldi. Next base: position 1,114,841 of record CAWUFW010005435.1, on the reverse strand, counting down.
GCTTTGGTTTGTATGGTGTTTTGTGTTGGTGATTGCATTGCTGTATGACTGATTCTCCATTTTCTGGCCACGCATGTATGTTTATTTTCCTGCTTGTGCGACATCAGGCAAAATGTTTGTTTTTCGGATTCGTGGTGTTGGTGTGCAATTTCTTAGTCCGGGGTTGGGGGTGGTCCCGGGGGGGGGGGGGTGTTGCGGGCCTGGGTGTGGTGTCGGTGGGTGTTGTGGCCCTCTTGGGTGTCCGGGCCGCATGATGGGTGGCTCCATGGCATCTGCTGCCCTTCGGATGTGGCCCTGGGCTGTGCTCCCTTGTGGTGCTGGCTGCCATCCGACTTTACACCAGGTCAGAGCAGGTGTAGATTTCCTGGTGCTAACGCGCCTTATCGCCTGTTTTGTGTTTTTATCGCGGATGTGGCTGGTCGTTGTGAATGTTGAGGTGTGCTGTTGTCTCAGCTTTTGTCACGGGAACGCCTACTCTGCATCTCATTAGCGATATTTGCGAGGGTCCTCTGTGGCGATGTTTTTTGAGGCTGCTATCGTGGGTAAACTGGTGCTGTGGGCTGTTAACACAGGCTTGTGAATGGGGGGGTAAATTTATCATGACTTTGGCTGCGATAAAGTGCCGTTAATTCGGCGATTGCTCCTTGTGAATATGCCCCTAGGTGTACACAAACATCACCAGCTACCCTAATCAGCACATATTACGTTTCAGTGGAGTGCGGTTACACACCAATGCATCTTGTTAAATGTAGTAATGATCTGTCCATGTACTCAAAGTGTTCAAAGATTTTGCAGAAAAGTTTAAGCATAGCAAGTAATTTCCTGCTGTAGTTTTCACCCCACTGAAACGTGGTGCAAGTTCCTGCACATTAGAGAAGCTTATGATTGTCAGAGCAAGAGGTGCTTATCATGTGCTTCACTGCAGGAAATGAAGCATTAAGCCATGCCTTTCCCACTACAACTGCTCCCTTCTGATGAGTACATGAAGTAAAAAACATCTTTGTACTAAAGGATGTACAGCACTGTAGGTGCTTAAACTGTGATCCCCTACATTTTACCCTGTGGATTTCCTGCTGTGCAAAAAGTCCACAACAATATGAACAGCGATTGTGTGCATTTGCACATTTGTTGCATTTTCTTTCTCCATGGTAAATACTTTTTAATGTTGAGTAAAATCATTTCCTACACACGGATAATATGGGAGTGTTTGGGGTACCAGGAAACCCCATTTTGATTGTTTGTGAATACCTAAAATGAAATTTTTTTTGGGTTTGCCTAACATTTTCCAGTGATTAATGCCCTACACACACTCATGTTCTCAACACTTTGCTGGGCAGTAAACAGCGATTGCCAATTAGGCGTCCTCAAAGCAGCACTGGCTGACATGAAAAATTGAAACTAAGGGGCATACTTACAAGGGAATATCGAAGTGCGGCGTTAAGCAAACATTGCTAATGCCACGCTCTGCCATTCTGAAAACGCAGAGATGCGCCGTATTCACAAGATGTGGCACACCCCTGCGTTTCCCCTAGCGCTGGTGCTAAATCTAGCTGCCTAGCGCCAACGCAGGCACCCTTACACCATAGTGCAAGGGTGTCTGCATTGGGGGTAATAATTGTTTATATGCAGGAAGGTGTCCCTTCCTGCACATAAACAATTCAGAATGCAAATTGTAACTTCTATATGTGCTGCATTGTGCAGCACACATAGAAGTGGCAAATCGTCATTTTTTAAATGATTGTTTATGTGCAGGAAGGGACACCTTCCTGCATATGAACAATCATTCATGGCTATTTGCTTTTTCTATGTGTGCTGCACAATGCACACATAAAAACAGCAAAAACGAGGAGAAATTAGGCATTTCTCCTCTTTTCGCGATGTTAAGACCAGGTTTTCCCTGGTCTTAACTTTAGTGCTGCCTCCTATTTACGCCACCCTTGTAAATAGGGGGCAGATTCAAAATCAATGGGTGTTGCGGCGGAACGCCCACGGCAACACCCTTTGCACTCCTCTTTCACGCTAAGTGTAGCGTGAAAGGGGGCCTTATTGACAAGGCGGCGTTAAGCCACATTAAGTGGCTTAACGCCGCCTTGTAAATAAGGCGAAGGCGAAGGGTTTATCGCTTCAGGAACATCATAAAAAATGACATTCCTGTGGCGATAGGGGCTTGTATATATGCCCCAAAAGGTCAGGCAGTACAAATAGCTAGTATAGTGCTAGAAAGCACCCCAGTGCAAATTAGCCCTGCTGAAAAAATAAAGTAACACCAGGGGCCATATTACAGAAAGTGCCCTAGGGTGCAACGGGCATGTGCGGCCACTTTCTGCGCCCCTAGGGCACTTTGGTGTTGCAGAAGTAGAAGTAGATGTATGTGCAGCATTTTATGTAATACCGATAGCGCTAGTTCCAGCGTTTTTCAGGGGGAATCCCCCTTGTGGCCTCATGCAAATGAGGGAATCTCTTTGCCTCTGCGCCCCCTGCGCCATGGACGTGGGTGCAAAGACAAAGAAGCTGGCAGGTGCCGCACTTTCAGTACGCCCCCTGATGGCAGAACGGGGGTCCCATGAACACCCCAGACATGCTCCTGCAAGAGGGTGCAGTCACCTACTGCACCCGCCTGCAGGGGGGTCGCTGTCCTTCACCAAAGTGCAGGCGGATGCCACCTGCATAGTGAAACCGCTCTGTATTTCACTGAATGAGTATACAGGTACCCTGAAGGCAGTGCATTCATTGCAATCTGGTGCACTGTTCATATTTTCACCCGGCGCACCTGTTTAAAGGTTCGCTGTGGAGGAAGCATGAACTGTGCCCCCGATTTATGATATGGGTCCAGTACAGTTTATTTAATCTGTCTCCATCTTTCTAGAACTGGCCCACTACAACGTTTCCATGTCCATCTCCATCACATCCTGGTTTCTGTGATCTGGTTTCAAATATGCCTCACACACACCTGGATCACAGATCTCCGATCCTGGGCGGTGCCATGGACGGGCCATGAATGAAAGTTGTTGTGCTTTTCCTGGGTCCTAGCTTCTCTCATCCTAGGCAGCCCCCACAAAGTCATGTATGAATTGTCTTGCTTTTTGTGGGTTCTAGCATTTCCACACCTAGATGAACCTCATTTACCCATGTGGGAATGGTGCCTGTTGGTCGCATTGGGTCACTCCCAGGCCCCGGCAAACATTTTCATGAGGCCAGCATACAGCACCTAATTGGGAAACGTCAGGCTTTGCAAAACCAGAACTATGCATTACGTCTTTCTGTGAGGCATAATGAAAAATACAATCCCACTTCTTCATGAAAATGCCCTGCTCTAGGATGTTCTGTGGGCTTGACATTCTAGAGCATGTATTTGCTGTGTGTCATGGAAGCACTGGAGCTTGCTGCTGCTGACCCCTGGAGCCCAGAGGGTCAGACAGGAAACAAAATCATCCCTGGAAAATATTCAAACAAGCCCCACGCTGCAGGAGGCTGTGACTAGAACGAAGCCATGCTCTCATGGCCGTCCATCTTGCTCTGAAAGTAGGTCACAAGCCTGCAGCCCACCGCGACAATGCCAGAGTGACAGAATGGTCAATCCAGTCCTGGTAGAAGTGCCACCTACAGGGTTGTGGTGTGTGGGTGGCAGGGCTCTTTACCATCAAGGCATTACCACCTGGAAGGGAGGGGGCACAGTGAGGCAGCAGTGCAATCCCCTTCTATCATTCCCTACCCTGAGTGACCGATTACGGTGGTGGGAACATTTACCAGTGCCGCAACAAGCCACTGCAGCAGCCTATACCTCCCCTTACTTTGCGTAACTCACCATATTCTCCAAGTGTAAAACAAATGGCATGTACATGAGATTGCATTACCTTCCGTTACACAAATTCACAAACCACCAATCATACCACTAGAGTGGACTACAAACCCATACTTCTCACCAACCGCAGTTGTATAGAGAATCAACATAATAATGGTAAGCTTTCAAATAATAAATACATTAAGAATATGCAAAGTAAGCTAAGTGTTGCAAATTTGCCCTTCCTGCAGGGTCACCTGGGATTTTTAGGTAGAACCCTGTGCTGGCTCTTTACCCTGCTAACCAGCGGTAAAATGCTTGTGCTCTCCCCATTATACATGGCAAAATTGGTATACACCTCATTGGCACATTTAATTTACCTATGAGTCCCTAGTTTATGGGACTACATGTACCCATGGCCTATAAATTAAATTAAATGCAACCCGTGGGCTACAGCACTCATTGCGCCACCCACTGTAAAATATGTCTTCAGGCGAGCCACTGCATCCTAGGTGTGCAGTTGTAAACTGCCATTTCGTCCTGGCAAAATACATCTTTTGACAGGCCTAACCCTTCCTTTTTAATACTTATGAGGCATCCCTGAGGTAGGCCTTAAAAGGCCTGAGGGCAGGGTGCATGGTATTTAAAAAGTATGACATGTATATTTAATATTTTACATCCCCTGGCAGTAAACCACCCCCCAACACCCAACCATGTCGTTTTTTAATGTGGCAAGGCTGGTTCTTCCATTGGTTAAACCCACACTATTACATTTAAGAAGTGCTAAATCAGTTTTGGTGTAGCTAGAAAAATGGTTTAAGAACTCATTTTCATGGTAATTTAAAATAAAACTTAATGGTGAAGTTTTTTACTATTTTGGAAATTACCCTTTTAGAAAGTTGTCATTTTATTGTCTAAAACCAAAAGACTTTCCTCCCAGTATCCAACTGTCGCCTGATCCCTGATCGTTCCCCTGTGGTGAGAAGTGTATTGCTCCCAGACAGTGGACAAAGGGCTCTAGATGTGGGGAGAGGGTCTCCTCCCCCTTGACAGGATGGCCTAGGGGCTGTGCATCGAAACGATGCTTATCTTGTCACTGGCAGATGAATCTCAGACCTAGGCCAGCCTCCATTTTGTCTCTCTAAACAGGCTTTCACCAAACCCAGCGGGAGGGGAGAAACTGACCAGAACTGGTTGGACCCCAAAGCCCTCTCTTCAGAACACCTCTGGACCTGTGAAAAATCAGAAGGACTGCCCTGCTATACATTTTTTGCCATCTTTCTGCCTGGAAAACTGAGAGAGAGACCAGAATCAACATCGAATCCATAGCAGTCAAATTGCAGGTCAGCCTAAGCTTCCTGGTTTGCCCCACTGAAGGAGAGCCGGTTTCCACAAAGTTTCTAAGCCTAAATGACTGACGTCGAGCCAAAGCCATTCGATGTTGAGGTCTTCTTGGGCACAAACTCCGGACTTCTCCCGCTCAGAGCTTTCCCACCCTTGTCGACGGCTGCACCGAGACCCTGCTCCTCAGCATCCAGTTGTCGTCGAGCTCTGCTTTGGACCCAGCTTCCAGCTTGCCCTACTGACAGCTCATCGGTGACAACTGTATTTCTATAAAAGATTTTAAGTCAGAAGGTAAGCTTTTCATGGGGACAAACCTGGTCCCCGAATCTGACAGATGTTCCATCGTGTTCAGCCTTAACTTTCAACTTGGACCCAGTCCAGCACGGCCAGCTGCCTGCAGTTGGAGCTTTGTGCTTTTTGGTGCTATTTTTAATTCAAACCTTAAAAATTCTAATCTCTGGTTCCGCTTTTTGGATTTTTGTCATTTTGGTGTCATGTTATTTATTAAAATATTCGCCATTTTTTAAAAATTGAATGGGATTTTTATTGTGTTGTGTTTTCATTTCATTTCGGGTTGAGCGCTGCATACATACTTTACACATTTCCTCTATGTTAAGCCTGATTGCTGTGTGCCAAACTACCAGATGGTGAAGCGTAGGTTTATTTAGTGACTTTAGTTGTTCACACTGACAAGGATTGTGATTATTATGTGAGGAGGGTTCACATTCCTCCTCAATTAATAATCCAACTTCTTACAGGAAGAATATGGAAATACCACCCTATCCCATGACTTTCTGCTTCACTTCTAGATTAAGCGCAGCCATAAGTTTGCCGAAAAATGATTGGAGCACACCTCTGACCCTCATGCATGACACCAACATGCTTCCCACATAGACCTCACTTGAAAACACACACTGTGCCAATCATACACAACTGAACAGCTGCTATCCCCAACTCAGCATAGGAAGTGGTTGCAAATGTGACTCCCACATCTTGCTTCTAGTCAGGGTAAGGGGGATACACACTTTAGGTAACCCCTGCTCACCCCCTTGGTAGCTTGGCACGAGCAGACAGGCTTAACCCAAAGTTGCTTCCAGCTCCCAAGAGCAGGAACAACCTCCAGAGGCCCAAAACTGTAACAGGCACCTCCTGGCAGGTCGGAACTCTCAGCAATAGAGTTCAGGGGAGCTGGGAGTGAAGTCTTTGTGTCCCTGAGACTTCAGAACAGGAGGCCAGCACACACAGGCCCTTGGAGATTCTTCTTCAAGCAGGTTCCCAGCAAAGTTCCAGTCTTTGTTCTTTCCTTGGCAGAAGCAGCAACTGGAAGCCAATCCCACACAGCACAAAGCAAAGGTGCAGTACTCCTCCTCACAGCTGTCCAGCTCTTCTCCTTAGCAAATGTTCCTCTTGAGTCCAGAGGTGATCTAAAGTTCTGGGGTTTAAGGTCACTACTTATAAACCCTTTTTGTCTTTGTTCTTCTTTGTGCAAGGGTCTCTGAGCCCAGTCTAAACCAGTTCTGTCCTCACTGGTGCAGTATGAGCACAGGGGGTGGAGACAGCATTGTGCAAGGGAGACAGGCCCTATTCAGGTGCAAGTAAAACTCCTCCCACTACTCTAAATGCAGCCAAGGTCTATTCAGCTCAGCTCTGAGTCATCCAGGAAGGGCCAGGCATACCTTAACCCCCCCGTGGCTGTCTACAGTGAATGCACATCCCCAACCCCTGTCACTCCAAAACCAGTCAATAAGCAAACAGGCAGAGGCACGCACACAGAATGGTTAGACAAGAAAATGCCTACTTTCTAAAAGTGGTATTTTCAAACACACAATTTAAAGACCATCTTTACTAAAAAATGTGTTATTAAATTCTGAGTTCAGAGAGCCTAAACTCTATTTCTCTATCTTGTCCCAATGGGAAGTTGTACTTGTAAGATGTTACAAAGTATCAATTCAATTCAATTCAATATCTTTATTCGGATACCAAAATATATCCATAAAAGTACAGGCAGACAACAACATATACAGTAAAAATTATCCAGCAGCAGAGGGGACATAGAAAAATTCCAATTAAAACAGGTCCTCCAGTAGTACAGTATACATAAAAAGGAAACATGATAAAAAAAGGGAAATTCATTGGGGTATTTGTTACCAAAGTTAAAATTGTGGTTAAAAACAGGATAAAATAAGCATGTTTCAGGGAGGGCACATAGAGTTACGAGTGCGCACTGCCGCTTTCAAGAAAGAACCAACCCGAAAGATTAGCTCTTCATCTTCCAAAGCAATAACCTTCCCATATGCTGCCTTGTAGTCAATCACAGGTATAGCCTTAAAATATGGTATCAAAAACCTTTTGGTGTGTATTAAATAGTAACTACAAAAGAATAAAAAATGCAGCATAGATTGTTTGTGTTGACTGTTACAGGGACATGGCAAATAATCAAGGTTAGAATTATACCCCGCGAGGAAACAGAGCATGAATCTCATTGTATCAATTCTCAGCCGAAAGAGTAAACCCCTTTCCCATCGGCCAATAGGTTTTAAAAGATAGCTAGATGGAGCATAGGAAGTGTTCTCAATATGCATGTATCTAGCAACAGACGTTTTCTGAATCTCTTTATCATATCTAACCTTTCTATATGATGCATATAGAGCCGTTTGGAGGGTTTTCTTACTAATGATACCAAGGTCTAAGGGATTTAAAAATAAATGCTCATGGTTCACGCTAGTTAGACTTTTGTGAACAGCAGGCAGCCAAGGTATTTCCATCCCCCTATCACATTTTAAACAGTCTAATATAATCTCCATAGTAAGTTGGGCCGCTGGATTTTTCCAGACTCTGAACCAAAATAATGCAGGGCGAGCCTTAATATAGTCTTCGATGTATGGCAAATTAAGTTCGCTGTGACAAGCACACTGTGAGGAGGAAATGGGAGCACCCAGGATTGTGCGGCAAAATCTGTTCTCTTCTTCCTGGATGCTACCACAGTTAGTAAAGCCCCAAACATCTGCGCCATAAGTGGCAGTTGGAATGCATTGAAGTTTAAAGATCTTAACGATAGCAGATACAACCTCTGTATTCCTTGGCTTAGGCAAACCAAGTATTATATTAGTAGAGTTGGAAAACTTTCTCCTACAGTAAGCCACATGGTCAGCCCACAGTCCGTTAGAGGCAAATACCAACCCTAGGTAGGGGAAAGTGCGAGTGCTTTGTAAACTGTCGGAATCTAAAACAATTGATGTGTTAAAATACTTCTTCGACCCACACGCCATTAAAAAAGATTTTTTGAAATTGGTGCATAAATCCAAACTGGCCATGAAATCAACAAAGCCCTGCACCAAGATGCGGAGAGCTTTTGGGGTACGGCCCATTAGCACCGCATCATCGGCGTATAATAGGGCAGGAAGTTTGTTGCCGTTGATACAGGGAACATCAAGGGTAAGTGTCACCAATGACTTGTTCAGGTCATTAATATAAAGAATGAATAGGAGAGGGGCCAGGACGCAACCCTGCCTGACCCCTCTACCGACTTCAATGTCTTTGGATACCTCGCCACCCCTGCTAATGCGCACCCGGGCGTGTAGGTCTTTATGCAAGTAGGCTAAAAAATGTACAAGGGTCTCGTCCAGGCCGTAGTTTAAAAGGATAGTCCAGAGCTGTGACCTGTTTACAAAGTCGAAGGCCGAGGTAAGATCCATGAAGGCTAAATATATAGGTGTTTTTTTGGCTGCGTTGTATTTACCAATAATCAAGTTGAGGTTGAGGCACTGCTTAACAGTGCCAATATTGCTTCTAAACCCCAACTGACAAGGATGTAAAATCTGGTCTTCCTCGGCCCATGACCTAATCTTATTATACAGGACCCTCCCCAAAATTTTCAACGTATTATCGATCAGGGAGATCGGCCTGTAACAGCTTGGATTAGAACGGTAACCCTTTTTAAAAATCGGCACGATAATGCTGGAGGACCATGTATTGGGTATAGTGGGATTTGTTAGATTATTAAAAACATTCAACAATAAGGGCGCCCAAAAGTCTGATTGACTTTTAATAAGATCGATGGGCAGACCATCAGGGCCTGGAGCTTTACAGCCCAGGCTCTGGTTAATAGCCTCCTCTACTTCAGATAGGTTAATCAGGACCCTAGTAGAAGTTGCATACTCGTTAGTGGCTATAGATGGGGCTGGAGCTGAATAAATCTTTGTAAAATGTGCTTCCCATGCCTCACTAGAGATATTGCAACTAATTGTAGACATGGGGTGTCCCGAAGACCTCATATCTTTAACAGCTGACCAAAAGTCCTTCCCGTTTTTTTATGTGACTGCCCGAGCAAGATTGTCCCAACGCTCCCTGATTATTTCCTCCTTTCTAATTGAGATGGCTGCTTTATAGCGTTGTCTGAGTGATTTGATAAGGGAGCTGTCTCTAGGTTTATTAACAAGCGCCCTTTGGAGAGCTCTATTAGCTGCGGAACAATCAGCATTAAACCAGCCTGGGCCCGAATGTGTTTCCTTAATGGGCCTGGACAACAAAGTTTTGACGCCCGCACATAGCTGCGTGAAAGCGTCAACTGCCTCAGAATTGTGTTCCTTAAAAGACAAACAAATATCGATTAATTCCGGATATGTTCCTGCCATCCTACCAAATAAAACTTTATTGTCTATACCACGCCAGACCAATCTAAGATTATCGGTGGTGGGAGACAAATCCCTTGCATCACACTCTTTGTCATGGATCGGCCTGGGGGCAAAACTCAGGGTTAAGTTGATGATGTAATGATCCCCATGAACAGTAGGGACTACCTCGGCTTGTAACACACGATTCTCTAATGGAGGTGTAATAAAAATAAAATCGATGGTGGAGGCCGAGCCCCTGCCTCTGTAAGTAGGTTTTATATGTTTGGCTCTTGTAGGTACTGCAGCAAGCTCCATCACATCTAAACAATTATTAGTGCTTATAAGGTTTAATAATTAATAAATAATATAATAATTAAATAATAAATAAATAATTGGGCGCCCCTATTACATAATGGTGCCTTATTGGTGGGGTGAATAGCAGAATAAATACTGCTTGGTAACTTAACATTAAAATCACCCCCTAGACAAATCCCTACGGGGCTAGCAACGCATTTGGACTTCTGTAAATTAGAAATGAATTTGAACAGATTGATGAAATTCATATTTGGGACACTCTTGAAATCGTTATTATAGAAGTTAATTAAGCAGAGCGAAACCCCCCGTTTGTAAATTATTGCCTGAAATTTATCGTTATCGGTAGCAAGAGCCCTTGCACTGCCACCTGCCGTGACGTTGATCCAAATTGAGAGGCCTCCTGCCGGCCGGCCAGAATTTGGGGTTGGGGCTACGATGTTAAAACATTCAAACCCCTCCAGAAATAACTCCTGTGTGGCCCAAGTCTCCTGAAACATTAAAATGTCCTGTTTTTGGACTAGCTCCAACCAATCGGGTAGGTTCATTTTAGACGCTAGACCTGCGACATTCCAGCTTAATATTTTCAGAGTGGAATCTACATTAAGTGCAGTTGGAGTATCAAGTTCACAGGATGGAGACACGGTTACAAGGGGAACTGACTCAGATAATGCTGATGTTGTCAATGCCGGAGACAGTCAATCCTGGCTGTCCAAACACGATAAAGGCAGAAATCTGTTGTGTAGGAAGAGGGGGGGGCAGTAGGAGGAGCATCAGGGAATGTTACCCCCAAAGAGGGTTTGTAAAAATAGCCCAGGGGTAGGGCCCATATACTGGTGCTGATATTAGAATGGGCCTCCTGTGCCATTAATGTTGATTTAGCCACTGACGGATTGCGAAAGTTGATGACTATGCAGTCCCCCTTGATACTCTTTGAAGACTGCCCCACCCAACCAACTCTGCGTACCATAATGATATTATCAATAAATGGTGCCCTGAACCCTTTGTGTTTAGATAACCAGTCTACGCTCTTGTAACGTAGTTGGTCCCACGATTCAACTTGATTTGTCCTTAGAGGGGGCACGCCCGCCAAAACCTCTACGTAGGGGCAGGCTGCCGGAGGCAGATTTAACACCTCCCTACTACCAATGGGACTTGACAAGCGTGTGGTGTCAGTGCCACCCTCACGTGATGTACTACCTACTGCGGGAATGTTGGTGTGCGCCACGGTAGGTATGCTGGCAGGGGTAATGAGCCGAGGCATGTTATTAACAAATAGACTTTCTGCGATACCATTGTTGGGGATACTATTTTCTACGCTGTTGCCCTCAAGCGCAAAACACTTCTTGATTTTATTACAGACACCACATAAATTGACCAATGGGGTGGTATTAGACACACAGGGCAAGATATTAGAGTTAGGGTTTAACACATTATTAGGTGGTACAAATAAGTCAGTCCTTCCAAGTGTAATAGGCGCTGTGGGACTATCCTGGGTAATAGGATTCGTGTCAGGTGGCTCGGGCTGAGGCAGGGGCAGTTGTTCCCTCAAGGTGGCGAAATGACTATCAAGTACATTTTTTACACGCTCAAAGACAGTGTCCACGATGCGACTAATGATGACTTCACCATGACTGTAGCTCTCAAAGGAAAACAGGCCGATTTCAGTCTGAGTACTGATAGAGCGGCATGGTTCGATGGTTGGAGTGTGCACATGAGCGACAACAGTCTTGGGGGTTGGAGAGGCACGTATCCATGAGCTCAGGGCAGTGCGAGATGAGCTAAGGCGAGTGGGTTGCTTCCTCTTAGCACTAGTAACTTTGGCGGGCTTTCTTTTGCGTTTCGCCCCAATAGTTGCGTCAGGGGCTGTCAGAATATCCGGAATATCCAGGGGGGTTGCAACTGGTAAAGGAGCGTCAGTTATAATACCATCAGGGGAAGCCGGACAATTAGTGTTAAAACCATTGGGTACGCTAGCGTTCAAATTGGTGCCCAACAAATTGGAAGGATGAGGGGGTGCCCCCATACCGAGGGAAAGGCGCCTCTCGGTCAGTTCGATCTCATTGGATACAATGCTGACAGCCCTTTCCAGCATGCTGTCAATACTAGTGGTGGCGGGCCTTAAAGGCAGCTGCCCCCCTCGCTTTCCCATAATTACGTTGGGCTGATGAAACTGATTGAGCAAAGTAAGGCGCTCTCACCTCCGTAAGTTCAGCAAGACTCCAATGAAAGAGGGGTGACCCAGACCGCCCGCGCGCGACCCGCGCTGCGTGAGCCCTCGCCGGTTCTTATGCGCCTCCTGGCGCGTGGGATGTCGTCAGCGGCAGGCGCGCCGCTCAGGATGCTGGGAACTGAAGTTTCCCCCAACTCGCAGTGACCAGCGGTCAGCGACCAGCAGCAGCAGCGTGTCCCCGATTTGTGGCAAGACTTGCGGCAAGTACCAAGAGCTCCCAAGCTATCCTATTGGGCAGATTGCTTTTAATTAGTGAAAAACGAAATTGTCAGTATTTCACTATCAGAACATGTCACACACACCAGTACATGTCCTACCTTTCACACACACTGCACCCTGCTCATGGGGGTACCTTGGGCCTACCTGAGGGGTGTCTTACATGTAAGAAAAGGGAAGGTTAGGACCTGGCAAGGTGGTGCGCTTACCAGGTTGACGTGGCAGTTTGAACTGTGCACAGACATTGCAGTGGCAGGTCTGAGATACATTTACAGGCTACTCGTGGGTGGCACAATCAGTGCTGCAAACCCACTAGTAGCATTTTGTTTTACAGGCCCTGGGCCACTCAGTGCACTTTACTAGTGGCTTACCAGTAAATCAAATATGCCAATCATGGAAACACCAATCCATAAACACAATTTACATGGAGAGCATATGCACGTTAGCACTGAATAGCAGTGGTAAAGTTCCCAGAGTCCGATAGCCAACAAAAGCAGGTCAGGAAAAATAGGAGGAACAAGCAAAAAGTTTTGGGATAACTCTGCAAAAAGGGCCAAGTCCAACACACACTCTACCAACCATGCACAAGAAAATGGGTAGCTGTTTACTAGATCCACCAGAAACTGTTTTGAGGCTTTGCTAAGGGTAGAAAAGTGCAGTATCAATGCTACAATACAACATAATACAAGAGTGTTCTAAGTACATTTGATGATCAAGATACTGTTCTTTCACCAGAACTAAAACTGCTCATTGTAAAGCGCTTTGCTATTCTATGGAGCTATGGAGCGCTATATCAAAACCTAAAGTCAAACATTAAAGAGAAGACTGTTGATTTTACCATTTGAATAGTATTTCTCTTACCTCCTAAAGCAGTAAGGAGGGAAGGTGAGGGAGGTGAAGGGGGAGAGGGGAGCTGGGCTGTGAGCAAACACTTTGTCCTCACTGGCAAAATCTTCTGCTGAGTATTCCAAAGCTAGATAAGTGTTCACATCTGACTGTGTGTATGAAATCCCTCAGGGCAGGACACAATGGGGAGGTATAATGTCTTTGGAAGGCCCAGGGATGGAGGCCGCAGACAGAATCACATTCCAGCCACATTAGCCTCTTCTCATCATTCTCAGCAGATTGGGATCATTTTAGGACAAAAGCTCTAACTGTGACCTCCTCTCCACTTTGCAATGTTTTCACTTTCAAAATAATAACTGTGATTTCTCCTCTGTGGCCTTCTTTGATGACACCACTGTTCATTCTGTACAATTGTTCTCTCCTCTCCCTGTGGCTGCCTCTGACTCTCCCTGGAGCAAGTTATCATTAAACATGATTTACTGAAAGGTGTTCCGTATTTGTAACCTCTGGGGTGACTCTCCCTGGACCTGTCATAGTAGGTAAAGGTTTTCAATGGTGTGAAAAAAAGTGCAGGAAATATATTTTGGACCATGTTCCTTATTCGTCCGAAAGGGAATGGTCCAGCTATTATGGAAAACTATGTAAATCTATTTTCTTCACTTTTGAAGTGTGAAAAAGTGGACTAATCCTGATTCAAAACCCCAAACACACACAACCCATTCTCCTTGCACACTGAAACATACATTCACACACATATACCATTCACACCTATCCCAACCACATGTTACATACACTAATTAACACAATGGGGAGATAACTTCATTTTCAGCCGTTGTTGTGTTGTGGGTTGGGATCTTGTGACATCAAGTCATCGTACGTCTCGGTGGAACTTGTAATCTGAATCCACCTTAGCACTGGAGATTGCTGCTGCTGACCCCTGGAGGCCAGAGGGTCAGACTGAAACCAGAATCATCCCTGGGTAATATTCAAACTAGCCCCACGCTGCAGGAGGCTGTGACTAGAACGAAGCCATGCTCTCATGGCCGTCCATCCTGCTCTTTAAGTAGCTCACTAGTCTGCAGGCCACCCCGACAATGCCACAGTGACAAAATGGCCAATCCAGATCTGGTAGAAGTGCCACCTAGGGGGTGGGGGTGTGTGGGTGGCAGTGTACCTTACTGTCAAGGCATTACCACCTGGAAGGGAGGCGGCACAGTGATGCAGCAGTGCAATCCCCTTGTACCATCCCCTATCCTGAGTGACCGCTTACGGTGGTGGGAACATTTACCAGTGCCGCAACAAGCCACTGCAGCAGCCTATACCTCCCCTTCATTTGCATAACTCACCATATTCTCTAAGTGTAAGACAAATGGCATGTACATGAGATTGCATTACCTTCCGTTCCACAAAATCACACACCTCCAAGCATACCACTAGAGTGGACTACAAACCCACACTTCTCACCAACCACAATAGTATGGAGAATCAACATAATAATGGTAAGCTTTCAAATAATAAATACAGTAAGAATATGCAAAGTAAGCTACGTGTTGCAAATTTGCCCTTCCTGCAGGGTCACCTGGCATTTTTAGGTAGAACCCTGTGCTGGCTCTTTACCCTGCTAACCAGCGGTAAAATGCTTGTGCTCTCCCCATTGGCACATTTAATTTACTTATGAGTCCCTAGTATATGGGACTACATGTACCCATGGCCTGTAAATTAAATTAAATGCAGCCCATGGGCTACAGCACGCATTGTGCCACCCACTACAGTAGCACTGTAAAACATGTCTCCAGGCCAGCCACTGCATCCTAAGTGTGCAGTTGTAAACTGCCATTTCGTCCTGGCTAAATACATCTTTTGTCAGGCCTCAACCTACCTTTTTAATACTTATAACGCACCCCTGAAGTAGGCCTTAAAAGCCCTACTGGCAGGGTGCATGGTATTTAAGAAGTAGGACATGTATATTAAATATTTTACATGAACTGGCAGAAAAGACTCCCCCCCCCCTACGCCCACACCTAGGTCGTTTTTCACTATGGCAAGGCTGGTTCTTCCATTGTTTAAACCTGGTTTACACTATTACGTTTAAGAGATGCTAAATTCAGTTTAGGAGTAGAAAAATGGTTTACGGGCTCATTTTCATGGTAATTTAAAATCCAACTTAATGGTCAAGTTGTATTTTTTTTAACTTTTTTAAAAATTACTCTTTTAGAAAGTTGTCATTTTATTGCCTAAAATCAAGAGGCTTTCCTCCAAGTGTGCAGCTGTCATCTGATCCCTGATCATTCCCCTGTGGTGAAATGTGTATTGCCCCCAGACATTGGACAAAGGGCTCTAGATGTGAGGAAAGGGGCTCCTCTCTGCTTGACAGGATGGCCTAGGGGCTGTGCATCGAAAAGATACCTACCTTGTCACTGGCAGATGAAGCTGACACCTAGGCCAGCCTCCATTTTGTCTTTCTAATCAGGCTTTCACTAAACCCAGCCGGAGGGGAGGAACAGACCAGAACTGGTTGGACCCCACAGCCCTCTCTTCAGAACACTTCTGGACCTGTGAAAAATCAGAAGAATACTCTGCCCTGCTATAAATTTCTTTCCATCTTTTTGCCTGGAAAACCGACAGAGACCGGAATCGACATCGAAGACATTGCTGTTGATATCGAATTGCCGGTCAGCCTAAGTTTGTTGGTTTACCCCACTGAAGGAGAACCGGCTTCCACAAAGTTCCTAAGTCCAAATGACCGATTCTGAGCCAAAGCAATCGATGTTGAGGCCTTCCTGGTTACAGACTCCGGACTTCGCCCGTTCAGAGCTTTCCCACATTTGTCAACGGCCCCACCGAGACCCTGCTCCTCAGCATCTAGTCATCGTTGAGCTCTGCTTCAGATCTAGCTTGCAGCTTGCCCTACTGACAGCTCATCGATGACAACTTTATTTATATAAAAGATTTTAAGTCAGAAGGTAAGCTTTCCACGGGGACAAACCTGGCCCCTGAATCTGACCGATGATCCATCGTGTTCAGCCTTAACTTTCAACTTGGACCTGGTCCAGCATGGCCAGCTGCCTGCAGTTGGAGCTTTGTGCTTTTTGGTGCTATTTTTAATTCAAACCGTAAAAATTCTTATCTCTGGTTCTGCTTTTTGTCATTTTGGTGTCATGTTATTTATCAAAATTTTATGGGATTTTTATTGTGTTGTGTTTCACTTTATTACAGATTGAGTGTTGCATAAATACTTTACACATTGTCTCTAGGTTAAGCCTGATTGCTTTGTGCCAAACTACCAGATGGTGAAGCATAGGTTTATTTAGTGACTTTAGTGGTCCACGCTGGCAAGGATTGTGATTATTATTCGTGGAGGGTTCACACTCCCCCCAACTAATAATCTAACTTCTTACTGAAAGAATATGGAAATACCACCCTATCCCACATCTTTCTGCTTCACTTCTGGATTAAGCACAGCCATATGTTTGCTGCAACATGATTGGACCATACCTCTGACCCTCATGCATGACACCAAGATGCTTCCCACATAGACCTCACTTGAAAACACACACTGTGCCAACCATACACAACAACTGAACAGCTGTTAGCCTCAACTCAGCATAGGAAGTGTTTGCAAATGTGACTCCCACATCTTTCTGCTTCATGCCATGCTTAAGCGCAGCAACAATTTTGCCATAACATGGTTGGAGCACACCTTCAAACCCCACGCAAAACACCAAAACACCTCTTACATTGATCACTCTAAGAAAAACTCACTCTACCAACCATGCACAACAAAATGGATAGCTGTTTACTACATCCACCAGAAAAGAAAGTGCTTTGAGGCTTTGCTATGGGTAGAAAAGCACAGTACCAATGCTACAATACAACATAATACCAGAGTGTTCTAAGTACAACATTTGATGATCAAGACGCTGTTCTTTCACCAGAAGAACTAAAACTGTTCATTGTAAAGTGATTTGCTGTTCTTTGGAGCTATGGAGCGCTATATGAAAACCTAAAGTCAATCATTAAAGAGAAGACTGTTTCATTAGTATATCTCTTACCTACTAAAGCAGTAAGTAGGGGAGGTGAAGGGGGAGAGGGGAGCTGGGCTGTGAGCAAACATTTTCTCCTCATTGGCAAAATCTTCTGCTGAGTATTCCAAAACTAGATGAGTGTTCACAACTGACTGTGTGAATGAAATCCCTCAGGGCAGGACACAATGGGGAGGTAGAATGTATTTGGAAGGCTGCAGACAGAATCACACCCCAGCTACATTAGCCTCTACCTATCATTCTCAGCAGATTGGGATCAATTTAGGACAAAATCTAACTATGAACTTCTCTCCACTTTTCAATGTTTTCACTTTTAAAATAATAACTGTGGGAGGTTTCTTCACTCGAGGCAATGCTTTCCCGCCAGCTGTTTGCCCCACCTCTCACCCCATCTCACCTCCCTGTGATGTCTCCTCTGTGGCCTTCTTTGATGACACCACTGTTCATTCAGTACAATTCGTCTCCTCTCTCCTCTCCCTGTGGCTGCCTCTAACTCTCCCTGGAGCAAGTTATTATTAAACATGATTTACTGAAAGTGTTCTGTATTTTTAACCTCTGGGGTGACTCTCCCTGGACCTGTCATAGTAGGTAAAGGTTTCCAATGGTGTGAAAAAAAGTGCAGGAAATATATTTTGGGCCATGTTCCTTATTCGTCCGAAAGGGAATGGCCCAACTATTCTTACACTGTTTATCTAATTTACAAAGTAGGAAAACTATGTAAATACATTTTCTTCACTTTTGAAGTGTAAAAAAGTGTACTAATCCTGATTCAAAACCCCAAACACACACAACCCACTCTCTCCTTGCACACTGAAACATACATTCACCCACATATACCATTCACACATGTCCCAACCACATGTTACATACACTAATTGATACAATGGGGAGATTACTTCATGGTCAGCCATGGTTGTGTTGTGGGTTGGGATCTTGTGACATCAAGTATTTGAATCCACCTTAGCACTGGAGCTTGCTGCTGCTGACCCCTGGAGCCCAGGGGGTCGGACTGGAAACCAGAATCATCCCTGGGTAATATTCAAACTAGCCCCACGCTGCAGGAGGCTGTGACTAGAACGAAGCCATGCTCTCATGGTCATCCATCCTGCTCTTTAAGTAGCTCACTAGTCTGCAGGCCACCGCGACAATGCCAGAGTGGCAGAATGGCCAATCCAGCCCTGGTAGAAGTGCCTCCTAGGGGGTGGCAGGGCTCCTTACCATCAAGGCATTAATTACCACCTGGAAGGGAGGCGGCACAGTGAGGCAGCAGTGCAATCCCCTTCTATCATTCCCTATCCTGAGTGACCACTTACGGTGGTTGTGAGAAGTTGGCCTGGCATATGCTGTCCACTAATTATAGTGGGCACCTTGCACCAGTCCAAACAACCCCTTATTGGAGATAGGTTAAAGACAACCTTATTGAAAGCTATCCTAGTGGTAGCTATAGAGAGCAGCCTTCAGGCTAAGTCTTGAAGGAATGTAAAGCAGCTTGTTTTACCAGTCTATAATCTCTTGAGTGACCAAATGAAAGAGGACCACACCAGGTATATATTCAAAATATATGTATTTATTGCTAAACACACCCCTCTAGTCTCTTTATGAGGCTAGAGTTCGAAATACACAAGTTAGAAGTTATTTAAACACAGTAATAGCACAAATACACGTTTGGGCCCTAGGGGCGTACCAAACCATATACCAATAAAGTGGTATGCGAACCACGACTGAACTAGACACTAGGCCTAGAGCCTCTAGAAGTGCTTGGACCACAAGGAACCACCCAAGGTAGTGACACAGGGGACCCACGGGAGACGCGTGCAGTGTAAACACACAACCGCGATACGCCGTTGACTTCTATGGAGAAAGTCGGGATCGGGAAATTAGAGAAAAGGGACACTTAAAAGAGGACTAGGACAAAACCCTTTGAGATCTAGGACTTTGAAGAGTCTCTACCCACGGGAGCACCGGAGTACTCGTGTTACCTCACCCAGGGAAGCCGGGTGCATAGGTGCCTTTCGGGGTCGGGTTTCGTCGTCGATTCGAATGGCGATCTGCTGCAAAGTGCTGCTGGCGGCCAAGAGAAAAGTGTCCGGGTGGATCCAAGAGTGGATCGGAGTTCGGAAGAACCTGAAAGCAGAGGGGACAGAGTCTGGGTCACTAGCCAGTGACCAGGAAGGCGATGGACAGATGCCCACCGATGTCGAGTGCTTCAGGTGCGTTGACGGTCGTCTTGACTCTTCAGCCACGAGGTCCAGGAGGCGTTGTCGGTGACCAGGAGCAGGATTCGGGCTGGTACACGATGTTTGTCGAGTGCTGAGGTGTCGGCGACCGGATTGGACTCAACAAGCCTTGGCAACGGCAAGTCTCGGTGAAGATGTAGATCGTCGATGGTGCAGACCAACAAGGTCTTTGGAACTCACCCAGCGAGGGTAAGTGAGGGCAGGCCTGGAGCAACCAGGATGCCAAGTTAGAAAAGGATTGGCCTTCGTTAAGGGCTACTAGCTAATGGGCTAGCAACCGCGAAGGAGCCTCGTGACGCCGCACGTGGAGCTGGCTTACAGGACACTCGTGGAGTGGGGGCCAGTGATCTTCGGTGCAGGTGGTGCTGGAGGCTAGGGCTACTCGGAGCCCAAAGCACGACTTCTTGGGAGACCCAGAAGAGGATGCACGTGCAAATGTGCTCGGTGTCCAGGGGTCACGGTCTCAAGTCACCCACGATAGCCACGGGCCTCAGCTTTGCTGGGGACTCAGGGTAGCCTCGGGAAGTCTGAGAATCCACCTCTGGTGATGCGATGACTTCGGCGTCCGACGGGAGCTTTAGAAATGCGAACCGGACAGATGCTTCTTTGGTGCCTGCCAAGCAGGGGAGTCACACCTTGACCCCAAGGGAGATTCTTCTGTCCTCTAATCGTGAGTAGAGCGTCGAAGGTCCAGGATTCTGTTTCAGAGTTTCGTCCAGGGATAATCTAAAGTCCTAAGGACTGGGTTCCTATCTTTATACTAAAGATAGGGGTTGGACTACTCTGTGGCCCCACCTATGGGTGGGTCAGGGCAGAGGGGTGGCTACACCCCTTTCCCTTTGTCCAGTTCGCGCCAAAGCAGGGGCTGGAAGCCCCTGATCCGGTTTGAACTGGGGTATGCACAGGGACACCAAATGTGCCCCCAGTGCAGGACTTCAAAGCACACAGATGGTGCTCCCGCCCAGCCCCAATACACATTATCCTGTCTGGGGAGGTGGTCACACCTCCCTGGGACAGGAAACCTATTGTCCAGGCCTCCCCTGCCGGAGTTTCGTCCAGCAGCAGGAGGCCAGACTCGTGTCTGTGGCAGCAGCATCCATTTTGTGATGCCAGGGCTTTGGAGAGAAGTTACCGGGTCAGTCAGAGTTAACATGTCTTTCCCTCTAGAAGGGTGGAATGCTACCCCTGCCGCCAGAATTGGCGGGGGGGGGGTAGTATTCCAAGATGTTTGACACCAAACACGACATGTTTAGGTGCAGCCATTCCAAAGTTAGCATTTTACCGCGAGGATATAATGCGCTTAAGAGTATATGGTCAGGCTGCACTACAAACAGCATCAGAGATGGTCTCCGAATGCTGCAGAGGGGCCCTGCTCATGCAGGGGCACCCTCTCACATAGGAACCACGCACTCTGCCTTTAGGATTGATAAGGCCTGCCTTAGGAGTGACTTATAGGTTTATATGTGTGTATGTATTTAGTGATATAGGTAACCTATATCACAGTAAGGAGTGCATGCACCACCTTACCCAGGCTGCAGTAGCAGACCTGTGGTGTCAGTTAGGATGGCCTTCCAGGGGTGGCATAATACATGCTGCAGCCCCTGGCAGGCCTCTGAGGTGCCTATGCCCTTGGTACATAGTATACCATATACTAGGGACTTATAAGGGCACTCCAGATCCCAATCAGTGATGTGCCTAAGGCACATGGAAACCTTTTACAGAGAAAGCAGATAGACTGGGGCCCTGAATAGCAGGATCCCAGTCCAACTAAGTCATAAACCAGCAAAACACCATAAAAAGTGGGGGCAACCATATAGTCAGATTCCACCTTCCTACATAACCCCCCCAAACGAAAGGAGATAAGGCTAACCTTGGCCAGTTGAGCCTTTATTGACTAAGTGGTCATATAAGGAAGCACCTGCACTAGCATGGTTGCCCCCTGTCTTATGGTCCACTAAGCAATCCCTCACCCTAAGGGTATGAGAGGGTCTCCACCATGGGGAATCACTACCTGTGGTGTGCTTAGGTAAAGTACAAGGCTGGTGAGGTGTCTGAGTAGGGAAGTGAGGCCCTAGGAATGTTGGCCTCAGCTTCCTCAGATCACTGGTCACCATGTATGCCTGTCTTTCCATGACTGAGTTGCACTTTGCTCTAAGGGTCAACCTTTGGCTGCCTACAGCTGGGGGTTGGGTCCCTTTGGATGGACTACTGGAGGGACATGGCAGGTTTGGAACCTTCTGGTCCCAGGTTTGCCCTTGCCTACCAGAGTCCTTCTGGGGAGGTCCCTACATAAAGGTATGGGGGATCCCTCAGTGTGTAGAGGAATTTTCACCTGGCTAGGGCTACTAGACTGGGTGCCCCTAATCTGCTGATGGGGGCTTCCTCTGGACAGGGGGCCCTGGGGGTCCACTGACCTCCCTGACCTCTGCAGCCCTGGGCTGACTGAGGCAGGGTAGAGAGGAGCAGGTTACCTGCTCCAGACTGGGTACCACCTTGGAAGGGTCCTCTGCCATCAGGGGTGTGGCCAGGCCAGGCCTGACTACCTCTGTGGCAGTTCCTTCACTAGGGGTAGGGTCAGTTCCCTGAGGAGGCTGACCCTTACCTACTGTCTGGGGGAAGAAGACTTTTCTTCAACCCTTGTGCTCTCTTTGGGGGAGAGTGGGCCATTCTTTCAGGCTCCATCTCTCCAAATTCTTGGGCTGGGGCTGTGGCCATCACAGCCCCACTAACCTTTACAGGGACGCCCAACATCCTAAGATGGGTTTGGTGTTCAACTTCAGCCCAGGCTGAAATTTCCAAATCATTGCCCATCAGGCAATCTACAGGTAAGGTGGGGGACACTGCCACTCTCTTTGGGCCTGTGACCCCCTCCCAGCTGAGATTGACTATGGCCATGGGGTGATCTGTTCTGACACCATCAATGTTTGTCACCTGGTACTTAAACTCAGGTAAAAACTGGTGACGGGGGACTAGTTTCCCTGCCACCATGGTGACACTAGCCCCTGTGTCCCTAAATGCCACAGCTTTCTGACCATTAATTATTGGCTCCAATCTGTACCTACCCAACGCTGTGGGACCCATGGTAAAGGTGGCAAATCCTATACCACCATCAGAGTCAGAGGAGTCTGTTGAGGGGTCCCTGTCTAAACTAGGGCTCACCTCTGTTCCTCTTGCAAAAGCACCCAACTTTTTGGGTGCACTACTCCCAACTGGAGGATTACTACTGGTAGTACCAGGAGGGGTGGTAGTAGTTGTGGGAGGAACATTTTCTTTATTGCCAATCCTGGGGCAACTGCGATCAGTTTTCCAGTGCCCAGGCTTTTTACAGACATGGCAATATGGTTTCTTTTCAGGAGAGGAAGGAGTTTGGGACCCACCCCCAGAAGAGGAATTTTGGGGCCCTGTAGGGGACTTATCCTTAGATTTATCCCCACCTTTCTCTTGGGACTTAGTAGAATCTTTCTTCTGGTCACCACCCTGATTTCTAGTTTTTACTCTGGTTCTGACCCATTTGTCTGCCTTCTTTCCCAATTCTTGGGGAGAGGTCAGATCAGAGTCCACCAGATACTGGTGCAAAAGCTGGTTTTGACAATTATTAAGGATCTGCTCCCTCATAATCAAATTGTACAATCCTAAAAAGTCATGCACTTTGTTGCCATGTATCCAACCTTCCAGAGCCTTTGTAGCACAATCTACAAAATCAACCCAGTCTTGAGTCTGAGCTTTTTGGGTGTCTCTGAACTTCAACCTATACTGTTCAGTGGTTAGGCCAAACCCATCTATCAGAGCACTCTTCAAGACTGTGTAATTGTCAGCATCCTCTTCTCTTACAGTGAGGAGCTTGTCTCTACCTTTGTCTGCAAAGGAGAGCCACAAGATTGCTGCCCACTGCCTCTGGGGGACCTTCTGAACTTTACAGGCCCTCTCCAGTGCAGTTATCCACTTGTGGATGTCATCCCCACTCTGGTAGGGAGGGACAATCTTGTTTAGGTTTCTATGGTCATAAGACCTGTCCCTATCTCTAGGGATATTGCTGCCACCATGGGACTCTAGTCCCAACTTTCTTTTCTCTCTAAGGAGATCCAGGGACTCCCTGTCTAAGGCTACTTGCTTCCTTCTGAGTTCAAGCTGAGCTTCCTCATATTGAATCAGCCTCTTTCTTCTCTCATGAGAGGATTCCCTCCTATGAGATGAGACAGAGCTCCCTATTGAGGTGCCAGAGTGGTTAGACTCCTGAGAAGAAGATCTAGACCTTCTGGGCACACTCACAATCCTTCCTGGGGGGACAAAGGGAGCATCATTCTGATCCTCCTCTTCCTCAGGAGGGGTTGGATTATCCAGGTCAGGGCCATTGTCGCCCTCCTGGCCAGTTTCAGAGGGGGGGCGGGGGTACTGGTACCCCTGGTCCCATCCTCATCTTCTGCCCCACCCTCAGCTCCTACCCCTTCAATTCCCAAGGGCGTACTAAGGTCATAAGCCACCAACAACTCCTTGAGGTGTTGGGTGGTGGGGCTTTGGCCTGTCCTTATTTTTCTCAAGTTGCATAAAGCTCTCAATTCCAAGAATGGGAGTGTATCATACTTGGAGGGTGGAAGCTCAATGGCTTCCTGCAAGGATTCTTTGGATCCTACCCTTAAAGACATTACTAGTGTGGTGTGGTGTATGCACTACCTACTCTAGTGTGGCCTACTAAACTCTCTTGAGTTGTAGAAAGGGTTGTGCTATCCCTTAACACACAACTCTAAGTTCAGTAGAACTTACTGTATTCTAAGCTTAAATTATATGTACCTTAGGTACCTTTAGTGGTTTTCAGTTGATCAATTCAATTGAGATTATCTGGTAAAACAATAGCAAGCTGGAATCCCACACGCTGCACACCAATGTGAGATGTTGGCCTGGCATATGCTGTCCACTAATTATAGTGGGCACCTTGCACCAGTCCAAACAACCCCTTATTGGAGATAGGTTAAAGACAACCTTATTGAAAGCTATCCTAGTGGTAGCTATGGAGAGCAGCCTTCAGGCTAAGTCTTGAAGGAATGTAAAGCAGCTTGTTTTACCAGTCTATAATCTCTTGAGTGACCAAATGAAAGAGCACCACCCCAGGTATATATTCAAAATATATGTATTTATTGCTAAACACACCCCTCTAGTCTCTTTATGAGGCTAGAGTTCGAAGTACACAAGTTAGAAGTTATTTAAACACAGTAATAGCACAAATACACGTTTGGGCCCTAGGGGCGTACCAAACCATATACCAATAAAGTGGTATGCGAACCACGACTGAACTAGACACTAGGCCTAGAGCCTCTAGAAGTGCTTGGACCACCAGGAACCACCCAAGGTAGTGACACAGGAGACCCACGGGAGACGCGTGCAGTGTAAACACACAACCGCGATACGCCGTTGACTTCTATGGAGAAAGTCGGGATCGGGAAATTAGAGAAAAGGGACACTTAAAAGAGGACTAGGACAAAACCCTTTGAGATCTAGGACTTTGAAGAGTCTCTACCCACGGGAGCACCGGAGTACTCGTGTTACCTCACCCAGGGAAGCCGGGTGCATAGGTGCCTTTCGGGGTCGGGTTTCGTCGTCGATTCGAATGGCGATCTGCTGCAAAGTGCTGCTGGCGGCCAAGAGAAAAGTGTCCGGGTGGATCCAAGAGTGGATCGGAGTTCGGAAGAACCTGAAAGCAGAGGGGACAGAGTCTGGGTCACTAGCCAGTGACCAGGAAGGCGATGGACAGATGCCCACCGATGTCGAGTGCTTCAGGTGCGTTGACGGTCGTCTTGACTCTTCAGCCACGAGGTCCAGGAGGCGTTGTCGGCAACCAGGAGCAGGATTCGGGCTGGTACACAATGTCTGTCGAGTGCTGAGGTGTCGGCGACCTGATTGGACCAAACAAGCCTTGGCATCGGCAAGTCTCGGTGAAGATGTAGATCGTCGATGGTGCAGACCAGCAAGGTCTGTGGAACTCACCCAGTGAGGGTAAGTGAGGGCAGGCCTGGAGCAACCAGGATGCCAAGTTAGAAAAGGATTGGCCTTCGTTAAGGGCTACTAGCCAACAGGCTAGCAACCGCGAAGGAGCCTCGTGACGCCGCACGTGGAGCTGGCTTACAGGACACTCGTGGAGTGGGGGCCAGTGATCTTCGGTGCAGGTGGTGCTGGAGGCTAGGGCTACTCGGAGCCCAAAGCACGACTTCTTGGGAGACCCAGAAGAGGATGCACGTGCAAATGTGCTCGGTGTCCAGGGGTCATGGTCTCAAGTCACCCACGATAGCCACGGGCCTCAGCTTTGCTGGAGACTCAGGGTAGCCTCGGGAAAGTCTGAGAATCCACCTCTGGTGATGCGATGACTTCGGCGTCCGACGGGAGCTTCAGAAATGCGAACCGGACAGATGCTTCTTTGGTGCCTGCCAAGCAGGGAGTCACTCCTTGACCCCAAGGGAGATTCTTCTGTCCTCTAATCGTGAGTAGAGCGTCGAAGGTCCAGGATTCTGTTTCAGAGTTTCGTCCAGGGATAATCTAAAGTCCTAAGGACTGGGTTCCTATCTTTATACTAAAGATAGGGGTTGGACTACTCTGTGGCCCCACCTATGGGTGGGTCAGGGCAGAGGGGTGGCTACACCCCTTTCCCTTTGTCCAGTTCGCGCCAAAGCAGGGGCTGGAAGCCCCTGATCCGGTTTGAACTGGGGTATGCACTAGGGACACCAAATGTGCCCCCAGTGCAGGACTTCAAAGCACACAGATGGTGCTCCCGCCCAGCCCCAATACACATTATCCTGTCTGGGGAGGTGGTCACACCTCCCTGGGACAGGAAACCTATTGTCCAGGCCTCCCCTGCCGGAGTTTCGTCCAGCAGCAGGAGGCCAGACTCGTGTCTGTGGCAGCAGCATCGATTTTGTGATGCCAGGGCTTTGGAGAGAAGTTACCAGGTTAGTCAGAGTTAACATGTCTTTCCCTCTAGAAGGGTGGAATGCTACCCCCGCCACCAGAATTGGCGAGGGGGTAGTATTCCAAGATGTTTGACACCAAACACGACATGTTTAGGTGCAGCCATTCCAAAGTTAGCATTTTACCGCGAGGATATAATGCGCTTAAGAGTATATGGTCAGGCTGCACTACAAACAGCATCAGAGATGGTCTCCGAATGCTGCAGAGGGGCCCTGCTCATGCAGGGGCACCCTCTCACATAGGAACCACGCACTCTGCCTTTAGGATTGATAAGGCCTGCCTTAGGAGTGACTTATAGGTTTATATGTGTGTATGTATTTAGTGATATAGGTAACCTATATCACAGTAAGGGGTGCATGCACCACCTTACCCAGGCTGCAGTAGCAGACCTGTGGTGTCAGTTAGGATGGCCTTCCAGGGGTGGCATAATACATGCTGCAGCCCCTGGCAGGCCTCTGAGGTGCCTATGCCCTTGGTACAAAGTATACCATATACTAGGGACTTATAAGGGCACTCCAGATCCCAATCAGTGATGTGCCTAAGGCACATGGAAACCTTTTTACAGAGAAAGCAGATAGACTGGGGCCCTGAATAGCAGGATCCCAGTCCAACTAAGTCATAAACCAGCAAAACACCATAAAAAAAGTGGGGGCAACCATATAGTCAGATTCCACCTTCCTACAGTGGTGGGAACATTGTCCGGTGCCATAACAAGCCGCTGCAGCAGCCTATACATCCCCTTCCTTTGCGTAACTCACCATATTCTCTAAGTGTAAGACAAATGGCATGTAGATGAGGTTGAATTACCTTCCGTTACACAAACCTCCAATCATACCACTAGAGTGGACTACAAACCCACAATTCTCACCAACCACAATAGTATGGAGACTCAACATAATAATGGAAGCTTTGAAATAATAAATACAGTAAGAATACGCAAAGTATGCTAAGTGTTGCAACATTGTCTTTCCTGCAGGGTCACCTGGAATTTTTAGGTAGAACCCTTTGCTGGCTCTTTACTCTGCTAACTAGTGGTAAAATGCTTGTGCTCTACCACTTAAGCATGACAAAATTGGTATACACCTCATTGGCACATTTAATTTACTTATCAGTCCCTAGTATATTGAACTACATGTACCCATGGCCTGTAAGTTAAATTAAATGCAACCCATGGGCTACAGCACACATTGTGCCACCCACTACAGTAGCACTGTACAGCATGTCTCCAGGCAAGCCACTGTATCCTAGGTGTGTAGTTGTAAACTGACATTTCGTCTTGCCAAAATACATCTTTTGTCAGGCCTAAACCTTCCTTTTTAATACTTATAACGCACCCCTGAGGTAGGCCTTAAAAGCCATGAGGGCAGGGTGCATGGTATTTAAAAAGTAGGACTTGTATATTTAATATTTTACATGCCCTGGCAGTACAGACACCCCCCACCAAGGTCGATTTACACTGTGGCAAGGCTGGTTCTTCCATTGGTTAAATCTGGTTTACACTATTACATTTAAGACGCGCTAAATTCAGTTTAGAAGTAGCTAGAACAATGGTTCAATGACTCATTTTCATGGTAATTTAAAATCCAGCTGAATGGTCAAGTTGGATTTTTTTTACTATTTGGAAAATCACCCTTTTAGAAAGTTGTCATTTTATTGCCAAAATCAAACGGATTTCCTCCAATTGTCCAGCTGTCGTCTGATCCCTGATCATTCCCCTGTGGTGAGATGTGGTTTGCTCCCAGACAGTGGATAATGTGCTATAGATGTGGGGAGAGGGGCACCTCCCCACTTGACAGGATGGCCTAGGGGCTGTGCATCAAAAAGATGCCTACCATGTCACTGGCAGATGAAGCTGAGACCTAGGCCAGCCTCCATTTTGTCTCTCTAATCAACCCAGCGGGAGGGAAGGAACTGACCAGAACTGGTTGGACCCCACAGCCCTCTTTTCAGAACACTTCTGTACCTGTGAAAAATCAGACGAATGCTATGCTCTGCTATAAATGTTTTACCATCTTTTTGCCTGGAAAACCGACAGAGACCAGAATCAACATCGAAGTCACTGCTGTCTGTGTCGAATTGCTGCGTCAGCCTAAGCTTGCTAGTTTTCCCCACTAAAGCAGAACCAGCTTCCCCAAAGTTTCTAAGTCTAAATGACCGATGCTGAGCCAAAGGCAATCGATGTTGAGGCCTGCCTGGTTACAGACTCCAGACTTCGCCCGCTGAGAGCTTTCCCACATTTGCCAACGGCCGCGTCGAGACCCTGCTCCTCAGCATCCAGTCATCGTTGAGCTCTTTTTCAGATGCAACTTGCCCTACTGACAGCTCATCGATGGCGACTTTATTTCTAGAAAAGATTTTAAGTCAGAAGGTAAGCTTTCCACTGGGACAAACCTGGTCCCTGAATCTGACAGATGATCCATCATGTTCGTCCTTAACTTTCAACTTGAACCCAGTCCAGCATGGCCAGCTGCCTGCAGTTGGCGCTTTGTGCTTTTTGGTGCTATTTTTTATTAAAAACTTAAAAATTCTCATCTCTGGTCTGATTTTGGGATTTTTGTGGTTTTGGTGTCGTTATTTATTAAAATATTTGCTATTTTTTCAAAATTGAATGGGATTTTTTATTGTGTAGTGTTTTCACTTATTACAGGTTGAGTGTTGCTTAAATACTTTACACATTGTCTCTAGCTCAAGTTTGGTTGCTTTGTGCCAAACTACCAGATGGTGAAGAATAGGTTTATTTAGTGATGTTAGTGGTCCACGCTGGCAAGGATTGTGATTATTATTTGAGGAAGATTCACACTACCCCCAACTAATAATCCAACTTCTTAGAGGAAAAAGATGGAAATACCACCCTATCCCACATCTTTCTGCTTCACTTCTGGATTAAGCACAGCCATAAATTTGCCGCAACATTATTGGAGCACACCTCTGACCCTCATGCATGACACCAACATGCTTCCCACATAGACCTCACTTAAAAACACACACTGTGCCATCCATACACAACAACTAAACAGCTGCTAGCCTCAACTCAGCATAGGAAGTGTTTCCAAATGTGACTCCCACATCTTTCTGCTACATGCCATGCTTAAGTGCAGCAATAAGTTTGCCATAACATGGTTGGAGCACACCTCCAAACCCCACGCAAGACAGCAAAACACCTCTCACACTGATCACTTCAAGAAACACTTACTCTACCAACCATGCACAAGAAACTGGGGGGCATATTATCAAGAACGGCGTTAAAAATTATCGCCGGTTTAGCGGCAGAAAACTGCCGCTAAAGCGGCGATAATGGGCTTGATAATATGCCCTTGAGAATTCCAATAGAAGTCCATGCTCTGGTGTGAACATGGGCTTCTATTGGAATTCTCAAGGGCATATTATCAAGCCCATTATCGCCGCTTTAGCGGCAGTTTTCTGCCGCTAAACCGGAGATAATTTTAACATCGTTCTTGATAATATGCCCCTGGGTAGCTGTTTACTAGATCCACCAGAAAGTTCTTTGAGGCTTTGCTATGGGTAGAAAAGCACAGTGCCAATGCTACAATACAACATAATACCAGAGTGTTCTAAGCACAACATTTGATGATCAACACGCTGTTCTTTCACCAGAACTAAAACTGTTCACTGTAAAGTGCTTTGCGGTTCTATGGAGCTATGGAGCGCTATATCAAACCTAAAGTCAAACATTAAAGAGATGACTGTTCATTTTAACATTTTATTAGTATTTCTCTTACCTCCTAAAGCAGTAAGTGCGGAAGGTGAGGGAGGTGAAGGGGGAGAGGGGAGCTGGGCTGTGAGCAAACATTTTGTCCTCATTGGCGAAATCTTCTGCTGAGTATTCCAAAGCTAGATGAGTGTTCACAACTGACTGTGTGAATGAAATCCCTCAGGGCAGGACACAATGGAGAGGTATAATGTCTGGAAGGCCCAGGGATGGAGGCCGCAGACAGAATCACATCCCAGCCACATTAGCCTCTATCATTCTCAGCCGATTGGGATCATTTTAGGACAAAAGCTCTAACTGTGACCTTCTCTCCACTTTGCAATGTTTTCACTTTTAAAATGACTGTGGGAGGTTTCTTCACTCGAGCCCACGCCTTCCCGCCAGCTGTTTGCCCCACCTCTCACCCCATCTCACCTCCCTGTGATGTCTCCTCTGTGGCCTTCTTTGATGACACCACTGTTCAGTCAGTACAATTGTTCTCCTTCTCTCCTCTTCTCTGTGGCTGCCTCGGACTCTCCCTGGAGCACGTTACTATTAAACATGATTTACTGAAAGCGTTCTGTATTTAATTTTAACCTCTGGGGTGACTTCTCTGGACCTGTCATTGTAGGTAATGGTTTCTAATGGTGTGAAAAAAAGTGCAGGAAATATATTTTGATCATTTTCCTTATTCGTCCGAAAGGGAATGGTCCAACTATTCTTACATTGTTTATCGAATTTACAAGGAGAGAAAACTATGTAAATCTATTTTCTTCACTTTTGAAGTGTGAATAAGTGAAGTAATCCTGATTCAAAACCAGCCTGTTGCATGTCTTATTACACAACCAGCACAAATAGTGGCAAATCACTTTGGTCCATCTTTTTTTAACAAAAGTCATACATGATCTAATAATTCTTGTTTCAAAACTGTTAGAGTCTTTTTCTTCCGTGATTGCCACGGTGTTAAAACCCTTATGCTACACTGACAGTGTGATCCATTCGCTACAATGGCAGTAACAGTAAGCATTTGCAATGCAATAGGTCTCGCATTCACACGAGTTTGAGCTATTGGCATTGTAAATGACAATGCCTTTTATTTATGTTTTGGGTTTTAAAACATAAATAAAAGGCATTGTCATTTACAATACTAATAGCTTAAACTCTCGCAAATGCGAGACCTATTCCATTGCAATAAAGGGCCATCTCGACCGCTTGTTAGATTGTAAATATCAGAGGAAGAGACCGGCCTGCGACGTCTTCAAAGTAGTGATAAATAGTGCAGTGAAGAAGATGTGTAAGTGTTGTAAATTACACAGACACAAAGTGTGAAGTGAGAGTTACATATGATCCGAGCTATAAACTCTAACAAAGCGCTCCAACACCTTTCGCTCTGTGATTACACTGTCGCGGCTCAGGAGGAAGAGCGGGAGGGGGGGACTATTTCCTGCCCTCTCCGTGATTTGAGTGTGCAGTGTGGCATTGCATAATGTCATTGCTATCTTTGGCCAAATAAAAAACACTTCAGCTGTAGTAGGGCCCTGGCTTCACCTCCTGGTGCAGGGCGGTCTGTGCTTTATGGCAGGCATGGAAGGAGGGAGGGATGGATGATCTCGCTGCAGCTCCGGCCAAGTACAGTGCCTCTGCTATTACTAGTGAGCGAGAGGCGCTATAGTGGTGGTATTGTTACTGGTGGTGGTGGTACTGATATTGGTGGTATTGGTGGTGGTGGTATTTGTGGTGGTGGTATTAGCGGTGGTTTTGGTGGTGGGGTATTGGTGGTGGTATTGGTGGTGGTGGTGGTATTGGTGTTGATGGTTGTATTGGTGGTGGTGGTATTGGTGGTATTGGTGGGGGTAGTGGTATTAGTGGTGGCGGTATTGGTGGGATTGGTGGTGGTATTGGTATTGGTGGTGGTATTGGCAGGCATGGAAGGAGGGAGGGATGGATGATCTCGGCTGCAGCTCCGGCCTCGTACAGTGCCATTGCTATTACTAGTGAGCGAGAGGCGCTATGGTGGTGGTATTGGTATGGGTGGTGGTGGTACTGGTATTGGTGGTGGTACTGGTATTGGTGGTGGTGGTATTCGTAGTGGTGGTATTGGTGGTGGTGGTATTGGTGATGGTGGTATTAGTGGTGGTATTGGTGGTAGGATATTGGTGGTGGTATTGGTGGTGTTGGTGTTGATGGTTGTATTGGAGGTGGTGGTATTGGTGGTGGTATTGGTGTGGGTAGTGGTGGTATTGGTTCTGGTGGTGGTGGTATTGATGGTGGTATTGGTGGTGGTGGTATTGGTGGTGTTGGTGGTGGTATAGGTGGTGGTATTGGTGGTGGTGTTGGTGGTATTGATGGTGGTGGTATTGGTGGTGGTGATATTGGTAGTGGTGGTATTGGTGGTGGTATTGGTGGTGATGGTGGTATTGGTGGTGGTATTGGTGGTGATGGTGGTATTGGTGGTGATGGTCGTGGTGGTATTGGTGGTGGTGGTATTAGTGGTGGTGGTATTGATGGTGGTGGTATTGGTGGCGGTGGTATTGGTGGTGGTGGTATTAGTGGTGGTGGTATTGGCGGTGGTATTGGTGGTGGTGGTATTGTATAGGGGGTGGTGGTATTGGTGGTGGTGGTATTGGTGGTGGTATTGGTGGTAGTGGAATTGGTGGTGGTATTG
This sequence comes from Calotriton arnoldi, assembly GCA_963921515.1. Classification (NCBI taxonomy): domain Eukaryota; kingdom Metazoa; phylum Chordata; class Amphibia; order Caudata; family Salamandridae; genus Calotriton; species Calotriton arnoldi. The sequence goes on along the minus strand of CAWUFW010005435.1, from coordinate 1,081,888 downwards.
GTGGTGGTGATATTGGTGGTGGTATTGGCGGTGTAGGTGGTGGTATTGGTGGTGGTTGAATTGGTGGTGGTGCTATTGGTGATGGTGGAGGTATTGGTGGTGGTGGTATTGGTGGTGGTGGTATTGGTGGTGGTGTTGTTGGTGGTGGTATTAGTGGTGGTAATGGTGGTGGTGGTATTGGTGGTGGTGGTATTGGTGGTGGTATTGTATAGGTGGTGGTGGTATTGGTGGTGGTGGTATTGGTGGTGGTATTGGTGGTAGTGGTATTGGTGGTGGTATTGGTGGTGGTATTGGCGGTGTAGGTGGTGGTATTGGTGGTGGTTGAATTGGTGGTGGTGCTATTGGTGGTGGTGGAGGTATTGGTGGTGGTGGTATTGGTGGTGGTGTTGTTGGTGGTGGTATTGGTGGTGGTGGTGGTGTTGTTGGTGGTGGTATTGGTGGTGGTATTGGTGGTGGTATTGGTGGTGGTGGTATTGGTGGTGGTATTGGTGGTGGTGGTATTGGTGGTGGTGGTGGTATTGGTGGCGGTATTGGTGGTGGTGGTGGTATTGGTGGTGGTGGTATTGGTGGTGGTGGTGGTGGTAGTGGTAGTTGTGGTGGTGGTATTGGTGGTGGTGGTATTGGTGGTGGTGGTGGTATTAGTGGTGGTATTGGTGGTGGTATTGGTGGTGGTATTGGTGGTGGTATTGGTGGTGGTATTGGTTGTTGTGTTATTGGTGGTGGTAGTGCTAACTTGTTTTCTGAATTAAGCCTCAAAGAGAAGAGGGCTGGTGTGTCATGGGAGAAACAAGTGATATTTTCTCAATGTTCATCTTTCCCTTCCAGCATAGCTGCCTCATGGTACATGCTGTCCAAACGCTCAAACACTATGTCAAATTCATTTCATGTTTTAGTGTGTAGCACTTAACAGTGAGAGGATAGACTATTCATCAATTCTCCCAATTTTGACAGGTAACGTAAAATGTATTCATAGTTGTAAGTACATCATCCTGGTCACTGGAATTTTAAGAATGCAAGTTGTGCTTAAAATTGTGGAAATTCCTTTGTGGTGCCAGATTGGTAAGGGATGCTTATTCTTTCAAAGTTTGCATCAACATCTCTGTTTTGGGTAAGTTAACTTTAAGATGGTTAGTCAACATCCATTGGTCGACAGCTCAAAGAGAGTGGTGTGGTCCTTGGTTTGTCAAGATCCCTTATATTTCTGAGTATTAGGTTGATCTGAGCATCATCTGTATAATTGTAGTATGTCACACTGAAGGATTAGGTACTGGCCTGAGAAAATATTGAAGAGCAGTAGAGCATTCATTGACCCTTGAGATGTGTCTGACTTGTGCAGAAAGCCAGTGATGTGAATGGTGGAAGTAAGATATTGTAGAGCTAGGAAGAGATGCAGCAAAGAGTAATCCTTATGCCAACTGCGTGGAACCTCTTCAGAAGGGAGAAGGAGTGAACTGTCAAAAGAAGCAGACAGTGCTGATAGAAGTGCAGAGGCAACATTCCGGAGCCTGGCCATCTTCAGCTCATTTCACCTGGAGATTAGAGTTGATTTATTGTCACTTCTAGGACAGAACATAAATTTTTGATCTGAGAGTGATTTGTTTTCTTCACGGAAGTTGCCGATCGGAGGGAATGCATCTCTTTCAATCAATTGTCTAAGGACTGGACCATTTGAGATAGCCAGGGTGCTTGGAATTGGAGATCCTATTTGAGTAGAGTAGTCTCTTTTCTTGCTTGGTGGAGAATTTTTAGATCCTCAAGAGTCTCTGTAGGTAGGTTTCGCAAATAAGTTTCTTGATTTCTTCCAATGATGTTGAAGTACAGCCAAGATGTGATTCATTTTCTGTATTCCTTCTTTGATCCAAGGCATATATAATTGTAATTTAGATTATTATTATTATGGAACTTGTAATGTGCACAGCTACCCAGAAGGGTGTCCCGGTGCAGGGCGAGAGTAGGGGCAGAAAGGGAGAGAACAGTAGCACAAGTTAGAAAAAAACAGGTTTTTAGGGCCTTATGGAAAGCCAGGAGGAATGCTGAATCTTTCAAGGCAGCTGGCAGGGCGTTCCATGGAATCTGCCCTAAGTAGGAAAAAGAACAACCTTTCATGCGAGCCAGTCGGGTTTTTGGTACGACAAACCGAGTCTGCAGAGTGGATCTCAGGAGCCGGGAGGGGTGGTAAAGATGAACTAAATCCCGGAGGTATTTAGGAGTAGGTCCAGATTAAACACTGAACATATAGCAGAGGGCTTTGAACTTGATACGGTTCAGCACAGTCAGCCAGTGTAGGTCACGAAAAATCCTGGAGACTGAGGTGCACTTGGAAAGGCGATAAAGAAGCCTAGCAGCAGCATTCTGCAAGTGTTGTAGTCTGCGGCTTTATCGGCTCCTAAATACAGGCCGTTGCCATAATGTAGTGTAGAGATCACCAGAGCTTGGATCACCGACCTCTGAGCTGAGAAAGGAATCAGCCATAGGATCTTTTTAGTCACTTGAGAACAGCAAAGCAGGTGGACGTCACCTTGGCCACTTGTTTTATGGATAGTGGTTCATCCACAATGAAACCCAGGTTTTTAACACTGCTAGAAGGAGTGGGAAGAGCTCCCAATTCAGCAGGCCAGTGCTGCGTCCCCCAGAGATCAGGCCTTTGCCTAGAATCATAACTTCAGTTTTGTCTCCGTTGAGTTTTGTATGGATGTTTTGATAGAGATAAGTGTGCCAAAGGCTTTAGAGAGCCAACTGTACTGCTGATTGACCATTTGGCAAGGTGGTGAGAGATGAGAACAGAGTTTTAAGAGGCTTGATGTCAGTGTTGAGGTAGCATTTTATCATAAACGGAAACCAAAAGTGAAAGATATGAGTTGGTGGTCACCCAAGAAGTGTGGTTTGTTCCTTCTAATTATGATGAATCCAGCCATTGCATAAAACCGCTGTGTTTCCGGGGTTGGCCCTAATTTGCATGCTTCTTTTTAAGGTGAGCTGCTGGTAAAAAGTAATCTGTGTTTGAAACCTCTGAGCTCTTGGTTCATAGAATCAGGATTTGTGGATATTGACAACCTCAAATGTAATGCAGAACAGCAAAAAGTTCACTAATTCAGGAGATGATCTGCAGTATTTAATTTTAACCAAACTCTGCACGCTACAGGGATTGTAATCGAAGAATATCAGACATAGTTACTCACATCAACTGAATGAACTCTATCTTCTCCTCTCCCGTCATGAAGTTGTATTTTTTTACATCAAGGATACATTTACTATGACTTTAACAAAACACACACTTTGCGAATGGATTGCTAGGATAGACATCAACTATACATTTAATATGATTTTACCAAACATATACTTTGTGAAAAGATTGCATAATGTACTGTGAGTTGTGTTAGTTGAGTGCTTCCTTGATGTTCCTCATGCAGTTTTTTACTCCAGTTTTAAATTTGGATGGATTCACCATAATCCACACCTACTATTGGCACTTTTTTCCCCTGATACCATTGCAACATTGATGTTTACTGTAAGATATTCAGTGCTCCAAAATATTTTCATACAAATTATAAATGATGCAGGGGTGACTTTGTACCCTAATAGGTTTAATTAATTTGTATATATTTCGTATATCATTGGCCACGCTGTGTAGACACTTGCTAAAAATATTTACTATGCTCTAAATCACAGATTTATAGACCCCCATAATTTCTAGGGGGTACGTGCTCAGGCATATGAGGGTGATATCTGATAAGTGAATAACTCTCAATATGTTGTGGGTACCTATGTGGGCTTCAAGCCAATACTTCATCATTTGATGGTTTGAACCAATACCGGAGGTTTTATTAAGACATAACATTCTGCACCTGGGCATATGAGGGTTGAACCTTCACTTATGAAACTCTTCTTCAAGTAAGCATATAAGGATTTTCAAAAGTTCACTTTTTATCATCTCCCAAGATCCCTACGCTCTAGTACTAAACATCTGCTGAAGGTCCCCCGAATCAGGAGAGCAAGATTAGGAGGAAAAGCTCTCTCTCATCTTGGTCCGCAATACTGGAATGAACTCCCCCTACATTTAAGAGAATGTTCGAACCATCTTCACTTTAGAAAGTTACTTAAAACCACTTTGTTTTGTTTTTAAGTTTGACAGTACTGTATTTGAACCTGTTCCGCGTCCAAAGCGCAGAGATACTCCTTGGAGTCGATTCTGGCGCTATATAAAACCAAATACAAATACAAAGTCCTGCTGTTAGAAATGGGGGTCTCTAGTTGGCAGAGGTAGGTACCTTTGTCCAAATAGGGACCTTTGCTTATAGTCAGGATAAAGGGGATAAACACTTTAGATAACCCCTGCTCACTCCCTTGGTAGCTTGGCACGAGCAGACAGGCTCATCCCAAAGGCAATGTGTAAAAGTATTTGTACTCAAAACACACAGTAATACAGTGATAACACCACAAATGGACACCACACCAGTTTAGAAAAATAAATTATCTTTATCTAAACTCAACAAGAACAAAACGACAAAAATCCAACATACAGGTAATAAGATATGACTTTAGAACAGTTAATGCAAAAATAAAGCTTGTAGAAAACAAATAGCGCCACCTGGGGCTATTGCGACGTCATGACAGCAATAAATCCAAAGTACGGCGCAACCGCGAGAAGTGTCGCGTCGGGCACAGAGTCACATGGACCCCCAAAAAAACAGTGCCATGGAAACAAAGTCTATGATGATGCACAGCGTCGTGGAGGTGAGGCGTCAGTGCCAAGGTCGGCTCCCTGGCTGCCACGGGGGAGGCGAGGCGTCGTGTCTGCGAGGAGGTGGCGTGTCGAGTCCAGGACAGGGGAAGATGGTTGCGTCGGCGGTGAGGCGTCGGTTCCGGTGACACTGCAAAGTCGGTGAGTTCATGGAGTCACCCTCAGCGGTTATCGGCGCAGCGATAACAGGATTCAGGTGCTGGCGAATCCTGGAGTCGGTGCGAGCGTAGGCATCGGGAAATGCCAATAACTGCAGGCGTCGAAGGGCATCGGAGCTGCGGTGCAGGCCGGGCGGCGCGTCGTGCACTTCACGAGTGGTACCCCTGGCCTCAGTACAGGTCGCGGCAACACAGCGATGTAGTTGATGGTGTCAGAGACAGGTTTTCTTACTTCTCTTAGGTTTCTTTCCAGCTCCCAACAGCAGGAAAAACCTCCAGAGACCCAAAACTGGAATAGGCACCTCCTGGCAGGTCAGAATTCTCAGCAATAGAGTTCAGGGGGAGCTGGGGGTGAAGTCTTTGAGTCCCTGAGACTTCAGAACAGGAGGCCAGCACACACAGGCCCTTTGAGATTCTTCTTTGAAGCAGGTGCACAGCAAAGTTCCAGTGTTTGTCCTTTCCTTGGCAGAAAAAGCAAGGCCAACCCCACACAGCACACAGCAGAGGGCAGTACTCCTCCTCACAGTTCTTCAGCTCTTCTCCTTGGCAGAGGTCAGAAGTGATCTAAAGTCTGGGGTTGAAGATCTACTACTTATACCCCATTTTGTCTTTATCTCGCTGTACAAGTGTCTCTGAGCCCAGTTCAAACCAGTTCTGTCCTCACTGGTGCAGTATGACCACAGGGGGTGGAGACAGCATTGTGGAAGGGAGATAGCCCCTATTCAGGTGCAAGGAAAACTCCTCCCACTACTCTAAATGCAGCCAAGCCTCATTCAGCTCAGCTCTGAGTCATCCTGGAAGGGCCAGGCACACCTCAACTCACCCCAGTGGCTGTATACAGTGAATGCTACATACCCAGCCCCTTTCACTCCAAAGCCAGATAGTCAATCCACAAACAGGCAGAGGCACACAAAATGGATAAACAAGAAAATGCCTAATTTCTAAAAGTGGCATTTTCAAACACACAATTTAAAAACCATCTTTACTAAAAGATGTGTTACTAAATTCAGAGTTCAGAGAGCCTAAACTTTATTTCACTGATGTCCGCCTAGTGTCCTCAAATCTGTTCTATCAGTCATCCCTGGTCCCGCATTGTCTTTACTTAATCCTTCCATATCCCAAGGATGTGTACCTAGATCATTTAAGGACACAGTCCTAATCCCTCTTCCGAAGAAAACTGGTGAAAATACCCTTGTGTTAAAAGAATTATTGTACCATCTCTCTCTTACCTTTTCTGGCAAAATTGCTAGAAGCTAATGTAGGACAGTGTCCCTGTCTCCACCTTGAGGAGTCACAATTTTTAAATCTGCAGCAAGTTGGATTTCGACCTGCATGTTCCACTGAGGCAGTCCTCCTGTCAGTGGTAGTTGATGTGCTGGAGGAATGTGATGAAGGTTCCACTCCTACGTTGGTTCTTCTAGATCTGTCGGCGGCCTTCAACATGGTTGACGATAACATATTGGTGGACCATGTCAAAGCCGCTAGGCTCTGCAGTTCATCTTTAAACTGGATAAAATCTTTCCTGGAGAATCGCACCCAGTCAGTCTGGCTTAAGTGCAGCTGGTTTGCGGGGTACCACAAGGCTCCTCTCTTTCCCCGCATCTTTTTAACATCTACATCTGTCCTGACATCCAAGCATTCAGCAATATGAAGTGTATAATTTACAATTATGCAGATGACATGCAGCTACTCTTTAGGCTGGATGGCTCTCTGGTCTCCCAGAAACATTTTCAAAATACAATGTGTTTCATCCGCGACTGGATGAGTAGAAATTATCTCAAACTTCATGCGGATAAAACAGAGAGTGTCATCCTGAGCAGTAAAATAGACTTTAGGAATGACTCCTTTTGGCCCATTGAAATGGGGAACACCCCACCCCCTAATAATTTGGCCAAAAGCCTGGGAGTCATCATCGATAATGAGCTATCCTTAAGACCTCATCTAGGATCAGTAACTGCATCATGTTTCTTTAATCTCCAAAGGATTAAAAAGATTGCCAGATTTCTTACTTTCGAAGCCCTGACCCAAGAGGTCATGGCCTTGGTCATCTCCTGACTGGACTATGCCAATTCGCTTCATATCGGTCTACAGAAATTTCTACTTACCAGACTCCAATGTGTTCAGAACCAAGCAGCACGCCTTCTCTATAAACAGCCTAGAAACTGCCATATCACCCTACTTTTGAGAGACCTTAATTGGCTCCCTTTGGAGCAAAGAATCATCTTCAAAATAGGTTGCATCACTTTTAAGGCATTTTCTGATGAAGGGCCCACATTCATAAAATCTAGACTTAAAATATACATCCAGAGCCGGAGACTTCGCTCCTCCTCCCTGAATCTCCTGTCCATCCCCAAAATATAACAAGAAAAGGATGGGTGGCATCTGATTCTTTGCGCAGGCCCCGTTGATCTGGAATGGTTCCCTTTCCACAATAAGGCAGTCTCCTGACTATGTGAAGTTTGGACTGGTGCTAAAGACTTGGCTATTTCCGTAAGCGTATCAGTCAGTGTAATTTTTCTTCTGAAATTTCTTGACGTGTTACCTCTTCTGTACCTCAGTGCCAAGAAACCTTGTGGTTTACGTGTGCTAAACAAGTAACTCTTAACATAACATAACAAAACATAACATTAAGGAAGAAGTCTTGCCTTCTGTTTTTTATCTTCATTCAAAAACTTTTGTCCTGTCTACCCATATCCAGGATCCTAGTTAGGTGTTGTGACCTGATGTAGATAGATGTGGCTAGGTTGTTTGCCAGGTAAGCTTGGATCTTGATGTTGAGGGCTTTACCAGTGATGCATCTGGTCTTGAAGATGATTCGTACTGGAAGAGGGAAGGGGGAGCAGTGTAGGTCTTTTAACATGGGGGTGATGTGGTTGAAATGCTTCAAGCACTTAATGAATCGTGCCACTCCACGTACGGTACATTTTAGGAATGCTAGGATAATATCTGGTAGAACGCTGAGCAGGACGTTGCCTCTATCCAGATGGGAGAGGACTAATGGTTGGATAGCTGTTCTAGAATAATCTTCTAGGAGAAATAGCTGCACATTTTTCAAGAGGGAAAGTTGCAACCAAGCAGTTTTGGTCTTTTTTGGTGATGTGTTGCTTGAATAAGAAGTCTGTTTTGAGGGTGAATCCCGGAGATTCTGCATGGATTACCTGCTGGGGTGAAGCCCAGTAGGCTTAAGTTGGAGAGCCAGGCTTGAATCTGGTGTTGTTTGGTACTGTTGGGAAACAGGAGGAATTCAGTCTTTGTGCGGTTTATCTTAAGGAAGTTAGCAGACGTTGCCAGTTTGAGAACGGTTTTAAGTTTTTGCGTGTCATTGGTTGTGGATAGTTTTAGGTAGAGTATTGATGGATCTTGATGCTGCTGTTTATAAGAATGGATCTGAGGGGTTTCGTGTAGAGGTTAAAGTTGATGGGAAAGACAATGGATCACTAGGGGGCTCCGTAGAAGACGGGGAGTGTTCATGATCTTCTGGAACCTATTTATATGAGCTGTTGCTGGTTGGTAAGGGAAGATGTGAACCATTTGAAGATAGTGCCTGCAGATCCCATGTGTGTTTTCAGAGTGTTGATGTGAGTTGAGTGGTGGACTGTGTTGAAGGCTGCAAAGAGGTCAGAAAGGACCAGGAGGCAGCAGATGTTCCTGTTGTTAAGGAGAAGGGCATTGTTGACTATTGGGAGTGTGGGTGTCTCAGTGCTACAGCATGGTCAGGAGCCTGACTGGTAGTCCTGTAGAAGATTATTCTTGCTTTCTTGAAAATTTTGAAAGGTGTGTAATAAGACAGAAGTTGGTGAACTTGGCTGGGACCAGGGATGGTTTCCTTACCAGGTGAAGAATTTGGCCTCTCTAAAGGGCATCTAGGAATGCCTCTTGGCCTAAGGAGGCATTAACAAAGTTGAGAAGGGGTATGAGGGCCTCTTCTTGAAGCAATTTGATGAAAGAGGAAGAAAGGGCATCGTCTTCACAGGAGGTTGCCTTGAGAGACTTCAGGATATTGGAGAGATTCATGTGTAAGACTGGATTGAAGGAGGTTCATTTAATGGTGAGGCAATGGGGAAAGGCTGGAAGTGAGGGGCGTACAAATGGTGATGATGATAGATCTGATTTTATCAATCTGCCGGGTAAAAAAGAGGTTGATATTGCATTTTTCAACTGAGCAGGTACTGTGAGTTCTGAGAGCCATTTGGTTCAGTGTTTAACAGCCTTGAAGATGGCTTTGCTTTGGTTGTTTGCCTGAATGATAGTGGTCTTGTAGTAAGAGACTTTAGCTTTGCTGATTAAAGTGGACCGTTTTGATAGGGGGAGGTCATCAGGGAGTTTTGATCGTCCTCGTTGCTTCTCCTGTGTTGGTATGGTATGTTTATTTTCATTAAGCTCGAGTATACCAGACTGTCGAGGGATTTTGCTTAGTGGATCAGGTTTTCATTGGAGCACACCATTCTACATGAGCTCTCATATTGGTGTTGTAGATGTCAAGGAGAGTATTGACATCAGTGGTACGCTGCAAGTGTTTTCACAGGTTGTTTAGCTCTTATTAGATTATTTCCAGATGGATGTCTTTGATAAAGCAAAAGAATATTTTTTCTCTTTCCAGTTGTCTTTGGTGCTGAGGTGTAGACTATGCTATGGTTTAGGGGATGGAAACGTAGACAAGCGATTCCAGGACTACAGGTGTCTGGTTGTGGATTTTAGGTGACGCTGACAGGTTGAGGTCCAGTGTTTAGCCTTTGCAGTGAGTTGGGTTAATAATAAGTTGTTTTATTTCAAGTGTGCTGAGACGTGTGTAGGAGGATTCCTTCATTCATTTCGTGTTGGAGTTGTCGGAAGGTTGACGTTTCTGAGGAATATGGAGTGGGTGTGTTGGATGGAGGCAAAGGTGATGATGAGATCAGAGATTTCTTCTAGGAAGTACTTATTTGTTTTGAGTGGCCTGTAGATCAGGTAAAAGAGAGCTGTTTTGGAGGATAAGAGAGGGAAGTAGCAGGAAAGAAACTGAAAAGACCTATGTGTGGCAGTGCTGCAAGGTGTGGAGGACCAGGAAGTCCTATGTGTGATTTCAATTCCCACTCCTGTTTTGAGTGTGCAGTCTATGTGTTGATTGCCATCAGATATGAGGATGTCTAGAATGTGTGTGGAGGTGGGTGTGAGACAAGAGTGCATCTAGGTTGTGATGGGTATTGATGTTGGCAATGTCAGGAGCATTTATGACTGCAGAGCGCACATTGGTGAGCATCAGTTGAGTTTGCTGTATTGTGGGAGGTGTTTGTTCTCTAGTGATTGTTGTGTGGATGAGGTTAGAACAATGGCGTAGCTAGGAGGGGCGGGGTGCAGTCCGTCCTGGGCGGCACTGTTTTGGGGCGGCGGAGGTAGGCAAGTCATGTCTGTCGACTACCACCTTCCCCCGCTAACAAGTCGTCTGCCAGATACACCCCCGAACAAGTCGTCCGTCGGCCTCTACCCCCTACCCCCTCTTACCTGCACTGGGCAGCAAACTTAGGGTCCACCCGAGTGGCAGTAGGTCTAGCTACACCACTGGGTTAAAAGCATTAGATGTGCAAATGGGGTGAATGTGCTTGTGTGGTCTGGGTGTGTATGTGTGAAAATGGTGTAAAATGTGATGTTTGCGAGGCACATTGTGATGCTAGTTTCCCTGGAACAAGGAATTTGATCCTAGATAGTTCCACATCCAAATAGGTGTTGACCTTGTTTGTGCCTGCCATTATGTTGGGATGATACTGCGGTGAGATGCCCTGACGTGCATGGGTGTTACTGCACTTCCTCTCACAGTCCAAACTGATGGTGACTATTGAGGCAATCCCCCTTAACTAGCAGTCTCACTTGTTTTTACAATCTGGGTTAGCCACCTCCCCTCATCGCAACAAGGTGAGTTTGTTTATTGAAGTTTACAAATTGATATTGTGGCATTGTGCTATTAGAGTAATTATTTGCCATGATTTGAGGGTACCCATGATTTATGTCTTGGCATCTTTTCTTTGCTATTATGGCTGTCTTGTAACTCATACAGAGGCAAGCCATGTAATACTTGAGTACTAATCTGTTACATGTTACTTTCTTTAGGTTGCGTGATCTTGTAGGAGCAAGATGCAAATCCAGAAGCAAGTTCACAACCCCACCCAAACACTGACACCGCACGAGTCCTGTCAAAAGATTTAGCGGCTTATTTATGAGCCCCTTGCGACACTTTTGTGCCACCGTTGCGCCACTTTTAGTGATGCAGCGGCGGCGTAAACAATGCACCACGTAGCGCCATATTTAAAAGATGACGCATCTTGGCATCACCTTTTGTAAACTCCTGCGCCACATAATACCTGTGCCAGGTATAATGTATGCAGGGTGGGCGGTCTCCCGCATCAAAGCCTCGTAGAAGTGGCGCATTGAAATCTATAAGATTTCAGTGCGCCACTTCTAGGATGCCATACCGTCAAAACCTTATGCCTGCCTCTTAGCAGGCGTAAGGGTGATGCAGTGCATTAAAGATAGGCCTCCCCCACGTATTGCTGGAGTTGCAACACAACTCCAGCAATGCGTGACTTTTGCGCCGACAGATACGTCAGAATTCCTGACGTATCTGTCTTTCCTTGCGACCTGGAGCGCCATTCAATAAATACGGCACATCCATTGTGTCGCAAGGAGGGTGCAGTGAAAACTGTTGCAGCGATGCGACAGTGGTCATAAATAAGCCCCTTAAGCTGCACCAGTTCTTAGGGGAAAAGGGAAGTGGATTGAGAAGAGAAGAGTTACTTCATCTGTTCGGCCTGGTCCCCCTTAGCGTAGGTACTTCACATTGATTCCCTCTCGCTAGTGGAAATGTGTATACATGTATCCATCAAAATAAAAGAGATTGAGGAAACTAGAGGGTATTCTAACTCATGGTCTTTAAAGAACAACATAGCCTTCTAATAATCAGCTTACCTAAATCTTCCCTCTTTCTCACCTAAGGTTCTGGTTAAAGGAAGATAACATAGGCGTTCAGTAAGTCCTACAGAAAAACAAATAATGCAACCATGTGAAACCTTCCTGGGGCAATGTCTATTGTAAAATAATCACCCTTTTGAGGCCCTCTTGATTACCTGATATATCACTCAGGGGGACCATTAACCACGATCGAAGCATAGGAATTATCTAATCATTCACTAAAAGACTTCCTACTTTTAGGGCCAACAATTGATGCAGGCTGGATCTGAGGAAATTTAAATCAAAGTCTCAAAAACCCAAGGAGGAAGTTTTAAACAATTGTCTTTGGAAAACACACTTTTTCTAATCAAATGTAAGTAATGTCTTTAATTTTTAGGAACTTCAGAATCTGGAATACTGATGCACAGATAAAGAGGACCCAGTACGGTAAGTGTTTCTCCATACAACATTTAAAATTTGCACCTTACCACCATTTAGCAACAGTCCTCTGTTGGTAAGAGCTTTTTGAACTTTTGTTTTGAAGGTCCCCAGCATCCTCCTGAAGAGCAGTGATGCAGGCAAGACAGCAGCCAGCAGTCGAAAATAGCAGGCACTAGGACTTTGGGGGTGCGTCAGGATAAGGAGGTGCAGCATGGAATCAGGTATGCAAAAATAATTCAGCAGGTAAGTAGTGTAGGTCCGGGAAAGGTTAATAGCAGGCATTGTTTGGCATTGGACGTAGCTTTTGTACTCTTCCAAGAACCATGACCGCGAAGTGCATGGACTTTCGGGAGGCGGGGCTTCCAATGCACAGGACACGGCCGCAACAACTAGACTGCGTCCAGTACGTCAGAACACCCCCTATAGCTCGCTGCTGCACCGGCGGGCTCTCCACGGAGCCATGGAAGCTGTGACAATCCATGATGTGTATTGATAACCTATGACAACTATTACTGTTATCAGTTTTAAACGTTGATGTTTGAGGCCTGGGCCTGCAGGATTATTAAAACCTAATGTAAGCAATATTCATGTCTGAATCTGTAAAATCTCTCTAACCTACACTGTGGCTCTCAGTGGTGGCTGGCATGTATTTAGAGAGCCAGAGCAGGCGGAAGATCCCTCTCTCACATTGCAGCCAAGACCTGGAACGAGCTACCGGCAGACATCAGACGCGCCCCCTCCCTGAACACCTTCAGGAAGACCCTCAAGACCTGGCTCTTCGGCTAAAAAGTTCTGCGGACCCCCCCCCCTCCTCAGCACCTTGAGACCCTCACGGGTGAGTAGCGCGCTTACAATTCCCTGATTGATTGATTGTGGTGGGGCGGGCAAAATACGGGTGACATTAAAATAATAATAAAAAATGCCATTTACCGTTCTCACTTGCGCTGCGATGTCCTCCTCCCTCGGGTTTCCTTTCTCCTCGAAGCTCAGGACCCAGGAAACTGCACTACCCAATACTGGTGTTGCTCTCATGCTGATAAACAGCATGAGAGAAGCATCAGGATTTGAGGGAGCGTTCTCTCTTAGAGCTCTTAAGGGCATCGGAGGCCTGTGCTTTCTCTAACCCAGCTGCCTAAGACAGCTAGGTTAGAGAACTTTAAAATGTACATGTCTGGCTGGCCGTCGCACAACGGCCGACCAAAGGGACATGTGCACTTTAAACACAAGTGCACAGCTCCCTGCTGTCACTCAGCAGCAATTGCCCCGCCTCGTCCTGATACTCAGTTCAGGACGAGTTGCTGAAAAATAAAATAGTAATAAATAAACTTTATTACCATTTTATTTTTTTGCTGCTCTGGGGCATTTTTGTACGGTGCAACGCTCCTCTGCTCTCGCGGAAGAGCCACTCCTGGTGGCTCTGATGACTGAGCCTGTATGATGTCTAACCTGAGAGAGAGTTTAACCTGCGGTGTATCTCGACTCCCTAAGTCAAGGTATTCTTATCCCGTGCTAAAAAAATGCCCCATTTTACCTAATTTTTTCAAAAGATGAGTTTGGGAAAAACTCATCCCAGTCCTCTACAGTGAGGGATCCACTGTAATAGGAATAGGCTTATTTGGAGCCCTTCAGTGAAATTGTGAACAAAAGGTCAGCAGCGTGAACTGCAGCAGTGTTAGGAGCCCTCAGGATGTGAGGTTGTTGACCAATCTGTGAAAAATGGGGAATTGCATTGGCAAGCTTTGTTAAAATATAATGTGGGTGCATCATTACCAACCATTCCTGAGCGCAATGGACTGAGCAGAATTAAATGGCTCAACTATCACTGCTGGCACAAAAATGGGGACAAAAATCATTTGTGCTGTTCTTGCTCTGTCTAGGCACAGTCAAGGCATGGAATGAGTTACCCCCCACCGTTCCTGCGTCCCCTGGCATGCTTGAATTCAGGAAGGTTTTGAAAACTTGGCTCTTTAGCAACTAGGCCCATCAGGCTATGTTCTGTTCTTTGGAGCTAGCGCCAGGACTCCCCAGGGTAACAGTGCGCTTGACAAATTCACCTAACATTAACATCAACATTAACATCACCTAGGTATGACTGCTCCACACTAAAGGAAAGATGAGCATGCATATTATTCAAATCATAAAATAGATTTGTTGTTTTGGACTCATCGTGTCTCCCTGAAATGGAACATTGCAACTACACCTTTGTGAAACTAAGGTATGGTGGTAGAGCCTTGGGATCATGCGCCCAAAATGATGGAAAAGTCTTATTCCCCATTTCTGAAATGAAGCTTTTTACCTTCAGCTCGGACAACTCCTGAGAAACAAGCCTTTCAAAATAGCATTCAATAATTCGATCGTCTACATGGGAGTGATCAAAGAAAGGCAGTTATTGATTCATCATAAGAACGTGGCTGGACATTAACTCTCCTGTACTCAGAAAAACTCCTTTTCATAGTTTTATCTTTCTATTCCAGTGCTATGAAGTAGCCTGGAAGACATGCAGTGTGTTGTAATGATTTAATGTGCTGCTCGTGCCTGACTGTTCTATCTCCATGGTAGTGTCTCGAGTGAGACAGTTGGAACCAGGAGAGCAGACAGGCCGGCAGCAGGAGTTGGTGGTTCTGTATAAGAAGTAAATAAATCGTTTCCAAACTTACCGGTGTGTGGCCTCGTAACACTGGCGACGAGCAACACTTGCTGGGGACAAGTCTGCCACCAACTCTCCCCTTCTGAACCCACGGATTTCGTCTTCCTCACCACGGCAACCAGAGTTGCGTGACCAGTGAGGGGCCTCCTTCCTCGTGTACCGGAGACTTCGCCATGTCGGTGTTTTTTTTTCCCATCCTCGGGAAAGCTCTGGGCTCGTTTTGATTGATTTTTAGGCACTTTTCCCTCCAACGGCTCCCTACGGATTGCGACACTTGCCTGCTGGCTTCTCTACGCGCGATACGCACGATGTCAACACGTCATCACGTGACCCGCACGCAGCGTGCCGCCATGTTAGTTGTCACATTTCCATGACAACACACCACGGAGCCACACGGAGCAGGAAATCAGATCGCAAACTGCATCTGAACCGCAAAGGACATTGAATTCCCGCAGGTACCCTTTTGTTCATTTTTGTGCATTGTAGTCCAGCGCTACACTTTTATCTTGTGCCACATTAGTACCAGTAAAGGACTTTGGATGTCTGCCGCGTCTTGCTCACTCTCCTAAATACTGGCACAACCTCTACTACAGGGTACATTAAAAGACACTAAGTGCAGATATTTATTCAATATATATATATTTGTGACATTAATTTTGGATTTACTCAATATCGTGCATACCTGTGTGTTGCAAAGTCATCCTGTGCCCTGGGCACCCCCCAACTTTTTGCTGAATGGTACTGGTGGTAACTGACTCTGACTGACCCTGGGCTTTGCCTAACCAGGCCCAGGGCCAGTGCTATGCTGAAAACACTTAGATACAGTGAAAACACCTACATACACTAGGGTACACTATGGGTTGGGGTACCCCTGTGATTGGTATGACCTACCCTATAAGCCCCTAGTATATAATAGGGCAGGGGGATTGAAACTACCTAGAAGTCCCTAGCACCCTAGGGCATGGCAGTTTAGAGGCCAGCAGCTCTTTTTGCACTTGCATGTGTGCACTGCTGAAGCCTGAGGTCAGTTTAAAAGCAGCCCTGGGTACCAGGTCTGCTTTTAAAAAGTAAATTGTGCCCAAACTCGACTTTGGTGTTTGGGGCACTTAAAAATGGATAACCTACAATGTTTTGGCATATTAGGAACCCCCAGGCTCTCCCCTAGGTGTCCCAGGGGTGGGGGCCCAGATATTTATAAGGTACACCCTTGTAAAATGAGTTTTATATGCCCTGGGTTAAGTGAAATTTCACATTTCACTCCCCACATTGTGATAAAGTGCTGCCCAAATTCGACTTTGATGCTAGGAGCACTGTGGAGGGAGGATCTGCAATATTTCTACAGATTCAGAACCCCTAAAGTCTCCCCTAGTTGTCCCATGGGGTGGGGGTCCTGTAGATATAAGCAAAGTACTTATACAATATGTTTTTGTAAGTCCTGGTGCTGGAAAAATGGCCCCAGTCATTTTTCCCATTGCAAATCCCCTGCTACATAGGTTAACATGGTAGGAAGTTATTGATTAATAACTCTTGATAGGAGAGGGCTAGAAGTGCCATTCAAAGACTTCCCCGAATGGTATTAATAAATTCCACAATATGATATTGTTGAATTTCTCCTAAAGTGTACATACAAGAAGTTATAAGACTTTCTTGTTTGTAAGTCCAAATTCAGCCTTCCAGTGGTCTGCCCTGATTGGTCAGAGTTAAGTGGATTAGCCAGGCTGCCTTGAAGAGGTGATAAAGAGCCCCTGGGGTCAACCAGCTCTGCTGGCAGGGCAGTGTGTTGTTCCATAGGAATGCCAGGCCAGGGGGGAGGAGTCGTAAACTATGTTTATCAAAGAGGAGAGCAGAGAACAGTGTCATTTACAACTCTGAGCTTCCCACCTTAGGCAGATGGTAGGATTAAGGAAGGTATGAGCAGATGCAGGGGGGAGAGTCTAAGTAAATTAGCCATCCTAGGGGTGTGTTTAGCCAGCTCTTACCTCCTTGCTGGAAAATCAGCCATTATGGATTTGGAAGATTTGATGCACTCTGGGAGAAAATAATGCCACACTCTACAGGATGTGGTCATATATTTGAGGAGTTACCCTGCTCCCATTGGTCAGCAGTGACCTCCTGCTTGACCCAGAGAACTTGGAATAAGTATATGAGAGGGGCAGAGCCTCTCAGATCTGCTGCTTGAAACTGAAGAAAGCAAGACATTGTGCCAAGCTGAGATGTTTTGCTGTGCAAATTCTAAGGCCTGACCTCTGAAGACTGCACCATCTGAAACTACAGCCCTGTGGATTATCTTGCTGAAAAGGAACTAAAGAGTGGACTCCCTGAAAGCTACAGGTTAAAAGAGCTTATCTGGAACATCACCAACTAATTCTGCACCTTGGAGAACTACCAGTGGATTTGTAAGGGTGACGTCCAAGTGGATTGTGGGAACTGAAGTCCTCAACTTTCAAGGACCATCTTGGAGCTTCCAGACCCTTGGAGTGAGTTTGAGACACTTTGGGACCCTTTGTGGAATTTCAGAAAGAAGTTCAAGAAGTTTGGAGAACTTTGGAGGAACTTTGAAAAAAGCTCCATAGAGGGACCGACTCAACCTGGTCAGCCAAGCCGCCTGCCTTCAACCGCAAGCCGGCCAAGCCACCCAGGTTTGTCCCGCTAAAAGCTCAGTCGGTCCAACTTCCAGAGTTTGACCGGGACTAGAAGAAATCTGAAGCCGGCGAACCCTCACCAGATCCGGCTACATGAGGAGCAAAGAAAGTCCCCGCAAGAAAAAGCTCCAGAAAAGTTTCTAAGTCCGCTCGTAGAAAAGGTGACGGGAGCAACCGCGAGAGCCAAGCCGCCTGCCTTCCATCGCGTGTCGGCCTGGGCTCCTGGGTTGCCCCGCTGAAGCGCTAAAGAAAAAGTTTCTAAGTCCGCTCCAGGGAAGTTGACCGGGAGCTCGTCGAAAGGCAACCCGGCGAACCCTCACCGAATCCGGACTGGCTGGGAGCTTCGAGGGACCTCGGGGAGAAAAGCTCCAGAAAAGTTTCTAAGTGTGAAGGTAGAAACTGAGACCAGGACCTGCCGCGAGCTGTAGCCGCCCAGGGCTCCATCGCGGTCGGCCTGAAACTTTGACTTTGACCCGGTCTATCACGAGCAGGTATCCCAATATGGTGCTATAATCTTCTAAGTGCTATATTTTGTTAAATCTTTGAAAATATATATCTCTGGTTCCCTACATTGGATTTTTGTCGTTTTGGTGTCAGTTTAAAGATAAACACATTTCCTATTTTTATAAGTTGGTGCTGGATTTTTATTATGTGTGGTGTCTTAATTATTTACTGAATTGGTGTTTTTAAATGCTTTACATACCTGTCTTTGAAGGAATATGCCTCTTTTTCCCGCATACCATTACCATTACAACGACTTGCGGAGGGGGGGCGCTGGATGTTGGAATAGTAAAATTTACTATTCCAACTCCAGTCTGTGCGGACTGTAGGGAAGGTGTTGGATTTTAAATCGAACACCTTCTCCCCCCTCCGCAAGTCGTTGTAACGACTTGCGGAGTAATGGTATGCGTTGTCACAACACGGTCGTTGTTACGACCGCGTTGTAACAGCATGCGGGGTTACGGATGCGGGGTGACGGTTGTTTACCTCTTTGAAGTTAAGCCTGTCTGCTCGCAGCCACGTTACCAAGGGTTGAGCATGGGAATAATTTACTATCATGTGTTAGTGGCCTTATTGCCAGTGGCAGACCTACATTTGCCCCTACCAATAATCCACTTTCCAACACTGTGCCACTTTCTTTACTGGTCTCTGAGAAAACAAATTTACAACTCTGCCAACATGTCAGCCACTTCCATGAGCCAACCGCCTCCATTTCTTTGCGAAAAGGGTGAGCCGCTATTGCCCTGGAAAAAATGGAAACTGCTATTTGACTCCTATTTAGTTGCTATTGGAGGTGAAAAATTCTCAGCTCATAGGAGGCAAGCAATCCTTCTTCATAATTTAGGAATTGAAGGGCGCAACATTTACGAAAGTATTGACACAATTCCGGTTGGTGAAGGTGAGGGTGAACCGTCTGATGTGTTCGAAATGTCCATAAAAATGTTAGAAATGTATTTTGGACCCGCATCAATGTCGTCTTAGAGAGGCATACATTTTTTATGAGGATCCAAGAGCACAACGAAAAGGTGGGGAACTATGTTGCTTCGCTAAAGACACTTGCTCGCACCTGTGAGTTTGGTGAACTCACGGACTCGTTCATACGTGATCAACTGGTCAGGTGCACCAATAGTTCTAGAGTGCAGGAAAAGCTTTTGTCCAGAAACCCCTCTCTTAAGGAAGCTATAGCCATCGTAGAGGGGATGGAGAATACCTCAGGCTGGGTCAAAGAGATGAAAGCACACAAAGTAACAACGGATGATAGCCTTTCACCAAGTAGCATTCATGAACTATCTCTAAAGGAAACATCTCTAGACTCTGTTGACAATGTCTCCAAGTAGTACGAGGGGCTAGAATCAAGCCTCCCATGGATTTCTCAAGGATGAAGCGCTATAGATGTGGGAGCTCTAACCACTCTTCTAACTACCCCAACTGCTATGCTAGGAACACAACCTGCCTTAAGTGTGGAATCAAGGGCCACTATGCCAGGGTATGCAAGTCTGGTGGCAGAGTACGCACAGTGGAAAGTGTTGAGACCATCAATGACACTTCAAAAACCATTATGTTGAGCGTAAGAGGTGACGGCGTGGTGGATGCAGATTTAATCACCATGCCTGAATGCAAAGTGGTGATTGGTGACAAGTTATTTGTGGTTCTAGCAGATTCAGGTTCTCCTTTTACCATGTTGGGCAACGAACTTTGGGACAAAACCTTTCCTGAATCACAACTTTTTGCTCCTGACATTAGTCCCGTCAGCTATGGTGGCTCACACATTGATGTAATTGGCTTTGCCATCATGAAAATTCATTTCAAGGGGAGGGAAACCATTGGAAAGATCTACGTTGCCAAACGAGGTGATAACCTCCTTGGGTGGAGGCATCAAACCGACTTAGGAATAATCCTCAACCAGAATGCTCGTTATCCCTCCGAGCAGGTCATGTTGGTTGATCACTCTGCTAGTTCCAATAGGTTCTTTGAGGAGTTTCCTCAAGTCTTTTCTGACAACTTGGGGTTGCTCAAAGACTTCGAACATCGCATTGTCCTTAAACACAATGCAACATCCGTTGTCCACAAAGTCAGGAAGGTTCCCAACATGATGATAGAACCACTGAGGAATGAACTTAAGAGGCTGGTGTGTTTGAATGTCATTGAGGAAATTGAATCCTCAGAATGGTTGGCCCCAGTGGTTTTATCCCCCAAGGATGGAGGAAAAAATATTAGGATGTGTGTTGATTTGAGGAGTCTAAACAAATGGATATGGGTAGACCGCCAACCCCTACCCAATATTGCTGAATCTATTAAGATGCTTAATGGTGCGAAAGTCTTCAGTGTGTTGGATCTGTCCGCAGCGTATCATCAGGTACCTCTCCATCCGAACTCCAAGCACTTAACATCCTTCGTAACACCACTGGGGGCCTTCCTTTTTGTCAGAATGCCGTTCGGGCTAGCCTCGGCTGCTGCCTGTTTTCAGCGCATCATGAAGATGGTCTTGGGAGATGTGTCTAACATCTTATTCTTCCAGGACGACGTCTTGGTTTACGGAAAGAATGATTTGGAACACGATAACGTTTTGATAGCTGTTCTGCAAAGGCTAGCCGACAAAGGTTTGACTGTAAATAAGCATAAATGTAAGATTGGAGTGTCTTCCGTCACATATCTAGGACATGTTATTTCTGGGGAAGGCATCCAACCAAAGCTAGACCTTGCAAAGAGTATTATTGATGCTCCTGCCCCGGCTGATAAGGAGCAGGTGAGGTCTTTCCTTGGTCTTGCCGAATTTTATTCAAAGTTTATCCAAAGCTTCGCCACCACTGTTGAACAGATCTGGGCTCTTTTGAGGAAAGGTGTGCAATTTGCCTGGTCGCTTGAGTGTAACGCTGCTTTTGATTCCATCAAGCAAGCAATAGGTAAGATGCCCACTCTTGGCCACTTTGATACCAAGAAAAAGACTGTCCTAACAACTGACGCCAGCTTATATGGCCTTGGAGCAGTGCTCTCTCAAGTTGATGGTAATGAGGAGAAAGTTGTTGCATTCGCCTCTAGAACACTAAAGAAACCTGAACAACAGTACTCATGCATCGAGAGGGAGGCCTTGGCCATTGTGTGGGCAATAAAGCATTTTAAATTCTACCTTTGGGGCATACCCTTCTTAGTAAGGTCAGACCATCGCCATTTGGTTCAAGTGTTCTAGTGTGCAGAGAGGGAAAGACTAACACCCAGACTTAAACGCTGGAGTGAAGGTTTGGAAGAATTAAATTTTCAAGTACAATACCTTCCGGGCTCTGCCAACAAGGCAGCGGACTGTTTATCAAGATTACCCATTGAAAGTCACAAAGACGTTCTAGACAATGAAACTGTTGGAATTTGCTGGGTTAAAGAGCCTGCCATTCAAGAACTTGAATGGGAACAAGCCTTGTCAGAAGATGTGTTGTTTCCTATTGTAGTTGATTTTGTTGTTAAAGGGTGGCCTGACTGCAAGAAACTAGACCCGAATTTATTGCCTTTCTGGTCCATCAGGAATGAACTTACCCTTTGTCAAGGTCACCTCATGCGGGGGGAGAGAGTTATACCCCCTGTTACCCTGAGACCCAAGTTAGTAAATCTTGCCAATGAGGGGCACTTGGGAAGAAATCTCACCAAGTCTCGACTCCGTGAGAGATATTGGTGGCCCAAGATGGACAGCCAAGTTGAAATGGTAGTTAAAGAGTGCCATCAATGCGCCTCCAATGACAAATCCCAGGTCACCAGTACTACTCCTTTGTCACCTGTTGAGGTCCCTCGTGAGCCTTGGGTCAAGCTTGGTCTCGATCTCATGGGCCCCTTTGAGTTATTGGGACCTTCAGAAAAGTATGTGATCCTTTTGGTGGATTACTCTTCCAAGTGGGTTTCCAACAAATGCGTCAGTTCTGTCAGTACAAGGGTGGTCATTGATTTCCTTAGGGATGAATTTGCCAGCGAGGGTGTTCCTCGTTTCCTCATCACAGATAATGGGGTGCAGTTCATCTCACAAGAAATGCATGACTTTTTAAAGGATTTTGGGATTACCCATCAGAAAACTGCGCTTTATGCGCCACAGGCGAATGGATTAGCTGAGCGTATGAACAGGGTGGTAAAGGCATGTGTACAGAGGGCTGTTGAAATGAAAGTTCCTCTCAAAAGTGTCCTGAGGGATACTTGGTGGGCGCATCGCACTGCCCTCAATGCTGTCTTGGGGAAATCTACTTTTCACATATTGAGAGGAAGGGTGGCTCTGTCCAAACTTAATCCTGGTTGGTTACCTCTCATTGAAGGTCCTGTTTTGGATAAGGAGAAGGTGGGTGCTAAGATCAAGTCTTACCAAAAAAAGTACAAGGAAAGGTTTGACTGTAAGAAATCAACCAGAGCCACAACTTGGGAGGTTGGTGAGTGGGTACTCATAAAGAAACCACGGTGGCATAGGAATGGTGTCACTGAATTTATGGGCCCCTTTGTCATAACTTCTGTCTATAAGAATGTTGTCGTTGTTGACAATGGCAGTAAGTGGAGCATGTCCCGCTTAGTGAGGTTCCATGGTGACAAATCTTCATGTCCTTCAGGTCCAGAGGTTCTGCCTGGTTCGGACTCAACCATGGGTGCTCCTTCTCCATTTCATCCGCGAGGTCCTTCTTCCAGGTCTCGTTGTCCTCCTAAGCGTTATAATGACTATGTGATGAATTGAATTAATCTGTGATGTATTTATGCTAATATGGTGTTTTGTTCTGACTTGTACATTTCTCTTTTTCTTTTCCTTCTCCTCTCCTCTTGCTTCTTGTTCCTTTCCTTTTCTTTGTATTTTCAGTAAAGGGGATGTGTTGTAATGATTTAATGTGCTGCTCGTGCCTGACTGTTCTATCTCCATGGTAGTGTCTCGAGTGAGACAGTTGGAACCAGGAGAGCAGACAGGCCGGCAGCAGGAGTTGGTGGTTCTGTATAAGAAGTAAATAAATCGTTTCCAAACTAACCGGTGTGTGGCCTCGTAACACAGTGCTATACAGGGCTTTAAGTGGGTTGAAAAAACTGGGGGGTCTCTCAAAGGGGCGTGACCAATGTAATTAAGGGCGTGGCTTAGAAACACGTAAGCTAAAAATCTGTGCTTAGCATAGTGTACCGCCCGACTTGTATTTTGCTGTTTCTGTCATTGCATTCAGATATATGATACAACAAGTAACATCATACCTACAACAAGTTAGGACTATTGGCTTTGTCAATGGTTGTTAGTTGCATAAGATAAATAAGCAGCAACTATGGCTTGTATATAATATTGAAAAAGCTTCCACTTAAAGCCCTGGTGACACCACGACAATGTTGCTGCTCCTGAGTTTCAAAAAGAGAAGAGAAATCCAGAGAGTAAATGACTCTCTTTAAAGGATTTCCCTTCCCCTACAACGCTCACCTGGCATGAGGTCATGCCGTAACTTCTCCACTAGTGAGACGTGAGCAATGTGAGCAGGCGCACATCCATGTGCCTGCTGTCACTGCAGTCCGGGAAAAAACGGACCGCCTGTGCCAGGGCACAAAACAGAGCCCGAGAGAGACCCGTTTCGAGGCTCCCTTTAAAAAACTGCTGGTGCTCAGCACTTAAAGCCCTGGCGCTATCTTGTTGTGAAAGCAACACAGAAACAGAGGAGGTGGCACAAAAACCAAAGATGACTGGGGGGTGGGGGTAGAGAGAGAGAGAGAGAGAGAGCAAAAAAGAGAAAGAAAGACAGAGGGCTTAAGAGAGGAAGGAAGGAGCAGGACATTCACCTTCAATGAATGCTAAAGCTCAATCAGCACAGAAAAAAGGAACAAGAAGAATAGTTCCTGACATCAGCAGTGGAAGGATACACTAAACCAATCAAAATGCACGGTGGAACCTAAATGCTCCAGGAGTGGGATAACACAAGAGTAGCGAGGAAAGCCATCAGATCAGCACACAGGCATTGAAATACATTAGAAAACCATCCAATCATAAGCTAATGGCCTACCCAAAGCCTGCTCTAATTATATTGGTTACATTCAATGCTGCCTGTGACAGACAGCTAAATCCGTCAGTAGCAAGGCCACAAACATGTGCTAAACCTTGGCAGCATTTGGTAATATATGCAGTATTTAGTTGGTAAGCACATAAGTGCAGAAGCACAAAGATTTTTTGAAGTCCACTGCTGGTGCTGCTGAGTACTAAGGTTGCAGAATGCCAAGGCTCCGGAGGTTTGAGAGGAAGTTCTCTTTTGTTCACCTCCCTACATTTCTTGTTTCTTTATCCCACTCTTGCAAATTCCTTTTGATTCCTGCTTTGCCTCTGTTTTCCTACCTTATTCCCTTTTTAGCCTTTCTCGCTCTTGCTCTGGGTCAAACGCTGAAGATGAAGTCCTGATCTCCAAAAATGAGTCATGATGTACCCCACCTACAAAAATTAAATAATTAATATAGGTCTAAATGGGTCTATCTGGGTGGCATGCAAAGCAAGACACACTAAAAGAATCAACCCAAAAGTTATTTTTCCTGTTTGCACTTTGCCTCACAACCGTCAATCAGTCCCACATGCTGTGCGGTGTCTCCTTAACAACGTTGCCAAATTATTTCTAGACAAAGTAACTCCTATCAGAAATGACATTTGAAACAAACCCTCTGTATGAATGGCATCAACAAAAAAATGTGCTGCGTGACATACAGGGAAACACCCAAACCAGCCATTCCAGTTTACTTCTCTTACTGCGAACATGCAATGGCTACAATCACTTCCGGGTGATGTGAGGACTCCAGCATTGAAGCAGATTCAAGTACCTTGGCACCATAGCTAGGTACATTTTTTACAGCCTGTCCCCATATTTCTGCGCATGTGGAAAGCGTACGCTGCTCGCCTCATAAGGTGCCCTATGATGAGTAAATAAAGAGTCATGATTGACTTATAGTTTGTGTTTATTTTATATTATAGATGGAACTCTAATAAAAAGTAGTTCTATTTAATCAAAATTAAAATATTCAGCAGTGATGTTGCCATGAGACAACTCAGTGTGTGGTTCACTCCATACAAGTAATAAATGTTAGAATATTATACATTGTGGCACCATTATGACTACTTGCGATTGAGGCTTTTGTTTGGAATACACATTCTGATAACCGAATCTCACCTGCTTACAATTTTGTTAGTAGCATGACTCGGAGAGGGCAAAGCAATATACCTAGGAGCACACAGTTTGGTCAAGTGAGAAAAGCTGGGATTTCAGCCCAAGTATCCTGGCTCCAGAGTCTGCATTGGACCATATCTCTCTTGTCTTTGTAGAATGTAATTAGTACTGTGTATTAAAGCAGAGGAATGTTGACAGCTCAGTTGAAGACAGTGTAGTGGCAGAGGGCCAATAATGGTTATAAAAGACCTTAAGTACCAACATTTCAGTGTTTCTTTTTTCCTTTCAACCTGGTTGATTTAGAACAGTTCTCCCTCTGAAGGTGGAATGGTCTAATCGCATTGTAGTCCTTTTGCTTCGTGCTCTGCTGTTTGCTTGTTGCCCTCTCTCCCTTTACAGGCATTAGCTTTTGACTCATAACAGGGACATTTAGCAACCTCTATGGTGTGAGATAGAAGAGCGAAAATGCTATATCAGAAATCGATATGAAGTGCTGGCATGTCATCTGAAGATGGATTGCACAAGCCAGAATGATTCTAAGTCATTTCATGGCGAGCCATTCACCGATGCATGTTTTACTCCTCGTTCCTTGGGATAAAAGGGTTTCGGCCCCAGGGCTGGGCTGGGAACCCAAAGCAGCCCTGTCCCCGGGAGGCTGGAAATGCCTGCTTGTTTTTTTTAGTTACTGGGGCCGATATTGGAGCACCGCTGCAAAACCGGCCCTCAGTAACAAAACCGGCCTCCATCGCTGTAAAACCGTCCCCCACCTTCCAGCCTCCCGGGGAAATGCCCGATGCACGGTATGGCCAGTCCTGCCCTGTTCAGCCCCCTCACCCAACCACATCCTGTGCCTTAGCCCAGGCTGTTGCAGTGTCCAGTGCACACCCGGGACCTAATTCACAAAGGGCCTCTGCACTCATGGCGGAGTCTCCACACTTAGGGCGGAAGCTCGGCAGTGAGAATTCTTTTTTTTTTAGTTTAAAACAGAAAGCTTTATTTTGAAAAAAGAGATGCAACTAAGTACACACAATCAAATAAAGTAACAGAGTATTGATGAACAATAATTGAGTTAATAATATATGATAGAGAAAGAAAGTGTAGGAAGGGTCAAAGTAGTTGCAG
This sequence comes from Calotriton arnoldi, assembly GCA_963921515.1. Taxonomy (NCBI): domain Eukaryota; kingdom Metazoa; phylum Chordata; class Amphibia; order Caudata; family Salamandridae; genus Calotriton; species Calotriton arnoldi. Next base: position 1,055,591 of record CAWUFW010005435.1, on the reverse strand, counting down.
TGAGAAAAAAGAGGGTTATAATAACTATGGAAAGAAAAGAAAGAAAGAAAGAGGGGGAAAAGGAACAATAATAGCATGAGGAGATATGCAATTTAAATGGAAAAGAAAGCTCAATACAATATAAAAGATATCAACAATTTAAGAGATAATGGCTATAATAATGTTCTTAAATAAGGGAAAAGGGGAAGAGAAATTCTATAACAAAATAGGTAACTAGGTACATAAAATAACAATAAAAAAACATTTTATGGTGGTTTGGAGACTTCTTCCATTAGGTTGTGATGTTGAGTAGACTTTTGTGCAGATGTGTCTAAGAAGATAGTTACAGGGGACTAAATATGTTCTCGTTTCAGAAGTAAAGACATAGGTGAAACATATGCACGGTCTAGGCGATGGTTATAACAAACACTATACCACCAAGCCTGAAAAGAAAGTTGTGTGGAATGTTTCCAATTTTTTGTTATTCGTTGGAGGGCAATTGCAATCAACAGATCAACTACATCTGTGTTACAAGAAAGGGAGCGCCAATGGTGAGATAATGTGCCTAGAAAAATGTCGATAGGTGAAAAAGAGAAGTGGGTGTGAAAAATTGTATTGATCTGAGACCATACCTTCAACCAGAATTGATGAGTAAAAGGACAAGAGAAAAGCATGTGATATAAGTCAGCATGAGGAGTATTACAGGACCAACAGTTTGAGGAAAATGTGGAATTAAATTTATGTAATGTCATTGGGGTAAACATAAGTCGGTTATATATAAAGAAGAGTGTTTGTGTCGTACTAGCTGATCTCGAAGTTTTACGGATTTTTAGCCATAATTTATCCCAAAAAGCAGTGGGCCATGTTGTGTGAAAGTCACATTCCCACTGGAGTTCTATGCGAGTTTTAGGTCGATCTGCAGGGGAGGCATTTAGAATCTTATATATAGATGAGGCATTAGGTTGAGTACTGAAAATAGGGAGAATATTATGGTGAGGTAGCAAAGAAGGTGGCAGAGAAGATACTGAAGATAGGGAAGAAGAAAGATTGTGAATCAAGATGTTGAATTTAGTAGAAAAAGAGTTTGGCAACTTGTAAAGAGATTGAGCTTCAGAAAAGGTGAGAAAAGTATCATTTGAATAAAGTTGATGAATCCAAAGCAGTCCTTTATCTCGCCAAGTTTTCCAAAAAATAGGTTTGTTGTTAATTTGAAGAAGACGATTATGCCAAATGGAGGAATTATTTAATTGATCTCTACATGAGAGGTGTGAGATTAAAAAAGTGTGAAATAACCTATGAGAGGTTTTATAAATGGGTGAAGATAATAAACGGTTCTTATGAGTAAAGGTAAGAGACTCGGTAAAAGAGAAGGGAGAGAGGAAAGAGAGTTCAATGTCTTTCCACAATGGAGAGGAAATGGATATGGATGGATGTAAGGAGGTAGAAAGTTGTTTAAGAAGAAAAGCATTGTGATAGAGTTGGGAATCGGGGAAATTAACTCCACCTTGTGATTTAGAGCGTTTAAGCATAGCAAGGGATAAACGTGATTTCTTTTTATTCCATAAAAAGGCAGATAAAATAGAATTCATTTTTTTGAAGAAGTGAGATGGAAGACTGAGAGGAGTAGCAGAAAGCAAATAAAAAATAACAGTGGCGAGCATCATTTTAATAGTGTCAAGTCTACCCCACCAAGATAAATATAGAGGATGCCATTTAGAAATAGAAGAAGATATTGTGGAGAGGAGATGAGCCATATTTAGAGATAGACGGGCATATTTACAAGCCCCTTGCGCCACTTTTGCGCCGCCGTTGCGTCACGCAAGTGACGCAGCGGCGACGCAAACCATGCATTGCGTTGCGCTATATTTACAACGTGACGCATCTAGGGAGATGCGTCACGTAGTAAACCCCTGCGCCACATGAAACCTGCGTCAGGTTTCATGTGGGCGTACCGGCACAGGGGGGGGCGTTCCGGCGCAGGTACGCCTCGGAAAAGTGACGTAGTGAAATCTACAAGATTTCACGCAGTCACTTTTCCGACGCTGGTGCGCCAAATCCTTACGCCTGCTTCAAGCAGGCGTAAGGATTGACGCACCATGTTAGGGATAGGGAATGTTGGAACAGTGCTGGAGTTGCGTCGCGCTTGCGACACGACTTCAGCACTGCGCCAACCTTCCGCCGGCAGATGCGTCACGCATCTGCTTATCCTTGCGCCACGATGCGCCGCATTGTAAATGCGGCGCATCGGACGTGGCGCAAGGGTAAACTTGCGTGACGCATTTTCCCTGGCGCATCCCTGCTGATATGCAGGGATGCGCCAGGGAACGTAAATATGCCCCCGAGTTTGTTTGATAGAAGGGGCAAACCAGAGACCTAAATATTTAATCTTTTGGGGATTCCATGAGAAGTTAGTGGAAACAAAGTCTTGCTTAAAACATAAAATATTAAGGGGAAGAACTTCGCATTTATCATGATTCAATTTATAGCCACAAATTAAAGAAAAAGCATTGACCTCAGCAATGAAAGCTGGGAGAGATTGGTCTGGATTGGATAAATACAGCAGAATATCATCTGCGTAGACACTCAATTTAACATGAAGATTATCGAGATGGAAGCCATGTATGTTAGGGTTTTGTTTAATTTTAGCAAGAAAGGGTTCGAAAGCGAGAATAAATCGAAGAGGAGAAAGGGGGCATCCCTGGCGGACTCTTCTCTGTAATGTAAAAGAAGAAGAGATGGAACCATTGGCAAAAATAGAAGCTCTAGGTGAGGAATATAATAAGGATATATAAGAAATAAATTTGGGGCCAAAGCCAAACCAGGATAATGTATGGAAAAGAAATGACCAATCCATACGGTCAAAAGCTTTTTCCACATCAAGAGAAATAGCTGCAAGAGAGTGAGGATATTTATTAGATTTGTGTAATATGTTAAAGAAAGTCCTGGTGTTATCTGTGATGTTGCGTCCTTTAATGAAACCAGATTGTTCTTTGCATATAAGGGATTGTAAAAGAGGTTCGAGGCGAAGAGCAAGAATTTTGGCAAATATTTTGTAATCAGAGTTAACTAATGATATAGGTCTATAATTTTTACAAGAATGGGGATCTCTGCCTTCTTTAGGGAATAGGCAAATAAGAGCGACTTGAAAAGTACCACTAGAGGTATTAGAGGAAATGAAATACGAAAATAAAGAAAGAAGATAAGGCAGCAGGGGTTTAGAGAAAAAAGAATACAATTCCACAGGGAAGCCATCTGGGCTAGGAGCTTTCCCTGTTTTGAGAAGTTTTAATGCATGAGAAATATCTTTTGTAGAGATATCTCGTTCTAGTGACGATAAATCAGTATCTATAGGAAATTGTTTATCTATTGAAGAAAGATAATTTTGTATGGCTATAGAATCTGGAATAGATTCAGGAGTATAAAGAGAGGTGTAATATTTTTTAAATTCTTCCAAAATCTCTAAGTTTTTAGCTACTGGAGAGGAGTTAGAGTTTAAAACATAGTCAATATCAGCACGGTCCTTCTTAATTTTAAGATATGAGGCAAGGAGTCTGCCCGATTTATTTTGACCGCCATAATAACGAGCGCTACCTTGTAGGAGATAAGCAGAAGCATTTTCTGTGGATAGTGTATTATATTTAAATTTCTCTTTAATAAGGTTATTAAGATCAGCCTGAGAATTAGTTACTGTATAAAGTGACTCTAGTAATTTAATGCTTTTAAGAATTTTGTTTGTTTTTTGGGAATTCTGGTGTTTTTTGTGTGCAACATAAGAGATAATAAAGTCTCTAGATGAGGCTTTGAAAGCGTCCCAAATAGTTGAGAAGGAAGTCACAGAGGGTATATTTTGTGTAAAGAAGTCAGTGATGAATGCGTCAAAGGAAGAAGTGAAAGTTTGGTCAGCCAACAAAGAGGTATTGAAACGCCATCGTTTATTGGTAGCATGGTCTGAGATCAATATAGAACCAATTTCTGCTTGCAATATAGATTGAGTCAGTGCTTTAGAAACAAATAAATAGGCAATGCGTGATTGCGAGAGGTGACTGGGGGAAAAAAAGGTGCATTCACGGAGTTGGGGATTACAAAATCTCCAGGAGTCAACAAGAGATCTATGGGAAATCAGGGTGGTAAAATGTTGATGCATTTGAGAAGGAACGAAGGGTGTTTTGGAAGTACGATCAATGTAGGGATCAATAATTAAATTACAGTCACCACCAAAAACAACATAGGGAGTAGAAATGGACATCAAAAGAGTAGAAATATGTGGCCAAAAATCATTGTCAGGCTTAGTAGGAGCATATACATTAAACAGAGTGATAGGTATAGAATTGATGTTAAGGGGAAGAATCAACCAACGACCTTCATCATCTGTGTCTTGAGAGAGAAATGACACATTAAGTCTCTTGTGACAAAGAATCACAGTCCCATTTCGTTTGCTGGTACCTGGAGAGGAAAAAACATTTCCTACCCATTGTCGTTTGAGTTTGAGGACTTCCGAAGCAACTAAATGGGTTTCTTGTAGAAATACAATGTCTGCTTTAAGGTGAGATAAGTGGGTAAGGACTCTTTGCCTTTTAATAGGAGTACCCAAACCTTTAACATTCCAGGAAATAACACGTAATGTCATTAATCAACTGTATAACATAAGAAGAAAACATTGTATTATAAAACAGCAAAACAAGATTACAATAGAGAATTTGCAATATCTAAAAACATGAAAAACAAGCAATCTAACAGTAAGGAAACAAGATATGAATGGAGAATAATGGAAAGAAAAGGAAAGAGGAAAGAAGGAAAGGAAGAACAAAAGAAGGTAGAAAAGGAGAAAAAAGAGGAGATAAAGAGAGTAAATAAAAGAACAAGAAACACATACCAAAGACTCAAACATAGATGGAGGGTGCTGAGGCCACAGGGGGAAGACGAACAGCCAGTCACGGAACTCCGGGAGAGATCACAAGGAGAACATCAGTGGAGAACGGACTATATACACAATGGGTGAAGTAGGAAGACAGCACCTGGTGGGAGAAAACATAAGGAGGTTAGCAACATAGAAGGTATCATAAGAACATTGTAATATCACAACTATCTTCAGTAGGAGAGAAGAAAAACTTCAAGTAGATGATGAGCCTGCCAGTTCCATGGAATCTTCTCTACAACCATCAAGAAATTGTTGAAGCAAGACTGGATCTTCATATGTTGTTGTTTTATTTTTGTAAGTCACTTTGAAGAGGCAAGGGTGGATCAGACCATATCGAGCATTCAAATTACGCAAAGCTGGACGCATGGCTAGGAAAGTTTTCCTTTTGTCTGCTGTAGTTTTTGCATAATCCTGTGAAAAGAATAGTTGGAAGCCTTGCCATGAAATGCGACGTTTGGTTTTGACTGCTTGTAGGACTTTCAGCAAATCAGTATATTCAAGAAAATATAATTTCACACCTCTAGGTTTACGCTGGATGGATGAGTTCTGAGGAGCACGACCAAGTCTGTGAGCACGTTGTATGTTTAACGTTGGAGATTCTGGAAATTCAAGGATCTGCGGTAAAAGGATTGAAAAAAGGAGATGGGATTGGATCCTTTCAATCCTTCAGTTAGACCATAAATACGTAGGTTGTTACGTCTACTTCTGTTTTCTAGATTTTCCACTTGCTTCTGTAGTTGTAGAATTTCCGATTTCATAGGATGAAGTTGGTGAGAGGAGATTTGTAAAGATTCTATTTGGTGCTCCATTACGTTAATTTTATTATCCAGAGTGGACCATTTATCTTCCATGGCTTGCAAGCGGATGTTTGTTTGTTCCATATGAGGTTTGAGTGCTCTGATCTCGTCCAATAGTAATTCTAGAGAAGTTGGTGGAGGAGATGTGGTCGGAGAAGGAGGGTCCTTTTTAATTCTCTTAGTAAATGTTGATACAGAGGAAGAAGGAATTTTAGAGACAGTTTTCTCAGTTGATGAGGAAGAATGCGGAGGGGACGTAGTGTGTGAAGACAAGTTGGACGTCGCGTCTGTAAAATGGGCAGGTGTGATTGAATCTGATTCCTCCATGTCGTCCTGCAGTACTGAAAAAGGGTTCGAAGTGCATACTGTATTGGGTTTAGAACGTGACGATGGAATGGATGAAGAAATCACACCTCTACCAGACTTAATTCTCCCCATAGACATGTGCGCCACAATGTGAGGAAAGAATTATGTGAATTATGAAAAACAGTTGCGCAGTTAACGGTATTAATTGAGTAGTCAAGATGGGAGAATAAAAACTACTGAAGGAATGACTGCTCCCAAAGAATTATAATATTAAGCAATGTTCATAAAATATTCTCATGAAGAAAAATGAAAAATATGAGAGAGAATCAAAAAATAAATGGCATCTTCAAATCCAGAGTAATGAACAATCGTGGAGGAGGCAACAAAACCATTAATGGGAGCAAGTATTAACAGGAGCCCTGATGTTGGCAGGAGAAATAAGGCAAATGTCTATTGTTGAGTGAATAGAAAAATTCAAAATGCCTCTGACAGGAAATAATATGCAGCGATGCCGATAACGCCTCAAAAGTGTCAGAAAAGTAGAAATGGCGGACGCGAATCCAGTCACGGAGACGCGCCGCTCATGGAAGGCAGTGAAGCATTATGCAAAATTACCGCAATTACAAAGTGTGACTGAGCGGTCGAGAGGCAACCATTAAATGAGCAGCATCAGGAACAATGAACTGAAGGACCATTGAAGAAAAAACAAGCTGTAAATAACAGCGTAGGTCTGGCCAGAGAGGTAGAACGCATTGGTGCCGGTAGCGAGTGAGGTAGGAGAAAGAAAATAGCGGCCGCGAATCCAGTCACGGAGACGCGCCGCACATTTCAAACAAAAATGAAGCATTCGCGTTGCTCACCGCGGCTGCCAAAGGTATCGTCGAATTCCAGGAGTGTTCACAAAGGAAGTCCCGACATTTCTGAAGAGGACAGGACGCGGATGGCGCCCGTCAGCATAGAAGTCCTCGGTTCTCAGGCGGAGCGCCGTTAACCAGCCGCCATCAATCCCGGCGTCAGACCACCCCCCTCGGCAGTGAGAATTCTCATTGTGTAAATTCCGTCCCAGTGCGTAAACTCCACCACAAGTGCGGAGGCCCTTAGTGAATCAGGCCCACAGTTCTATAGCTGATGTGTGCTGGGTTGTGCTGCAGATGGGTCCTTAATGATAGTGTCTTATGAAGTATTTTTCAGCTCATCCAGAGATTCAAGTTTATAAAAAATAACGATAACTGTGATCCTGAGTGAAGAGGGGCAGGTCAGAGATGTGGCTAAAAGAAGAAAATATTCTACAACATTGTTGTTGGCCTTTCGCCTTCAGGTAAATGCATAAAAAATACAACACACACACTTTAAACGAAAAATGAATGCAAGTTAAAATAACTTGCAGGAAATGCATTCTTTATGTTAGGACAGCTCAGTTGGTTAATGCGATCGCTGCAGATGTCTGTGTGTGTAACCATAAACTCACAAAAGTGAATTCTGGGGAATAGTATCATGTGTATTTATAGTGCTACGAGGTCCCAGCCTTTGAATGAAAGCACCATGAACATGTAAGTCATTATTTAAATTTTTTATTTAAACCAGAGGTGGTCATGGATCGAGTCAGATGCCTTGCTCAGCTCGAGGTCGTGGTCATCTTGGAAATCAAGCCCAAAACGAGCCGAACTTTCACATGCGTGTGGTGTTCTGTATCCAGGTGATGATGTGAGATTCTGTCACCTGGTATGATCATCACCTGCAATGTAATGGGCTCTGGAATGTGGGTGAGTTGACGGTTGGCGCTAAATCCATCATGGAAAGAGCTTGAGAACATCAGCGCCTGTCGATTGTGCAACTACAGAAGAGAATCTTTAGCGAATTTTACTGAGGCCTATATTCTTGCAACACGGGACCCGTCTACCCAAAGATGCGGTTGTCCTATTACATACTTTAGATTCCATGGCTGAGATGGCCAAATTCGCAAAATCCATTTTGTTATCAGGCAATCTGTTAAGGAACAGGACTAACAAAACGGCCATAGAAGAGAAATCGGCCATCGTCCAGTACAGGAGGAGGTTACAGAGATGCCTATATCACTGCAAACATCTGACACAGAAAAGCTGTAATTCTGGACAACTGTGAAGCTTTATTAGGAGCACCATACTACTCTTAAGCCCTCAGTTGTATGCCGGATGTCCATCTACACTTTGAGCATTTCACACAGTCCAGCACTGTACTTTCATTTGCACATGCCGGGTCAAGCACGGCAATCGTATGTTGAACTTTAACTGTAAGCCCTCGTACTCTCATGTAACCTCTTATTATCATACTTAATCCCAGGATATCCCTCGGATGCTAATATTTCTATCTGGGTATTTTTTCTTTAACTGTTTGCAATGTATTGGATTTACAATCCTTTTAACCTTTTTAACCTACCCTTTTTTTCACTGCTTTTGTGCTGAAAATTCAAAAAGTTATATGCATTTTTGTAATGATTTTAAGTACTCCCTCAATAAAAACTTGTCATTGTCATTGACTTGCATTATCTTCCCAAACTGTAGCACAGTGCTCAAGCATTATCAATTTGGGAAGAGGATGCAAAGACGAGTCAGTGGAGCAATACGTAACAGAGCTTCGTAGGTTGGCCTCAATTTCTAATTTGTGGTGGCAACTGCGAAGAACGTCTGAGGGATCAGTTTATTTTGGGGTGTTCGTAAGAGAAAGCAAAGAAAACATGTGGCACAAGGTCAATCCTTCTTTGCAAGAAGTAATCACAATTGTTAAGATGTATGAACATTCAAAAGAGTGTGTGGAGATCATTAGGAGCAACAATGGTAGCACTGAGAAAACTGATACTGTAGTGGTGAAATTGGTTCAAAATAAATCTACTAAAAGCAAAATAACGCAAGAAAAAGCTGCAACCAAAACCACCAAAACATTTGTGGGGAAATGCTTCCGATGTTGGAATGCTGGTGACATGGCCAATTTCAATTATTGTCTTGGGTGGAAAGTTGTATGCAACATATGTGGGAGGAAGACTATCTTGATAGATGGATTGGGGAGGTTACAATACTGCAAAAGAAAGATGAGATGCCTGATGGACCCTTCGAGACCCTTCTTGTTGATGGTGAGCCTGTCAGAATTTTGTTCGACTCAGGCGCAAGGATAACACTAATCCCCAAGTCTTTCTATGAGTGTTGTTTGAAAACAAAGGTAAAATTGTTGAAACAGGATGTGGAACCGAAGTTACTAGGGTACTTTTGGGGCACTATTGTGTTTAAGGACTGTGTAATACCAGGTAAAATCTATGTTTCGATCAAGGGGGATTCCCTCAATAGTTGGATTCACCAACGTGCCTTAAATATATATCTTGACCCTAATGAGGATCCCCTGGTGAGGGTCAGATGTGTTCCCACAGTAGGGACGATAGCAAATTTTGATGATGAATGGGTGGAAAAGTTTCCTGAGGTTTTCAGGAAAGGTTTGGGTTGTCTCAAGGAATATATGCACTTGAGCAAGCTGAAAATAGGGGCACAACCAAAAGCTGCTAATGTGCGAGGGGTCCCGATGTTGGTGAGGGACAGTATGAGGGTGGAATTAGATACGTTGGTGGATAATAGCATCATCCAGGCAGTTGAAGCCTCCGAGTGGGTCGCACCAGTTGTGATGGCATGCAAGGCCAATAGAGAGGCCAGACTTTGTGTGGACCTCAGAGAACTTAACAAGTCGGTTGTTATGGACCATTACCCACTTCCAAATACCAATGATATGTTATGTTCTTATAATGGTGCCAGGCATTTTTCCTCTCTCGATATTACATCAGCATATCTCCAGATCAAGCTTCATCCTACTTCCCAGGAACTCACCGCTTTTGTCACCCCCTTCGGCACCTTCAAATTTCTCAGGATGCCATTTGGTTTGATTTTCGCGGCATCGGTTTTCCAAAGGGCCATGGAGAGTATTTTAAGAAGGTGTCAAAGGGGTGAAAGTCTATCAGGATGACATACCGGTGTACGAGACTAATCGTGTTGTGCATGACGAGAGGGTGTGTGATGTGCTGAGGAGGTTGCAGAAGAGTGGGCTTACATTAAAATCTGAGAAATGCAGATTTAATGTGTCTGAAATGGAGTACTTGGGCCATTTGATCATGGGCAATGTAATTCCACCCAAGAGTGCTTTGGTGTGTGCCATCGAAAAACCTACCACCACCCCAAGACAAAGTGGAATTGGCGAAATATCTGGGCATGGCTGAGTTTTATAACAAGTTTGTGCCCAGGTTTGCTGAGAGAACTATGTGTATGAGGACTTTGCTTGGCAAGGACAAAGAGTTTGTGTGGTCTAGATCTTGTGAGGAAGAGTTTAAGGACATAAAGGAAAGCTTACAGGGTGCATCTGATTTAGGCAGTTTGACATTAGGGATGAGCCACTGGTTATGACCGATGCCAGTTCTAAAGGATTGAGGCAGTCTTGATTCAGAGGTCTGGCGGTCATGACAGGACGATTCTTTTCATTTCAAGCAGCTTAAGGGGTGCTGAGGTCAACTTCTCGGTTGTGGAAAAAGAGGCATTGGGTGTTTATTGGGCCTTAAGTAAGCTCAGAAAATTTCTTTGGGGACATAAGTTTGTGGTCAAAACCGATCACAAGCCTCTTAAGGAAGTATTTTCTAAGAAAGGCATTGACTTAGTTTCACACCGCATCCGCAAATGAGTGGTTGTCCTTCAGGAGTTTAATTTTGAGGTGTCTTATGTCCCTGGGGTTTGTAACATTCAGGCTGACTGCTTCTCAAGGATGTGTCACACAGATGAAGAAGTGGTGTAGAGGAAGGTGACCATTTTGCAGCTGAAGATTTTGATGATGCAGTGAAAGTGTGTCTGGTGACTGAGGGGGTCATCCAGGAGTCTGAATGGAAGGGTGGCCTCCAGAATGATGAGGTGCGGCAGAAGGTAATAGGGATAGTTTTGGGAGATTGGTGTTCCAAAGGCAGGTGTGAGCAGGAGATTCTAGGACACTGGCAAGTGCGAGATGAATTGTGTATTGTCACCAGTTTGTTGTTGAAATAGAATAAGTTGGTTCCGCCGGGTGATATTAGGAAAACATTGGTAGACTATGCTCATGCCAGCCATATGGGCATTTAAAAAACAAAGGAGCAAGTTAGAGAGAAATATTGGCGGCCAGCAATAGATTTGTTAATTGAGAGGGAAGTAAGAAACTGCCTGGAGTGTGTAAAATGTGACAAAGTACTTAAATGCAGGACTCAGCCTATGGTTGTGAGAGAAGAGGCTGCTGGGCCTTGGAGTGAAATAGCACTAGGCATTTTAGGACCTGTCAGGATGAAGTCATGACAGGTATGTCATTGTTTCTCGGTGGCTAGAGATCAAAATCGTAAACTCAGTAGAGTCCAAAGAGGTAATAAAGTTTCTGGAGGAACTTTTTGAGAGGGAGAGTTTCTCCTCCTCTGTGCTCACCGATAGTGGTCTCCAGTTAACCTCTGAAGTGGTTGAGTCTTTCTGGAAGGACAAAGGGATCAAGCATAAGAAGGCAGCAGCATTGTACCACCCTGCATCCAATGGTGTTGTGGAGCGCTTTATTAAGGTGCTTAAGGAAACAGTTCAACAGTCTATGGTGTGTGGTGTGGAGTGGGAGAATGTGATGAGAAGAAAAGTGCGTGAATATCGTTTGACTGTCAGTTTTTAAGTTGTTGCTTATACACAATTATGACTTACAATGTTCCTCATATAGCATTATAGTCAGATGTGAATTCTTTTTTTTTTCTCCACCACACTTATATCATCAAATAAATGGTATTGGCACGAGTCTTGGCTACGCGGTTCTCCTCTTTTCTGCAACTTTATGGATGATGTGAGGTTTCTAACAATCTTCTTTCGTGTGTGCTTTTTAACAGCAAGCCATACATTGCTTGTCGTTGTCTTGGAAATTCTTGATGACACAGAGCAATCATAGATGCCCTCCACTTTGCGCGTAATGTGACGTGCATGCACATGCTGTGTGCTGACACCCTAAGCACATTTTTGACCTGACCGCGACAATTCATGTCAGACACTGCAATATTGACATCACAGGGCGTTGCTTTTTTTTGTCCAGGAGACTGTCAGCAATGATCACTCGGAGATGACATTCTGCATTCATCGAAAGAGATTCCTTATCCACGGGCACAGCTCTTGATGACAATACAGAAGATAGGTTCACCAAATCAGTCTCCAGCAGAGATTTGGAAGTACTTCCACGACCTCAAAACTGGCAATTTAAGGTGATGCTACTCAACATCACTAAGAAGTTAAATTAAAAGGGTTGTGTATAATGAGGTCGTCTTAAGCAGCCACAGCAGAAACCTCTAGTGTGTCCAGTCAGACAACAACTACTTCCACCTCGAATCCTTCCATCAGCGTAAACCCTAACATTCTTTATTCCGCATTGTTGAGGCTACACATTCTGAGCTGAGTATTAGCACCTGTGTTAGAATGAGGGCCATAGACTAGTTGATAAAGCCACTTAAAGTTTCTATGAGAGTGGGAAAGGATGGGGTAAGGTGCATTGACGTCCACAATATAGAAAATAAGCAAATGTGTTCTTTTCAACACACATCTATTGCAGTCATAAGTGTCGGGTTAGGGGTTATGTCTGGGTTTGTGGGTATTCATGGTGGGGGAGCACAGTTTTACCAGTGACTCCCAGTGATGTTTCCAACTCTTTTAGCACATAGAAATCTACTCCTAAAATGGTGTGACAAATTGTGCAAATGGGGGTGGAAATTTTTCCATAGCACTCTTCTGTGGGATGCTTTTCTGAAATAGATTGCTTAGATTTTCCTTAGACTCACTATCACTGCATTATGTTCCATTTGGTCATGTAAATGTTTAGTAGCAATCTGTATGGGTTCCAGGAGGACTATGTCTTTCGTATGAGAGAACATCCCTACAGGATCACTTTAATACGTAAGCGAATACGAAAGTCCCTGTACCATTTAATCATGTACTCCATACAAGTAGAAGTTAAAAAGTAAATAAGCTAACATACGACCTTTTCTAGCTCCTGTTCTGCATATCATTTTTGGGCACAGCTCATTATCAGCCTTTTGAACTTGCGCTCAAGTTTAACTATAGTATTTATAATGATAAAAAGCTGTCTCTGATAGCCGCGTCGTGATTGGTCTGAGCGTCGTGATTCGGCGCTCAGAGAGGGAGTGGGAGCCTTAGCATGTTCTCCACCCAGGCAGTAATGCAGCTTGGGTGGAGAACATGCAAAGTGCGCATGGTGTTTTCGCCAGCCCAAGTCGGCCGGCCAAACATTCATGCGCACTTAAGTGCACATACTACTCCTCCCCCTGCTGGGTGACAGCCCAGTCCCACCCGCCCCTTAAACAAAACTGGGTGAGTACGTAAACATAAAATGAGAATAACATTATGTTATTATCATTTTATTTTTCGTGTGGGGCGATGCTCCTCCACCTTAGGGGAGGAGCCGCCGCTGGTTTTGGGCTTCCTTCAAGGGAACATCCTGACCCCTGCTCATTAGATATCTTTTTGCTGAGAATAAGAAGTTTCTATCATGTGATCAAGCACCTTTGATATTGATCCAGCGCGAGGCCAATTCCTGATCAGGGATCAATACTCAATAATATCACAGAACAATGGCCCATACACATACACCCAAATCCCTGATGCGCTGGGGTCAATTTATATATATCTTCAATTCCTCTTAGTTTCTAGATTCTTCATGTATGGCATTTTTAAAATACTTACCTAATTTATACATCAACTTTCCTTCTACTTGGTCGATGAACCAATTAGTTGAATAGTTGATAGTAATGATACTCTTTATCTGACTAATCATTCGTTAACTAAATAACCACAAACTCTCGTTGAAGTTAATAAAGTTTTATCTCAAATTAAACGATAAAATGCTCAAATGCATACGGTCACAAATGCAAACAATGAACTCACAAAGGGAGAGAAAAACATCAGCAATTTCAAATTGAGACAAACTCATCAATCAATAATGGCATTGTGCATAAAGGAGTGGATAGATGAAGAGACAAAAGTTTCAGAGACAAAATACATTTGCAGATAAATTGTGCAAGAACGAGTCAGAATAATACAAACCCGATGGATCTGTAGAAAACCACCCCTTTGGCCTAAGTGATTGTGGGGGTCTCCTGAAATAGAATCAGGGGACAAAGATTTTCAGGGACAGGATCAGGACAGGACAGGAACAGCTAGGCCTCTCTGCAAACCGACGAACCGCGACGCATCTCCCCTTTCTCAGCCTCTCCACCTAACGACCTGACCACACCCCTAAAGGCCCCCCAGTTATACCCTAAAACCTACATGTCCGTCCCACATCAATTGAAACATTTCACAAAACTAAGCAGATTATTGCAGGGTTTACGAGGTGGTTTGTCACACCATCATGATTTCATCCAGACTCTAAATATTTCATTGTTTTATGCCTATTCTCATGAACTCATACTTGTTCCTTTCACACAATCTAATCCATGTTACAATTGTATATAAATTTACGCAATGTCCGCGAAAGGAGTCCTTCTGTCCCACGGTCTGTCACATCACTTGGCAGACGATCATCACATTGGCCTTCAACCCTTTCACTTCTTCTGCTGTGCTCAGCGCTTCAGCATGCCTTTGTCAGATCTGTTTACTCATTTATCCAACTCCTCCTTCATTCGGTCAATTTAAGGAAAATGGCGTCTCATCCAGCTCACTATAGCAAATGGAAAATGAACATTCATTAATTATATGATAATGTAGTTTTCACTGTTTACCACCCACCTTTGCACTATTCCCTGTTAGCGTTTTTCCTAGCATAGCTTTATGCAAAAACGATATTATTTATTATTTCAAACCAAGCTGCAACATTCAAACTATGAAATGTACATGCGACCTAGTCATGCATTGTTTCTCGTTTCTTTCAAAGCAGAAAGTAAATACAATTTTAGTTCTTTCATGCGTTATCTCACGTTAGTGCATGCATGCGCAAAGCAGTTTTCCCTTGTGTTCATGCAAGGTGCACGTTAATTTTCTATTATTACTTACTGTTAGTACGTATTATGGGGGTATACATTTGAGCAGGTTTCTTTTTGCGAAATCCTGCTCCATCAATCCCCCCTTTGATGGCTTCCTGGAGCTATCATAAAATACCTACCATACTAAGTGCCATCTTCATTTATCTAAAACTCTGTATTCTTCTCTCTTTTTATGGCACTTTCATCTATATCTTTCATCATATTATAGTATTCTTCTAGCTCAATTTCCTCTCTTTTTCTCTTTCTCGCTCTTTGTCTATTCTCTGATTCTGTCATTTCCCTTTTCCCACTCTTACACTTACAACATTTATATGTTGTTATTATCACTAAGACTATTATGGCTACTGAAATAATTGGTATTATTATTTTTCCTAATAAACTACTTCCAAAAGTAGAAAACCATTTACCTATAGAGGAGAAACTCTTACCAAGTCTCTCCCAAACACCGTCAACCTCCAGCTGGGTCAAATCTTCATGTAATTTCGTAATATTCTTTATATATCCCTCAATCCCTTTACTTTTGTCAGGGATAGAGGTACAGCAATGTTGGATTTTCAGCATGCCACAGACTCCACCCTCTTTTGCCAATAAGATATCAAGGGCAAGTCGATTTTGCAAACCCATCGATCTGATTGCAACCATTTCTGTGTCAATCATTAAGAAACCACCAGCAGTATCTGTCGATAAACGATCAACCACTGTGGATAACTTCCGAATTTTGTGCGAATTTAGAACGATTCCAACTGAGGGTATCAGTGCACCAAAAATATCACCTACTATTTCTGAGAAACTTGCTCTCTTGTTACGTGTTAGTCCATGATTTATTTCCTTTAGTCTGTTGCTGTTTTGATCCATGTGATAGACCTTTGGAAAGACAATAGCAAAATAACAACTACCACACCAATGTGCAAGCAATCTATAATAGGCTTTCTTACCACACACATAATAAACTCCTGGAAAAACAGGATCAGTTCCACCTTTCAATCCCCAACCTCCAGTAATTTGAAAGGTATGCTCACATTCACTTGTACCGATGAAATAATTATTATAGTTAGTTTTCATTCTAAGCAAACATATTTTTCCCTTCTGATGCCAGTCCAGGGACATTGAAGCGTATGTTTCGCCTTTCTCATAATTTCCTTCCCTGAAAGCCCATGGTGGAACTTGTGACTTCTGTTCAACAGCTTTTCTCTGGAAACTTTCCCTTCTACTTTCTACCATTTCTATAAATACTTTTTCTTCAACCTGCAAACTACATGTTAGATTGTTTTTATAAGCATACTCTATATCTAAAGCCTTAGAAATATGGAAGAACTCTCCCATATAATGTGCATTTTTACTACTCAAAACCTTATTTAGTTCCTTAATAATAGGTATTTCTGAAAACACTAAATCTATATTAGAATAATGATATTCGAGCTTCCCCGTCACGTAAAACAAACTGGTTAAGACACTGCAAGACACACCATACGTTAAAGGAAGGTGATGGTATGTCACCCCCTCTGAGACAGACGAAGGTAAATTGCATGCACACATAACAATTACTCACATTCATTGTATCAATATATTCATACAACAATTTAGTAAACACATTTAACGAGAAATCACTAATTGATTTATCATGATGGAAAATGCTTCCATCCAATTGTTCTATGTTAGGGTTAGGTGTTCTTTTAGTAACATCATTCACTCTTTCACTTGTCACATCATTAGTATTATTTCCATTATTAGTTACCATTAGGATAGGTACAAGGACAGTTAGTAATATCCACATGTATGTTAATAGCAAGACACTACATAAGCAAGTTTTAATACATCTACGTTTTAGACTAGATTTTGGATGTTCAGTCACATTTTCTTTTGCCATTTTGTATTCTACCAAAAAATATAAGTATATAAAAAAATGTATCTAAATCTATAAACACTAAACTTAACTAAAATTTTAAGAAATTCTAGGGAAAAAATAGTGTAATCCTACACTTCAGACTTTCTTCATTACCCCTTTCTTTTATTTTTTTATTTTCTTTAGGTCTTCAGAATTCTTTTACTTCTTCTTCCAGCTGACAATGTTGCACCTTAGTTTTTGTCACAGTTCTTTTAAGGTGGTCTCAATTTGCTTTCATCAACATGTTCAGTGTCTGATTTGTCTCTTTCTTCACTAGGATCTGAGCCTTCAATTTCTTCCAAGATGACGTAAGTCCATTCTGGTGCTGTATATTTTCTATTTGGAATTCTTACTCTTCTTGTCTTTCATACTAATTCTTCTCCTGACTCTTCTTGTTCTGTCTGACTTGAGACCTCATTACTTTGCTCTGGTCTTTTCTTTGACTTTCTCCTCACAAGAGTGTATTTCAGTCTTTTCACTCCACCTGGCCAATTATCACTTTTTCTTGGTTTCTTGGTTTGAACTACTCTTTCACCTTCTGTATCTGGTTCACAAGTTCTCTTATTTGGCCTTCCTTCTATCTGTCTTTCTTTCTGTGTTTCAGCAACTTCTGTTTCTTCTGTTTCGACAGTAATTTCACTGACTCCTTGCTTAGTAGTGAACTCACTTCCTTCTGGTTCAGTAGTGAACTCACTTTCTCCTGGTTCAGTAGTGAACTCACTTTCTCCTGGTTCAGTAGTGAACTCACTTTCTCCTGGTTCAACAGCAGTCTCACGAGACCCAGTAGCTGGTGCCCACTTTACTTGACTTGTGCTTGGCTGTTCGTCATCAGTTTGTTCTTCAGAATCTGTTATTCTAGATTCTTCAGCTTCACACACTTCAACTTCTGGTCTTTGACTTCTGTTTACCAGTTGCTGCGCTTGTCTTTCAAGTGGACTTGGGACTCGCTTGGTGTGGCTTGCGTGAATCCAGTTTGGCAGACCACCACACTTTACTGCCGTTGTCGTCACCAGAATTACTTGGTAAGAACCACTCCACCTGGGATCTAAACACGATTTCCTCACATGTTTCTTGAAGAGAACCCACTCACCAGGACTCAGATCATGAGCTTGATTCGGCTGTGTTGTTGTGGCAACTTCTCCAACCTGGCGAGACACAGAACGCACCAGATCAGCCAATCCTCTGCAATAATCAAGCACTAGATCATCAGATATATTCATCAGTTTGTTCGCTGGTATGTATGCTTGTCTCATTGCTCTTCCCATTAGGATTTCATGTGGACTCAGACCCGTCTTTTTGTCAGGAATGCTTCTAGGACTCATTAGTACAAGAGGTAAAGCGTCAGGCCATTTCAGTGTTGTGGATGCACACACCTTTCCTAACCTAGATTTTGTTGTGCCGTTTAACTGCTCAACCACTCCAGATGCTTCGGGTCGATAGGCACAATGCAGCTTCTGTTCAATCTGTAATGCTGCACAAATCATCCGAATTATCTCATTATTAAAATGTGTTCCTCTATCTGTCTCTAAAGTGACTGGAAATCCGTATCTAGGAATCAGTTCTCTTAGAAGTAATTTGGCGACAGTTAAGCTGTCATTCCTTCTTGTGGGATAGGCTTCCACCCAACGAGAGAACAAGCAGACAACAACTAACACATATTTCAGCCCATTGCATGGGGGGAGCTCAATGAAGTCCAATTGGAGGTGGGTAAATGGTCCTCCTGCTCTTCCAATTCGTCCCCAACTAACAACTGTCTTTCTGCCTGGATTTTGCTTTTGACAAATAATGCACCTCTGGCAAAGGCTCTCTGCAATGACCCTGAACCTTGGGTTATACCATGACTGCTTGAAGAGTCTGATCATTGCATCTCTTCCAACATGTGCAATTCCATGATATGCCCTGGCCATATGGGAGAGTAAAGAATCTGGCAAGACTGGTCTTTCATCAAAATAGACTCACACTTCGTCTTCTGCTCGCTTTCTACAACCTGTATTTCTCCAAATTTCTTTTTCCTCATCACTTGCCTCTTCCTGCATCTGCCTCACTTCATCCCAAGTTTCATATGTGGTTGTAAACATAAGATGGCATTCGGTATTTCCCCTTTCAATTGCTCTGTTTAAGGCCATTAAATTTCGTGCACAGAAACACGCTATTTGGTCGGCGTATTTGTTGCCCTTTGTCACATAATCATCTCCTGATTTATGTGCTGCACATTTGACCACTGCAATTCTTTTGGGCAATTGCAAAGCATCCAATAATTCTTTTACAGTTTTGCTGTTACGGATAGGGGAACCTGAAGAAGTCAGAAATCCCCTTTGCATCCATAGCTGTCCAAAATCATGGACAACCCCAAACCCATATTGGCTAGCCGTGAATATGGTCACCCTCAGACTTTTGGCAATTTTGCACACTCTAATTAGAGCTATCAATTCAGCAATTTGAGCTGAGTTTACCCCTTTTAGACAGGATGCTTCTAGAACTCCCGCTATGGTGCAAACAGCATAGGCAGTGCATAATTCACCTTTTTCATTTCTTAGGCATGACCCATCCACAAATACTTCACAGTCTGGTTCTTCCAAAGGAACATCCTCTATATCAAACCTGGGTTTTGTGCACAGTTCTGTCACATCCAAACAATCATGATCCGCTTCCTCTCTTACTTCCTCACAACGAGAATTTAGAAATAGGGTTGCCGGGTTTACAGTTGTGCACCTCACCACAGTCACATTTTCAGCACCCAGAATCACTCTCTCGTACTTAGTCAGCCGACTAGAGGTCAGGTATTGAGTCCAGGTTAAAAGGATCTCAACAGAGTGTGGCACATACACTTTGACTGGATATCCCATCACAATCGCTTCACTTTGTTCCAGACTCACACAAGTGGCGGCTACTGCTTTTAAACAGCCTGGTAACGCTGCAGCCACTGAATCCAAAATAGCAGAAAACTATGCTACTGGACATCGTGCCATTCCATGTTTCTGAGGTAGGACTGAAAGTGCACACCCATCTCTTTCGCAGCAGTACAATACAAAATCCTTTGTATAATCTGGCATTCCCAATGCAGGTGCTCGACAAAGTCTGTTTCTCAATTTCGTAAAGGCTTCCATACTTTCATCGTCCAGCACAATCGGATCTTTCACATCTTTTCGTGTCAACCTCTGTAGAGGTTTTGCAAACAGATCCACTGCCTACAGTATCCAACCATTCCCAAAAACATTCGCACTTCTTTCTGAGTGGTAGGTGGACTCATTTGTTTGATCACAGTAATTCTTTCTGGTGTCACCTTTCTGACTCCCTTTTCTATTTTGTGTCCTAGGTACTGGACCTCTTGTCTACAAAATTGCAATTTTGCTGGTGACACTTTGTGTCCTCTTTCTGCCAAATGGTTCAGTAAGGCAATGGTATCTGTCACACATGCCTATCGGGTCTTTGATGCCACAAGTAGGTCATCAATGTACTGAACCAAGACTGAATTTCCTGGCATGATCAAAGTCTCCAGACATCTTTTCAGGATCTGGTTAAAGATTGAAGGACTCTCTGTATACCCTTGAGGAACTCGGCACCATGCCAAGACACGGTCTCCGAACCGGAACGCAAAAAGATATTGGCTCTCCGGATGCAAGGGAATCGAGAAAAATGCTTGGCACAGATCAATTACTGTGTACCATTCTGAATCGCATGGAATTTGGTAAATAATTACTGCTGGATTTGGTACTACGGGACAGCAAGGTAACACAATCTTATTAATCTTTCTTAAATCCTGTACTACTCTATATTTTCCGCTTGGCTTTTTAATTCCTATAATGGGCGAATTACAAGGACTACTCATTATTTCTCTCAAAATTCCCTGTTCAATCATTTGATCAATCACAGGAGTGACTCCTGCAATTCCTTCTGGACTCATTTTGTACTGAGGAGTGTTTGGATACACAGCACCCTCTTTCACCGTAACCTGAATCGGGTCTACATTTGTCATTAGGCCGATTTCTTTTCCTGTAAAATCCCATACATCCGACCTCACTGTACTTCATAATTCTTCAGGCAAACTCTCTTCTGTGAGAAGTGAAAACAACTCATCCACTTCTGTCCCTTGCTTCGCTAACATCATTTTGAATTCAACATCCTCATCAGGTGTCTGAAATGCAATACCATCTGGCGTACAGTAGATGTTACAGTTCATCTTGCATAACAAATCTCTACCTAAGAGATTTACTGGACTCGAGTCACATACCACAAACCGATGCATGTCTCTGAAGTTTCCAATATGAATTTCTATTGGATTTGTGACTGAGGTTCTAATATGCTTATTTGAGACTCCTACAACTTGGATAGTTTCTCCCGAGAGGGGTAGGGTTGGAATTTCTGCTGCTCTCACAGTAGAACGGGTAGCACCAGTGTCCACCAGGAATGTAATATCATTACCTTCCACCTTTCCTTCGACAAATGGACCTGACTGATCTACCGCCAAAGATGCGCCAAGTACGCACTCTTCCCCCCCCTCAGGCACCGTCATTGAGATGAGTCTGAATCATTCTCATTGCACTGCAACCGATATTGCGGAACCATCTGCACACTTTGATTCTTACTGATCTGGTCATCTCCGTGAAATCCAGTGTTCACACCGTACCTCTGCACCTGAGCATTCACATTATTTGGCATAGGAGCTTGTGGCACCTGTAAATGTGGGGTAACTACCTGCTGCTGCTGCTGGTTCACAACCACCTCATTCTGCATCTGTGGATTTAAATTTTGATTTACCCCATTATTCTTTTGAGCAGATCTACACTCATTCTTCCAATGTCCAATCTTTCCGCACACATGACAAGGAAATTTCTTCCTAGCCTCTTCTTTACTCATTTTACCTCTACCCTTTCCTCCATTGGGTACCTGACCATTTTGATTCTGACCATTCATCTGATAACCTGTTTGAGAATTATTATTTACCTCTTGTTGCTCTGCTACCTTCACCTGTGCCCACATCATTTTCTCCTTTAGTTTCTTGTGTCTTGATTCAATGTCATCACTACAATACTTCGCATATCTCAAAATTTCATCAATTGTTTTACTCTGCCAACAAATCAAATGTTGCTGAATCATATTACTAATCTCCGGTTTCAATCCAAACACAAAACGATACACAAAATGTCCCATATCTTTGTCTCCAATATTCTCAAATCCGCTGTACTGTTTAAATACTTGCAACAACCTTTCATAGTAAGCATGCACTGACTCTTTCGGTTCTTGGGTCGTTCTGTCTATCTTAACCCAATCTGTTTCTTTAGGGGAAATTTTTCCTTTTCAGAAGGTGATTACTTGATTATACTTTTTCATCACCTCTTCGGATGGTGCACCTGTTTTAGGATCTCTAGGATATTCTTCTTTCGGCCAATCAATGGTGATCTTACATTCTGTCCACAAATCTGCTGGAACAACAATCTCAAACAACCCATCTAAATCCTTTAACAGAACCTTCGAAACCTTCACAAACCTTTCTACCTGTTTGTACCATTCAACGGGTTTCTCTCTTAATCTGGGGAAGTCATTTGTAAAAGAGAATATATCCTGCCTTGACCAAGGAACATGTACATATCCACCACCTGGTACTTCTCTCATTGGACACACCCTTTCAACCTGTTCTGTTTCCTTTAACGGGAACATGAACACTCCTTTACTAGTGATGGAGCAGGATAAATGAACATTTTTTAACCTCCTAATAATTTTCGTAAAATAATTAATAAACATGTTCGTCTAAGTAAATAACCAATAAAGTATGTTACATGTAAAGGGTTAAAGGTAACACGCTATTTTATGTGCAAATAAATCTACTTATAATTGTTGACGTGACTAACATAATCTAATATTTGCGTACTAATAAAATAATAAACGCATGATTTGTGCTTTGAAAATAAAATGTGTGGTGGCAAAATAAAGCGATGGTAAGTAAGGGACGGCTTTATATGTTGCTTTTTGCTAGGTAATACCTAATTGGGGTACGTAGAAAGACGGGAGGGAAACGAAAGGGTTTATATTCTTTATTTTAACAATATTTTATTTATCTTTGAAAATAGTGCGCTTAGGCCTGTTGAGCAGCGATATAAAATGGCCGTCATGAGCTAAAGTACGCATGTGCAAGAAGCCGTGTGGAAAAAGGAGAAAGGCTGTGAAAAAGAATGACCACGTGTTCGTGCTGAGAGCCTAAGATGGAAGTATGGTCAAGGCTATTGTGACCTTACTGAGCAAATGTGTGCCAAGATGATCAGCAAGAAGCGTGAGAAGTCAAACTGAATAAATGGACGGAACTGTTGAATCTAAAAAGTATCAGAAAAAGATACAAATTGGACTGATCGAAACTGATGAGTAATGTCATGAACTGTGTGAAACGATGCAAGCATGGACATTCCACAAAGAACTGGTTAAGACAAGGAAGTTTGATTAAAATGTATATGGACTTGAATGAACCAATGAGAGAGAATCACGCCATAGAGATGCAACATTTTTATTCAGTAAGCTAGAATTAGGGTATAAGAAGACCTACTCTTGGTGGGGAGGGGTTAGATGCTGGAGAGGTTAGATGCTGGAGAGAGGAGATGCTGTAGATGGGTGAAGTTGCGGTTGCTGATGCTGACGAGCTGATGCTGCTGCTGCTATTTTATATTTTTAGTTGAGTATAAGATGCTGCTTTTCGAGAACCTTTTTACTTTAAAGCTAGTAGATTTTCCAAGATAGATAGATTGGTCTTTTGGAGTTCTTGCTGTGACAAACTTTATCTTCCATCCAATAGGTATGCATTGTATTTTCAATTTATTCTTATAATGATGATAAATGTAATAATCTGAGTGATAAACTTAAACTTATGCATTGTTTCTAAAAACTTTATATAAACTTTATTATCTTTAAACAAATGACTCAGTGATTCTTTAGCTCAATAATTAAGGTAAAATGTTAAAGAGTTTATTGTAATTGAGCTGGTCTTACTCACCATCAACTGATTCCTACTTGTTGGTCCATCGACCAATGAGCGGAATACCTTAAAAGCAATGAGAAACATTATGTCGTGTTAAAAAGAGGTATCCCGTCTCCTTCCAGCGAATCGTTTTCTCCTAGGTTAAGGACGGAGGTAATCCAGGGAAATAAATGAGTAAGTGAATATATATGCGGTGTCAATGGGCCCCACCGTCATATGGATATAATCTGTGTATTGGAGAGATAGTTGTACCTGGATGACCGAGTCATATAGGAGAAGAATTTTTATTGTTAGCGCTGGATCAGATTTCTTGGTAGCAGAGTTATGGTTACTATTGATTAGTTTGGTGATTATTGATTATTGATAAGTTCATGTCTAACACTTTATGTTGAGTCGCGTTATGTTATATGTAAGTTTTCACGCTTCCGGGAAGTAGGAAGTGGAACACGTGTGGCAAGAGAAGTCACATGGAATAGTGCATTGTCTGAGTTCATATTGGTGATAACACAGGTTATGTTATGATAGGGACATTTCTCGTATAAAAGGTGTGTGAGTGAAATAGTGACCGGTTTTCTTGTGAAACTCTGGCCTTAATTCTCAGGAGCAGTATAGTCTCCACGTGTGTTTTAGCCCCAGAGAAACGGGTTTACCGCTTGCTTGAAAGAAGGGTAAGGTAGAGGGACGTGCTACTTTATCGGCGAAACGGGAAAATTCTGTGGTAGGGTAGAGGTAAGCGCTGCCTACTGGAAAATACAGAATTCTTGTGTAAATAGACAAAGCTATCTCTTTTGTTTAGCAAATCAGACGATGGAAATGTGTTTTAAATGTTGTAACTAGCAAAGAATTGTTGAAAAAGAAATTGCCGAAAAATTCTGTAAAGGAGGGGTCAAGAGCAGAATTGACGTAGACAAAAGCCGCGCTGGGATTGGACAGTGCGCTAGTCATACAGAGACAGGAGCAGAACTGATGTAGACAAAAGCCGCGCTGGGATTGGACAGTGCGCTGTAGACAGAAACCGCTCTGATTGGAGTGTTGGTGTGAGTCGCGCTAGTATTGGACGGATAGAATAGTGACGTGGAAGTTTATGATTGGAGTGTTGGTGTGAGTCGCGCTAGTATTGGTCGAATAACGCATACAGAACAGTGTTGAATTGCGGATCGTTTGAGGAGAAAAAAGCGATTGTGAATCATGTCGTATTATGAATATGGTAGAGAGAAAACGTCGTGGATGTCGAAAGTTAAGAACTTCTTTAAGAAAGACAAAAAGGTAGTGACTAGAGAGGGACACATAATTCCTCCGCCGAAATCACCAGCTTCGCACATGATGCTGAAATATGGATATCATACATGCATATGGTTAGGAAATTGGACAAAATATACCAAGAATGATGGAGCATTGGCTTTCCCTGAGAATGGTTCATTTAATGTAGCTGTACTACGGAATTTGAGAGAGAAGAGGGCAATGTTAGAACCTAGACCTAGACCGACACAGTTTGAAGCTTTAACTGAATGGGAAGATGAGATGTATGAACGAGAGAGATTCAGAGGATTAAAGAATCATGAGTTTGTGCCTGTAAGGTTATGGGGAGTAAATCATGAGGACAGAATAAAACGTTGGAGATGTGCTAATATGACAGGAGGTTTGTTTCCAGCTTTTACAGTGGAGGAAGAAGCAAAGAAAAAGTGTACAGAGAAAAAGAAACATGTGGTTATGGAAAAATATGGGTATGGTGGTAGTGAGACGGAAGATGAATTGCTGGAAGATATTTTAAACAGAAACCCACCTCCATACCAACAGACTTCTGCGGTGGTGACACCTAATGCACCGCCAATGGAAACTGGGAGGAATAAAAATCCCGAACGAAGAGAGGAGATAAATAGGTCACAAGATCAATTAAAAACTTCACAAAATGAAGAGATATAAAGTGACAATGCAACTGAATTAGCAAAAACCACAAGAGAATTGACTGAGAAAATAAGAGAATTGACAAAGAATATGGAAGCTGTAACTGTACCAGTAACGAGAGGTCCAGTAATGCCAATTTTTGAGAATCAGAAAATTGATGAACGTTCTTTAGTGATTCCCATGAATTCACATTTGCAAAGAAAAAGAGAAGGGATGGAACTGGACAATGAAGGGGCACACCATTTGGTTAGTACCTATAGACCAAGCCCACCTACTAATTTGACAATAAACGAGAATGAGTTCAGGAGAATACCTATGGTAACGGAGTCTGCATCAGGGACACCAGAAAGAAGTAACAATTGGATAGAATTAAATAGTACGCCTGTAGGTCCGACTCCAGATGAGTTAAATGAATGGATGAAAACGCTAAAACGAAAGAAACAGAAGTAAAACCATTAGATGTAATTAGGTTAAAAATAGACATGGAAGAATTAATTTTAGTAACGATTGGTACAGAAAAATTAAAAAATTATCAGGATGATGAGATTATGTTTTTGTGCAAAAGTCTTACATGGAGAGCTAGAAATTTACATGACAAATTAGAAGAGACAGCAAGTGAACTAGGAGTAGAATTTGCAAAAGTGAGAACGTTGCAGAAACCATACAGAGTAGATTTTTGTGAGAAAGATATAGAAAATCTGAACACATCAGGAAGATTGACCCAAATAAAAGAATTAATTGTTTTACTGAGAAAATGGGGTGATGTGGATAGATGGAGAAGTAGATGGATAAAAAAGAATGAGAAAGTAACAGATAAAGCATCTTTGGATTTTGCAGTGACAGATAAGGAACCAGTTGTAAGGGAGTACCCGATGAGAGAGACTCCAGGAGGTAGTTATGTGCATGTTCCATGGACTAGACAGAATATACTGTCATTTACAAATGACTTCCCAAAGTTGAGAGAGAAGCCAGTAGAATGGTACAGACAAGTGGAGAGATTTGTTAAAGTTTCAAAGGTGTTGTGGATAGACTTGGATGGATTGTTTGATATAGTAGTGCCAGCTGATTTGTGGACAGAATGTAAGATTACTATTGATTGGCCAACTGTAGAATATCCAAGGGATGAAACAGGAGCGCCAGGACCAGAAGTGATGAGAAAGTACGATCAAGTAATTACCTTTTTGAAGAATAAGATTCCACCTAAAGAAACAGATTGGGTAAAAATAGACAGAACCACGCAGGAAAGTAAAGAATCAGTGCATGCTTACTATGAAAGACTGTTGTTAGTTTTCAAACAGTATAGTGGTTATGAGACACTAAATGAGAAGGATATGAGTCATTTTGTATATAGATTTGTTTATGGGTTGAAACCAGAGATAAGTGAGATGATTAAACAGCATATGATTTGTTGGCAGAATAGTACAGTCGATGAAGTTTTGAGATATGCTAAGTATTGCAGTGATGATATTGAGAGTAGACAGCGTAAATTGAAAGAAAAAGCCATCTGGGCACAGGTGAAAGTTGCAGAGAAGCAAGAAGCTCAATTGAGTAATACAGGTAATGAAGCAGGACAGGCTAGATCTCGACCAAATATAGGAAAAGTACAAATGAGCATAGATGAGGCAAAGAAAAAGTGGCCATGCCACAACTGCGGAAAGCTAGGGCATTGGAGAAACGAGTGTAAATTTCCTCCAAAACTTAATGTGGAAAATCAATCATTAAATTCACAGGTGCAGAGTGAGGTAGTTACTCAACAGAGTCAGGTGCCACAACCACCACTTCCCAAGAGTGTTAACCAACAGAAATACAGTGCAGAAACAGGATTCTGCGGAGGAGAGCAGGTAACACAGTTGCCGCGTGCAGCTGCCATTTCTCAATATTGGTTACGACAGGATGAGGATGAAACGGATGAAAGTTTCTGACGGTGCCTAGGAGAGGGGGAAGAGTGCGTGCTTGGCGCAACTCTAGAGGTAGATCAGTCTGGTCCATTTGTGGATGGAGAAGTGAATGGTGCAAATGTAACATTCCTTGTGGACACTGGAGCTACCCGTTCTACTGTTAGGTCAGTAGAAATTCCAAACCTTCCTCTCTCAGGTGAACATATCCAAGTAGTTGGAGTTTCGAATCAGCAAATTAAGACGCCTCTTACTAAATTAGTGGAGGTAAAGATTGGTCCATTTAGTGAAATGCACCGATTTGTGGTATGCGATTGTAGTCCTGTGAACCCATTAGGACGCGATCTATTGTGCAAAATGAATTGCACTATTTATTGTACTCCAGATGGAATTGCATTTCAGACCCCAGATGAAGATGTATTGTATAAAATGACACTGGTGAATTTAGAACCAGAAGTAAATGATTTGTTTCCTGTATTTGATGCAGAGAAAATCCCAATTGAACTGAAAAAGACAGTGAAAGAAGAAGTGTGGGACTTGACAGGAGAAGATATAGGATTAATGAAAGAAGTAGATCCTGTTAAAATAACCGTAAAAGAGGGAACGAGTTACCCAAATACGCCCCAGTATAAATTGACGCCAGAAATAATTGAAGGAATAACGCCAGTAATAAATAAAATGATTGAACAAGGGATTCTAAAAGAAATAATGAGCAGTCCATGTAATTCGCCAATAATGGGACTGAAAAAGCCAAACGGAACATATAGAATTGTACAGGATTTGAGGAAGGTAAACAAAATTGTAGTGCCTTGTTGCCCAATAGGACCGAACCCTGCTGTGATTCTATACCAGATTCCGCGTGAAGCAGAATGGTACACAGTAATTGATTTATGTCATGCATTTTTCTCTATTCCATTGCATCCAGATAGCCAGCCATTATTTGCGTTTAGGTTTGGAGAGCGTATTTTGGCATGGTGCCGAATTCCTCAAGGGTACACAGAAAGCCCTTCAATCTTTAATCAGATTCTAAAGAAATCCTTGGAAGATTTAAAAATGCCAGAAAAGTCAGTGATGGTTCAGTATATTGATGACCTACTGGTGGCATCAAAAACGAAGGAAGCATGTGTCAATGATACAATTGCTTTGCTGAATCATTTAGCAAAAAGAGGACATAAAGTGTCCCCATCAAAATTGCAGTTTTGTCAACAAGAAGTCCAATATTTAGGGCATAAAATTGAGAAAGGAGTGCGAAAGGTAACGACTGAAAGAATAAAGATGATTCAAGGAATGAGAGCTCCAATGACGCAAAGAGAGGTAAGAATGTTTCTGGGAATGGTTGGATATTGTCGACAATGGATAAGCGGTTTTTCGTTGATTGCTAAACTGTTGCAAAAACTGACAAAGAAGGATGTTAAAGATCCTTTTGAAATGAATGATGAAGAAATGAAAGCATTCAGAGAGCTGAAAAAGAAATTGTGTGAAGCTCCAGCATTGGGAATGCCTGACTATGAGAAAGATTTTGAGTTGTATTGCAGTGAAAGAGATGGATGTGCATTTTCAGTCTTGGTACAGAGACATGGAACCATGAAAAGACCCATTGCATATTTTTCAGCTGTTTTAGACCCTGTAGCGAAAGCGTTGCCTGGATGTTTGAAAGCAGTTGCTGCTACTTGTGTGAGTCTGGAACAGAGTGAAGGCATAGTGATGGGATATCCACTGAGAGTATATGTTCCCCATTCTGTGGAAATTCTCTTGACAAGAACGAAAACCCAATACATGACACATAGTCGGCTGACTAGGTATGAAAAAGTAATTTTGAGTGCAGATAATGTGACCATTGACAGATGTATGAATGTGAATCCTTCGACATCATTGCCAGATGAAGAGAGTGTGATTGAAATGGATGAAGTAGATCACGATTGTCTGAATGTGCTTAAATATTGTACAAAACCGAGATCAGACATACGAGATGAGCCCTTAAAGGAATCAGATTATATTCTGTTTGTGGATGGCTCATGCTTGAGAACAAATGATGGAGTTCTAAGTGCAACATATGCAGTTTGCACAGTAGCAACTGTAATGGAAGCATCTTGTCTGAAAGGGATACGGTCTGCCCAAGTCGCAGAACTAGTAGCTCTGATTCAAGCATGCAAGTTGGGAAGAAATTTACGGGTTACGATTGTGACAGATAGCCAGTACGGCTTTGGAGTGGTGCATGATTTTGGTCAGATTTGGTCACAAAGAGGTTTCTTGACATCTGCAGGAACGCCAATTAGAAATGGAGATTTTGTGAAAAAGTTGCTTGAGGCGATACAGCTGCCTAAACAGATTGCTGTTGTGAAGTGCAATGCACATACAAATGGGGAAGACTACATAACTGTCGGCAATAAATATGCTGACGAGATTGCACAGTACTGTGCAAAGAATGTGGTTTCTTTGAACAGGAACCGAGAGAGAGAGCATATTTCTTGTCCTTTGCTTTTTACTAACCCTGTTGAGACATGGGATGAGGTGAGACAGTTACAGGAAGCAGCAGATGATGAGGAAAAAGATACATGGATAAAAGCAGGATGTAGAAAACGTGTGGAAAATGATGTTTGGGTTTACAGAGATGAAAGACCAGTTATGCCTTCTGACATGGTATGATTTCTGACATGGCACGGATGTACCATGGACAAGCCCATATTGGGAGAGATTCAATGATCAGACTTTTTAGACAAACATGGTATAATCCAAAATTCAGAGCCATAGCTGAGAGTCTTTGTCAAAGATGTCTTATTTGTCAACAGTTAAATCCAGGAAGGAAGACAGTAGTGAGTCTAGGAACAATAGGACGAGAAGGAGGTCCGTTCACTAGAATGCAAATGGATTTTATCGAAATGCCCCCGAGCAACAGACTAAGGTATGTCCTCGTAGTCGTCTGTTTGTTTTCCCGTTGGGTGGAACCATACCCGACCAGAAGGAATGATGGAATCACGGTAGCAAAACTTATGCTGCGAGAATTCATTCCGAGGTATGGTTTTCCAGTCACGATTGAAACAGATAGAGGAACACATTTCTCAAATGAATGAATTAAGCTAATTTGTGAAGCACTTAGTATGAAACAGAAACTGCATTGTGCATACAGACCAGAGGCTTCTGGAATAGTAGAGCAAGTGAATGGAACAATTAAGAACAGGTTAGGAAAAATGTGTCAAGCTACAGGACTCAAATGGCCAGATGCCTTGCCATTAGTTTTAATGACAATCAGAAGTATTCCGGAAAGGAAAACTGGACTCAGTCCCCATGAGATAATTATGGGACGAGCAATGAGACAAGCACATGTACCTGTCAACAAACTACTGACTATAACTGATGATCTGGTGCTGGATTATTGCAAAGGATTGGCTGATGTGGTGCGTTCTGTGTTTCATCAGGTTGGACCGGATGCGACCACTCTTGAAAGAAAACCAGCTCACGACTTGAATCCAGGAGATTGGGTCCGCATAAAAATCCACAGGAGAAGAAACTATTTGGTTCCTCGCTGGGACGAACCACGACAAGTGATCCTGGTGACAACCACTGCAGTCAAATGTGCAGGAGTGAAACACTGGGTGCATGCCAGTCACACCATCAGAGTTCCAGAACCTGAAGATCGACATGTGAGTCGACATCTGGAGGACCCAACTACAAGTGCAACGACAGAATAAGTAGAGGAAATAGCTGAAGTTCCAGAACTTGAAGATCGACATGTGAGTCGACATCTGGAAATATCAGATACCAGTTCAGAATCTGATACAGATCATTCGGATTGTGAGGAAATTCTGAAAAGAAATTGGAAATTTGAAAGCATAAGAGAAGAAACTGAGCACGAAGATAGTAACAGTGAGCGACCAAGTACAAGTTGTGGTAAAATCCTTCGGAGATAATATTAATAGATGAAGAAGGGAGAGTTTCAAACAGAAAGTTAGAAAAATCGGAAGATCCCCGAGGAGCAATAGGGACAGATAGCCAAAAGAACAGGGAAATTTAAAAGCAGATAGAGATATTGACACAAATTCGGAAGAACCTCGAGGAGGGACAGAAATAGGTGAACGAAGGAAGATAAGAAAAGAACCACAAGTAGAGGAAGAAAATGAAATTATAAGATTCAAAATAAGAGACAATAAAGAAAAAACTGAAACAGAGTCTGAAGAAAGTGGAGAGGAAAGAAACCAAAAACTAGAGTCAAGAAAAAGGAATTGGAAAACAGAAAGAGAGGGTAAAGAAAGTGAGGCAAAAAGGCCAAGAAAAGGAGACAATTGGCCCAACGAAGTAAGAAAATTAAGATACATGATCATAAGGTTAGATGGAAAAAGTGCTGAACAAGTGAATGAAATAACAAGTCAGAAAGAGCAAGAAAAACAAGGTGGAAAACACTTGTAGAAAACGAAAAGAGTAAAGAAGGTAAATCCGAAGTATAGATCGCCTGAATGGTTGTATCTTGCTTTGACTGATATCAAAGAAGAAAAGAACACTCACGAGAACCAAGAACACAGAAACCTAATGGGTGAAGGTGAGGTGCAACAAACTTGAAGAAATTTAAACAATTTCTACCGGACTTGACAAAATACTGATGTGACAAAGAAAGAATTCTGAAAAGAATTAAAAGAAAGTACCAAGCAAAAACAAAAACATTGGAGTGCAGAGTGGCTAATAAGTCATTTCTGAGGTGTAGTTACACAATTTTCTTGAAAATAAATAAATAAGGTTATAAAACAAAATGGAGGATACTAGAGATAGAAAATGTAAATGTGAGTTTTTAAGTAGATGGTGTAAGATGTGCTTCTTTTGTACAGGATTATTAATAACAGTATGGGTGGTTTTAGCAATCACTATTCCAATTAGTTTAGCTGTAGTAGAAACGTCTAATAACACAGAGAAAGAAAAAGGAGCTAACACTCAAGAACCAGTCATATTAAAAAGTAGTGCAGAGTTACATAAAGACAAATCAATAACAGATTTTTCAAAGTATGTTTTTACTAAATTATTATATGAGTATGTAGAAACAATGGATGTAAGAGATTGCTATGTTTGTATGCAATTGCCTGCGTCTGTAGCAGAGGTTGTGACCTATCATCACCTTCCTTTGACGTATGGAATAACATGTAGTGTTTTAGCGAGTTTATTTTATAAAACAGGTAGATTAGAATATTATTACACTGACATAGATAAGATTTTTGCGAAGGTTTCTGTAGTTCCCGAGCTAAACAAAATAAAAGAGGGAAAAACGTTTGGTGAATATTTTATAGAAGATAAGATTTTAACATTAGATAATATAGTTAAAAACAACCTTACCTGTGAGTTAAAGAAGGAAGAAAAAGTATTTTTAGAGATGGTTGAAGAAAGAAGAGTGAAATTTCAAAGAAAAGTGATAGAAGAGACAAAAACACCTCTTTGGGCGTTTGAGGAAGACAATCATGACAAGAAAAAGACAAATGCAGCTATGACTCTGGATTGGCCCCAACAGAGAAGGTTGTGCATTAGAAGAAATAAAACAAGATATGACAATTATTTTGTGGGTTCCAGTATTTGCCATGACAATTATCAAATTTTAGGCGGATGGGGATTCAAAGGGGGAAAAGATCCAATATTTCCAGGGATCTATTATGTTTGCGTGTAATAGGGCTTATTACAGGTTGCCGGACCATTGGTATGGGTCATGTTATTTAGGCCTGGTCTTTCCAAAGATTTTTCATATGGATAGAAAAGAGAAAGGAACACACAAAATGATAAATACCTTTACACGTAGAAAAAGAGAAAGTTTTTCAGAAATAGTAGGTGATATTTTTGGTGCATTGATACCAGCAGTGGGAATATGTTTGAATGTGTTTAAAATTCGGAAATTAACCACAGTGGTAGATCGTTTATCTACAGATACTGCTGGAGGGTTCTTGATGGTAAATAACGAGATGGTTGCCATGAGAGCTATGGTGATGCAAAATCGACTTGCCCTTGACATTCTTTTGGCAAAAGAGGGTGGAGTCTGTGGAATGCTGAAAGTCCAACATTGTTGCACTTACATTCCAGATAAAAGTGAAAATATACAAAAGCATATAACGAATATTACAAGTTTGCACAAAGAACTTGTTCCACTGGAGGTTGAAAGTGCATTGGGAAAACTTGGTAAAGGGTTTTCTTCAGTAATAAATTGGTTAACAAGAATGAGTGGATTAATAATAGGGAAAGTTATAATAATAGCAACCATGATAATAATAATAATTTTAGTGCTGAAGCTTGTAATTACATGTATAAAGAAAAGAAGAAGACAGAATAAAATAGAAAAAGAAAACATGATAAACAGGGAGAGAGAGAGAGAAATGGGTGAAATAGAGCTAGAAGAAATAAAAGAGAACATGTACAAGAAGACCAAGAGACAAGTTGAAAGGGATACAGTTGTGTAAACTAACAAAAGCAAACGGATAAAAGAAATATGCTGTCTGAGAAAATTGTATAACTTGGGTTTTGTGGTGATATTAAAAATTACCAAAGGGGGAGTTGATGGAGCAGGATAAATGAAAAACTTTTTAACCTCCTAATAATTTTCGTAAAATAATTAATAAACATGTTCGTTTAAGTAAATAACCAACAAAGTATGTTACATGTAAAGGGTTAAAGGTAACACGCTATTTTATGTGCAAATAAATCTACTTATAATTGTTGACGTGACTAACATAATCTAATATTTGCGTACTAATAAAATAATAAACGCATGATTTGTGCTTTGAAAATAAAATGTGTGGTGGCAAAATAAAGCGATGGTAAGTAAGGGACGGCTTTATATGTTGCTTTTTGCTAGGTAATACCTAATTGGGGTACGTAGAAAGACGGGAGGGAAACGAAAGGGTTTATATTCTTTATTTTAACAATATTTTATTTATCTTTGAAAATAGTGCGCTTAGGCCTGTTGAGCAGCGATATAAAATGGCCGTCATGAGCTAAAGTACGCATGTGCAAGAAGCCGTGTGGAAAAAGGAGAAAGGCTGTGAAAAAGAATGACCACGTGTTCGTGCTGAGAGCCTAAGATGGAAGTATGGTCAAGGCTATTGTGACCTTACTGAGCAAATGTGTGCCAAGATGATCAGCAAGAAGCGTGAGAAGTCAAACTGAATAAATGGACGGAACTGTTGAATCTAAAAAGTATCAGAAAAAGATACAAATTGGACTGATCGAAACTGATGAGTAATGTCATGAACTGTGGGAAACGATGCAAGCATGGACATTCCACAAAGAACTGGTTAAGACAAGGAAGTTTGATTAAAATGTATATGGACTTGAATGAACCAATGAGAGAGAATCACGCCATAGAGATGCAACATTTTTATTCAGTAAGCTAGAATTAGGGTATAAGAAGACCTACTCTTGGTGGGGAGGGGTTAGATGCTGGAGAGGTTAGATGCTGGAGAGAGGAGATGCTGTAGATGGGTGAAGTTGCGGTTGCTGATGCTGACGAGCTGATGCTGCTGCTGCTATTTTATATTTTTAGTTGAGTATAAGATGCTGCTTTTCGAGAACCTTTTTACTCCTGATAGATTTTTCATTTAAAGCTAGTAGATTTTCCAAGACAGATAGATTGGTCTTTTGGAGTTCTTGCTGTGACAAACTTTATCTTCCATCCAATAGGTATGCATTGTATTTTCAATTTATTCTTATAATGATGATAAATGTAATAATCTGAGTGATAAACTTAAACTTATGCATTGTTTCTAAAAACTTTATATAAACTTTATTATCTTTAAACAAATGACTCAGTGATTCTTTAGCTCAATAATTAAGGTAAAATGTTAAAGAGTTTATTGTAATTGAGCTGGTCTTAATCACCATCAACTGATTCCTACTAGTTGGTCCATCGACCAATGAGCGGAATACCTTAAAAGCAATGAGAAACATTATGTCGTGTTAAAAAGAGGTATCCCGTCTCCTTCCAGCGAATCGTTTTCTCCTAGGTTAAGGACGGAGGTAATCCAGGGAAATAAATGAGTAAGTGAATATATATGCGGTGTCAATGGGCCCCACCGTCATATGGATATAATCTGTGTATTGGAGAGATAGTTGTACCTGGATGACCGAGTCATATAGGAGAAGAATTTTTATTGTTAGCGCTGGATCACTAGCTGCTTCTTCCTTCTTTTTCACCCATCTATTCTTCCATCGATCTACATCTCCCCATTTCTTCAAAATGTTCATCAACTCTTTTATCTGTAACCTTTTTCCAGACGCATTCAAACTCTCCAGATCCTTTTCAGTAAATGCCAATCTGTACGATTTCTGCAACACCTTTGACTTCTCTATATCTTTTCCATACTCACTAGCAGCTTCGGATATTCGGATTCCTTGCTCTCCAAGTAATGCTTTTACACAAAAACAATAATTCATCATCTCGGTAAGTCCCTAATCTGTCTGGACTTATTCTACCAATAATCATCTCTTCCAAATCTACTTTCAATTGACTCACATTTATACTCCACGGTTGAAGTTCTTTCTTTTTCATTCCCTTTATCCAATCATTCAATTCTTCTGATGAAGGACCTGCTGAACTCCCTGTCATTGGAGTGACATTTTTTCCCTATTCTCCTGGGATTTATTTGTATACCTCTTCTAGGGGTTTCCGTTATCATTTCACAAACCGGAAGATCTAACAGTGTAATATTTGTGTCCGTCTGTCTATTCTCATTGACTACTGTCTCCATTCCACTCCTGACATTACTCCTTGGAACTGCTAATGTATGTACTTTAGGTGTATTCTGGTTTTCTCCAAACAAAGGAACTACAGGACCTATTGTCACCGGTACCGTCAATGCTTCTGCATTTAGGCTCAACTGATTTATTTTCTGAATCTGCTCTACATTTGCCTTATTTAGCATATCAAATTCTTTTTCTCGCATCATCCTTGCCATGTCCGCAATCTGTGGGATTAATGGATTTCCCATAAAGGGTACATTCGGAGTCACCTCAACTGA
Organism: Calotriton arnoldi; assembly: GCA_963921515.1. Classification (NCBI taxonomy): domain Eukaryota; kingdom Metazoa; phylum Chordata; class Amphibia; order Caudata; family Salamandridae; genus Calotriton; species Calotriton arnoldi. The sequence goes on along the minus strand of CAWUFW010005435.1, from coordinate 1,018,927 downwards.
ATTTTCTTGATATGGCGGGGGTCTTTTGGTCATAATATCCACTACTAACTCATCATCTGAATGGTTTACACCATCTCTTACACTTGAGGTTTCTATGTTTTTCTTTTTCTCTTTACATTTACCTCCTGTCTGTTTGTCAGCAACTAAAACTGGGTACAAACCCTCGGTTACACAGCTCTCCTCCATCGTTTCATTGTGTCCTCTCTTCTCTCAAAAGGGTACCTAGACATTAAATTTCTGTATCTCCTACCTCCTCGATACTTTTCTCTTACCATTGCTTCTATTTCCCATTCCTCTAACGCTTCATACTGTGTACTGGGATTCAGCTCTAATGAATTCATTCTATTTCTCAAATTCTGCAAAATCCTCATATTAAATGAACCATGCTGTGGAAAAGCTAAAACACCATCATCCTTTGTATACTCCACCCAATTCTCCAACCATGTACACGTATGATATCCTTGCTCTAACATCATATAAGAAGCAGGCGTTCCTGGAGGGGGAATAAGAATTCCTTCTCTAGTCACAATCGGTTTATCTTTTTTGAAGAAATTCTTTATTTTCTCAAGCAACTTCATTTTTCTGACTCTTTACACTAACGTATTTCAACAAAACAAATAAGGAAACCTTTCAGTAATTCTACTTATTCTATTTGTCAGTTCTTGTCCTATACCAGCGCAACACACACCAACCAACCAATCAGAACACCACTACGTAAGCAAAATCTCAACCAATACTGGCTCACACCAACTAGCCAATCACAGCTCAATACATGCCCGCTGCTTGGCCAATGCCAGCGCGGCTTTTTCTGACGTCAGTATTACTCCTTCTACTGACCCTCCCTTTACAAAATAATGCGGCAATATTTTTCTAAGTACTCTTAATCAAAAATTCGATTAGTAACAACACAAAACAATGCTACCTTGTCTGCTCCACTAAATAAAGAGATAGTTTTCACTTTTTTCCAAGAAAGGTTTTCTTCACTACGAGTCCTAATAACGTCCAGCGCTATTTTACTCTTCAAACAAGCTCCGGGTGGACCTATTACTCCTCTAGGGATAAGGCCAAAGTTTCGCAAGAGGACTTTTTGGTGTGAAAAGAGGTCTTGGTACTCCCCTGGGGATAAGGCTAGAGTTTCGGAAGTGGACCCTTCGCTATTTCAGACACTCTACTCACATACGAAATTTCCCTAAGTATAACACCTTCAGCCCTCCGTAGCTTCGGTATTATTACAACAGACAAAGTACTTCTGCAGTGTGATTTCTTTACCACACTCTTCTTCTGCCTATTTCAGGCTAATTCCATTCCCGGGATTCCTCAGGTATCTCCGTACCTGTACTTCTAGACAACATAGAACAGGACACTAACTTTTTCGAGTTAAAACATATAATCAATAATCATTACCAAACTAATCAATGATTAAACCGTCCTCTGCTACCAAGAAACTGATCCAGCGTGAAGCCAATACCTGATCAGGGATCAATACTCAATAATATCACAGAACAATGGCCCATACACATACACCCAAATACCTGATGCGCTGGGGTCAATTTATATATATCTTCAATTCCTCTTAGTTTCTAGATTCTTCATGTATGGCATCTTTAAAATACTTACCTAATTTATACATCAACTTTCCTTCTACTTGGTCGATGAACCAATTAGTTGAATAGTTGATAGTAATGATACTCTTTATCTGACTAATCATTCGTAAACTAAATAACCGCAAACTCTTGTTGAAGTTAATAAAGTTTTATCTCAAATTAAACGATAAAATGCTCAAATGCATTCGGTCACAAATGCAAACAATGAACTCACAAAGGGAGAGAAAAACATCAGCAATTTCAAATTGAGACAAGCTCATCAATCAATAATGACATTGTGCATAAAGGAGTGGATAGATGAAGAGACAAAAGTTTCAGAGACAAAATACATTTGCAGATAAATTGTGCAAGAACGAGTCAGAATAATACAAACCCGATGGATCTGTAGAAAACCACCCCTTTGGCCTAAGTGATGGTGGGAGTCCCCTGAAATAGAATCAGGGGACAAAGATTTTCAGGGACAGGATCAGGACAGGACAGGAACAGCTAAGCCTCTCTGCAAACCTACAAACCGCGACGCATCTCCCCTCTCTCAGCCTCTCCGCCTAACGACCTAACCACACCCCTAAAGGCACCCCAGTTATACCCTACAACCTACATGTCCGTCCCACATCAATTGAAACATTTCACAAAACTAAGCAGATGATTGGAGGGTTTAGGAGGTGGTTTGTCACACCATCATGATTTCATCCAGACACTCAATATTTAATTGTTTTATTCCTATTCTCATGAACTCATACCTGTTCCTTGCACATGATCTAATCCATGTTACAATTGTATATAAATTTAAGCAATGTCCACGAAAGGAGTCCTTCTGTCCCACGGTCTGTCACATCACTTGGCAGACGATCATCACATTGGCCTTCAACCCTTTCACTTCTTCTGCTGTGCTCAGCGCTTCAGCGTGCCTTTGTCAGATCTGTTTACTCATTTATCCAACCCCTCCTTCATTCGGTCAATTTAAGGAAAATGGCGTCTCATCCAGTTCACTATAGCAAATGGAAAATGAACATTCATTAATTATATGATAATGTAGTTTTCACTGTTTACCACCCACCTTTGCACTATTCCCTGTTAGCATTTTTCCTATCAGAGCTTTATGCAAAAACTATATTATTTATTATTTCAAAGCAAGCTGCAACATGCAAACTACGAAATGTACATGCGACCTAGTCATGCATTGTTTCTTGTTTCTTTCAAAGCAGAAAGTAAATACGATTTTAGTTCAGTCATGCGTTATCTCACGTTAGTGCATGCATGCGCAAAGCAGTTTTCCCTTGTGCTCATGTAAGGTGCACGCTAATTTTCTATTATTACTTACTGTTAGTACGTATTATGGGGGTATTCATTTGAGCAGGTTTCTTTTGCGAAATCCTGCTCCATCAATATGTAGTGAGTGGAAATGTATATACACTAGGTTGATTTTCTATGAATTTCAGCTCTTAGCTCCAACTGACCGTTTTCTATTGAAAGTCCTGGTTAGTTGAAATGTCAGCTGTCTTTGATCTTTTGCTTGGCTGCCCGCTATTTTGCATTGAATGCGTGGTGGACTTCAAGCTTCCTGGCGTGTTGTGTTTTATTTTTAACAACTTTAATTAGAAGTAGTAAACTCTTTACCCTTTTTGTGGCAGAGATGAATCAGCGAATCCTGTTAAATATCTGAATTTAGAGGTGCTTTCATTAAGCTTCAAAATATTTGGGGGAATACTATCCCCACTTTTGCCAGCAGATCTTCCATCTGGGATTATTTGTAGCAAAGTGTAGTCCATGAGTAGTTGAGGTTCTACAGCATAGTATGTATAGATTTTACCACTGAAATTCAAATTTTACAAACAGACCCAATTGTTTTTTTCTTTTTGATGTGAATTTATTGAACATTAAATAAACTGTGGAATGGCATGGCATTATTTTTCAATGATCAGGAAACCAAAGCACTAGCGTAGGAAGTTAATTTTCAGTCTTTGTAACAAAAATGTTTCTTTAGTTATCCCATATGAAATAAATTGAGCGATTCTTTTATTTATTTGCTTCAATCGTGGTGTTGGACAATGCAGTGGTGCATAATGAGAAACATAAATACATTTTGGAAGATCCATCGTCTTTCAGCCTTTACCATTATCCAAACTCACTGGCATTCTTAGTGCCATATTTAACAAAGTGTCACCCAACGCAGCACAGCAGCACCAAATACTGTGCTGCGTTGCGTGACAGGGAGAGAGCAGGAGAGGCCATATCTACAGAGATATGGCCCTCATCACCCCACTCTAGCGCTAGTGCAGAATGTTCCTGCTGTGCACTGCGCACACACCTTTATGCCATAGTGCAAAGGTGTGTGCAAGAGTCTAGCATAGGTTTTGTACTGGAAGGATTCCCTTCCAGTACAACATACTATGCCTAGGCACCTTTAAAATGTTTCCTACTTTGCAAGTGTGCTGTACTGTTCAGCACACATACAAAGTCGGAAAAGAAAGGAGAAATGAAAAATTCTCCTTTTAACGCCTGCTTTCAATGGCGCTAATTCTTTTACACCAAACCCGGATTTTTGGTAGATATAGTTTTGCATTGTCAAAAAGCATGGGTAGTTGCTTAGGAATGCCCATGCAACACCTCCTTGACGCTAAGTAACGCAAAGCAGCGCTAGAAAGTAAATAACGAAAAAAACATTTTGTGCTGCTTTGCGTCACTTTTGTGACGCAAACACAGTGTAAAATGTTGGTAAACCTGACCCATAGTCTTTAGCGCATTCAACTTTAAAGAACGTACATTTTGTAGACCCACTGGAATATCAATTCTCAGACATGTTACAAAATCAGCTTTCCACAAAAGAGTAGACTATGAATTGATTCTTCAATGTATTCCTGGAAAGAGGTGACATACTCAATGTTGTCCAGTTCATTTCATATCCGAATGTTTCTCCATTCAAGGCTTTCATGTTAAACAATGGTGGTGCGGAAGTAGTGAGAACAATTAAGGTCCAAATCCTGTTGTCGAAACAATTACAGTTTCAATTTAAGATGCCCAACTTTAGTTCCATCATTCTCTGCTTAGCCTTTCATCCTTAGTGCTAAGGTTTCTAATCTAATATAAAAGCCGCAGTTGAAAGTAAAGAGCCTTGTTTGGTATACTTTCAGATCTTAATTGGTTCTGAGACAAACCCATTTCTACTGACTCTTATTGATCCATTAGTGTAGAGAGCTTTCAAGACCCTTCTGAAGGTTTCAGCAAATATTAAACGTTGAACAAAAACAGAAAGTCGAATGCAGTCCAACATGGCAGTATTGTTTAGGCTTCTGCTTCCAGATCAGGCCAAATAAACTATGCCTGAGACAATACTCTGGGAGATGAACCAAAAAGGGAACAGCATGATAGAAATGTTGTCCTCACTGCTCTTCCTTGCTTGCCATGCTACTACCTGCTCAAAACTCCTGGCGTCTGGATTCAAAGCACATTTGTCTTGCTCATGCTTGACACAGCTTGCCAGTTCACCTTGGCATGCTGGCAACCCAGATGCGCCTCTTCAGTTCCTATGAAGCAAGATTGGGGAAGGATACTCATGACACCACGAAAAAAGTCATGTGACCAGGGAAAGTCTACTGCAATGAAGTAAAGCTTCTAAACTAAGCCTGAGGGTAAACATGATTAAGAACAAAGAGGCCATTTCATCTATGTGCTGAAATGGCACTTAGCACCGAAGTAGGTCAGAATTAAGCTACTGAGTAATCATAATGTGTGCATCACCCGCTGGTGCGCCCATGCGTTCCTGAAAGCAGACGGACACGCCTATTGTATTATGCCATGTAAATTATACACCAGAGGTGCTCTGCCCATATATAGTTTCTTGGAAAATTGACTCAGCATAAAATGCTGTGTGTGGGCAGACTCAAACCATTGCTCATCCATTTTCTGTATTTATTCAGTGAAGCAATACTCTGGTTTGATTTCAAGATAAACTAGAGACAACTATCAAATTTACTTTAAGCCACTTTGCAAAATGGTAGGCGTTGATCTACTCTATTGACTGCCAACTCGGTAGGTAAACTGGCATCTGGGAGATAAATGGATCCACGAGTCTGTACCAAACCCTTCAGCGGGCGTGTTTGGCATTATGTAATGAACTGATGCCCTGCATGCCAGACGACAGAAAATGACAAAATGACATAATGAAGTTTATGATTCTAAAACGCAAAACAATGGGAATGCAATGAACACTCTGAAGTCTACTGCACTATTGTCCCACTCCTTAGGGAAATGCAAAGGTGTAAGAAGACAAAGACTTAGTGCCCCACTTAGGGTTTGCAGAGCATCCTCCAAAAGTGGCAAATCTGCTACCATTGAGGTTCCCCTGCATCATTTAGAGGGCACTGGCACACTGCAGGGTTTCCAAGGTGGAGGCGCAACTGGCTGTGCCTTGAGAAACCCCTGACAATGTCACAGTAACAGCTGCCATGCTCTATCCAAGGCAGAGGAACCATGGCCAGATGCTGGAAATGAACTCCGTGCACACCAGTGCCATTTTTTTGTGTTTTTCAGTAAAACAGAAAAGTGTGCTGAGCAGGGCCTGTTAGCAAACTACTGAAGACCTGAAGATCCTCACCGGTCAGGCAGAGATCTATAAATATTGTGGGTGTCCTACGCCAGGGGAGTGGAGGCCACAGTCGCCACTGACATGGTAGCCATCCTGCCGCCATGGTATAAAGATTTGGGGGCAGATTTACCGAGGTTTCACACAACGCAGGGCAGCAAGCAAACTTAGTAAGATATGGAGCACTTCTGCTCCCTCCTTGTGCTGACGCACTTGAGGCCACCTAGCACCAACGCAGGCTCCCTTGTGCCTTGCTGCAAGGGTGACTGTGTTATGAACAACATTGTTTTTGTGCCGTAAGGGGTACCTTCCTACACAAAAACAATCCATAAAGGTATTTCCCTTTTTCTATTTGTGATGCAGAATGCATCACACATAGAAAAAGGAAGTAATAAGGAGAAATAACGATATTTCTCCCTGTTACGCCTGGGTCTGGGAGACTTGCCATTTTGATTTTGGCGCAATCCCAGGTTTATTGACCTTAGTAGGTCTGAGATTGCATCAGAATCGATGGGTGGATGCATGGGAACGCCCATATTCCACCATGGAACGCCTCCCCGAGCCAAAGTAATGCAAGACAGCGCAATGCGTTACAAAGTCACCAGGGCCGGACTGGGAACAGAAACCGACCCTGGCAGACTGCTCAGCCGGCCCCCCCTTGGGGTGAGGAGGAGTGCAGCCGAGCAGTTTGCGAGGGCCGGTTTCGGCCGATTTTGTTACAGGGGGCCGATATTGCCGACCCCCGGTAACAAAAATGGCCCCCACCCTAGCGGCCTACCGGGGAAACGCCCGGTGCCCGCTATGGCCAGTCCGGCCCTGAAAGTCACACAAGGAGCCACAAATCGGGCCTTGCCTGCCTTTGTAAATCTCTACTAACATTTTGTGTTGTGTCTGCGCCCAAAAAGTGCCACAGCCACGGCGCAAAATGTTAGTAAATCTGCCCCTTGGATTGTGTATAGAAGCAAACTGATTCAGTAGTATCCTTCATATGCACAGACTAACTGTCCAGTAAGACTTTGGATGTTTCTTTATGGCCAATTAAAATCCTAATCTTTCCCTAGTTATCTACAGGGCAGAGGACCAGGCCTTGTGTTGCAAATAGTTAGGCATTCATGATGCATAAAAACCTGCTTGAGAAAGTTTACAATTAGACCTTCGAAAATTAAGTATGGTTTCAAAAATGTTGTAATCGGAATATATAGATTTACGATGATTCAAAACTACGCACCCGTTTTTTGTAATACGGTGAGTGGAGATTTACCACATATACTATATGATTGTCCTGTTGTTTTTTATTTTTTTTCTGATGTGTGGAATATTATTACGCTGATCTTTAAAATCTGAATACCTTTATCTTTTCCTATATTAATACTTAAATCTTTTTCTCTTAAAACTGTATTATCTCCTGCTGATAGTAAACTTTTCGATTTCCATATTTCTACTGTGCTTAAATCAATAACTTCGAATTGGAAGGATTCTAAACTACTATCGGTTACTGCTTGGTGGGAACGGATTATTTTTTTGAAACGTGGACACTCCTCATTTCTACATACTCGTAATGACTCCTCTAATTGTAGGCCCAACATGTGGCCTACATTAGATTCATATATTACTGCATGTACTTCAATATGAAATGTATACTGTTGTATTTATTCTCTGTTATACTTTCATTGTAGCCCTTTTTGTTTTGATACTTATTACTATACTTCAATATATTGGTATAAGTTGATGTTCTATATTTCCCCGGTACTTGGTATCCTATTTCATTTCTTACGGTACGGTGTTATTTTTTCTACTGTGTTCACTGTATGATATTCTTATATTTAATAAACATTTCTGAAATTTAAAAAAAAAACTACGCACCAGTTTTGTTGCAGATTTCTTTTAATCTCCTTAGATTATATAAAATATATTTAATGGTGCTTTAAACAAGATCCGTTTTTTCTATCTTAAAAAAAATAATGATATATTTTATCCTTTTACACAGTTTGTGACTACAGGCCATTCAACATTTCTTTACAGTAACAGGAGGTACAGTGTTTCAAAGAAGTGTTGAACAGCACATGGGATTATTTTTTTAAAAATGGTGTTCCAGAGGAAGATAGATACTTTTAACAACAGTAGGTGTATCTCCTACTACGAAACTGGCCCAAAATTTCACAATGAAAAGTTTATTGAGGTTATGAGCCTGGTGTTCTGATATTTTAGCAGGGGCATTACATTGTTTGTAGTGTCTTCCACTGTTCAATCTTATTTGCAGGTACATTCTGGACTAACCCACCGAATCAATCTTGAGTCACCATTCAGAAGAAAGGCGTGTACCGGAGACTGTGGCATTGCTGCACAGAGCTCAGCAACCACCCCGCCACTCAATTGACTTTTAGCGAATAGAAAAACAATCAAAGCATACCAATTTCATCATACTGATTTCTTTCGCACATCACCCAGCAGTGTTACCGGAGCAAGAATGGTCAACAGCATTTGATACTGCCGAGTGGTCCTATGACCTGTTATTATATCATCACAATTGTTTAATAAAAAGAAAATGTAATAGAATTAAAAAAAAAGAATGGTCAACAGCTGCCTGTATCATCTTTGTCAAGATACAGGATACTGCTCCCTAGTACCCTACTACTCGTAGGTAGCTCCACGCTAGATGTACGGCGCATGCATCAGCAGTGCGACATCTATGACATCCATGGCCCGACTGGCCAGTCGCCAAGCGGGCAAACCCCGGGAGGTTGGAGCCCCAGGAGGCCAGTTTTGACACTTGGAGGCTGGTTTTGGCCTCCAGTGGTGGTGCGCGTTACGCGAGCCAGGCGGCAACTTGAAAGAGTTGCTCTGGTTCTAGCGAGCGTTAGCATATCTGCACCTGGGGACGGAATTTATCATTTTTGCCAGGGCTATTTTAAGTTCCCAGTCCGGCCCTGATGACATCTAGAGTCTTCTCCTAGGCCCTGTCCACACAGAGGTACCGGTCTGTGGTAGACTCTATACCAGTGTTTTTCCCCAAATAAACCTAGGATACAAAAACATACTATGACCAAACGTATTGATGTAGCCAGTAGTCCTGCTAAAAATATGTTACTTGTTTCATATTCCAACAGGCTGGTATCAGGAGAGGGAAACTCTTACCTGTTCAAGACATAGTTGAGTGCTGTGTCAATGTCTTAACACTGAAAACTGACAAAATTAGGGGATAGGTTTCCTGTGCCTGCTACATGGGACACCCAACCAAATGCTCACCCTGAAATGTGTGAGATGCAACCTTTAGTTATAACAAATCCCTCTCCGCTCTATTTCACCTGGAGCAGAGAGTATTGGCCACAGTATGAAATCTGGCAATCACATAGAAGTCCACAAACTCATTTAAATATCGTACTCTTTCTTGTGTACTAAAATACGGTTTAGAACATTGCCTCCCCCCACCCCCCTTGTCAAAATCCACCTTGGTGACTACTTTGAAGTAAGGGATAGTTGTGAAGTTCCTCAAAATGCTGGTGTGTGCCTGTTTTCACAGGTGTTTGCCATGTTGTTGAGTTTTCTGATGGCACGGTACACATGACTGAACACACTTCACCTACTTCCGGTGTAGGGGGACACTCTGCCCCTCAGTTCTCTCCCTACTGTGCCATGTTATTACCTGCTCCAAGCTCCTACCGTCTCCCATTACCAGGCACGCTAGTCTTGCCCACCAGACATGCAGCTTGGCACTTTAGCTTCTCATGCTGGCGCTATTGCTGTTGGAAGTAGGGATTGGTCGTCCAGGAGCAAGGCCAGGCATGAAATGCAACGCATGAAACACAACTGTCTAAACAAACATTAGCATCGGATTTCGCAAGACTGCTGTTCGTGACAGGAGCTTGGCACAGGAGGGGCGGAACTCATCACGGACGGGTGCGTCACCCACAGATGCCAGCGGGGCATTCTTGAAAGCAGAGAGACACACCTAATGTATCATGCATCTGCTCATTGATATGCTCTGCCACATCTGGGGCGGGATGCACAAAGCGCTGTTGTGGCAAGCCCTGTGACCACAAACGGGCACTTCTTGATGTACAAAAGGCCCCCATATAACTCAGAAAATTATTTCCGGCTCATAACAGAACTTTTACGAGCCATTCCGAATCGCAAATAGGAGGGGACGTGAAAGGGGCATCGCCCGCGCATTTCTGATTCGGAAAGGAAGGTTTTGCAATCTCAAAGGGAAAGGTATCCCCTTCTTACCCTATGGTAATCATGTCAGCAGGCTTGGGGGAACAGGCAGAGAGACTGCCGGTTACTTCTCCCAATGTCTTCCCAAATTGGAAACATTTTTTTAGGGTGACAAGAATTTTAAAGCCAAAAACCGGAGAATTTCACTAAAATAGAAAAAGGACTACAATTTTACTTCAACCGAGAGCACAGAATGACAGCGCCCATAAGCACAGAATTACAGAAGACGCAGTAAGAACAAAAATAAAATACACTTTTTAAAGCCAGTAGCATGCTTATTAATTAAATAGCTTTCTTATAGCAGCTGCTAACTATCCCTGCTTTGGAAAGCATAAAAAGGCACCTCCCACCGTTTTCAGTCGACCTTCTCTAAAACATGAGCTAAATTTCCCGAAATCTGCGGGACAGCTGGTGAAAACCCGGGACTGTCCCTGCAAATACGGGACGCCTGGTCACCCTATTTTTTTTTTTTCAAAGCAGCACCTTGGCCATTAATGCACATAAGCTGCTTTAAAAAGAATGATTCCAATTTCGGAAAGCAAATGCAGGGACGGAGTTGTGCTGTGCTTTGCAGGACTCCATCCAGTGCTTAATTTGAGTTGGTTGAGTGGGGGCCACCGGCAATTATTTGTGGGGACTGGCATTGATTTTCCTGCACCAGACATTAGCAGAGTGCAAGAGTGGGAACACGACACATATCTCAAGATGCAGTAAGAGAAAGACGGCAAAACCATCACAAAGGGAGAAACAGGGAACCCGCAAGAGTGAGAAAAAGGCCAGGGGGTGTCTGCTAGTGAATTAAAGACTGCCATCCTTATTATTCAGCACGCAGAAGTGTAATTGCACCGGCCGTCGGCTTCTAAACAGAGTTTGGGCTTTTTTTTCACATATTAAGCCGTGACTCCATCCCTGCACTGGCACCCAGTCATAGGAAGTCACTGACACCAAGGGCCTCATTACGATGTCTGTCGGAAAGGCTCCGAACGGCATTCGGATTTTCCTAAACTGTGTCGGAACCTATGTTTCCGAACGACTCGCAAACATTTCCGACCGACCGATTACGATGGTAGGCAACCATTCGGTCTCTCCGACTCGGTTCCGACCGGCATTTGGAGACTCTGAGGCGGTCGGAGCCGAATCGTACAGGTCTACGGACTTCGTTTCCGACCGACGTATTACGATGTCGGATTCGGCCAGCCTTTCTGACTCGGTCTGTCCGACATGGAGCGGCTGTCGGAAACTGACTGTGGGGGCCCGTAGCAGGTCCCCCTTTACCCAGAGGCCTCTGGGTTAGGCCCGTGGGGGTACCCATGGGACCCCTCTTTGCAACCATGCACAGTGTGGCAGGCACCATGGGGTGCCTGCCAAAGGGTGTACGGTTTTCCACAACCACCCCTTTCTTCAATGGGAGCCTGTGTTGTTGGTCGGAAACACAGGCTCCCATTGAAGTCAATGGGAGTCCGACCGAACGGTGTTCGGAAACATCGTAATCAGTCGGTCGGACTCGCCGAACCCGAGTCGATCGGAAAGGATTCCGACAAGGAGTCGGTCGGAATGCTTTCCGACCGACATCGCAATGAGGCCCTAATTCTGACCTGACAAACATTCATTCGGCAGATCATTTTGCAAATTCTTGAGGCAATCTATAGTATTGCACTGCAAATGACATTCCCATTGGCAAACCAGTCGGTGTCCCTGTTTCGAAAATAGGAATGATATATCAGGCCACTGGTGTCTTAGATAACCAACTTAGCAAAAAGTTCAAATTTATTCGTGAAATAATAAGGTAGACTGCAAGCATCCTCATCTTTAAATGGCCAAGATAATTGCATTAGTTTGATTTGAGTTTTATTTATTTGAAATTTATAGAGTGCATGGCTACCTCCAACGGGAAAGATCATTATCAAATTTAAACCCTAGATTTCTAGCCAAATCCACTGGAACCGGTGGAGGATTCAGCTCTGATGGCCACCAGAGCTTAGAGGGTGGCGGGACTGGTTGGTTGAAGAAAAGCACCTCAGTTTTCTCTGTGTTCAACTTTAAGCAATTTTGAGTCATCCAGGCCGAGATGTTATTCAGGCATTGCCTAAAGTTGACAAAGGCCACCTCCGATTGTTCTTTGAATGAGAACATCAGCTGGGTGTCATCAGCGTAGGAGTTCACTTTCACACCGGGAGTCTCAACCAGGGTCGCAAGCGGGGTGAGGTATACATTGAAGAGTAAGGGACTCAGTGCCGATCCCTGCGGAACCCCACATACAAGAGTTTTCTGGGAGGAAACATAAGGGCGCAGAAAAACTTGTTGTGAGCGGTTCTCCAGGAAAGACTGGAGCCAGGACAGAGTTGTACCCCATACTCCAAGATGTTTAAGTCTCTCCAGGAAAATCGGATGGGCCACAGTGTCAAATGCTGCGGACAGGTCAGGCAGCACTAGCATTGCTGCGCTGCCCTGGTCCACAGTCTCACGTACGCTCTCCGCAACTTCCAGGAGTGCAGTCTCCGTGCTATATAACTCTCTAAAGCCAAATTGAGAGTCATGGAACTGATTATTTAATTCCAGGAATTCAGAGAGTTGTCTCTGAACTACCTGCTCAAGAATTTTAGCAGGAGCAAGCAGAAGAGAGATGGGTCTAAAGTTTTTATGTTCTGCTGGGTCGGCATCTGGCTTCTTGAGGATTGGCAGTAGGAAGGCTTGTTTCCATACTGCTGGGTACATACCAGTACTCAGAGAAGAGTTCCAAATCTGGTTCAGGGGGGCATTAAGACAGGGGGCCAGTAATTTAAAAAACTGAGCCGGGCAGGGGTCTCCCGGGGATCCAGATTTACATTTATTCAGTTCCTTGAGAGACACATCAAGTGGTAGTGGGGGGAATTCAGACCAAGTCTCATGAAAATCAGGAGTTAGATTTTGCGCAAGCAAAGACATGTTGGACGGGAAGGTAGAGTAAATTAATTCGATTTTATCCTGAAAAAAGTCTGACAGGTCAGCACAGAGGGTAGGGGAGGGAATCACAGTACTATCAAGAGCCGTGGGTTTAGTAAAACATTGGACAATTTTGAATAGTTCTTTAGCTGAATTGTCTGCCAATTTAATTTTGTTAGAAAAGTAGTCTTGCAGAATGTTACGCTTAAGTCTATGGAACTTTTTTAGAGCCTCTCTATAGCTTTTGGCCACAGGGTCGTATGATTGTCTCCAGGAGTGCTCCAGTTTCTTACATAGACTTTTCTCTGCCCATAGTTCCATAGAGAACCAAGGGGCTGAAGGTTTTTTTCTAGAGGATGTCACAGATCTAGGAGGGGCCACTCTATCTAAGGCGTCGGTAACCCAGCTACTGAAGCTGGATATATCTTCGTTTGGGTTTCCTGTCAGCTGGAGGGGGGCATTTTGAAGCATAGGTATCATAGAATCAATGGTGACCTTCCTCCAGTTTCTCCTTTTCTCAGGGATAAGCTTGGAGCTACCGCCACAGTGGTCAAGTTTGAAGCTGAATGGTATTAATAGGTGATCGGTCCAGGTCAGTGGTAGCGGGGCCTCTACAACAAGATTAGGGTCATTGGAAAAAATAAGGTCCAGCATGTGGCCCACTACATGAGTAGGGGCGGTGTATCTTTGCGTCAGGTTAAGGCCATCAAGGGTTTCAGCCAGCTTAGAAGCTTTAGTGCATTTTTTACTATCCATATGGACATTGAAGTCACCAAGGACAGTGAAACTAGCGTGCTTCAACGAGAGGTCAGCGACTATGTCGCAGAATTCTAACAAAAGGCAGGCTGGAGTGTCGGGGGGTCTGTATGTCAGAATCCCAGCCACCGATAGGGAGGGCGAGACTCTGACCCAGAAGGACAGAGCCTCCATGATCCCTATATGTTCTACCCTTCTGCAGGAGATTTCCCATCCATCCCTCAGAATGATAGCCACACCACCTCCAATCTTGTTGCCTCCCCTATTGGCACAAGTCATCCGGAAACCTGCAGGTACCGACAGCATCAAATCTGGATTAGAGCTCTCCCTAAGCCATGTTTCAGTGAGAAACATTAGGTCCCATGAGTTAGACTCCAGGGCAAGCCAAATGTCCTCTGCATGTTTGGGGAGGGATCTACAGTTAATCAAGCAGGCCCTGATATGGGTGCCCTTAGTTCGAGGGTGTTTCATGGGGGGCATTTGTAAGGTTGGACTATCATTCGACTTCCCTTCACCAACCACTAGCATAAAGGGGCAGGAGTTAGAGCAATACTCGTGGTTGGCCGTTCCAGGGCCTATTTTGGTCCTACTAGCACAGACCTTTTGATTCATCGTTAGTAATTGATCTCTAGACCAAGCAATATTGCTCCCAGAGGAAAAACGGGCAGCATGACTGGCACTGGCTGAGGTCCAGATGCGGACGGGCACAGACGGGCTGGCCTTTGGCGCACCTTCGGTGCACCAGCGGTGCGGCCGCGATGCTGCCCCGTTTTTGTAGTCACCCATGACCAAGAAGCTAGTGCGCTGTCCCACCTATTGCGCTGCTTCCGGTGACTTCCTAATGCGCGAAAGCTAACTCACGGTATGGCGGCTTCCCACCCTCCCGATATCTCACAAAATGCAGGTGAGTTTAAGCAAGCTTTCTAAATTGCTAGCGGTTTTTTTAAAAGCAAATTCAGGACAAATTCAAGACACTACAAGTTCAAATTCAATTAAAAAACAGTTCGTCAGTTCTGGTATCTAAAACTTCAAATCATGATGCTAAAGATTAAAGTGCAGTTGGGCAGAATCGGCAGCCTTATGTTCTCTGTGCCGCTGCCCCGGTTTTGTAGTCACCTATGACCAAGAAGCTACAGCGCTGCCCCACCTATTGCGCTGCTTCCGGTGACTTACCAATGCGCGAAAGCTAACTCGTTGTATGGCGGCTTCCCACCCTCCCGATATCTCACAAAATGCAGGTGAGTTTAAGCAAGCTTTCTAAATTGCTAGCGTTTTTTTAAAAAGCAAATTCAGGACAAATTCAAGACACTACAAGTTCAAATTCAATTAAAAAACAGTTCGTCAGTTCTGGTATCTAAAACTTCAAATCATGATGCTAAAGATTAAAGTGCAGTCATGCAGAATCGGCAGCCTTACGTTCTCTGTGCCGTGGCCCCGTTTTTGTAGTCACCCATGACCAAGAAGCTAAAGCACTGCCCACCTAATGCGCTGCTTCCGGTGACTTCCTAATGCGCGAAAGCTAACTCGAGGTATGGCGGCTTCCCAGCCTCCCAATATCTCACAAAATGCAGGTGAGTTTAAGCAAGCTTTCTAAATTGCTAGCGGTTTTTTTAAAAGCAAATTCAGGACAAATTCAAGACACTACAAGTTCAAATTCAATTAAAAAACAGTTTGTCAGTTCTGGTATCTAAAACTTCAAATCGTGTTGCTATAGATTAAAGTGCAGTCATGCAGAATCGGCAGAGTTGCTCTACAAACCATCGCAGAGGTAATTCCTATTTGTAAAGTGCAAACTTATCAGCCCTTCAGGGTTTCAAGGCACTGGGGGCTGTCTAGGAGATTGAGTAAGCTATTGGCCAGAGTCACATGATGCTGAGCCTAGCTGCTGCTGGTGCCAGGGATGGAACTGTGAGCCCCACGCTCCAGAGTCAGCCGCTCTGGCCTCTGCGACACACTTCTCCCATAGAGGTGAGAGAGTAGTACATATTATTTTGACCACATTGCAAGATGCTAGATGGCAATAAATTCTGGAAACAGCCTTTGTAAGCTCTATTTAAAATGGAGACTTGAAGGGATAAATGACCCTCTGAGTCGGTGCCACATCTCACCTCATTTACCTGGCTTGATGCCCGGTGTTCTAGAAAACAGAAATCTCCATAATGCAATTTATAATTCAAGACAGCAAACACTGGTAAAGATTTCCATACATGGAGCTCTTCTGTGCCAAAGGTCTGCACTATATTGGGCCGCTGTTGTGAGGATGTCACTGGAAAGAATTAGAGATGGGCCATTGGTACTGTTGGACTGAAAATGCGTTTCAGATGACTCCTTCTAGCATTGTGCGAGTTAAGTTAGCATTTGCGGCACCATTTTGTATTCAGCCGCCATTTTGTGTCATGATCGAAATGAAGCTTCTGTCTCATACTGTCTGCCTCAGCAGAAACGGCAGCCTCAATTGTTTCTTTTATTCAAGGTTGAGCTTTGTTGCACCAATGAATAGCTTGTTCTGTGTTTGCATACCTTTCCTTGTATGTAGCCCTGCACCCACTCCTAGAGAGACGGGCACGGGCTGAGATAACCTTGAAGCTAAGATAGTGTGTACCCGGTCTCAGGATGGTAGCTCGTCCTTCTGTACCTCCTTTGTTCATCTGTGCCCAGGCTGGAAAATTCCAGTTTTGGTGGGTCTTAGGGATGTTGGAAAATGTATATCTGACTTTACCTTGTGAACGGGGGGAAGTCCCTCGGCAGCTGTCTAAGGAGGCTGGTCAGACTGGACTCCGCTCGAGCGAATACTAATAAAATAACTTGGTTTGTATTCTCTACTGTCTGACCGACTTATCATTTGTGTGGAAGTCTGAGAGGTGGTTGCGAGTGACCCGGGTGGCCCTAATCAGGTCACTTCCTTCAGTTGGCGCCCAAACAGGGACTCCATCGGGCTGACCCATCTTTGCCCACAGACGGGTGAGGAGGACATGGCCACGTCAGATAGGATGGGCGGATCAGGGATCCCTGCACAATAGAGTCTTGAACTCACAGCTGCCCCGTCTCTCTGACCGGGCGGTGCCTCGGTCAGCGGTCATCCCGGCTGGGGTCCTGAACGGTGAAACCCTTGGATCTGACCGTTTGGTCCGAAGAGTCGGCAGTGGAGAATAACTTTGTTTGACCTGTGTGCACCAGGTGAGTTTGTTTTGGTTTTGTTTGTGGCTCTGAGGCCACTTTGGTTCGTGTTTGGAACAGTCTGCGGATCATCTTTGGACAAGCGCTTGAATTTGTTTGGGTTCTTTGTGAATATGATATTGTTCTGATCTGAATTTGGTGAGGTCTGTGGACCAATTTTGGGTGAGGTATTTGGAAACATTTGTTTGGCATAGGTAGAGGAAAGGTTTTGTTTCAAGATGCCATGTTTTAGTAGAATATTTTGTGTGAGTTGCCGTTGTTGTTCTAGTAATGCTCGATTGGAAGAGAGTCAGCCTGCGCTTCCAGAAGGCACACCGAACTTTGGCATGTACGTTAAGCATGGCCTTGGCCCTATTATGTTTAGTACATTATGGCACAAATATACGAGGGACAACGCCGAGATGCAGGGGCCGTTGACGGGCACTTTTGATGAACAAAAGCATAATTTCATGCAGGATATATTGTTTGCGAAGAGAAGTAGAAAGTCCATGTTTGACTCCCTTAGAACGTGGCAAGAGTAAGCTAAACAGAGACGAATGAAAGCAGAAAAGGAGGCTATTAAGGGAAGAATGCAGACAGTGACTCAGAAAGCTGTTGCATATGATAAGGAAAAGACTGAGATAGAGTGTGCTAACAGGCGATTTCGATTGCAATGTGAGAAGTCTTATGTGGTTCGAGAGGGCGATGATGCATTTCTGGAGGAGTTGTTGGATACCCAACCTCCGCCTCCATATGCCCCACAGAGAATATACCCTGCGGTGCCACAGTCCCAGTTGTCTGTTTCTTTTGCTTCTGCTGTTTCTACCTCTTCTGTCGCTGACCCTGCTGCTTTGGCTGCCGCGCTTCCTGCAGTTTCTGTGGCTTTGCCTTCCGCGCCTGCGATGACTGTTGGCCTACCTGCTACGCCCATTGTGTCAGCGCCGCTTCTCTCTCCAGCCCTCACCCCCACGACGCAACCATTGGCGACTTTGGTGCCTGTCCCTTCCGTCACCACTCCTTCCCTTATCCTTCATTCCCCGTCGGCATTGGGTAGTGGGACACCCTTACGGGGAGCAGGGGACAGGGACTGGGCAGCTGCTAAAGAGTGACTGGGGCGGACGTTGATACAATCAGATGTGGGAGAAGAGGAGAAAAAGGTGGTGGCCAATCAGGCAGCTCAGAGGGCTCGTAACCCCATTTACAGTGTAGAGGATGTATGGGAAGTAATGAAAGATTATGAGCCTTTTGTCCAGCAGCATGCCCTTAAGCATATGTCAGCTACTTTGATTGGGCTTTGGGAACAATGTTTTAATGAGGCAGCGCCACAAGTTATTTATGATATTAAGGATCATGTCTATGTAGCTGACATGGCGCCGGGTCAGGTGTTTGGAAATGTTGCGGCATTGGTTGCCTACCGTGGTAGGCTACTTGATGAGAGTCCGAAGACGGTGTCTCAGTTTCCGATGAGGGAGGTACATCCCATATATCATCCCGAAATACCAGAGCAACGAGATCAGCATGATGTCGTTATCAGACCAAAAGTGGAGGCTCGATTCCAGGAACAATGGGTTTACA
The DNA here is from genome assembly GCA_963921515.1 of Calotriton arnoldi. Classification (NCBI taxonomy): domain Eukaryota; kingdom Metazoa; phylum Chordata; class Amphibia; order Caudata; family Salamandridae; genus Calotriton; species Calotriton arnoldi. Next base: position 1,000,117 of record CAWUFW010005435.1, on the reverse strand, counting down.
CTCCTTGGAAGAGGAGTGAGGTTTTATCTCTTAAGACTCAGTTGCCCGACCCTAGGAAAAATCCAAGAGCATATTATAAGGAACTGACTGAAGCAGCTTCTTTGACCGTAATGATGCTTGCTGATATCGAAATGTTCTTTGGTCTGCTGGTACCCGTCGACATTTGGAGACAGGTACACACGCAGGATCATGCTGTAGAGTTGGGTGGTACATGGGATCAGACTAGAGTATAGGACAAGGAAAGGAAGCCTGGAGAGAAGCCAAAGGCCAAGATACTAGCTTTACCCGGCCGATTCATCACGTATATACACTCCCTTATTCCTCCGAGAAGGGTAGATTGGGACAAGTTAGTGGCATGTCGACAGAAGAAAGATGAGAGCGTGTCTGATTTTTTCACGAGGTTCGAGGGTGTGTTTTTGGATTTCAGTGGACAGGATTTGTCAGTGGAAGGAGGTGTTCGATTGTTTGTCAATAGATTTGTTACGAACCTGCTCCTAGAGATCGCGACTCGGTTGCAGGCTTCGGAGAGCACTTGGACAACATCCTCCCCTTCCGTAATTTTGAGTATGGCACAGTATTACAAGCACAGGGAAAATGAGGAGAAGGAGAAGGTGGAGAAGAAGCATAAGGAGTTTAAAACGAAAGTGTTGTTACAGCAGGCGTCTAGGGGAAATGGAAGGGGGCGTGGTACTGGTCCAGCCCGGCAGCTTCCTCGTACCAGTAGGAATGCTATGCCAGTGGGGCCGAATCAGTGCATGTATTGCAAGGAGGAGGGGCACTGGTGCAGTGAGTGTCCGGTGTTATTGCAGAAAGTAGCGGTACCCAGGGGACGGGGTTCTCGTGGATGGGGCCGTGGAGCAGGTGATCAGGTTGAGGCCCGGGCAGATGGGACACAGGAGGGTCGTTCTGGCCAGAACTATTTTGATGACACTCGAGGAAGACAGTATTATCACGACGACTATGATGTAGATGAGGTGACAGGGATGTCTCACGGTTAGGACAGCCAGGAGCAGGGTGAGGGACCAGTTCAGATACCTGTAGATCAGCGCGGTCCTTATGTCACCGCGGATTTGCAAGGTTCGGTTAAGACATTTTTGATGGATACAGGTGCAATGAATAGTTCTGTTTCTAGTTCGCTGGTCCCCGGGGCAGCTCTGTCTGGCCAAAATAATGTATCGGTAGGTTTTTCAGGCGTACCGGTTGTGAGCCCCATTTCCAAACCCCTTGCCCTGACTATCGGTCATTTTACTGTGGACTCGCAATTTCTATTGACATCCAATTGTGGAGAAAATCTAATGGGCTTAGATTTATTGAAGAAGTTGCATGCGACCATTTTTTGTTCTCCGGATGCTGTCTATATGACAATGGGACCAAATGTAGGGAGTTCCAAGGGTAAACAGACATAATATCGAAACAAAAATATCGAATGGACACAATATCGAGTCTAAAATATAGAATGGACATAATATCGAATGGACATAATATAGTCGTTAAAAATATCGAAATTAAGGTAAGTAATATCGATAGTTAAAATATCGAAGTACATAATATAGGCATTAAAAAATATCGAATTTTTAATAATATCGAATTTTTCTAAGTGTATTGTATGTTAGTATATGTGTTAAAAGTGTATATTAGTTGTTGTAATGTATGTTTAATTTTTTAAAAGCAATGAATTTTATGTTATTTAATTTTTGCGTAATTTAATTCCGTAGCGGGTAGTGGGTTTATAGGGGAATAGGGTGGGATGTAATTTAATTAAAATTAAGTACATATTAATCAATATTAATTGGTATTGATAATTAATTTATTGTTAATTAATTATTAATTGGTAATTAAATTTTATTAATTGGAATTTTTTTAATTGATTAAATGGTAATTATGTTAATTCAATTAATTAAATAGTTGTAGCGGGATGTGGGTTTATAGGGGAATAAGGTGGGAAGTAATTTAATTAAAATTAAGTACATATTAATAAATATTAATTGGTATTGATAATTAATTTATTGTTAATTAATTATTAATTGGTAATTAAATTTTATTAATTGGTCATTTTTTTTAATTGATTAAATGGTAATTATGTTAATTCTATTAATTAAATAGTTGTAGCGGGATGTGGGTTTATAGGGGAATAGGGTGGGAAGTAATTTAATTGAAATTAAGTACATATTAATAAATATTAATTGGTATTGATAATTACTTCATTGTTAATTAATTATTAATTGGTAATTACATTTTGATAATTGGTAATTTTTTTTTTTAATTCATTAATTGGTAATTAGTGTTATTAATAATATTTATTAGTATTGATAATTAATTATTTTTTTAGTAAAATATTAAAATATTACTTTCCCTACTGTTGCACTCTCTGGAGTGGGAATAGTAATTATTACCCCTACGCTATCCAACGCTTTCCCTACTGTTGCACTCACTGGAGTGGGAATAGTAATTTTTACCCCTACGCTATCCAACTCTTTCCCTACTGTTGCACTCTCTGGAGTGGGAATAGTAATTATTACCCCTACGCTATCCAACGCTTTCCATACTGTTGCACTCTCTGGAGTTGGAATAGTAATTATTACCCCTACGCTATCCAACGCTTTCCCTACTGTTGCACTTACTGTAGTGGGAATAGTAATTTTTACCCCTACGCTATCCAACTCTTTCCCTACTGTTGCACTCTCTGGAGTGGGAATAGTAATTATTACCCCTACGCTATCCAACGCTTTCCCTACTGTTGCACTCACTGGAGTGGGAATAGTAATTTTTACCCCAACGCTATCCAACTCTTTCCCTACTGTTGCACTCTCTGGAGTGGGAATAGTAATTTTTACTCCTACGCTATCCAATGCTTTCCCTACTGTTGCACTGTCTGGAGTGGGAATAGTAATTTTTACCCTCCCGCTATCCAACGCTTTCCCTACTGTTGCACTGACTGAAGTGGTAATAGTAAATTTTACTGTCCCGCTATGCTACGCTAAAAATATTGAATATTTTTTATAAATATTACGTTAATATATTTATGTATTAAAAAATGTAAATGTATGTTTATTAATTATTTATTAATTTTAAAGTTATTTAAGTATTTTTAAGTATGTTTTAGTTAATTATATATATTATTTCATTAATTTTACATTACTTTTCATACATTTAAAAAATTCGATATTTTGACTGACTATATTTTTTACAACTATATTTTGGAGTCGATATTTTTGTACTTACCTGTTTGTAGATAGGGAGTCGATATTTTGGCATTCGATATTTTTACTTCGATATTGTTGTAGGTCGATATTTTTGTTATCGATATTCTGTCAGTGATCCGTTCCAAGCAGTGTTTGTCCAAAGATGCGCCCCTTCCTGCTGAGTTTAAAGATGTGCCATCCACATTGTGGGCAACGAGTGATACGGATGTAGGATTCTTACAAATCCCCCCAGTTTCCATCAAGGTTAAGGATAACGCTGTTTTGCCCCGTATTCCCCAGTACAAAATTCCACAAACGGGGGAGCGAGCTTTATTACGCATTATACAGGATCTGATTGAGTCAGGGGTAGTTGAGGAGACAGCGGCGAATGTGTGTAACAGTCCTATTCTTCCTATTATTAAAAAGGCATCCCCAGACTCCCCCGCTGACAATGCAGATGTTTATCGTTTTGTGATTGATTTGCATGCAGTTAACAAGATAGTGATGCCTCAGTTCCCGGTGGTCCCTGACATTACTGCCCTCCTGTAGGAAAGTAGGATCTGCTTCTTATGGTTACCCCCACTTTTTGCACCCACTGTTTTGACTAGTCTGGCTGGGATCCTGCTATTCAGGACCCCATCCTATCTGCTTTCTCCCTTAAATTGATATGTATGTACTTTGGTACAACTCCAGATTGGATACTGGGGTACCCTTAACAGTCCCTAGTATATGGTACACATGTACCCAGGGCATAGGTACCCCAGAGGCCTCCCATGGGTTGAAGCATGTATTGTGCCACCCATGAGAGGCCATGCAAAATGGAACCTCAGGTCTGCTACTGCAGCCTGTGTAAGCTGGTGCCTGTCCCACTTATGAGAGATATAGGTTCACTATATCTATCTATATCACTACACTTAAAACCTTATAAGTCACCCCTATAGCAGGCCTTAACAATCCTAAAGGCAGGGTGCTGGGTTGTAAGTGAGAGGGTGCTCCTTCATGAGCAGGACCCCTCTGCAGTCTTCGGAGACCATTCTCCCGGGCTGTACGTGATACTACCAGACATATAGGTAGAGGTGCATTATACCTCGCGGTAAATGCTATCTCGAAAACGACTGCAACGAAGTATGTCGTGTTTGGTGTCAAACACCTTGGAATCATACCTCTACACCAGTAACTGGTGTGGGAGGTATGATTCCTCCCCTCAGAACCGAGGTTCTGGGGGTACCTAAGTCTACCGGTACCAACTTTCTCGAGCCTTACAGCACAAAATGGATGCTGCCAGCCACAGACACGAGTCTGCCCTCCTGCTGCTGAGCCAAGCTCGAGCAGGGGAAGGAAGCACAATAGGCATCCTGTCACAGGGAGGTGTGACCACCTCCCAGACAGGATTTAGTGTATTGGGGCTGGGTGGGTGCACTGTTACAGTGCCAGAAAGTCTGGCTCAGGGGCACATTTGGTGTCCCTGTGCATAGTCCAGCTGATACCAGTTCTGGGAGCCATTTGCTCCTGCTCTGGCACGAAACTGGACAAAGGACATGGGTGTAGCCACCCCTCTGTCCTGTCCCTCCCCTAGGAGGGTCCCTAGAATCTGTCCAACCCTTTCCCGTGGGTATAAAATGGGTTACCTGGCTACAGGAGATTAGATTTTATGTGGACAAGATTCTGCAAGAAGATACCACTACACTTCGACCGTCTGGACACGCTGGACTTCGCTGGACCTCCCTTGGGCTCGACTTCGTCTTCCCTTGCCGTCCCCAGTCTCACCCATGTCCGTGAACCATACAGGCTCTGTGCAGGACCCTGTGGACCTCCAAGACAACAGAAGAATCTCCCTTGGAGTGAAGGAGTCACTCCCCTGCAAACGCAGGCACCGTAACCCATCTGACCGGTTTGCTGATCCTGAGCTCCTGCGGACTCCGAAGGCTCCAGCAACACAGGAGGTGGGTTTCTGAAGGCCTCCGAGGTTGAGCTGCCCTCTCACTAAGTTTGATATCCCTCGTGGGGACCGTATACCCGTACCCCTGTGCACCGTGTTTATTTGCAGCTGCATATGCTTGTTGCCGTGCAACAATTCCATGCATTGGGCCAATTGTAGCCCTGACCCCAGCACATCTTTCCTGAGAAGGACTCTGGTATCCTTGCAGTCTGTGCCCTGCTAGCTGGTATCCTGTGAAACCGCCTGAGGTCCCCTCGCGACTCCTGTGCCTTCGGCCTGTGGGTCTATTTGAGGGTCAACTTTGCTTTAATTGGGCTCCCCTGGTTGCTCCAGGCCTGCCCTGACTCCCCTTGCGGTGGTGAGTCTCCTGGTCCTTTCTGGGCCAGATCGACACCGAATTTGACTATCTGCATTGTTGCCACTGTCAAGGCTTGTTGGTGCTCCAGCCGGACACCGACCCCTCAGCACTCGACATCCATCGTGGGACAGCTCGCCTCCGGGTCCTGGTCATCCTAGACATCTCCGGGTCCTCACAGCTGAAGAGTCAAGATCACCGTCATCACACCTGAAGCACCCGACATCAGTGGGCATTCGTCTACCGAGCACCTGGTCACTCCAAAGTGACTCAGACTCTGTCCCCTCTGCTTTCAGGTTCTTCTCACCTAGAATCCACGTTTGGATTCCACCGGACACTTTTCTTACTTCCAACAGCAGCATTTCTTTCTCGACATCCATAGAGAACGACAAGGGTTTCCGACGCCACTTCGTGCCTATGCATCCGGCTCCTCTGGGATAGGTAACTCTGGTACAAAGGTATCCACGGGTGGGGTGGCTCTCCAAACTCTTAAATTCCAAGGGTTGTCTTTGTAATCTGCTGGGAAGGGTCCTTAATCTCTAATTTTCCAACCACGACTTTCCCATTGAATTGCACGGAGCACAGGGTCGTGTTCTCACTCTGCACCCGTCCTCCGTGGGGTCCCTACTCACTCACCTTGGGTGGTTCCTTGGGGTCCCAGCGATTCTACACCTTCTAGACTAGGTCTTGTCCCGAGTTGTGGCTCTTGTACCACTTATTTAGTATATGGTTTGGTCTCCCCCGGGAGCCCACTATGTATTGTGCTACTTACGTTTGATTCTTTGCAACTGTATTATTTGATTTGTGTTCTATCCTCATGTAGAGGATACTATAGAGAGTTATATATAATAAATACATATTTTTATAACTACTGTGTGGTTCCCGTTTCATTTAACCAATACTATAAGGTTGTATTCTGGTAAAACAAGGTGCTTAACATTCTTTCAAGACTTAGCCTGAAGGCTGTTCTCCATAGCTACCACTAGGATAGCTTTCTATAAAGGTTATCTTTGACCTAATCACCATAAGGGTCGTTTGGACTGGTACAGGGTGCCCACTTTAACTAGTGGACAGCATATACCAGGCCAACTTCTCACATTGGTGTGCAGCGGTTGGAATTCAAGCCTTATTGTTTTACCAGAAAAATCTTTGTATTGATTAACTGAAAAACCACTAGTATCTAGGAACATATAATACTAGCTTAAGATAGTAAGTTCTACTGAACTTGGGGTTGGGAAAGTCAAGGGTCTAGCACACCCTTTCTCCAACCTAAGAGAGTCTAGTTCCCACTAGGTTAGGTAGGTGCCTTCACCACACCACACTTAGTTATGTATTCTAATGAGAATGCCACTGGTGGCATCCTGCCTACTAAATATGATAGCTTTGCATTCACTGAATTAAAAGCTATGTGTGTATCTAGGAAGCTGAAGACAGGGAGAAATGCCAACACTCAACGCCTCATTGATGCATTACTGCTAGATGATATTAGGAAGACTCCTGGGTCAGATGAGCAGGACAGAGTGGGTGGTACAGGGGACGAAGATAGGACAGGAGGGGACATCTTCTATGACCTGGACTCAAACCCTGGAAAGGAGGATCAAAATGATCCACCCCTGAACAACTCAGATCCCCAGGAGGAAGAAGAAGAGGGTCAAGAAGACAATCACTTTATTCCTCCAGGGAGAGTGCAGAGTTTACCAAGGAAATCTAGGTCTCCCTCTGCTGAGTCAGATCATTCTAGACATTCTATTGGGACCTCTGTTTCTAGCAAGAGGGACAACTCTTATGACAGGGAGTGCCAATTTCTAGAGCTTGAGAAAGCTAAGCTTAGGCTCAGGCAACAGCAATTGGCCCTGGATAAAGAGTCCCTAGAGGTCCAAAAGGCTAGGAAGAAATTGGGACTAGAGTCCCATGGTGGCAGCAATAGTGTCCCTAGGGTTAGGGAACACACCTTTGATCATAGGAATCTGAGCAAGATTGTCCCTCCCTTCCATGTAGGGGATGACATCCAGAAATGGATAACTGCTTTGGAGAGGGCCTGTAAAGTACAGAAGGTCCCTCAAGAGCAGTGGGCAGCTATCTTGTGGCTCTCCTTTGCTGACAAAGGTAGAGATAAGCTCCTCACTGTTAGAGAAGAGGATGCTGACAACTATTCAGTCCTGAAGAGTGCTCTCATTGAAGGGTTTGGCTTAACCACTGAACAGTACAGGATTAAGTTCAGAGACACCCAGAAGACACAGACTCAGGACTGGGTAGACTTTGTTGATTGTGCCATTAAGGCTCTGGGAGGCTGGTTACTTGGTAGCAAGGTGAATGATTTTAAAGGATTGTACAACTTGATTATGAGGGAGAAGATCCTTAATAATTGCCAAAACCAGTTGTTGCATCAATACCTGGTTGACTCTGATCTGACTTCTCCCCAAGAATTGGGAAAGAAGGCAGATAAGTGGGTCAGAACAAGGGTGAAGCAGAAAACTCGGACCAATGGTGGTGACCAAAAGAAACCAGACTCTAAGAACTCAGATAAGGGTGGGGACAAAAATAAAGATCAAAAGTCTTCATCAGGGCCCCAAAAACCTGCATCTGGGAGGGGAGTCACAATCAAACAAGGGAAAAGGCAAAAGGAAACCTTGGTGTCACATCTGTAAAGAGAAAACCCATTGGACAAAAGATGCCAATTGTCCAAGGGCCAAGGATTCTACTCCTACCACCACTGCCCCTAAGGCAACTGCTCCCCTAGCACAGTTTCAAGTGGTGGTACGCAGAACAAAGGAATAGGGGGGTTAACCTTGGGCTCTGAGATGGGTTCTGGCCTAGTCAGAACTCCAGCTCAGGCTGTTCTAGTCTGTGATGGAGGCATGGATATTGCCTCCTTAATTGTTAGTCCCAGTAACCTGGGCAAGTACAAACAACAGCCTTTAATAAATGGTAAGGAGGCCATGGCATACAGGGACACAGGTGCAATTGTCACAATGGTGACAAAAGATCTTGTGGACCCTGACCAGATCATACTTGGCGAGATGTACCAAGTGACCAACGCTAGCAATGTCAGGACAGACCATTCCTTGGCAGTTGTTAATTTCACCTCGGGAGGGGTAACTGGCCCTAAGAAGGTTGTGGTAAGTTCAGACCTCCCTGTGGAATGCTTTTTGGGCAATGATTTGGAGACTTCAGCCTGGGCTGAAGTGGAACTCAGGACTCATGCAGCAACGTTGGGCATCACTGCAGATTTGTTTGCTGTGACCAGGTCACAGGCCAAACAGAGAGCCACTGAACAGGCCCTGGATCCTGAAATGATGGACCAGGTGCCTTCCAAGAAGAGGAGCAGGAGGGGTAAGGCTGTGTCTTCCCCCCAGGCTCAGAGTGAGGGTCAGTCTTTTGAGGAATATGACTCCAGTCCTGTGGAAGGAACTGTCCCAGAGGAACCTGAACCTGATCAGGTTGAGTTTTTGGGGACAGGGGGACCTTCCAGGGCAGAGCTGACCCAGGAGCAACAAACCTGCCCCTCTCTTGAACCCCTCAGACAGCAAGCTGCTGCTGAGGCTGCAGGGAATGTCAGTGGGTCTCACAAGATCTATTGGGATGAGGGACTCCTATATTCAGAGGGTAGAGACTCCAAGCCTGGTGCCACCAGGAAGTTGGTCATACCTCTGAAGTTTAGGGGCTTCCTACTCACCCTATCACATGACATTCCCCTAGCAGGACACTTAGGCCAAAGCAAGACTTGGGACAGGCTAGTCCCTCACTTTCACTGGTCTCATATGTCAGAGGACACAAAGGAGTTTTGTCGCTCCTGTATCACTTGCCAAGCCAGTGGTAAGGCAGGTGGTACTACAAAGGCCCCCCTGATACCACTACCTGTGGTGGGGGTTCCCTTTGAGAGGGTTGGGATTGACATAATTGGTCCCATGAACCCCCCAACAGCATCTGGACATTCTTACATACTGGTGGTGGTGGACCATGCTACCAGGTATCCAGAAGCTATTCCCCTTAGGACCACCACAGCACCTGTGGTGGCAAGGGCCCTCCTGGGGATTTTCTCCAGGGTGGATTTTCCTAAGGAGGTCCTAACAGACAGAGGTACAAACTTTATGTCCAGTTACATAACTGCAATGTGGAAAGAGTGTGGAGTGAACTACAAGTTTACCACACCCTATCATCCTCAATGCAATGGGTTGGTTGAAAGGTTCAACAAAACCCTAAAGGGCATGATAATGGGGCTCCCAGAAAAGCTCAGGCGAAAATGGGATGTTCTGTTGCCCTGCCTTCTCTTTGCCTACAGAGAGGTGCCACAGAAGGGGGTTGGCTACAGCCCTTTTGAACTTTTGTTTGGTCACCCAGTTAGGGGTCCACTGTGTTTGGTGAAGGAGGGATGGGAGTTACCTCTCAAACCTCCCAAACAAGATATTGTGGACTATGTACTTGGTCTCCGCTCCAGGATGGCTGAGTATATGAAGAAGGCATCCAAAATCCTTGAGGCTAGCCAGGAATTGCAAAAGGCCTGGCATGACCAAAAGGCTATCTTGACTGTTTACCAGCCAGGACAGAAGGTGTGGGTGTCGGAGCCTGTGGCCCCAGCAGCTCTCCAAGACAGATGGAGTGGACCCCACATCATACTTGAGCAAAAGGGAGAGGTCACCTACTTGGTGGACCTTGGAACTCCCAGGAGCCCCCACAGAGTGCTCCATGTGAACAGGCTGAAGCCTTATGTTGACAGGGCAGACATGGGCTTGCTCATGGCTACTGATGAGGGACAGGAGGAAGAGAGTGACCCACTCCCTGACCTCCTCTCACAGAACCCTGATGATGGCTCAGTAGATGGTGTAGCTTTGGCAAGCAGCCTCACTGAGCAGCAACAGTCTGATTGCAGGAAGGTCCTCAATCAGTTTAGGCAAATGTTCTCACTGACTCCAAGTCAGACCACCTGGTGTACCCATGAAGTGGACACAGGTGAAAACCTACCTGTGAAGAACAAAATTTACAGGCAACCTGACCATGTCAGGGACTGCATCAGGACTGAGGTCCAGAAGATGCTGGAATTGGGAGTCATTGAGCCCTCAACTAGTCCTTGGGCTAGTCCAGTGGTCTTAGTACCAAAACCTCACACCAAAGATGGTAAGAGAGAGATGAGGTTTTGTGTTGACTACAGGGGACTCAATGCAGTCACTAGGACTGATGCTCATCCTATTCCCAGGGCAGATGAACTCATAGATACTTTGGCCTCAGCCAAGTTTTTGAGTACTTTTGACCTTACTGCTGGTTACTGGCAAATCAGACTAGCTGAGGATGCCAAGCCAAAAACAGCATTCTCAACCCCTAGTGGGCATTACCAATTTGTGGTGATGCCTTTTGGTTTGAAGAATGCACCTGCCACATTTCAGAGGTTGGTGAACAAAGTTCTCACAGGCCTGGAAGACTATAGTGCAGCTTATCTAGATGATATTGCTGTCTTTAGCTCCACCTGGGAAGATCACCTGGTCCACCTGAGAAATGTTTTGGAGGCCTTGCAAAAGGCAGGCCTCACTATCAAGGCTACTAAATGCGAGTTAGGGCAGAGTCAGGTTGTGTACCTGGGCCACCTTGTGGGTGGAGGCCAGGTTCAACCATTGCAGAGCAAAATCCAGACCATTATGGAATGGGTTGCTCCAACTACCCAGACTCAGGTCAGAGCTTTCTTGGGCCTGACTGGGTATTACAGAAGATTTGTCAAGGACTATGGGTCCATAGTGACTCCCTTGAATGATCTTACATCAAAGAAGATGCCCAAGAAAGTTCAGTGGACAGTTAGCTGTCAAAAGGCATTTGATTACCTCAAGCAGGCCATGTGCACTGCTCCCATTCTGCAAAGTCCTGACTATTCCAAACAATTAATTGTTCAAACTGATGCATCTGAGTTGGGGGTAGGGGCTGTGTTATCACAATTGAATGCAGAGGGTCAGGATCAGCCAGTAGCTTTTATTACAGAAGGCTGACCCCCAGAGAGAAACGTTGGTCAGCCATTGAGAGGGAAGCCTTTGCTGTGGTTTGGGCTCTGAAGAAGTTGAGGCCATACTTGTTTGGAACTCACTTCATTGTTCAGACTGACCACAAGCCCCTCTTGTGGCTAAAACAGATGAAGGAGGAAAACCCCAAACTTTTGAGGTGGTCCATTTCCCTACAGGGGATGGACTATACAGTGGAACATAGACCTGGGAGTAACCATGCCAATGCAGATGGACTCTCTAGATATTTCCACTTAGAACATGAAGACTCAACTGGCAAGGTTAGTCTCATCTCCTTTTGTTTGGGGGGGTTGTGTAGGAAAGTAGGTTCTGCTTCTTATGGTTACCCCACTTTTTGCACCCACTGTTTTGACTAGTCTGGCTGGAATCCTGCTATTCAGGACCACAGCCTATCTGCTTTCTCCCTTAAATATGTATGCACTTTGGTACAACTCCAGATTGGATACTGGGGTACCCTTATCAGTCCCTAGTATATGGTACACATGTACCCAGGGCATAGGTACACCAGAGGCCTCCCATGGGCTGAAGCATGTATTGTGCCACCCCTGAGAGGCCATGCAAAATGGAACCTCAGGTCTGCTACTGCAGCCTGTGTAAGCTGGTGCTTGCACCACTTACGAGAGATATAGGTTCACTATATCTATCTATAGCACTACACTTAAAACCTTATAAGTCACCCCTACAGCAGGCCTTAACAATCCTGAAGGCAGGGTGCTGGGTTTTACGTGAGAGGGTGCTCCTGCATGAGCAGGGCCCCTCTGCAGTCTTCGAAGACCATTTTCCCGGGCTGTACGTGATACTACCAGACATATAGGTAGAGGTGCATTATAACCTCGCGGTAAATGCTATCTCGAAAACGACTGCAACGAAGTATGTCGTGTTTGGTGTCAAACACCTTGGAATCATACTTTCACACCAGTAACTGGTGTGGAGGTATGATTCCTCCCCTCAGAACCGAGGTTCTGGGGGTACCTAAGTCTACCGGTACCAACTCTCTCGAGCCTTACAGCACAAAATGGATGCTGCCAGCCACAGACATGAGTCTGCCTTCCTGCTGCTGAGCCAAGCTCGAGCAGGGGAAGGCAGCACAATAGGCATCCTGTCACAGGGAGGTGTGACCACCTACCAGACAGGATTTAGTGTATTGGGGCTGGGTGGGTGCACTGTTACAGTGCCAGAAAGTCTGGCCCAGGGACACATTTGGTGTCCCTGTGCGTAGTCCAGCTCAAACCAGTTCTGGGAGCCATTTGCTCCTCCTCTGGCACGAAACTGGACAAAGGACATGCGTGTAGCCACCCCTCTGTCCTGTCCCTCCCCTAGGAGGGTCCCTAGAATCTGTCCAACCCTTTCCCGTGGGTATAAAATGGGTTACCTGGCTACAGGACATTAGATTTTACGTGGACAAGATTCTGCAAGAAGATACCACTACACTTCGACCGTCTGGACACGCTGGACTTCGCTGGACCTCCCTTGGGCTCGACTTCGTCTTTCCTTGCCGTCCCCAGTCTCGCCACTGTCCGTGATCCATACAGGCTCCGTGCAGGACCCTGCGGACCTCCAAGACAACAGAAGAATCTCCCTTGGAGTGAAGGAGTCACTCCCCTGCAAACGCATATGCCTCTGACCGGTTTGCTGATCCTGGGCTCCTGCGGACTCCGAAGGCTCCAGCAACACAGGAGGTGGGTTTTTGAAGGTCTCCGAGGTTGAGCTGCCCTCTCACTAAGTTTGAGGCGGATATCCCTCGTGGGGACCGTATACCTGTACCCCGCGTTTATTTGCAGCTGCATATGGTTGTTGCCGTGCAACAATTCTGTGCATTGGGCCAATTGTAGCCCTGACCCCAGTGCATCTTTCCTGAGAAGGACTCCGGCATCCTCGCACTCTGTGCCCTGATAGCTGGTATCCTGTGAAACCGCCTGAGGTCCCCTCGCGACTCCTGTGCCTTCGGCCTGTGGGTCCATTTGAGGGTCAACTTTGCTTTAATTGGGCTCCCCTAGTTGCTCCAGGCCTGCCCAGACTCCCCTTGTGGTGGTGAGACTCCTGGTCCTTGCTGGGTGAGATTGACACCGAATTTGACTATCTGCGTTGTTGCCGCTGCCAAGGCTTGTTGGTGCTCCAGCCGGACACCGACCCCTCAGCACTCGACATCCATCGTGGGACAGCTCGCCTCTGGCTCCTGGTCTCCTAGACATCTCCGGGTCCTCGCAGCTGAAGAGTCAAGATCACCGTCATCACACCTGAAGCACCCGACATCGGTGGGCATTCGTCTACCGAGCCCCTGGTCACTCCAAAGTGACCCAGACTCTGTCCCCTCTGCTTTCGGGTTCTTCTCACCTAGAATCCACATTTGGATTCCACCGGACACTTTTCTTACTTCCAACAGCAGTATTTCTTTGTCGACATCCATAGAGAACGACGAGGGTTTCCGACGCCACTTTGTGCCTATGCACCCGGCTCCTTTGGGATAGGTAACTCTGGTACAAAGGTATCCACGGGTGGGGTGACTCTCCAAACTCTTAAGTTCCAAGGGTTGTCTTCGTAATCTGCTGGGAAGGGTCCTTAATCTCAAATTTCCCAACCGCGACTTTCCCATTGAATTGCACGGAGCACGCGGTCGTGTTCGCACTCTGCACCCATCCTCCGTGGGGTCCCTACTCACTCACCTCGGGTGGTTCCTTGGGGTCCCAGCGATTCTTCTAGACTAGGTCTAGTCCCGAGTCGTGGTTCTTATACCACTTATTTAGTATATGGTTTGGTCTCCCCCGGGAGCCCACTGTGTATTGTGCTACTTACGTTTGATTCTTTGCAACTGTATTATTTGATTTGTGTTCTATCCTCGTGTAGAGGATACTAGAGAGTGTTATACATAATAAATACATATTTTTATAACTACTGTGTGGTTCCCCTTTCATTTAACCAATACTATAAGGTTGTATTCTGGTAAAACAAGGTGCTTAACATTCCTTCAAGACTTAGCCTGAAGTCTGCTCTCCATAGCTACCACTAGGATTGCTTTCTATAAAGGTTATCTTTGACCTAATCACCATAAGGGTCGTTTGGACTGGTACAGGGTGCCCACTTTAACTAGTGGACAGCATATACCAGGCCAACTTCTCACACCTCCTCACAATGATTCCTTCCTCTGCCAAATTTTTCTCTGTCATTGATTTGAAAAATGTGTTTTTTAGCATACCAATACACCCCGATAGCCATTACTTATTCGGCTTTACACTGACTGGCAGAAACTTTAGATTCTGTCGCGCTCCTCAGGACTATACTGAGAGCCCTAGTATATATAGCCAGGCACTGAAAGCTCAATTCGATTCCCTTCCACTTTCACCAGGTAATGTTTTGCTCCAGTACGTGGATGACATACTAATCGCTTCGGACACTGAACAGGGATGCAAAGACAGTACGGTTAAGTTGTTGCTCCATTTGGCTCACCATGGACATAAAGTGTCCCGTTCCAAATTTCAATATTGTCGACAGGAGGTCACCTATTTAGGTCACCTACTGTCGAAGGAGGGTAGGAGATTGACCCCTGAGCGCATTAGCACTATTGTAAAAATGTCTATCCCTAAAACTCACAGGGATGTACGCGCCTTCATTGGCATCACTTCCTACTGTCGCCATTGGATCCCTAACTACTCATTACTAATAAAGTGTTTATTAGCATTAACCACTAAAGATGTGCATGTGCCGTTGCTGTGGACGCATGAATGTCAGCAGTCTTTTGAGCAATTAAAAATTGCGCTTTGCTCCGCTCCTGTGCTAGGCACCCCTGATTATGCGAAGCCGTTCGTGATGTATGTACACCAGATGGATGGTTGTGCACTTTCTGTCTTAACACAGGCCTATGGAGGTGCTTATTTCTCTGCTTTGCCCGACCCCGACGCCAGAGCCCTCCCGAGCTGTCTAAGAGTTGTCGCAGCTGTGGCCATCTCTATAAGGCAATTGGCTGGGCTCGTACTTGATACTGACCTCACAGTCATGGTACCGCATGTTGTGGACACTCTTTTGAATAAGACCTTACCAGTGCACGTCTGACCGGCTATGAGCTAACTCTCTTTGCCCCGCATATTACGATCAAAAGATGTGCCACTCTGAACCCTGCCACGTTACTACCCCTCCCTTTGGAGAGTGAGGAAATAGACATACATGATTGTCTGTTTCCCACGGAGGAGGAGACGAAGGGACGGGTAGACTTGACTGATGTTCCCTTATCTGACCCCAAGGGGAACTATATGTACTACTGATGGCTCTTGTTTCAAATTACCAGATGGCATCACCACCGCGGCTTGGCACTCACAACATTGCACCTGGTAGTTGAGACATCACAAGTCCCTTATCAGTCCGCCCAGGCAGCTGAGTTAGTCGCCCTCATTAGAGCCTGTGAGCTCAGCGAGGGACTGGCCGTCAATACCTACACTGACATCCAGCATGCCTTCGGGGTCGCTCATAATTTTGGGCGGCTCTGGGCAGAGAGAGGGTTTCTTACATCGCATGGGGCACGCATACAACACGGCCCTCTTATACATAGGCTTTTGTCTGCCCTGACACTCTCTAGGAAATTGGCTATAGTGAAGTGCAGTGCCCACAAGGCAATCACTGATGATGTGGGGAGGGGAAATGCATTTGCAGATCAGATAGCCAAGGAGACAGCCAGAAAAAAGAGGAAAAGAATGTTTGTAGCGGGTCCTGCTAGGTGGGTACCCAAGGCCACCATGTTTGAGTACACTCTGGACAATGTCAAGGAGATCCAGAGTGAGGCAACGGTTGAGGAGTTAGCAGTATGGCAGGAGAGCACAGTACGTTTAGATGAAGATGGGTGCTGGACGGATAAGTCAGAGAAGCAGAGATGGATGTTACCAGATGCATATGTCTTCCCTGTGGTCACTATGGCACATGGGCCAGCCCACATTAGTGCGAAAGGTATCTGTAAGGTGTTACATCCTGTATGGCAGAACGATAATATCCCGAAAGTTGCTGCTCACTTAGTAAAGTACTGTATGGTATGCATGATGTATAACCCTGGAAAAAGTACCCCTCCACCCCC
The DNA here is from genome assembly GCA_963921515.1 of Calotriton arnoldi. NCBI lineage: Eukaryota > Metazoa > Chordata > Amphibia > Caudata > Salamandridae > Calotriton > Calotriton arnoldi. Next base: position 983,583 of record CAWUFW010005435.1, on the reverse strand, counting down.
TAGTAACTTTGCACACTCCTCTTGCCCTTTCGAGGTCCTTCAAATGGACTTCATCGAAATGGAACGAGTTAACAATCTGAAATATGTGTTAGTAGTTGTGTGTGCATTCAGTAAATGGATTGAGGCATATCCCACCAAAGAGAACACAGCCATGGCGACGGCGAAGGTACTCCTGAAGGAGTTCTTCACGCGTTTTGGTTTTCCCCGTTTGATCTGGAGTGACAATGGAAGTCACTTCAACTCAAAGGTCATTCAGCTGGTGTGCGACGGTCTGCACATCAAGCAAAAGTTCCATGCTGCGAACCACCCCCAATCGGCAGGTTTGGTTGAGAAGTACAATGGTACTCTCAAACTGAAGCTGGCAAAGATCAAAGAAAGCCCAGGGTTACAATGGCCAGATGCGTTACCATTAACTCTGTTGTCTACAAGAGCGACGACCCACTCTAGAACAGGATTGTCATCGTAAGAGGTCGTGTTTGGCCGCTCGGCAAACGTCTGAGGCGTCCCGCGGCCTCGTCGCTTTTCAGAGATAGAATACCCTTTACTCGTGGACTACCTGTATGAATTGACTAAAAATGTGTGCTCTTTTCACCAACAGATTTACGAGGCTCTACCGCCAACTCCTGAGGGGCCAGGCCATGACATCCGACCCAGTGATTTCATCCTGGTGAGGAACTATCAGAGGAAAGGCAGTTTGGAGCCGCGCTGGATGGGACCTCTCCAAGTCCTCCTCGCCACCCCGACGGCAGTGAAGGTAGACGGCCGGAAGAATTGGATCCATTCTACCCACTGCAGGAGGGTGCCACTACCGTTGCCCTACCATCAGTGGACCCTCGATGGGATCGGCGACTCTGAAACGGAGCAGGTGCCGCGCTTCGTTCCCTTCTCAGATGCACAGCTGACAGGGGCACCCCCTGAGGAGGAGAGCAACGCAGTGTTGAATGAGGTGGTGCCACCTGCAACCAAGGCCACCCAGGAGCCCCAGCTTGTTGGCCCCCCTGTGTTTGAGCCCCTGCCCACTGGGCCCCGGCCTGCTGGCTCATATGTGTCTACGCCCCTGTCCTTTGGTCCCTCTGAATCTGAACCCCTTTTTGCTGACCGCTCTGTGCCTGGAATAGTTAGGTACAATTTGCACTCTCGAAGGAAGAACAGTGCACCAAAGGAAAAGTCAGATTAGCAGGGATGGACTGCGAGGATAAAGAATAGGGTGTACCTTGCCTGTGGTACCAACGGTAGTTTAGGGAAGGGAAGATTGGTGCATTGTTCAGACATTGGACAGGATGAATTCGACGTGCTTCCCCCGGGAAAAAGGGAGGTACACTGTCCTGGATGACGTGGGATTTCCTCAGAAAGGGCTGCGATCGCGCAGCTCCACTGAAAAGTGCTCAACAGCACCACCGTAGATGAACAATAGGAGTCTGCCAGCGAGGCTCTGAAGGACGCTGGGAACAATTGCCCTTTTCATTGGTTTCCTAATAGTTGGCTCCATTACATGTCCTTTCTCTGGTTTAGAAAAAAAAAATGTGCCCGTTTGGTCGCCCCATCATGGAGAAGGAGCAGCCCTTTGCGACTCCACGTTTTAGACCAGCTGGCTCTGGATGGTCCAGCTGGTCAATGAGAAGTAAAATAGTTTTTGTAACAATTATTCTGATGTTTTTGATAACAGCACTTGGAATAGTGTGGTTCCTTGAAGAGAAACATCCTGTGTGCTCTTTGATTGGTACAACACTTGCCCCCCCTGAACACATGTTTGTTACTTTAGCCCATCACAAGGGTGAGCACAAAAAACATATGTAGATAATGTCTTCCTGCAGATGCTCCATCAGGCGCATCATACCTACAACATTACTAATTGTTGGGTTTGTGGCTTGCTCCCTTCTGTGATGCATAAAAATTATATATTACTGTGCTTACCGTTCTCTTATTTAGGGAGCTGTGAGGGATGGTTTCAACTGTTTACCATGGTGTATACCCATTTTCATACTGATGCCATGAATATGACGTATGCTGATTATGATGCTGTGTTAGAATATATTCGTGTACACCAAGGGTTTACTCCAGGAGTGGGAGTGGCCCCTGATACATTGTTTCCGACAGCCTGTATGAACATCTACGAGTGCGAAAAAAATGTAACATGGCTCCAAAATAAAATGCTGGACTTCCAAGGTTTTAATGTCACTAAATACTTTAGGTCCTTTCAGATGCGTAATATTACTCAGGATGAAGCAATGCCAGTGCCAGTAGTTAACACGACAGCTAGTTTTTGTGTCCAAGGCTTTGGAAATGTTAACGTGGGAAAGAGTATTTGCAATTATACTTATAACTTGAGTACGTCAAATAGCCCACTCTTACTTCCGCCCCATAATGTGTATTTTGTCTGTGGGTCCCAAGCTTATGTGTGGCTTCCTAGGGGGTGGTCTGGCATATGTTATGTCTCCTTCCTCCTTCCTCCGGTGTATAGCCCCATCCACCTACAATAAGGATCGTCGATTGCAGCGTAGGGATGTCCATCTATCCCGTGTTAGAAGGGTCATTAATACAGATGACATTGATCAGACAGACACTACTTTGCAGCAGTTTACTGATGCTATGAATGGTATTGTTCCTTTCTGGGACCCTATGTCCAATAGCCTTAATATTCGTCACCTCACCAGGGTGGTGGAGGGAGTAATCAATACAACGGCTGGAATTTTGACTAATATTACAGCTGAGCTTCAGGCTACGAGGCATGTTGCCCTTCAAAACCAGATGGTGTTAGACGTCATCCTTGCTGATCGGGGTGGGGCATTCCGCGTCATCGGCAGTAGTTGCTGTGTATACATACCGGACCACGCTCCAAATGTATATGCTGCAATACAGAAGTTACACAGGCTTGCATCTGACATTCATCAAGAAAATGGTACCTGGACTCTTTCTGGTTGGCTCTGGAGTTTAATAGCATCCTGGGGATGGAAAATACTCCTTGTCCTCGTTGCCATAACTGGTATAATTTTTACCTGTTGTCTATGCATACATTGTCTCCCGGCTTGTTGTGCTTATTGTGTTGGGAAAATAACCCCTACTCCTAAAGCCCCAGCATCTGATGCTAAGTCAACGTCTATGATGACACAAGCTGTCTATGATTTGATGTCCATTGACAAGGGCATCTTTGAATATTAACAGAATGCAAATATTCCTGTTTTTACTAATGTTTCTGTTATTATGTGGAATACTGGTGCCCTTTCTAGCATCAGACAAAATTTGTTAGCAAATGCTAAAAGGAGGGTCTGTTGGACTGAAAATGCGTTCCAGCTGACTCCTTCTAGCATTGTGCGAGTTAAGTTAGCATTTGCGGCACCATTTTGTATTCAGCCGCCATTTTGTGCCATGATCGAAATGAAGCTTCTGTCTCATACTGTCTGCCTCAGCAGAAACGGCAGTCTCGGTTGTTTCTTTTATTCAAGGTTGGGCTTCGTTGCACTAATGAATAGCTTGTTCTGTGTTTGCATACCTTTCCTCGTATGTAGCGCTGCTCCCACTCCTAGAGAGACGGGCACGGGCTGAGATAACCTTGAAGCTAAGATAGTGTGTACCCGGTCTCAGGATGGTAGCTCGTCCTTCTGTACCTCCTTTGTTCATCTGTGCCCAGGCTGGAAAATTCCAGTTTGGGCAGGTCTTAGGGGTGCTGGAAAATGTATATCTGACTTTACCTTGTGAATGTGGGCTAGTCCCTCGGCAGCTGTCTAAGGAGGCTGGTCAGACTGGACTCCGCTCGAGCGAATACTAATAAAATAACTTGGTTTGTATTCTCTACTGTCTGTCCGACTCTTCATTTGTGTGGAAGGCTGAGAGGTGGTTGCGAGTGACCCGGGTGGCCCTAATCGGGTCACTTCCTTCAGTACGCCAATCAGCTGAGGAATGAAGGCACCACTTCCTGGCAGCAGAGCATGCTATGATGGTCCAGTTTACTTCCTTTGCATTTTTCATAGACAAACCCCCAATGAGGAGCTTTGTTTTTTGAAAATGTGCTTCTATGACATAATTTCACTGACAAAAATATTGCAATACTAACAGCTAGAACCAGGGCTAGGGGATTTCATGGTCCACAACACCTTGCTGAGCACCTGAGGCGGGGCTCTGTACTTCGAGCCGGTTGGCCCTTAAATTGAGGATACCAAGCTGTGGCAAGGGACGTGCCAGTACATGCCCGGGCACGTGCCCAGGCGAAGACCGGGACAAGAGATGGCCCATCTTCGCCTGTAAGTGGCCGGGCTGGGCCACCCCTCTTGGTACCAGGACTGAGAACTTTATTGGTGAGTGGCAACTCAATGACAGTAACTTAAGAAAAGTCCAGAAAAACATTATTTTTAGTGACTGATTTTGTAACAAGGTCACACTGACTCATTGGTTTGGAGAGTGCATAATCTATCCACAGCAGTCCAATGCATTAGCTGGCTAATCCATGAGGGGGTCATGGGAAAAAGAAAGATGACTAGGGGCAGGGACAAAGTTAACACCAATATTAAGCCACATAGCACTAGGCTGGATTCCTTCTTGGCCAGAGCCGTTGGGGTGATCTCTAAAGAGACTGACCTAGCAGAAAGGCATTTGTCACTGGACCTCAGCAAATGCTCCCTCTCTTGATCACCATTCACCTGTCATCTGTGAACCTTTGGCCACCTGTGGAATATTAACTGAGAAATTTGCGATTCAAGATCAAATGCCGCCTTGAGGGGATCTAAACGATTCAACTCCGTCACACATTAGTGAGAGAGGGCCCTCAGCAAAAAGGGAAAGGCAGTCAAAGTGCGTTTGTAGCTTAAAGAATCGCGCATTCAAGAGTCTAGGTAAGAATCTCCCGGTTATTGAGCAGCAGAAACCTCCACGGAAATTAACCGAAGGAGATCTCAACCTTCATCCGTATCAGCTACTTGAGAAATTCAAGTTTTTTTTTTATGCCTGTGTTACTCCCCTGATGAAGAAGGTGAGGATTATGGAAAGCGTTATCCTAGACTTAACCAGGGCACGTAATGAGGAGATGGTGGCCACCAGAGCTGAGCCAGTAGGGCCAACAAACATTGTTGCCACCTTGGAAGGGCCTGAACCAACATTATCTGTAGGGCCACCCACTGACAAATCCTTTGTTTGTTTTGGTGATGGCATTTCTAAGCCCTTTAGTGGGGAGGATCAGAGTACCCACTCTGAGTGCGACCCTAAATGTATAACTCGGCTTAATGTGGCCGACCAGCCACGTCTAAATCTCCCCCGAATGCTGTCCATATTTTGCAGTCATGACTAATGTGCAACCCCTGCCCACATCTGCAGTGGAATTATCTCTCCAGATTAAAAACAAGGTGTGCCACTGGTTAACCCAAAATTCAAACTTTAACATCGCGGAATACAAAGACATTATTCTTGCCAGAAGGGTACAGTGGACTGGTCTCTCAAACAAGCAACTGAAGAGGGATTGCATTGTTATCAATTGCAGGTGCCGATGCCTAGCCCATCGTCTGATCTTAAGCAACGATCTAAAGAATCCCCGGTATAGCCATATAAGCATCTTACTTTTAGGGTATTTTTACAAACACTTACAACCCAGGCTAAAGCCTGCACATTAGCGGCTCCTGCCAATTGCTGGTGATTTTGCTCGGCAACTATTCCAGTTATAAATAGATTTTCCCCTTTGTCAGACTTAGAGGCCACTGATTGACAGTCAATTGGCTCCTCCCCCATCCAAGGGAGTATTAAAGCCGCTAAAGGTCTGCTTTGCCCCAACAAGATCATCAACCATGGATGTGGACAGCAAAAATGATTCCCAGATATATTTAGTTTGTTTGAACTGTGCTGGCTATCGCACTAATCAGCAGAACCTGGTCTGGATTAAGAAACCTGGTCCCTGGAGGATATCACCTAGGACGAGTTTGAAAGCTTTTCTGTCTTAGCTATTGCATCACCTGGGTGTAGAGTGCGGGGGAGGGTTCTGGTTACCATGATTCGTATTTCAAAGTCTTTTAAGGTTGTTCCAATTGCTTGCAATCATCAAGAGATCCTAATCTCATGGGTTGTTCTCACTAATAAGTTAAATTTTTTTCCTCATCAATTTTGATAATTCAGTTTCTGATTTGAGATGTCAGAATCATACCTTAATTCATGTATTATCCATCCTAAAGCCCAGATCAGTTAGATTATTTGATGATTTTCATGTAATCATATAGGGTGATTTTAATGCACTGGCAGGGATCCATGATCCCTTTTTGGTTAGTAATAACATATCGTACACTCAAGCAACTGATCACAGGGGCTTGAAGTTATTACATGTCCTATCCAGCTTTGGTCTATACAACACAGCTGAAATCGTGGGTGATCTTTTCAAACAGACCCCCACCTTTGTCGGCTGGGGCCAAGGTGCAATAATTGATTAGATCTTTGTTTCTGAGGGACTGAACTTGTACGTCCATTCTGGGGGCGCAACCAAAAATGGTCACATTGACCACAACCCTATTGAGCTAGTGCTTAATTTATCTGCTAGCACCTGACCCTCCATGTCCCCTGGGGTGACAGGCTTTGGTCAAAAGGATAATGGGCTCAGGTTAAGCTGACGGGTAGTTAATATCCTCATCTTGTTGGCCACACTTGTTGGATCAAATTTTCACTTACTTGTTGACCACCTGCTAATAATGAATCCACTGGCACCAGATATATTACAAGTAGGGCTCCCGGTTTTATGGTATTTATTTTTTTGCCATTTCCGTCTGTATTTATCCATATTTATTTTTTGGGCATTTTTTCTGTATTTATCCGCATTTATTTTTGCCACAAGCAAAAGACGTCGCTACAGCTAGTATTTTTCCACATTTATTTAAATTGACAATGCACACATGCGCCCGGTTGTTATTGGTCAACATAATACATTCATCTGAAAACTTTGCCATTGTAGTACAAGCACATGTGCATTTCAAGAGACTTTGAGGACATTGAGGCTCTTTCTGGTTTGTTAATGAAATTGCAGTACATGAGTTTTAGACTGTATGTGTCTAGCGCCAAAAAATAAATTACGTTGTCCTGGCGAAAAAGAATAAAATACTACCGGAAACCAAAATTAAAACACAACTTACTAGTTCCAAGATGTAATTGGCTTCTAATAGAATTTACTCCATTGTAGTTCTCGAGAGGTCCAAAGCCCACGTGTTGCCAGCTGGCTCGAGAAGGAACCACTTGTAACTGGTCGACTGGAATTTCGACTAGGGTGTGATGAGAGCATGAAACTGCATCTCGACCTTGGAAGACCAGTGATGTCTACATACTGGCCTCTGCTGGGCTGAATTTCCCTTTAATCAGTTCTCATCATGCATGCAGCAACCAGTCACAAAACTGCTCGTGCGTCGTTAAGCCATCTAAACAGCTCCTGCTACAAATCTGCGGGCCAAGACTTTCCCGGCAAGATGCTGGTGAGGCTGTGAAGTGCCAGCCTTATGGCAGATAATTAGGGCTACATGTGCCGCTGGAAATTAATGAGAAATCGGAAAAAATGTGCCTTTGGAAGCATGCTGCAAAGGCATGTCACGGGGAAGCCTGGAAAATATTTAATTCTGGGGCAGGTTAGAGTACAGGCTACGCGATGTTTTATACCCACAACTCAATAGCAGAGCTCGTAATTCACTCGAAAGAGACTGACTACCAGCCAAGAGGCGCTGTGTGCTTTGTTTTTTACTCTGTGGTGCAGGTAATACTGGCTTCCCCAGCTCACTGTTTGTCTGCATAGAATTGGCTGGAGCCCAGACAGTGGGCAGCTGTGTTAAGGCAGGTGGGGTGAGACCTTCAGGCACCTCACGAAAGCAACTTCCCAGGCTGCACATGGGAGGTCGGACACGTAGGCGAAGCGAGGCTGTTTGGAGGCGACAGGGCCAGCCAGTGCTTTGAAACTCCCCGCTCCGTGGTGAGAGCCTCAAAACACATCCCCCTTATCCCTCACGAGGCAGCAGGGTGGCGCCAGCCCAGCACAACCTTACGGCTGGCTGCAGCAGGAGGACGTTTAAAGCAGCAGGGAGGCTTTTCATGGGTGAAGAGGGATCACTGAAGGGCGAACAGCTGAGGGAGACACACTGCATCCCAGAGGGACAGAATCATGGCTCTCGAGTCGGTCCGACCCCCATCCCGGCCCAACCCCCCAGTTCGTTACCCTCCTTCTCACTAGGCAATCAATCATGGAACGGCGCGACGGCGGGCCCTTTCCTCCACCCCGCTATAAACCATTAAGCAACCCCTTGCTTTTCTCTTCTTGAGACACCCTGATAAAGACACTGCAGGTTCCCTTAATGATGTCCACATGAGGGCGCTAAAAGACCCTGATTGGAAGGGATTTAAATGAATTTCCAGGGGCGTGGAAAGGAAACTGCACTGGAGCACGGCAGCGCGGCAAAATTTGCTAGTGTTTTGCCGTTTCTAAATATAAATACAGACAAAGGAAATATAGATTTCCGTCTGTATTTATATGTAAAAATCCGTAAAAACGGAAAACCGGGAGCCCTAATTACAAGCCTAAAAACAGAAAACATGCCATCAAGAAAGAAGCATGGAAGCGCCTCCTTAAAGCTTGCAAGGGCAAGTATACTAGGGGATTTTGGAGAATTGTGAATGGAAAGAAGATACATTCCCCTCTGTCAGAGGTGTTCGGATCCAATATCAGCCCAGAAAGATAGCTTGACCACTTCAAACAGATTTATTCTTATGGGAATAGCTGTGTGGAGGTTCACACAGAATGTGCCCCGCAGTTTCCTGTGGAGATTAAATTTGAGCTTGAAGAAGTCACTGCTGCCATCCTTGCTAGTCCATCAAAAAAGGCGCCGGGTTGCGATGGGATGCTATCGAACCTTTATAAGGAGAATATTCCCTGTGGGCACTCATAATTACTATTGTTTAAAATGCTGCAGCCTATCATAAAATCCTGCCGCGTGGCAGGCTGCTGTTCTGCACGGCGGACAGCGAGAGACATACTCTGTTGGCAACAGCTGACCTTGAAAGCAAGAGTGCGTGTAGGCAGCTGTTCTCACTCCCCTGCCATTTCGAGTTTTGAAATTCAATAAACTCGGTTCCTCTCCGAACACGAGGGGCTCCGCAACTTTTGGTAACCGAGCATTGACTCGTGGAGGTGATATCCCCTTTATTTCGGGATTGATAGGAATGAGGGTGAATACACAGGGATCACAGTGTTGAGAGTCCTGAGGAAAGCCGGGGTATTAATGGTGCCGGCTGAAACATGTCGACATTATAGCAGTGTGGAGGGGTTGGCGTCTCATTATAAGCTCCCCAACCTAACATCCACTATTTTGTTTTAATTCTGGACAGGGGACCTATTATTAAACTTACTACTAGGATCCCTGGATACCAGTTTTATACCACTTATTCCTGCACTTTTTTCTCACCTGTGATTGGACACTGTATGTTGTATTGTCTTCCCCTTCCCTATTGCTCCACCTCCAGCGTTGGGCTGACGCGGAGGTGTGTTAGCAGCCCTATGATGAAGCATGACACAGCTTGCTGTGTGTGAGGGCAGTTTTATCAATTTGGTGCATTTCCCTTACACTCACCCACCCGCACGTGTTATTTTCCCTCTTCTGTGTGTGATATTACAGTATTAAGTGGGAGGTCGAAGAGGGTTCATTTTCCTCTCACCCCTTTCTTGTGTGAGTTTTAGGCTGCTGTCATTGTCATTGCTATAGACCGATATCACTATTAGATTCTGTAGTAAAGATCAGGGGTGTATTATCGTGCATAGAATTTAGGAGTGGACGCAGCAAAGTGGTACCCTCAGTTCTGTGCAGTACTGGTGTAGAGTGGGACTAGGGACCTAGAAACAGTGTTTGAATGTACATCTCATAATAGGGAAGTACACGATGGCCCAAAAAGGTTCACTTTACCTAGCTTTCATGGATCTTAGCATCGCCTTTGATCAGTAAACTGCTCTAAATTATGGAGTATCTTAACCAAGATAGGCCTGCCCCAACCACTGGTAGAATTTCTCACTGCACTTTGGAATAGGGGACGAATGCACAGAACCTTTTAGTTTGTCTCGGGGTGTATGTCAAGGCTGTGTCCTGGCCCCCATTGTATTCCTTCTATATGTAAATGATTTGAACACTTTTTTAGTTTTACAGGGGAAGGACCTGCCCAAGGTGAAATCTACCTTTGTCCCGGCTCTGCTTTATGCCGCGGATGCGCTCCTGCTCGCTCATACACCAAACGGTCTTTGCGGTCTCATAGATACCTTTGTTATGCTTATGGAGGATTTAGATCTAGAAACCAATGATGCAAAAAACGTATTTGTTTCTGGGAGGCCATACTTTAAAACCAGACATATTTTAATTCAGGGGAAAAATCTCATGCGGGTTAGTGACTCTCCCTATTTAGGGGTAACTTTCGATCCTAGCAGTAGCTGGCTCATCTGGATTTCTAATCGATATCTCCGTTTTAAATGCTAGGTTGGGGCCCTGTTTGGGCTGGTGACCAGCAAGGACTGTAAACACATACTGCTGTTACTCAAAGTTTATAAACTGAGATGCCTCCCAGTTCCAACATTTGGTGCTGCCATGTGGGGGCATGGTGATTGCTATACATTGCTGCAGGAGGAGAACCTTTTCTGTAGGAGACTGCCAGGTGGGCCCCACTTTGTTCTTCATATGGAACTAGGCCTAACCTACTTGGATGATGCTGGTATAAAACTTGTGCCTCTCCTCCTCTGGGTTGAGTGTGGATAAACCAGCATACTTCGTTTAACCATGATGTTATCATCGATTGCCTAGCTTGTGATTCTAGACACAAGTTCCATGGCTGAGCTGCATCAAGAGCACAGCTGAAGCAGTGAGAAGGTCCCACCTATGTTCGTCTCCACATATGCTGGGTAAAGGGGAAGGTATAAGGGTGAAAGAGTCATTTATGAGGTTTGTATCTGCTGGCAGAGAGTGCAGGGAACTGGAGAGATAGACTCAGAGAGACTAGATAGTCCTTAAAACGTGTGTGGGGGGGGGCTGAGCCTTATCTCTCCTTGATGAAAAATGTATGAGAACGGTCTCTTCTAATTAAGTTTTGTGCAAGTTTAACTAGAAGTAATCTCTGTTTTCCACTAGGGCAGTACGATCCGAAACGTATGCTGACTTGCCCTTGAGATGATACCTATCTTCAGACGTTGGAGCACGTTATGTTTTTTTGTTTGTAAATATTATAAACTTTTTTGACTCAGACACCTACCACCTATTTTAAAAAGTACGGCTTTCACCAATATAGACTAGCATCTTATTTTCTTGGCATTTCTACTGTACGCTACTCCGTGGGGATGCTTCCTTGAAAACACATTGCGCTGGCCCAACACAATGAATTTTTAGCCTCCTTTTAAGCCATTTCTGTACTTTATACTCTGTGTACTTTGTTTATCGTAAACTTTGATATTAGAAGCTTAGCCAAAGGTGTGAATTGCATATTGTTGTGGTGTTTTTTTCTTTAAGACAATGTATTATTTGTAAGTTGAAATTTTATGAATTTATCGTGTATTATAATGTTTTTCATGATTATTCTTAATAATCGAATATAGATGATTGATTGACTGATTGCAATACTAAATACCCACAAATAAATATTGAGAACACACGTATCATGCATACTTTCTATGTATAGTACAATAATATTGAATACTAAAATATAGTGGACCAAAATATCATCATTAAATAGATAAGTTTATCTGTTGAACATTATTTAACATTATATTAACTATAAAAATTATATTACCTTTAAAAAATACATTGCAAAGTATACATATAATATAGAAAATATATAAATACATCTTAGAACTTGAAAAATAAAAATATATACTCTAAAATAGATGCAAAAATAATAAACATAATATTGAAGTAAATACAATTATTAAATAATTATGAATAACAAAACACTAATAATAATTAAGAATAATTAAAACACTATATATTAAAAATATCAATAAAAATATACAATAAAAAAGTTACATTAAAACTAAAATAACTGTTAAAATTAAATTGCAAACTACATGTTAAAAAACAATCAATCAAAAAAAATGTAGGCTTTGAAGGGGTCAGATTTACTATTTCCACTTCAGACTGAGCAACACAAAATCAGAAAATTCAAATAAAAAAATAATTGGATTTTTGAGGGGGTCAGATTCCCACTCCAACTGAGTGACAGTAGAAAAAGTGTAGCATTTTAGAGGTGTCTGGTTTACTATTTTTGCAAAGCAAACACAAGGAGATGATGGACGGAGCGCTGAAACATTTCAGACACTCACCCCCAGTCACAGATCTGGGTTGAATCCATCATCATTCTTTAGCTCACTTCGCCACCTCAGTTCAGACCCAACTATATGCAAATCAGTATTGACCCTGTGCCTCATGGGAACAGTCCAGCCCTAACTGCCAAGCCAGGTCTTCCCTGAACCAGAAACAAGCATCCTGGGACCGGTTTTGGGGTAACACCCCTCATCAGCCAGGTTAACTTGAATCCAGTGGTAAAGTGAGCAAGGGACCCACGTCTGGGCATACCCTGCTAACTTAGGGCAAACAAAGCAAACACAAGGAGATGATGGACGGAGTGCTGAAACTTTTCAGACACTCACCCCCAGTCACGGGATCTGGGTTGAATCCATCAACATTCTTTAGCTTACTTCGCCACCTCATTTCAGACACAGCTATATGCAAATCAGTATACTATTTTTACAACCTGAGCATTATCGAGAAAGTGTTGGATTTTGGAGGGGTCAGGTTTACTATTCCTACTCCAACTTGAGCAACATTAGGGAAAGTTACGGACTTTGGACTTATGGAGTTCTGAAGTTAGCCAGTAGAGTGGAGTTTAACTTGGGTTTTTTGCCCTTTTTCAATTGGGTGGGCACATGCCCAATTCAATCCATGGGCAATTGGGTGGACACATGTCATTCACAGAAGGACAATTTTACTAGCAGCTGAATCAGAGGTGCAAATGAGGAGACAAAGTGCTTCGCAGTCAAGTGGGTATCGGTTCCAAAGGAACATCAGTGGATTTAAGGGACCTTAAGTTCCGTTTAATGTTAGTAGTGGTGGGAGGCCAATGAAAATCGAACTTTCAAACTCGATTGGGAAGAACCATCAAGAATGGGGCACTTAATATTTGTGGCCAGATATGTTGTAATTCATTTTATTTTAGCAATGAAGAAATAATTTAGCCTGTCCCACAGATTCAAGAAATAGAGCACTTAACATTTGTGGCCAGATATGTTGTGATTCTCTTTATTTTTTTCAATGAAGAAATAATTTAGCCTGTCCCACAGATTCAGTTGTTGAAATACTAAAAAGATAACACCATGCTGGAGAGATAGCAGAAGATATAAGCTTAAATATGCCTCTGGACTGATTGGAGGACTTTAATATCAATTCTGGCCCAGTAATATTTTTTGCATCTTTAAATGCCAATTTATAGATGACCATAGATGTGTTTCCTTTGTGAATGACCCAAGCAGGCTGCCATGATTTTTATTACTTGAGATTTGTGAATTGTGTTTTGAGAGAGATGTCAAAGATATAAGAGCTAATGCTCAAAATTTATCCCCAGGTAGAGAGTTTGTACAACTGACTCGGGCAGAGTTCCCATGGTGGGAGGCCACATGGAGGAGTTGAACCAAAGAGACCAAGCTCTGTCTGTAAACAAGTATCCCTTTGCTATCCGAGTTAAGGATAAGATCATTTGTTAAGCTTTTCAAGATAAATCTCTGAGAGACAGAGTTGGAAACTTAATTGAAGGGATGATGAAGATGTATGCGGGGATGCCTATGATGGTGGTTTGGTCATTTGTGCAGAAGTGGAAGTTCATCTGTTCCATGATCGGCATGGTTTCATCATTGGTGCTGGTGTAGTTGATCGACTCTTTTTGTATGATGGTGATGCCACCATGTTTGTTGGTGCAGTCACGATGTTTCATCTTGTAGCCAATGGGTGTTGCCGTGGCAATGTCAGGAACCGATGCGGGGGTGAGCCCGGTCTCTGTGATGAAGGTCACATTGGGGGTGAGGGTGGATATGATGTCCCAGACTTCGGTGGTGTGTTTGCGGAGCGATCTGGCATTGATCAAGAGTCAGCTGAGTTGTTCCAGGGAGGTTTCGACAGCTGGGGCTGGTGTGGAACTGGTTGCTTTGATGGTGGTCGGTGCTGGGGTGGAGGTGAACCAGCAGCGGATGCAGGTGAAAGGTCCCACCGTGGAGCGAGGAGATGCGAGGCAGCAGTTGTTGTTGTGTCCGGGGTCCAGGGCATGAAGGTCTGCGGCACAGTATCTGTGGGAGTGGGGAGGGCCAGGGTTTCTGGTGTTGGGCGTGGTCCAGGCGTGGACAGGCACAGACGGGCTTGCCTTTGGTGCACCTTTGGAGCTCCGGCAGCGTGGCCGCATAACAGCCTCCATAAGTAGTCCTGGGAGAGGGGAAGAGCCATCTGGGAGGTGGGAGGGAGTGAAGGGGGAAAACCTGCAGGGAGCAGGAACCTGGGGGCAGAAATGGCAGGGCGGGGCAATAAGCCAATCGGGAGGGACATCGAAAATGGCAATCTAGGCACAATACCGCAAACTAAGCAGCACTAATGCAATATACGCACAAGAGTAAAATAAGTGGTAAAATAAGCAGCAATTTAAGTATACAAGGTATCCCAGCTAACTATGGCCCAAGACTACAAAATGCAAAATGACCTGGTCAGCAGGATGAGTCGAGCAGCAGAGGACTCGAACTGGCAGCTTTGGAACTGAGCTAAACTGTGCTGTCAGAGTGAGCCAGGCAGCTAAGGCAGCTGGGGGAGTGGCATGCCAGACCAGGGAGGTCTGGGGCTACCCTCCTTTTTATTAACACTAGCCCTTCTAAATCTTTAGACCAGAATAGTGTGTAAAAGAAGTAAGAACATGTTGGGTTTAATGTGCGCACTTTTTCTAATAAAGGTGTGGCTCTTTTATTCTGCATATCCCAGTTATGTTTTAGAACTGGTCCTGAGCTTTGTGTTTATCCTGTGACACACGTAGCAGTTTAGAAAGAAACCTGAGAAACAATATTGCGCATAACGTACACAAGTGTCTCGCTTGGAGGCGATGTAAGATTCAAGATATTAGACGTTAAAAATAGAAGTAGCCTGTCTTCTGTACTCTAGATGGCCTCTTTAAATAACTGATGCTTTGAGATCAATCAAACAAATCATTTTACTAATAAAGGAGCAATCATTATTGCTACCCTGTTTGAATTAAATTTAAAATTATGGATCCTTTTCAAGGTGCATGAAAAACGCCTTCCAGTCTATCACCTGGGGACATTAACACCATCCTGGCAATAGTTTCACATCATTAGTAGCAGGTTGAACCTGAACACAGCCATCAACAACACAAAGGTCACCAGTTAACCTTTGCCATGTTTTTAATCAACTTTTGATCTGTTTGAGAAAGAAACTGTTAGAAATGGGGGTCTCTAGTTGGCAGAGGTAGGTACCTTTGACCAAGTAGGGGCCCTTGCTTCTAGTCAGGATAAGGGGGCTACACTCCCAAAATAACCCCTGCTCACCCCCTTGGTAGCTTGGCACGAGCACGCAGGCTTATCTCAGAGGCAGTGTGTAAAGCATTTGTGAACACATACAGTAAACAGTGTAAACACTACAAATGGACACAACACCAGTTTTGAAAAATAAGTAATCTTTATCTAGACTTAACACAAGACCAAACGACAAAAATCCACAATACAGTAATAAAATTATGACTTTCAGATGGTAGAAATAGCTTAGTTCAATGTAGATGGTAAATGCGACACTTTACTCTCAAAGTACCTCAGATGCGTCATGCAAAACAAACAAAAGGGTCGCAAGGAAGGTGATGCGTCGGTTCCTTACTACAGCGCAGGGGAGGTGATGCGTCGGTTCCTTACCGGAGAGGAGGTGATGCGTCGGTTTCTTACTGCGTTCCGGTTACGATGCGACAAGATGGCACCTCGATGCGATGCGACGATCTGGTGCGATGCGACAAAATGGCGTCTTTGATGCGATGCGACAACTTGGATGCGATGCGTGCACGCCCGACGGCCGTGCGGCGAAATCGCTGAACTTTGGAGCCTCGACAGGCCCTGCGACACGCTTCTCCAGTGATGCAACGGCAACCTCTGCGGCGGCGGCACGCTTCTCCGACGATGCGACACGCTTCCTCGGCGATGCGACGGCGAACAGCTGCGGCGGCGACACGCTTCTTCTGCGATGCGACGGCAACTGCTGCGGCGGCGACACGCTTCTTCCTCGTTGCGTCCCGCTTCCAGCTCCCAGCAACACGCAGTCTCCAGAGGGTCCAAAACAACAGCAGGCACCTCTCTGCAGGTAGAACTCCCAGCAAGGGAATTCAGGGGGAGCTGGTGGTGAAGTCTTTGTGTCCCTGAGACTTCAGAACAGGAGGCAAGCTCAACTTCAAGCCCTTGGAGATCTTCCTCAAGATAGTAAAAGTACACACAAAGTTCCTTTTCTCCTTTCCTTGGCAATGAGTAACCACTGCAGGCCAACCCCAAACAGCAAACAGCACAGGGGCAGTCTCCTCCTTCAGCTTCTTTGGTTTCTCTTCTTGGCAAAGGGTTCGTCTTGATTCCCAGAAGTGATCTAAAGTTCTGGTGTCTGGGCCCCAATATTTATACTGCAAAATCCTTTGTTCTCTGAAGGCAGAGATTGTCTGTGCCCAGCCAAAATCAGTTCTGTCCTCCCTGGTTCAGCTTCCTGGCAGGAGGTGGAGACAGCATTGTTGAAAGCAGACCTGGCCCAGGTAGCTGAAAGGAAATCTCCTCCCCCTACTCTCTATTCTATGAAGGCTCAGGCAAGTGAAAGGAAATCTCCTCCCCCTACTCTCTAGTCCATGCAGGTCCTATTCAGCCCAGCCCTGACCCATCAGACTGCTGGAACCAAAGCCCTCTCCAGCCCCCTGTCACTCACAAACCAGACATGGAATACACAAACCTAGCAGAGGCATACTGGATGGTTAGGCAAGAAAATACCTACTTTCTAAAAGTGGTATTTTCAAACACAGAATGTAAAAATCACCCACACTAAAAGATGTATTTTAACATTCTGAGTTCAGGCATACTAAATTCGTCTTTCTACCTTGTTCCCTGGGTCAGTTAAGATTATAAGATGTTATAATCAAACGGCCCATTCTGGCCTATGGGAACAGGTAGCCTTGCAATAGTGAAAAACGAAATTGGCTGTAATTCACTATCAGGACATGCCACACACACCAGGGCATGTCCTACCTTTCATATACAATGCACCCTGCCCATAGGGGTGCCTTGGGCCTACCTTAGGGGTGATTAACATGTAGAAAAGGGAAGGTTTAGGGACTGGCAAGTGGGTATACTTGCCAAGTCGACATGGCAGTCCCAGACTGCACACAGGCTCTGCAATGGCAGGCCTGAGCCATATTTTACAAGCTGCTTCTGTGGGTGGCACAATCAGTGCTGCAAGCCCACCAGCAGCATTTGACTTACAGGCCCTGGGCACTCACGGTGCACTGTACTAGGGACTGACAAGTAAATCAAATAAACCAATCATGGCGTCACTAATCCATTACAACAATTTACAAAAGAGAGCATATGCACTTTAGCACTGATCAGCAGTGGTAAAGTGCCCAGAGTCATAAAACCAACAAAAACAGGTCAGAAAAAATACAGGAGGAAGGCAAAAAGCTCAGGGATGACCCTGCAAAAAGGGCCAAGTCCAACAGAAACCATCTATCTAGAACAAGGCAGATTCTTTACTGAGAAAAATAAACCAATATGCAGCTAGTAAACTGTTGCAAAAACAATTTACAAACAATTTAAGGTAAGTTACTTTAAAAATGTTTGTAGTTCATAAGGTGTAACATGCAGAGAGATCCCTGTTTTGTTGTAATGAACTGTAGCAATTAAAAAAACATACTCGCATAAATGTATCCTCTCTGTCCATTCTTCATTCTCATGGAAAAGTAGCCGAGGAGAGTTGAAAAGCTAGTTCACCCTTTCACTCTTAAAAACACCAGTGGTATTTCTGCTTCATAGCTTGCCATTCACACTGCCTTTTAATTTGGCAACAGGCACTTTGACTACACACCTCAACTATAATAAGTTATGACAGTAGAATAGCTACATTGTATTATTATTACAGGTGACTAGTGGCGTCACCACTAGACTGTAGTAAACACATTAACCTTTTGTTGATACCTTATCATAACAAGCATTTACAATGCAATAGGTCTCGCATTTACGCAAGTTTAAGCTATTGGCATTGTAAATGACAATGCCTTTATTTATGTTTTAAAAACCAAAACATAAATAAAAGGCATTGTCATTTACAATGCCAATAGCTCAAACTCATGTAAATGCAAGACCTATCGCATTGCAAATGCAAGGCGTCACGGACAAAGGGAGGGTGGGCAGGGGGGGAACGGGGAGGGAGAAAGCACGGACAATGGGCAGGGGGGTAAACAAGGCACGACAACGGGAGGGAGGGCGGGGGGGGTAAAGAAGGCACCAATGCACGTTGTGCCTGCAGTAAGAGAAACTGAATAAAGAAAATAGTGCTCACAGTCTAAATAACAGGTACCGTGTAACAACCAAAGTAAAGGGGCCAGGCGCCATGGGAGGTGACAAATGAAGAGGAGGCAGTACTAAGGAGGGACTAACAAGCCTATTTTCGAATCAGAAGCCAGCATTTAGGACAGACAATGACAAGTCAATGGCAAATATGGGCGGAGAGTGGGCGGGGCTTCTATTCGCTACTCCACCACAACAAGTCTCGCAGAGCATCGCATGCGCGCTGGCTCTAGGCTCGACCTAAAAATCTTTTTATATGGGGTGTTATACATTACTTCTGCCATTTCCAACTGTTCTAAATACCACAGGCCAGATTTATCAAAGGATTTAATTGCCCTTACGCAAGGTGATGCAAGTGCAATGTAATCCTTAAGTCAGATTTACTAAGCAACGCAAAGCCACCTTTCATGGCCCTGCGTGGCTTGAAAAATCTGGAGTAATGCAAATCAGCGCACGTCGCTGCCTTGCGTTACTCTGCACTGGGAAGGCGTTCCATGGGTGGAGGGTGGGTGTTTCCACGCATTCACCCATGTATCTTGGCATATTCCCAGAATTACCAGGACAAGTAAACCTGAGAATGTGTCAAAATTGTTTGGCTACCTGATAGAGGCACAACAAGGAGAAACATCTTTATTTCTCCACATTTTTTCCTCTTTCTAAGTGTTCGGCATTCTTCATTAAAGACTGATTCGTCCGTATTGGGATTCAAACTCAAGGCCCACAGATCACAGAAAACCTCTGTGCAACCTTGTCAATTAATAGATCTGACAACAGCTAAAAAAAGGGATTTAATGGGGGACCTGACTAAATTAGTTCAGAATGAACACATGAAAGTAGAAAGCATTTGCGGCTGCTGCACTGCGCTGCGGGAGTAAGAGGTAAATCGAGCCCTTAGTTTGGTAATTACTTATAGCTTTGATGAGATATTAATGGTTCAATCTTCACAAGCAAGGGCAATTATCTCACTCTGCTACAGTCAACCAGATCACTTTTCATCAATTCACAAAGGACCTGGTTGGAAAATAATTGATCTTATCCTGTTGGATTCCTGACAATTTTGGAGTGGAATTAGGGATTTTCACTGATTCTCAAAAGGTCAGAGATATACTCTTGAAATCTAGAACAATCTTAAATGTATAACAGTTACACATAAGAATTTACAAGGTACAAAATTCAATGCATGTAAATATGATCAAAATGTGAATTTGCACATGAAATTTGAATCTCCAGGTCCACTGCACCCCATTAAACAGGTGGTTGTTCCTTCTCCACTCCTGTCCTGGAAATGGGCTTTCACATAACAGGAGGTGACTGCGAGTGCATCAAGAATGAAAACTATATTCAAGGGGTAAGTAAGTACCCACCAGTCCCGGCTCCTGGAGGGAGTTCCGCCGGGCGGTGACGTGCGGCGGGGGAGGGGCAGGGTGGGGGGTAGTAAAAACCGGAATCCGGCCGAATCCAGGTAAGTTAGCAAATAAATAAATAAAACGAATTTCGTAGCGCGCGCTGCATCGCCAAATGCACGCTACGAAATTTGTTTTATTTATTTATTTGCTAACTTACCTGGGTTCGGCCGGATTCCGGTTTTACTACCCCCCACCCTGCCCCTCCCCGCCGCACGTCACCGCCCGGCGGAACTCCCTCCAGGAGCCGCGACTGGCTTCTGGTCCAACTTCTGCTATGATGAGGCTGCAGATTCATTAAGGACAGGCCCAGTGCAACTCCTGTTAACCATCTATAGCACCATGGCTGAGATATCCAGGAATGTCATTTTATGGGCTTTTTAATGTATTACGCGAAGGAATCACCTGTGACCCCTGTCCTCTACACAGTTTAAACATTTGCTCCACGTGGACTTCATTTTTTTTTTTTTTTTTTTGTGTTATATAAGGCGAACTCGACCCGAAGGTATCAGAGCGCTTTACATGAGCACCAGTTTCGTTCCAGATGGAAACATTCATTTTTTGTTAGACACAGGGGAGATTAAGTGATTTGCCTAGAATCAGAGGATGCTGAGACTGCCAAGACTCGAACACGGTTCCCCAACTTCGAGGTCCGGCTTTTCCCTTTGGATCCCCTCTCTCTGCCCTTTCTGCCCCTGCTTCCATTGATTCTACAGTAAGCCACAGGGACATGAAGTAAATGGGGTCTTACAGCGCTGTTTACTTCTTGTAGTTTTTATTCTTTGCCCAACATCGACCTCCTCTTCAGCACATAACACACTGTTAAGGGCCTTAGGGTAGTGCATGGCATCTAGTGTGATGTCACCGAGGTCAAGGGGAACAGGACGTCACTTCCACTGGCACCTGTGCTGCTGCACCTAGCTTACTCCTTACTCCTTAAATTGAGTAGTATGCCAGGAACTCTAAAAGAGTCAGTCACACCTACTCAAAGCCCATGGGCCCTGTTTGCTTTTCTCCAAGGATTCTCAATAGTTCTTCATTGCTATGTGAGGCCATAATGATATTGGGGATAAAACATCATAAGTTAAAATTAGTTACATAAGGAGTCTTACTGCGATTACTAGACGAACTGTTTTCATGTGTTTAGTTCTAGTGATGTGAAAATGATACATCCGGAGCTGTTCAATGAGTGCAGCTGTGAGAGGGTCAAATGTCCTTGTGTCTGTCACCAATCCTTCAGCTGCATGAAGGACATCATTCATTTGTGCTGTCTGCAGGGGGAGGTCCAGGTCTCGATATTACCAGTGCCTGGACAACCCGAGTAGGATCATCTTTGTCAGGAGGCGCTGGCACTGGAGATAAGGAGGCTGATTCTGCAATGGAAGTGTGAGAGAAGGTGCAGGGCAGGACATTCTGACTGCTCTCAAATCTTAGGCCTGTTTGTATCCCTTACTGATACACTCCACCAACCATGGAAAAGAATCTTGGTACTCACTCCCTTTGATACTCAGTTACACTTATCCAAATATATTATGACACCTAACCTTGCAGTCACCAACTGCTTAATCAAAAAAAACTCCCAAAATTATTTTGTTTTTGCCATGATTTTTGCCTTCTTGCCTTGATTTCCGGCAACGAGATTTCTCCACGTTCCATTTAGTATCTTGACTGCAGTTTTATATTTTGTATTTATGCATAAGGGATTAACTATGGGTTTTAAATTGCTGTGTTAGAAGGAGTTCTACTAAGATTTTACACAGTGTTTGCGTCACAAAAGCGACAGAAAACAGTGCAAAATCTTTTTTTACAATTTACTTTCCAGCACTAAACTTGTTTAGCGATGGAAATAACGTGAAAGTAACGCAAAGAAGCGCACAGCGCTGCTTTGCATTGTTTAGCACCAAGGGGGTGCACCACGGTGGAGCATGGGCGTTCCCTATTTACTAAATAAAGTAGACAGGGTTTAGCATCAGAAAACTGTGCCATTTTGAAGTAGGCGCAACGAAGGAGAAATGCTTTTATTTCTCCTTCCTTTTCCGACTTTGTACGTTTACTGCACTTTACAGCACAGATACAAAGAAGGTAAAGGGTTAAAGTCAGTCTATGCATAGTATTTTGTACTGGAAGGGTACGCTTTCAGTAAAAATCCTATGCTAGACTCACAAAAACACCCTTGCACTATGGCGCAAAGGTGTCTCCATGTCTCACAGCAGCTGGTTTCAGTGCCAGCGCTATGGGAAAGGGGAGGTGAGCGCCATATTTCTGTAAATATGGCGCTCTCTTCCTCTCTCCTTTTCACGCAGCACAGCATTTGCGGCTGCTGCACTGCGCTGCGTGAGTAAGAGGTAAATCGAGCCCTTAGTTTGGTAATTACTTATGGCTTTCATGAGACTCATTTGGTTTACACGCTTTTGAATCCTGGGTGAAGAGTAATCCTGGTGGGGTGAGTGGATTAGATTTATATAAAACCTATGTAATTTAGTGGATGTTCAAGTTCCATCACTAGTTTTGGATTTTCTTTATTTTTCGGGGCAACGAAAAGTTTTATACCCCTATCTTTCAGGGGTGTTGCTTAGATGATAAGTAATAATATGCAATATATATAAGATGGTTTCCCATTTCAACTTAATTTGATGATGTCTCAGTATACTATTTTAAACTGATGGTGAATTAAAAGGCTGCCTTTGGCACATTCTGATGGATTTTTTTTTTATAATTGGATTATTGGCTATGTACCACTATATGTTGTCCTGAAGAAGGTGGTATGGAAAGATTGGCGGAACCACTGAAACATGTGTCAAAGTATTTTAAATTGAATTCATTGTATATCTACTTAGCTTTGGATAAATAGAGGTGTTAATAAACAGCTGTGTTTTAGGATCCTGCTTTTCAACTGATATGTTGTTCAATATATATCCATTTGTATTAAATACATCTTGAGAAATGTATTTGTTTAAACATCTTTGTCTGAATTGGGAAATAAGCATGAGAGTAATGCTTAATTTAAGAATTTCTTGGAGTACATTTACCATTCATATAAAAGATTTTGAAGAGAGTACTACATAAAGAATTAAGGTACAATTATTAGTTTTCTACAGTGTGCGAAGATAAAACTTTTTTGGAGCAAGGAGGTCACTGTCCTATTTTCTCACTGGACTAGGGATTGGGTCTTTATCATGACCTACATTTACTAGCATATTCCCACGTGCTTCAAGTGATGTTTTTTGGGGGTGATTATTTATGGTGACGATACAGGTAGATTGATCTGATGTATTATAAAGATATCATGGTCTACAAAAATAAACTTATTTTCCACTATTCAATTTCAGACTCCTGACATTCAACAGTTTATTATTGTACTCTTGTAGCTCTAAAAAGGAGATCATTCAATAACATTTATTTAGAGCTTTTGGCCTTTGGAGGGAAAGCTGAGTGTCACCAAAATGTAGTTTACAGTCCTGATGCTCCTGCAGGGGTTGGATTGGGGAAATGACTGCAGAGGACTATAGAGACATTATGCTGGTGAATGATTACATCCCCTCCCCCACTTTTGAGCGAACTTCACTTGAACATAACAAAATGTAAGTCTAGAAAATCAAATAATGGGCATATTCTTTCTTTAAAATTTTTGTTTATTGGTATGTTAAAAAATATTATATGATAATGCAAATGGAAGTATTGATAATGGGGTTGCTTTATGTCAAGGGAGTCTCAGTGGCATTATAGACAATGAGAATTAAGTGAGAAGTTTATGTTGTGCCACTTACAACCCAAGGTGGAAAACATGTCTTTTGTGTATCCTACCCATCTGTAATGTTATGTAATGTATCACTGTTAGACCTGTCACCCTTGATGTGGTTTTCCCCCTAATGTTTCGCCTTCAGACCTCCTGTTTTGCTGACTTCGTTTTTGCTGGCTTTAGGACTCTGCACACTTTTCCACTGCTAACCAGTGCTGCTAAAGTGCTTGTGCTCTCTCCTTAAATCACGGTAGAGTTGACTTATCCCCAATTAGCATATTTAATTTACATGTAAGTCCCTAGTAAAGTAGCACTACCTGTGCCCAGGGCCTGTAAATTTAATGTTACTAGTGGACCTGCAGCACTGATTGTGCCACCCTCTGAAGTAGCACTTTGAACATGTCTCAGATCTGCCATTGCAACCTGTGTACACAGTTTTAAACTGCCATTTCAACCTGGCAAAAAAAACTTTTTCCCTGGTCCAAACCTTCTTTTTTAATGCATATGTCACCCCTATGGTAGGCCCTGGACAGCCCAGAGGGCAGGGTGCAGTGTATGTAAAAAAATTGGACATGTACTTTTTAGTTTTAGTTGTCCTGGTAATGAAAAACCTGTAAATGGGTTTTTCAGTACCGCAAGGCCCATCTCTCCCATAGGATACCATTGAAGTTACTCTATTACATTTAATAGATTATAATTTCCAAATGGGAGCAGGTAACTGGTTCATGTTTGGTGTCTTTGGAATTGTAATGAAAAATCCTCTCTCATGATGAAGTCGGATTTTAAATTATAATTTTGAAAATGCCCTAAGAATTCACCAAACCTTTGTCCTAAAGAGAACCCCCAAAGAAAGTGTGGGTTCGAAACGCGTAGACCGGGATCAATAGGGGATCCGAGTTCAACCAGTATCAATATGGACGTATAAATTCATTTGTCTAAAGAAACTATTGGAAGCCCATTTTAGATACCTATGGACCCTTTATACGTTCCAGTACTAAGAGCACTTACTGTGAATGCAATGCTCTGGTCTTGTAAAATCTTGGATTGGTGAAGATGCAATTTTAGCCTAGTTCATGTATAAATTTTGCGTTATCACAATGTATTTTTAATTTATCTTTTCATATTTCACACATCTTTTTCAAATATTTTTCACTGTATAGCCATCGAGTTGAATGTGGATTGTCCTTTCCTTTATCGCACCAAATGTGAAAGTTTAAAAAACGTTTGTGTTCAATCATTACTAAAACAAATTTGAGGTCATGATTATTGAGTAAAATGTACCTCATGCATAAGTAAAGATGTGTTTAAATCTCACAACCACCTGATTTTGTTTTGTGTATACAATTGTCTAAGGCCCAAGGTGGTTGTAGGTAAGGGCCAAACCCCCCAATTCACACAGAACTTTTATAAAGTTGGCATTTTCCTACATAAGTCATTTAGAGCCACATGTATCAATCATTTTAACGGTGGAAAACAGCTCGAATCGCAGAATCGGGTAATTTGCGACTGGTAAAATGCATTTTGGTATGTATGAATTCCAATTTGTGAATTGATAACATGTTACCAAATCGCAATTTGGAATTGCGAATACATAACCATTTGGTGTTAGGAAGGGGTGTGTTAGGAGCGTCCCTTCCTAATACCGATTCACAGCGGTATGTAGGAATGTTTTGTGACCAAAATGCGGTCGCAAAACATTCCCATTTTACCACCTACTTCAAGTAGGTGGTAACCCGTTCGCACATGGGAAGAGGTCCACAAGGGACCCCATCCCCTTTGGGAATGGTAGCGAAAACAATTGTTCAGAGCAGGCAGTGGTCATAGACCACTGCCTGCACTTAAAAAATGAAAAGAAAACTTTTCACTTTTCTTTTTTAAACGCCACCCATTTTCCTTTAGGGAAAACGGGCTGCATTTTTAAAAATGATTGCTTTATTTAAAAGCAATCAGAGACATGGTGGTCTGCTGACCTCAGCAGGCCACCATCCCCGTGATTTTAGCGATTCCCAATGGGTTGCAAATTGCGACCTACCGAATTAATATTCATGAAGTAGGTCTATTTGAGACCCACTAGGAGTCGCAAAATAAAACTCATGGAGTTTCATACATGAGGAATCAGAAAATCGCAATTAGGTAATCGCTATTTCCAATATTGATACACATGGCTGTTAGAGCCTGCAGCCTGTCTCTGGGTCTTATGAGTGGGTGTAGCTGACAGATAGGCTTTGTGTATTTCCCCTAGACAGCCAGACACAATAGAGGGCTTAGGTGTGCCTGGATGGGCCATCAATGGTAGGATGGGAGAGCGGAGCTGGGCACAGCCATACCTATACTTGAATAGGCTGTGTCCTGCCTCCAGAAAAAGGGCTGCATGCCCCAGTATTTAGTCTGGAGACAGGACAGGGAAGGCAGGATGCCTGTTGACTTCAAATGGAAACCTCTAGATGCTTCTCCCACTTCAAAGGAAAGACCAGGTCTAAATAATTGACCTCAGACACCAACTCTTCAGTACACCTCTGGACCTGTGAATACTCTGCCAGAAAGAAGGTCTGCTGTGCTGCTGATAGGACTATTAAGAAAGCGTTTTCCTTAACCAATAGAAAGCGTTCCCAATCTGCACTCATTAAAAAAGTTTCAATAATTCAAAGTGTAGTCCAAAGGTGTTTTCAAAATGCTCATTTATTTTCTCTTATCTTTGCTGTTTTCATTGTGACGTTATTTTCATGTTTACAACATTCTAACATTAGAGTTCAAGAGTTGATATGCCCAATGCATTTTGTGCCCTTCATCAGGGGTCATTCCTACAAACGTAAATAGAAGAGACTAAATTCAATACGGAGTCTATCTAAACTTAACATACAATAAAGTCATGCACATTGTGTGCTTTAGATAATAGTGAGTCAACCACCTTCAACTTGCATTTCCATGTAGATTTAGGTATATTCTCAGTGGCATAACTCCTCATGCTGTGATATGCCCCTGTGGTTGTAGTTATTACGGTAAATGAAAAGGTAAGTGTGAGGTGAAAAGAAATTCACCTCATGAAGGAGTAAACATTACAGAAGGATAAATGCTATAGTAGTGATCAAGTTTACATGCGGTGTGCAGAATCGTACACATATCATGCTTCTGAAAATTGGTAATCCTGCGATGATTTTTGCGGTGAAAAAAGGAACGGTGAAGGACGGGGCACTGAATAGTGCGCCTACCTGAGTGGTTATACTTTTGCAGTGACGCGACGATAAGCACAGTGAAGAGCAGGACACTGGAGAAGTGCGCCTTCCTCAATAGTTTTCATTTTAGGGAATACGATGCAAGTGACGGTCCGGGTCAGTCTACAAACGTAAAAGTAAGTCAGTGAGCCTGAATAGGCTCAAAAATTATCCTATAACCGCTAAACACCGAAGAGGTGAGCTTACCTACAGGGTCGTGCATGTGTAGCTCGCTGTCGAACTCCCAAGCTTTATTTGACCTCTCCATTGTGACCGGGTTAAATGCCGATATTGCCCTGGAAGTGCTCACATGTCGGAAAAGAAAAATAAACTAGACCGTGCAATAGTGTAATGTTAAGCATACCGAGTCGAAAAAGCCCCGTTATGCAAAAATTAGATACACATAAGGAGGTGCGGAAACTCACAGTGAATTATTGTATGTTAAAAACTTTAAAGTGAAAAAAGTGTTGTAAGCTGTGCCTCAATAGCCAATAAAGTTTTTTTTTAAAGTTTTTTAAAAAGTTTTACAAAAAGGACTGCCACTCTGCTGTGCTGACCTGCTGCCTCTAGCCTTTTGCCTGGGGGAGAAGGTACTGGGCCTGCATCTGTTGAACCCAGGAACCCAGAGTGACTCCAAGGGCTGGTTGGCTGGACTCTTGACTAGAGCTTCAGGGACAGAAGGCTCCAACAACCTTGAACCCAGCACCTGGACTCTGTCATCTGTGAGTCTACCTGCCAAGTGGTGCCACCCCAGTCCTAGGCCCATCTGTGAATCAAGCAGAACCGACACAACTCCTCTGCTATGTGGCACAACCCTGAGCAAAAGCGACGCATCGCCTCTACTGCAAGGATTTTCCCAAAGCAAGGACTCCGCATCAACCTTGCAGCCTGCATTGGATCCGCCGCAGAGCAACGCCTTCCCCATGCAAGACCTCGCATCACAAATCTCTGGTCATTGGCAGCCTCAACGATGATGCAAGTTCTCTCATCGCAGCCTCGAAGCTCTTCGGAATCGGTGCATTAACTCGACTGCACGATGCATCCTCGAGGCCAGGCTTTGCATCACAAGCCCTCGTCAACGGGATCTTCAACGAAGACGCAGGACGTTGCATCGCAGCTTTGCAGCTCCTTGGAACCGATGATTTGCCTTGGGTGCGTGACGCATCTTTGACGTGGGAACTCGCAACGCTCCCCAACCATGATCTAAGTTACTTTTGTTCAGCGGGCTTAACTTGGTCCCTCTAGCTAGCCCATGCTCCATCACTGTCAGCCTGAGTGTTGCTGGCTGTCTCTGGCCAGTCGGAAATTGTATTTCCGTATAGGTCAATATTGCTGTTCAGGTCAGGTATTGTTGTTGCTAGAGAGTCACAGAAGGAGGTCAGATCGACCCGCAACCAGTTCCTGATTGAGATTCAGGAGCTGCCTTCAGGATGTTGCCTTCTTGTGCCTTTCCTAGGATATCCTTGGCCATTCACAATTCATTTATGTATACATTTAACATCATTGGGTGCTTTTATTGCACCAAATTAATTGCTATAAAAACCATTAATTCATAGTGACCCATGAAATTTGGAAACTATTTCAGAAGGTCCCTGTGAAATATGGAATATATTTCATGGTTTCTTGCAAAATATTAGGCCTGGGTAAAATTCTAATTATGTCTCAGTAATCAGAGCAATTTTGGTAACCCCGTGTTACTCTTTTGCTGCAAAATTACTCACAATTATGCAATTACATCCGTTCGCATAATTATGAGTAATTTGGCACAAAAATCTCCCCACAGGAGCACAGAAACAACTAACTTAGCGAGCGGCTGCTGGCTGTTGCTGGTCATGTTGTGTTGCATTCAGCGCTACTTTCGTAGTGCAAAATGCATCTTCAGGTCCATTTTGGACGTGAGGTTGGATTTTGCTCAAAGAAAATAGCGCTAAATGCTGGGTTATGCTCCTTGCGCAATTCTATGTAATCTTGCAAAATGTGATGTAAATTCACATAACTACGCTATAGTAAATTACACGTGTCTCCCCCACCCCTACAAAATATGGATTTCGACATCTTCACAACAGACCCCAACCTCTCTGCACAATTGTACAACTGTCCAATAATCAACATGCTGTTATACAAATCCTGAACATTCTAATTCTATTAAGTGCACAGGGTCAGATACATATTTCAGAGAACAGCTTCAACAATGAGATGTCCTTTCTATATAATGTCCTTTCTTACCAATGTAAGAAACTGGCTCTATATATACTGCACCAAAGTGAGGTACAGTGTGTATAGAGTCCAAGGGTCTCCAGAGGTTTGGCAGAGGTTAAAGTTAGATAGAACCTTACTCTCTAAAGTGGTAGCTTGGTCGAGCAGTAAGGCAGTATCAGAGCACAGTGTTAAGCATTTGATGTACACACTCAGTCAGCAAGTGAATTCATACACTCAAGAACTGAACTCTAGGCCAATTGTTTTTGTATAAAAAAATATACTGTTATTTTATTTTAGAACCAAGCAAGCCTGATACAGGTAAGCATTCAATTCTTTTCAGTAGTAAGTTACTTGTTGTACACAGTTTTAAAAAGCAATGAAGATTGTACTTGATTTGATTTACAGGGGATGCAGTAGGTTGCAATACTTAGTAAATGCAGTACATTGAAATGAATGGCTTTTTAAGGTAAATGCAGGTAAAATTACTTTTGCGTTACTTTTTGTAATCCAGTGCTGGACTCCTAGATTCAGCACTGGGACATTTACTTAAAACAGGTAAGTAATTACGTTTTTGTAGTTTGTACGATTTTTAGAGAATATTTTCATATTTCAAAAGTCCACACTTAGAAACTTTTTGGACCAGTACATTGAAATACATAGGCTTTTCCTGTAAATTGCAGGTAAGTTACTTTTCGGATTACTTTTTCTAACACAGTGCTGGATCCTAGATTCAGCACTGGGACAATTCCTGAAAACAGTTGAGAAAATGCGTTTTAGTTAGATGTCGATTTTTAAAGAATATTCCTGTATTTCAAAAGTTGACACTTTGAAACTTTTTCACATAGAACCACCAATGTTATCCTATGGAAGGAAATTCAATTCACAGGTAAGTTACTTTTACGTTACTTTTCCTACTCAGTGCTGGATACCTAGATTCAGCACTGGGACCTTTCCTGCAAATAGTTGAGAAAATTCGTTTAGGTTATTTGTGCGATTTTTAAGGAATATTCTTAGTTTTCAAAAGTCTACACTTAGAAACTTTTTGGGAGAAAAAAGTGTCAATGTTATCCTATGAGGAAAAACAGGTTATCGGTTTCGAGGTAAGTATTCGGTCTTTGGAGTTAGGGTTCTGGGGTCAGACTCAGGGGTCTCCCAGGGTCAGTGATGCACTGTTGTTGCACCCTCAGCGGCACTAAGGCGGCCGGGTGCAGAGTGTTGAGGCCCAATGTTATCCTATGGAGGATAGGGGGTCTCCGGTTGGTGGCTGCTGGCAAGCAGGCCACGGGGTTGTGGGAGCAAAGCTCCTCGGGTTTAGGTCAGGGCAAATGGGGAACCAAGTAGGCACAAAAAGTGCACCCTCAGCGGCACTGGGGCGGCCGGGTGCAGAGTGCTGTTTTGGCATCGGGTGCCCTGTTGTTTTCAATGGGGATTTTCGGTTTTGGTTTTCAGCTGCAGGCTCGGTCCAGGAAGACTTCCGGGAGGAACCAACAGCTGGGCAGGTAAGTTGGAGGGCTCAGGGACGTAGGTGCACCTCGGGTTCTTTTCTCCAGGGGGCAGGGCGGCTGGATGCAGGGGTGTCTTTTGAGGTCGGATTTCACCTTACCGGGCCACTCGCGGTTGGGGGGGGTCTCCGTGCAGAGGCTGCAGGCGGCGTCGGGGAGTCCTGGAGGGGTCAACCCACGGTGGACTCAGACTCTGGAGCGCTGGGGGACCTCGCTGGGACCGGTGGGCCACTCGAACTCGGGCCGTGGGCGACGGGTGCAGTGGTAGTTCCAGGCGTCGGGTTTCTTTGTCCTCAGCAGGCTCAGAGTCTGTTTTCGGAGTTTCTTTCGAACAGAGCTGCTGTTCACAGGAGATCCGGTCTTTGTTGAAGGCAGTCAGTCTTCCCAGGGGCCGCGTGACCGCCGCCAACAGCAGAAAGCTTGATCTCCCAACGCGAGCGACCCCCTCACATTTAAGAGGCCAGCCTGAGGGGCAGAGACTGCACAAATGAAACGTGGGGGTCTGAAATAAACAGCGGGGGGGACCGATTGCGGCTTGCCTGACTCCAATATGGCGCCCAGAAGAGACTTGCCTGACCTAAATATGGCGCCCGCCATACTCCAAAGCAGCATGCAGAACTGAACCTGGCTGCCCCTTCGGGTTCCTACATTCAGGATTACTGGAGGGGGGAAGGGGTGTTGGCCAGTGGCGAGCGGGAGCTTTAAGGTCGCCATCCCCCAACGGAAAGTATGGATACCTGCCTTGGCCTTCGCAGGTGCTGATCCTAGTCCTTAGAATTGGGGAGGGGCACAAGCTTATCCCTCTTTGAAATAGTAGGTATTTCCTCCAGGAAATGGTGAAATGACTAGTAGGAGGGAAAAATGCAGACGAAGCGACACGATTAAAAAGTGCGGGCTCCTCCATACGCGGAGGGAAGAGGTGAAGGAGTTGCTTCCACCTCTCCTCTCACCACTCTTGACCGGGGGGCGAGATGGAGGACGTTGCGGACGGCGCTGCCCAGTAACACCAGGACCGGTGTTTTCCATTGGAACTATGACGAGGCCTACTGGACGGATACCATAACTGTTTTTTACTTACTGCGGAGCCCGAGCAACCTTGGCCGATGCCCGGTGGAGCTGTCCTATGCAGCTATAGAGGAGTCTGGCTCTGGTTCACCCCCTCAGCCGTCACCTACCCAGCCGGACATCTGACATTGTTTTTCTGCGTCTCCCTGCTGTGTTTCCTTCCCTCCCCGCCTCCTCCCAGCTCCACCAGCCCATCTCTGGACTCTAGACTTTTGGTCCCTTCCTGAACTCGTAACACGATGTTTCCTTATGTTAGCGCTAGACCTAGTTTTTGGCCGATGCCCGGTGGAGCTACCTGATAGCTATAGAGGAGATGGCCCCCTTGGCCGTCACCTACCCAGCCGGACTTTGGGCAGACTTTCCTTCGTCTCGCCTTTGCATTCTCCCTCCCACCCCTTTACCCTACCCCCTTTCCCCCTCTATTTTTTTTTTTTTTAATTATCTTTTATTAAATTTTTCAGATACAAACATGTTTCAGCAGAACAATTTCGCATTGGTATGGCGGAATATCAGCAGGTTTGAGAGTGCAATCTCATGTATTTCTTAGTATTAAACAAACTATTATATGCAAAGGCATCATTTACAGCTGCGATTCTGCGATAATGAGTGCACTTAGTTCTTCCATTTTGCGTCCTGTTGCCCCTATTTACAGTGGGTACTGTTGCTCCGTATAAATACATTGACTGTTAAATGCAGTTCTCAGTTGCAGGATGCACCACCTGGATGCTGGGTCCATAAGTGATCTATATGTAAATGCTACTGTGTCGTGCAATGATCTAATGACCTGCAGCGACAATTTAACCAAAAGATATTACATTTTTTGCTTCATGCTAAAAACGAATATTTAACAACTGAAAATTATAAACATATGATATGCATTGAAACAAAAAAAAAGGAAAAAGGGGGAGGAACTATAAAAAAAGAGGACAAAACGAACGCCATCTAATGCTTGGTGCTGAGTAGCTGAGAGTTACTTGTCTAGGTGTGTTGAATCCAATGTATGACTAATGTTGAAATGGGAATTGAGAGGAAGTACACAGTATCAGCTGCATTCGGGGTGTTTCAGGGGCAACCAGCTGCATATTACGCGCTAGAGGGGGTGGACGCCATGTAATGACATATGCGGCGGGGGGAGGGGGGGTTTTAGCGGTCCTCCGCTACTGCATCTTCACCGGTTGGTTGTGGGGATGCTGGGCTGTTTATGTCTCCCGGTTGCACGAGTATGCGTAGGATGGTGTCCCATGCCTGTGCTATGGGGTACTTGCGCAATCCTGCTGTTTCTTCTCTGTGCAATGTAGTGCTCTCAGCTTGCGCCCACACCGTTAGGGATCGCACCCAGCTGATGTATGGTGGGGGATCACTGTGTGTCCATCTCTTTGTGATTAGACGCTTCGCCGTTATTAAGCCTAAATCTGTGAATCTGGAGATCACCGTGTTTTTTTTTTCACGCTTATATAGCCCTAATATACATATTTCCCATGTGTATTGCAGTGGCGCCTTGGTGCACCTCACTAATGTCTCCGTGACTGCGTGCCAGTATGACAGGAGTGTGGCGCAGGACCAAAGCATATGTAGCAGGTCTGCACCTACCAGGTGACACCGTGGGCAGGCTGAGGTAGTGACATTTAAGTATTTGTTAATTTTGTCCGGGGAGAGGTACGCCCTGTGTATTACATATGTCTGTATGAGCTTGAATCTTGAATTACGCGGTACGTGTGTGGAACCGGCGATGATCATGTCCCATTCCCTATCCGTCCACGGTGTTCCCCTATCCTCAGCCCACCTCTCGCGAAGACTTGTTAGTCGCTTCAGTGTGCATGCTAGGAGTGCACCTACCAGCCAATGGACCACATGTGAGCCCCCTCCCATGACATGCAGGTATTGTATGAGCAGGTGTGTATGTGGCTCTGTTGTCATATCTCCCCAGGCCGTCGACAAAATCCGCTGTATAGCAGCGTATAGGAGGAATTGTCCAGCTGGGATACCAGTTTCCGTAGCCAAGGAGTCAAAAGTTAAAAGAGTGCCCTCCTCATACAAATCTCCTATCGTTTCTATGCCTGCCTCGTGCCAGGTTGTCAGCTCCGTGTCGGTCACTTTCTCCTTGCCTCTCGGAGTTCCTGTTAGCGGTGTCGATGGGGCATAAGGGGGCGTGCCCCGTGTCAATTGAAGACTCCGTCGATAACACCTGTGAGCTAATTCCACATATAACTGAGGCGGGCGGGGAGGGCGAGTAATAGGGTGAAATAAATAATATAACTGTGATTGCGTCCACGCTGGGGAGACCGCAGCGGTGTCTTCTAGATTCTTACCGCTCATCCACCCTGCCACCCACTGCAGCTGGGACGCTAGGTAGTAGAGTTCCATATTTGGAACTGCCAGTCCACCACTGCTTGTCGGTGCGTACAGCTTCCACAGTGCTATTCTGGGCCTGCCCTTGTTCCAAATTAAGCCACGAAATACACTCTCTAGTTCTTTAAGTATCTTGACCGGAACATACACAGGGAGGTTTGAAAAATAATATAACAATCGTGGCAGTATTATCATCTTTGTTAAAGTGACACGTCCCGTGACACTCAACGGGAGGGTTCTCCAGAACTGCACCTGCGCCTTAATTGCAGTAATGGCTCTCAGCAAATTGCCGTCAAGGATGTCAGTAGGGGATCTATACACGTAAATGCCTAAATATCGGAACGTGGTTGGGTACCAGGTCAGAGTGGTGCCATTTATAGTTATGTCCGTTATGGCCACAGTGTCTCGAAACGAGTATACTCCCGATTTAGACCAATTCCCACGGAGCCCAGATATCTTCTCAAATTTTCGGAAAATGTCAGCTATGCTTGGGGGTACATGCTGCAAATCCCTTATGTACAATAATAAATCGTCTGCGTATAAAGAGACTGTATGTAGTCCATCTCCCAGTGGTATACCCCAGTTCACGCCGCTTTCTCGAAGAAGTACCGCTAGGGGCTCCATTACGAGCGAGAAGAGTAGTGGGGACAGCGGACATCCTTGTCGCGTCCCACGCTTTACGCGTAGTGCTCCCGAGAGTAGCTTGCCTGTTTTAACCCGGACCGTGGGGCGTTAGTATAGGAGCCGCACCATATGAATGTAGCCGTCTCCTAGGTCATATTTACGCAGTACTGCGGCAAGATATGGCCACTCCAGGGAGTCAAAGGCCTTCTCCAAATCGAGTACCAGACAACCAGACCTTGGCCAATTAGCGGACGCGTATTTTTGTACCCTAAAGAGTCTACGTATATTCAGGGACGTGCACCTAGTAGGAACGAACCCGTTTTGATCAGGGTGTATTAATGTCTTTACTAACGGGGCAATGCGTTTGGCCAGCAGAGATGCAAATATTTTGTAATCAGTGTTTAGAAGCGCTAGCGGGCGGTAAGAACCAAGAAGTTCAGGGTCTCTGCTAGGTTTCAACAGGGAAACTAGCAGCGCTTCGTTCTGCGTGGCCGCGAGAGCAGAATCCTCAATGACGGCTTTATATAAAGTCAGTAACTGTGGTATCAGGGTGTCCGAATATGCCTTATAAAACTCTACTGGGAGGCCGTCAGGGCCCGGCGACTTGCCATTTGACAACGAGAATATGCTCTCCCTGATTTCCTCTGGCGATATAGATTCATTAAGGTCCTCGACTTGTTCCGGAGTGGGCTGCGGCAATGTTAGGCCTTCGAGGAAGGCTTGGACATCAGGGAGCGTAGCTTGAAGTTGGGAGTTATATAACGTCTTGTAGTGAGATGTAAATGCGTCGTGTATGTCTGCTTGAGTGTATACTGTTGTGCCCTGTGCTGTACGTATGGACGTAACCGGCGAGGTTGCCACCTCCTGGTGAATCAGCCACGAGAGTAGTTTGCCCGCCTTGTCACCCTGCTGGTGCGTCCTAGCAGAATGCGCCGCATAATTTAAACAGCGCAGTCTGTCCAGTAATCGAGAATGTTCTTCTCTATCGTCAGCTAAGGAGTTGGCGGTCCCACCAGTTTCCCCGCGCTCACCCATGAGCAATCTCGACTCTACGTTAGTTAGGTCCCTTTCTAGCTGTCTTCGCATTCCTACTTGTGTCCCCAAGCAATGACCCCTCATCACCACCTTAAATGCATCCCATTCCAGTTGCGGTGAGGAAGCCGTACCAGTGTTTTCGTCAAAATATTGAGCTGCGGCGGTAGCTAGTGAGTTTCGAAAGTGCGCATCTAATAAGGTATCAGGTTGCAACCTCCAAGTGGGGACTGGCGGCCTGAAAGGGTCCCACCCCAAATCCAGTACATGGGGGTTGAGGTCCGAATGTGTCCGCCCGAAGTAGTGTGTCGCAGTGACATTCGGTAGCAGGGCACTTGGGATCATAAAGCGGTCTAGGCGTACGTGTAGCCTGTGCGCTCCCAAGTAGTAGGAATATACCTTGTCTATCGGGTTCCAATTCCTCCATGCATCTGCCAATCGCCACTGCACCGCCCAGCTTTGGAGCGCTCTCATTGCATTAGTCACATTTGTGCCCGCAAGGGGGGGGAACGAGCGATCCAGGGCAACATCTAACACACTATTGTAGTCCCCTCCTAGTATCATGGGTGTGTCATGCCAAGGCGCCAGTATTTGTGAAATGTTATCTAGGAAGACCCCCTGCTCTGTGTTGGGGGCGTAGAGCGACGCAATCAAAATTGACCTGCCGTCCAATGTGCCCTTCACCACCACATATCTACCCTCCGCATCTATTTTGGTATCAGTGACTTTAAAGGGAAGCCCTGGTCTGACCCATATTAAAACCCCCCGTGCAAACGCTGAGTAACCCGTGGCGTATAGCTGTCCCCTCCAGCGCCGGTGTAAATGTACTAATTCAGATCTGGGCAAGTGCGTCTCCTGGAGAAGAGCAATTTGTATGTGGTGTCTCTTGAGATATGAATAAATCAGGTATCGCCGTGACGGGGTGTGTATTCCTCTCACGTTCCATGTTCCTATTTTAACTGACGACATGATACTCAGAAAATATTACCAGGGAGAAAACAAACGAAGAAGTCCCTATTGAACTAGTCATCTCAATCAACAGGGACAATAGCACTGTTAGCGCTTCGATGGTGAAGTTGCTGCACTTCATGCACCAGCTTATAAGGAATGGCGTTCTGAACAAAAATACGTATAGGAATAATTCCAAAAGGGCGTACATGCAACGAGCAGCCGTCCAAACTATGCATAAGAGCAACATTCTATCAGTGTCTAGGGGGGTGAGCTATACACTGTGCTATGAGCAAAGAGTTTTGTGGTCTTTGTTTCAGCGGTTCGAGAAGTTCCCTGGCTACTGGCTAGCTGTAATAAGGCAGAGGCTGGGGATTACTCTGTAATTATATGCAAATGACGACAGATGAATATAGAAAATATAACTAGTATCAATGTCCTGCAACCATCTCGCTAACCCTGTCACTTCATCAACCATCCCACCCCAGGTACACAGCGTCTCAGAGACATGCATCAGTAGTTATTGCTCTGTGCGGCCCGATGATTAGCAGGGAATACTTGCTTGCTCGATCCACCCTCAGGCCTTGCATCTCGCCTTAAAAGACTGCGCTGCACACATTATATAATGCCTCCAGCTGTTTGTGGGGTGACATTAGGCAATTCACATGAGTCCTGCGAGGCTGGCACGTCATCAAACAAGTCTTCATCACTGGCCTGTTCTCGGTGGCTTGATGTGGAGGCGATTTCCTCCACTGTAGAACCGTTGAGGTCTGCCACTGCCTGGAGGGCCTCGCGCCGTCCATTAAGTACTTGGTCTTTGTCTGGGCCTACGTGGTGGGCGCTCTGCCACTGCGCCCGTCTTCGCTCTGCTCTGCAACGACGGGAAGGCGCGCCACGCGTCTGCGCCCTCTTGCCAGCAGCCGACTCCCCAGGGCCTGTGGGGGCGAATGTGTCTATCCAGTCCCCTGCCGATTCCGGAGTAGTGAAGAAGTGTGTTTTCCCATTCGCAACCACTCTCAGCCGAGCTGGAAACAATAGCGAGTATTTGAGGTTCTGTTGGCGGAGACGTCTCTTAACTGCCATG
Source organism: Calotriton arnoldi (assembly GCA_963921515.1). Lineage (NCBI taxonomy): Eukaryota > Metazoa > Chordata > Amphibia > Caudata > Salamandridae > Calotriton > Calotriton arnoldi. The sequence continues at coordinate 945,840 of CAWUFW010005435.1, read as the reverse complement.
AATGAAAATCTCTGCTTCTGGACCTGTATTGTGTAATCCGGGAAGAACATTGTCTTGTGGTTGTCTACTTGAATGTCTTGTAGCTTCCTTGCTTCCTGCAGGATTACGTCCCTGTCTCTGTAATTGAGCAGTCGGATTAGGAATGGCCTCGGATTTGAGCCTGCGGGCAGGGGTCGCGTTGGTACTCTATGTGCACGTTCCACCACGAAAGAGGATGAAAGGGCCCCTTCAGGCAGCAGCGAGCGCAGCCAGGCTTCAGCATACGTAGCTGGATCTCTTCCTTCCCTCCCCTCCGGCAGGCCCACGACGCGAACATTGTTTCGGCGTGCCCGCCCTTTGGCCTCTTCGACTTTGTCCTCGAGAAATTCCACTCTGTTGAGCAGGTTTTGCACATGTTTGTCTGCCGCTGCCACCTGAGGAGTGACATCAGCAATGGCGGCCTCCATCGAGGCAGTGCGGTCCACTAGTTTTCTATGATCAGCACGCAGGTGGGTAATGTCTATTGTCACTTTATCTATTTTATTTTCGAGAGAAGTGCGGATTTGGTTGAGCGTTTCTCCCAGCTTCTCTACTGCCGCAAGTACCGCGTCTAACTTGTTGGAGGTCAGGTCATTGTGGGTTTGCTCCGCCATTTTACCTGGCTTATTCTTTGATAACAGGGGTGGTGCCAGGATGCTGCCTGCTCCTATCTTTGCGCGTGTACCCTGAGACATTGCGCACGGGCCACGTGCACTTAATTGTCACAAGCTTGCGAGTGCGCGCTTACCCCCCATCTCTCAGACACCAACTCACGGCGGTGGTCCTGCGCACCGAGCGGGACAGTGTTCAATGGAGCGGTAACAGTTTCTTAATGCGACCTGGCCGACAGAGTACAACCACAGCCCAGCACAATGGGGCGCCGCCGGTCCGCAGATGCTCCCCTGACCTCAAGGAGCAGCAGAGCACGCAGTATGCGACAGGGCGCACACGCAGCCTCCCATACAGCAGGTGTGTCCAGCCCCAGTTCACTGATGTAGTCTGGACATTGATCTGGTGCCCAGTGGGTGGGCCCAACAGTCGCAGCTCAGCTCCTGGAGCAAGGTAAATAGATTGGACAGGGGGCGGAGGGGGGCCACCTCAGGAACCACAGTGCAGCCGCACCTTCCAGATCACACCCCTATCCGGTCGCCGTGTCACTCACCGCCACCTGCGCGGTACCTGTGGATCTGACGAGTCTGGTCCGCAGCAGCTCTCCCGCACCGTGTCTCCCCGGGGTCTCGGCTCTTGAGCTCATTCCTCTGGGCCTTTGCTGGCCCCTTATGTGTCCGCCCTTCCGGCGTCGAAGCTCCGACGCGAGGGTCTGTGTCCTCCGGTGGCCTCGCCGATGGGGAGGGTTGTCGGTTGGTCTGGGCCTCAGGATCGGGGAGGCGGTGCCGAAGCGCTCCCCCCCCCCCGCTTGGCGGTACAGGGGTCTCAGTGCGCCACAGGCTGCCGCTTATGTAGGATTACCGCAACTCCCCGGGCCAACACCCCGCCGAAGCAAGTGCTGCGGCTTCATATGGGGGCCCGACTCCGGACCCACCTAGGCTGCGCCCCCGGTCCGCTGCGGGCGTTTCTGGTGGCACTCAGGGTCGGGCATCTCGAAGCAGGGCGAGGGCCCCGAACGGTTCCAGGTCTGCTTCAGAACCTCGGCACACGCCCTGATGTCGCAGCGGCAGACTGCAGGTCCTGCGATACAGTCGCGGGGGAAATACCTCGTCGCGGCGAGTGCATCCGCCGATGCAGCCTAGTTGGCAGTGGTCGTCCCCGGGCTCACGTGGATCGCGCGCCGCGGGTCCGCCCAGCGGTGCGCAGGGTCAGGAGCCGCGATGCAGGGTAGGATCACCAATAATCACCAGGCGCACCCCGGAGCCTCAGCCCATGCCCGGGCGCTGCGTCTATGAATCCCAGCCTCTGCAACGTAATTGTGCCGGAGAATTAAGGCCAGTGCAGGGAGTCTCCGACAGAGCTCTAATCGAGCACGTCTTGCTCCATTGCTGGCTTAGCCACGCCTCCCCCCCTTTCCCCCTCTATGCTCCATTTTCTCGTCCCCTTCTTAATGTTCTTCCGTTGAGACCTAGCTATTTGGCCGATGCCCGGTGGAGCTACCTGATAGCTATAGAGGAGATGGGCTGTGGACTTCCCCCTCGGCCGTCACCTACCCAGCCGGACTTTGGGCAGACTCTCCCTCGTCTCTCCATCCTATTTCCCTCCTACCACTTTACCCTACACCCTCTCCCTTCTAAGCTCCTTTTATCTCGTCTTTACGCTCTTGAAATGTTTTTCTAGTAACTGATGTAACTGGTAACTGATGTAATTTTGTAACTTTGTGGAACCTTATGTAAAGCGCTGTGATACCTCCGGGTCTAGCCAGCGCTATATAAAACTCAAATAAATAAATAAAATAAAAAATAGAAGAAATGTGTTTTCTAGCACAGAAAGGGTGTTTTTTACATTTATATCCTTAACTATATAATTATTATTCTCTTATTATACTACAGACAAGCAAACAGTATAGTCCAGTGTTTCACTGTTTTCAATAAGCATTTGACTGTTTTAAAAAACACCCTTTGAAGCTAACTACACCCAAAAAAGCATGCAATTTAAGGGAACAGAAATGCCTCTGATGTATAAAGAGGATAAAGATGTTAGAAAAGATAAGAAACGTTTGAAATTCAGTGACAGATAGAGGTATGAATCAAAAGCTGATGTAAATGTATGGGAGGACACTCATCTGAAACCTGAGAAGGAAACAGAAGCTTTAGCTTCTGTCCCAGCTGGAGCATTATATGATGCTTTCATGGTGACATCAGCTGCATTTATAATCACAGTCTTTATGTAGATCCTTAGTGGTGTTTGGCATTAAAGATTTGAATAATGTCAGCCTCTGAGGCCAGGAATATCACTGGATTCTTTTCTTGCCAAGAACATAGATAAGTAAGGAGAGAACAGGTTACATTCTTCCACAATTGATCACCATTTACGTTCGACTTCCATAAGCAGATACAAATTTAGCTGCACAAAGCCTGACTTTAGTGAGTTATAACTCGGTCCCTTCCCACATCTGTTTTCCAACCGAGGAAGCAGGATGACTCAACTTGGCGTGTTTGCAGAAGTATTTCACATTTCCTTACTGGGTTGTCCTAGTGGTGAATGAAACACCCCTAATCCTGCTGCTGACTGAGTTAGCTGAAGCCTCCCTCATATGTGTGTGGTACAGGTAGTGAATGTGTTGAAAAGGCACGCGGAGGGAGCAGGAGGGCTGATTTACTCTCAAATGTATCTGTGAAAATGGAATGAGAGATTAAAGTGTGAGTACTCCTGTTTAAGATTAAGATTAAGGAGACTCTTTTAGGTTGGTAGGTGCTAATAAATCAGCACTTAATTTGAGCCGGTGGTTTCCAGTGCTGGGCACTAGCACTTAATTGCCAGTACTGGCATTTAACTGCCCGAACCTGCACTTATAACAGCTGCCACATGGTGTTGATGTTTGTGTATTTAAAGATGAACAAAAACCAGTTGTTTGCTAATTCAATATACAATTAAAATAACTAATACCTGCCACCCAAGACATTCTTAAAGCTTTGGTGTCCTCGAGCAGTCTGAATTGTCACACTTGTAGCAGCGTGATAGCTACTAGTTATGGAAGTATGTGTGCTGCAAACTGCGGTGACCTCCTGACGAGGACCCCTGCACTTATTTTTCTTACAAATTAAGCACTGTAATAAATGTGGTCAGTCATTCACATCACTCTCTATTCTTCACTTAAATAAATGTGCAATGATTTGAAACACAAAGGGCACGGAGTACTAACATTGCATCTTGCGATTCAGAAATTACTAAAAGTACTGACCCGCAATTACCAATCACATATCCACAGTTACAAAGCATCACCATTGCCAATTTGTGATTCCATATGATTTGCATGTGCAAAAAGTACCACTTTTCAACTTGTGATCCATTTTTTCATTGCAGATTGAGAATGAGGGGACGGATGTACAGAGAATAGGAATAGCGATTTCCAAATAGCAATTTCATCCGAACCGATATTTGGAAATCGCTATTCCTTATCTATGAAACCTTTTGTTTCATTAGCGATTCCAAGTGGGTTTCAAATCGACCTACCTCATGAATATTAATAAGGTAGGTCGCAGTTTGAGACCCATTAAAAATTGCCACCATCACAGGGATGGTGGTCTGCTGAGGTCAGTGGACCACCACGTCTGTGATTGCCTTTGAATAAAGTTTTTTTTTTGTTGGAATGCAACCCGTTTCCCTTATAGGAAAACGAGATACGTTTCAATAATATAAAATGAAATGTTTTGTTTCATTTATTAAGTTCAGGCAGTGGTCCGTTGGACCACTGCCTGATCTTAAAAAATGTTTCCCCAACCTTTATAAAGGGGAAGGGGTCCCAACGGGACCCCTTCCAATTTGTGAATGCATTACCACCAACTTTGAGTTGGTGGTAAAGTTCAAATGTTTTGCGACTACACTTTGGTCACAAAACATTTGTACATACCAATGCGATTCGGCATTTGAAAGGGACTCCCTAAACACGCCGCCTTCCAAATACCGAATCGCAAAACCCAAATTGCGATTTGGTACCAAGTTACTTAATCACAATTTGAGCTCGGACATTCCCAAAAAGCATTTTCCAGTCGCAAACAGGACGATTATGCGATTCAGCCTGTTTGCGACTTGAAAAGTACTTTGTACATATGGCCTTAGGTGTCGCAAATTGCAAATTTCGAGGAGACAGTAACTGATGAAATCACAATTGGGAAATACAGCCCCAAGAGCAAATTGCTGGCCAGGATATCCCAGAAAAGAGGTGCAAAGGAACAAGAGAAACCAAAGAACGATTTACAAGCCAAGAGCCAGAGAAATGTGGCAGTAGGAGGAAGCAGAAATTGTTTAACATTGAGGGGTCTATTTGCAAGAGATGGCGCACCGCTGTTTTGCCGCAGCTGTGCGCCAAATGTCATGTTAGCATCGTATTTACAATACGGTGCTCCATTGAGTTAGGAAGAGGCCGGCTTCGTAAAAACTGACGCTGTTCTGTGCGCTGTGTTATTAACAAATTTCACACTAATGCTGCAAAAGTGATGTTTGGCCAATTCGCGTCTAGATAATAGACGCTAGCCATCCTAGAGTCACTTTTGTGCGCCTAGCGGGGAAAAAAAACGCTGCTACGTGTGAAAAAGAAAGTTACACTTACCTGAAAGGAGCAATTGAGTGGTCAGGAGTGAGCACAGCCCACAACAACAACCCCAGCAACCCCAGTACCAGCCAGGATGACCAGCCAGAGTCCCAGAGGAAGAGGTAGAGGAAGTGCAAGTTCAGTCAGGAGGAGAATGAGAGCTTGATCATGGAGGAGACGGAGCACCAACAACAGTTCTTCGTCAACTCCAAAGTGTCATTTGGGAGGAAAAAGACCATATGGCAGACCATAGTGGACAAGGTGAACAGTGTTATCGAAGTCAAGAGGACAGTGAGTGACTGTAAAAAGCATTGGCATGATTGCAAGCACAGGACAAAAGAGAAACTTGCAACCAATCTCAAGGCAGCATTGCAGACCGCCGGTGGTAATCCAGCGCCCCAGGAGGAGCTTGATCCCTTGGAGGAGCAGGTGTCCGCTGTCATCTCTGAGGAGTCGGTGGTTGGAGTTGCCTGAAAGGACAGTGCTGGCTATGACGAACTACAACAGCAACAGGGTAAGTTGCAACAAGGGTCAATGTGGGTAACTACGTAATGTTGTGCAGTGAAGGCAGCTATGTCCCAGCACTCTGGGGCACTGTCTGCAGGCCAAAGGGTCGGATGCTGGCTCATCTATGGTTGAATATGACATCAATGGAAGGCTCATGGGCATTTTGATAATATGTTGGTGCAGGGCACCACCTCAAGCCTTCTAGCTGTGCTATCCTACGTCAAAAGAAAAGGCAGGAATGAGCCGCATCTACAAGATACGGCACATTCCTGTCCTTTCTGCCAGCGCCGGCGCACAAACAGCAGACGTCCGCCAAAGCAGGCAGCCCTGCACCATGGTACAAGGGTACCTGTGTTGGTGCTAGCCAGCTGATTGTGCACCAGTATAGAGGAAAGCACAGGGATGCGTTGTATTGTTGTAACCACAGCACAACCCTGCACTTTCCTAATCACACAGCTTGGCGCAGCAAGATGGTTTGCGGCACTGCACTGCACTGCACCACATTTCTATGAAATATGCCCCTCTGTCTTACCTGGTCCCATGCACTTTAACCGAGGCTGCAAATCCATAGCATAGAATTGGTTTCTCAGAGGAGAAACAACACACCTGAGGGGTGGGGGATATGTGGGCCATGGGTTGTACCGACACATAGGGACATTTTAAGAGCCACGTCCATAGTAGCCTAGATTAAACTACATTGTACGCAGCTGTCCTGACATGCAGACTCAGAGCACACAGGTGTCAGCTGCCATGGTAGGGACCAACTGAACTCCTCTTATCTACTAAATATGACTGGGTGTGTGGGTGCATGCAAGTGATGTACACCGAAGGACCATGGGGCAAATTTACAGTGAAATGGTGCAGCAAGTCGATGCAAACAAATCTGCTGCGCCGAGCTGCGTCATTGCAATAATGCAGGGATGGGTTGTATTTACAGGAATACATGCCACCCCTGTGCTCACCCCTGCGCCAGTGCAAAAAGAACAGCCGTGCAGCAATGCAGGCACCCTTGCACCATGGGGCAAGGGTGCCTACGTTGGTGCTGGGCTGTTTTTTTTTGCACCGGCGAAGGGGTGAGCACAGGGTTAGCACATATTCATGTAAATACAGCCCATCCCTGCATGCACATAAACAATCAACAATGGCGTTTTGCTCCTTCTATGTGTGCTGCAAAATGCAGCACACATAGAAAGAGCAAAAACTGAGGGGAAAAAAGATTTATCTTTGTTGGCCCACTCTAAAGTCTCATTTTGAAAGGCATTATTATTTGGTGCTGCATCAGATTTATGTGTACTTGCAAATCTGGGGCAGTGCCAAACAGCAATGGGTGTTGCGTGGAACACCTACACCAACACACATTGCATGCCCCTTTGACGCAGAAATCTGTGTCAAAGGGGACGATATTTACAGGGTGGCATTAGGCCATGCAAAGTGGCTTAGCGCTGCCTTGTAAACATGGAGCAGGGCATTGCGCGAAAGGAGTGGTGTAAGAAGTGACACTCTGGTGGTGCAATACCCCTGTAAATATGCCCCCATGTGTGTCAAAATAAATTATGGTGTGTGGCTCCTCCTAGTGCAGTGCATAGTAGGTGCTTGTTGTGCACGTCGAACTGCCACTCTTTCTGACTAGGGAGACTTTGCTTTGCAAGGAGGTGAGAAGGGACAAGTGCACTTCAAGGTACCCTTACAAATACACATGCACTGCAGTATCTGACTGGGTCACACTTGTGTAGCAGCTGGTTAGGGATGACAGACAACAGCCCATTGTGGTAATACATTCTACATGTCATATGGACCTGGGTAAAGATGTAATATGTGTCACGAGGGGATATGACCCAAAATTGTTCACTGTGCCACATCTACAAGTCAGACCATGTCATACAGGGAACTGTCAAGGGATAGGGAGAACTATTCAGTCACCACAAAGGACACGAGTCAGGGAAGGTCAGAGCCTGAGGTGGATGGGCCCAGTTTTCTTAGCAAACTGGGGGGGGGGGCATATTTACAAGGGCATTGTGCCACCAGAGAGTCACTTTTTAGGATGGTCCGGTGGCACAATGCCCTGCTCCACACTTACAAACTGGCTTTAAGCCACTTTGTAAATAACTTACTCTTTCACACAGGTATCTGCGTGAAAGGAGCGTGCAATGGCTGTTGTTGTGGGCATTCCACCACAACACCCATTGCTTTTTGACACTGTCCCAGATTTGCAAGGATCTGTTAATCTGAGGCAGCGTCTGAAAAGCAGGCGGTAAATTGGCACAACGAGCGTTTGTGCTCGTTCTATGTGTGCTGAATTCTTAGAAGGAGCTAAACATCTTTAATGATCCCTTCCTGCACATAAACTATCAGCTCTGCAACACAGACGCCCTTGTACCATGGCACTAGGGTGTCTGTGTTGGCGCTCAGCAGTTTTTTTCAGCGCCAGCAGAAGGGAATGCACAGGGGTGCACTGTATTCTTGTGAATATGGGGCATCCCTGTTCTTTTGAAATGACGCAGCATGGCACTGCTAAATTGCTTGCAGGGCTGTGTTGTGCTGTTTCTATGAATGTGAATATGCCTCTTAGTAGGTACATGTCACCATTCCCAGCACTACTACCATGTGGGGTGCTGCCTGACAAATATCACTCTATAACAGCCTGCCGTGTCAGTCCATTGGATATGGTCACGCATAATGTAGGTGTCGTAGGCACATGAGAGTCAATGTATGATCAGGATGCCATCACTGTGTGGCAGTAAGTTGGCTGCCAGGACCACATTGGGAACAGCTAGAGGAGGCATGTACACATGCAAGTGCATGGGTCTGATTAAAATGATGTGTGATACCCTGCAGATAACTAACTCTGGTCCTGATGAAATGGGTTGAACGGAGTTAGCTACTAAACTGCACCCACAAATGCTTTGATAAAGCAACTTTACATGCTAAAAAGCATATAACCAATTCACAATAGTGAACTTTGAAAATGAAAACTATTAGGCAATGAGAGAGGTAACGACTAGTGGAACTGCAGCTTGATGTAATAATTTCAATGCTTTTGCATTTGACTCGTGAGGGACACCTAGTAACGACTAGTTGAACTGCAGCTCTTTATAGAATTATTTTTATATTGGATTCTATAATATTCACTGCCCACTGCTAATCTCGTCCCATAATGCTTTGCAGCGCCTTTGGTTGGGATTGTATTTTTGCCCATAACTGTGCTTGGGGTGGTCCTAAGAGGATGGGACCACCACTGAATCGTTCAGCAAGATGTGCTCTTTGTTTTCAAGGCATCTGCTTGGTTCTCTCCCTAGGTTAGGGAGGATCCCAAAATCATCACCTCTCTCACTGCTTGCTAAATTTTCATTTTGTGAAATGACTATATGCATTTTAGCATGTAAAGACAGAGATACTTGTTATTTTGCAAAAAGTATATCAGGTTGCTGTTTTATTAATTGGGAGTCCGGGAATTCCGCGTAGCGCAAATTACGCCCACCCTTAATCGTAATCTGACTAGTATGACAGGGCTCAGCCACTCAGAGTAGGCACACAGTGGTAGTGAGAACAATGCTGAGATATAGTCATCTGAAAGGGAAATACAGTGCAACTTGCAATCCATATGCTTGTGTAACAGGTGTCCTATGCGTCAATGAGGAACTGAAAATGAAATGTATTGCACCTTGGTTGTCAACTGGATTACTCATGTCAACATCTAAGAGAGATCAGCAATAGGATTTCTCCATCTCGTTGCAGAGGATGAACCCTCACCTCCTGGCCAGCACGCTGTCCCAGACTTCAGCAATGATGGGGATGATGACAATCTGCAAACCATCAACCAGGACACCCTCCAAGAACTCCTGACTCCATCAGGACACCATCTCCGGACACGGGGAGGGTCAACAGCATTGTGAGGTCTCCAAATCTCCCACCTACCAACCAACAGGCACCACCTGTCACCCCACCCAGACCCCTGGACTCCAAGGACCCACAGATTACCTTCCAACGTACTGCGGTAGGAGTCCAGCGGGAGTTGTTAGAGCAGGTGTTGGCAGGGATGGAGACCATGGCGGCCACCCTAGAGGCAGTCCATGGGTGCCTCAGTCCCAATAGGGACAACACTGCTGGCATCAGAGGCACCTACTCTCTGCTCCGTGGCCTGCAGCAGTCCCTGGCTGACATCGCTTGTGTCATGAGGCAGAGGCATGTACAAATGCCCTGCCAAGGTGGCACCAGCAAGGTGGCAATCAGAACCATCTTGGAGTCCATGGAGCGAAAATACAACTCCCACTTTGCTGCCATGGCTGCCTACCTCTGCAACTTTGCTGCTGTGTTGCAAAACCAGCAGATCCTCCTCGCTGCTGTGCTGTCTCATGTGTTGGCACAGATGACTGCTGCTGCATGCGCGTGATCCACATCTTCCGCAGCTGATGTGTGTGTGCCTCCCTCGGCTGCCGCACCTACAATAATCCCTCACGGGAGTCACCGCACACATCAGAGGAGGAAGATGTGGATGGTACCTCTTTCCTACAAAAAGTGTCCGATAGCATTCATCTGTGCCAAATACCCAGTTTCTCCTTTGCCCAGTGCTTATGAACATGCTAGAAAATTCAGCTGCCACTGTCCTCATTTTGATTTTGCCCTGTACACCATGACCATTCGTGGACTGTCAATGTGGCCTATCCTCTCTAATGACATTGTGGTCATCCTCCTCACTGAAGCACTCTTTTCCTCCACATGTCCCATGACATGTTCCCCACATGGACTCTGTCTGGGCATCCACTGGCTCAAAACATCTTTTGGGGTTGTTGTCCAATGAACTTTACCTGTGAGCCTCTTCATCATTTGCACATGTAAATAAATGCACTTAGTACTCCCTGTATTGTGTCTTTTTGTTGGAGTGCTCCCCTCTGACATACATTGGGCCTCTCATACAAGAGGCATGTACAATGGGAGTCTTATATGTAAGGACAGCTCCAGTGGCAATGGCCTCAAAAACACCTCCATGAGACAGCATGCGGGATTTGCTATGCATTCAGAGGTATGTAGTCAGGCAAGCCAGTGCAGAACACTGCGTAGCCATAGTGGACATCAAGGAGCCATACCTTTTACATAGGAAATGCTGTTCAATACCAGTGATATGTATTTTTCCACATTCACAGCTTAGCTAAGCAGTGTAAGCAATGGCAGGCCTCATTAATGCCTCATTAATGCCTGACTACCCAGGGGAGGTATGCCAAGGTGGATCATCCACACATCACTATGGGGCTTATTTACAAGGCCCTTGCGCGGCCGGTGCATCACTTTTGATAATGTAAGAAGTGACATCCCAGTAGTGCAAATGGCTTGTAAATAAGCCCCTTTATGTGTAACATACGTTCTGTAATGGTCCATCACAACTGTACCTGGCAAATGCTTGCTGTGAAATAAGCATAGTTGCTTCCACACTTTCATGGAGTAGCCCTGGAGCACACGTTCCCCACTGGCAACCTTGGCAGGCAAGTAATGGGTAACCAGCCACAGGAAGCTGCCAAACTCCTGGTCACTCATGGTGTGAGGCCTACTCTTCCCAGGCATGATACCACCCAAATATGAAAACCCAAACAAAACTTAACACCCCAAAAACCCCTATGACAAAAATACCCCAGAAGACAAACACCCGACAGCACACAAGACAATACACAACAATAGACAACTAAACAGCACAAAAAGGACTTGAGGTACACGAAAGGGACAGCAGACACAATGAACCAGCTTCCAAACACACCAAAACACTCTCCAGCACAGCCAAAACACAACTACTCCCAAGCTCAGACAGTAAAACTGTGACTTAAAGTGAAAATGGAAGTAACTTCACAGTTCCTGGTTTGCAGCATGCAGGATCACGACATCACTTCCCTTTATCCATAACATCACTTACTGGGCGGATGCGTCACGTTTTCAGCCGATGCGTCGTTTATTTATGCTACCAGTCAATGCGTCGATTTCACACAAGGCCTGACAAGGCACCCTGCGGTTATTTTGACGCATCGACTGGAAAGAGTCATTTTCGGCTGACTCGGTGGCTGCAAAAATCACGCTTTAGGCTCATGCGTCTGTTTTTTTTTGGGTGCAATAGGGCAAATGTGTGTGTTTTTTGGTCTACTGGGATGTGCAATGCATGTAATAATGTACAGGGATTGCAGTGTTGGGTGTGATAATAGAGTTGACCTCTTTAATGTCTTTACATGTGTTTACTATGTATGTTGACAGTGTACATATGTGTATGTTAATGCTGTTCCGGGATCATTCTACTCATAGAGCCCAAACACTCTGGTAGCACAAGGGCGCACCTTACAAGAGGTGCCCCGTGTGCTAAATTAGTCTTAGCACCCATTGACATTGCATTAGCTTCACCAGGAATGCAGCAAACTAGCACTGCCATGAGGTCAGTGGACCCACATCTACAGCAGCGCAGCCTAGTGCCAAACAGTGCCGTGTCCCACAGTGGAGGCATCTGGCTGTGGGGAAACTTGGGAGGGTTATATTTTTCATTGCAGGCGAGTTCAGCGATTGGCTGTACCCACCTGGAAGGGGATGTATGGATGGCGCCATATGATTGTTTGAGTATAGGTCATTCATATTCAAGGGTCATACCCCACAGGAAAGTGACAGTGTCATAATTTGTGGCCAACATGATTCTCACTCACGCTGATGGTGCATGCCTTGCCGTGACCTCCTACATATTGCTGGCAGTAAGGCTGCGTAAATCACACCATACCTACACTCTGCATCAAGGTGGTGTTGCTTGTGCATAGCAGTCGGTGTTCACATGCAACACTGTTGCACTGACAAAGATTAGATGTAGCATTTGTATGTGAGATATGAGATCTCCTAATGGATATTATCTGTGGATATAGTTTTTTTTATGTAGCATATATAGACTGTATGTTTGGGACTGCATTCCCATGCACATACTATGTGAAACATTTCACAGTCATCATACTATGAGTTGACTCTACTATCATCCACAAGTATGAGACCTTACAAATGGCTAACTGTAGGAGATGCACACAGTCATTGCACACTATCTACATTACCACACCATGTTAATGGTGGCTGCCAATGGAGGACTTTTTGCTACAGGTAGTTGCCAATCACACTATTTTGTTTGTACCAGATGATGTTCGATGCTGTTTGTTACACACAGCCACATCCATTCCATTTTCTGTGTGGTAATTAGTAGCAGGTGTAACGTGAATGTTTTGATGTTTACTGTAACCATGGAATCAAAATACATACACATTTATTTACAAATATGTACATATTTATATCTGTCATAATTTTGTGACATCATGGATATCACTCATGCTTCTGTGAAGAACTGTGTGGTGGCTTCTGATGGTACTGTTCGATGAGGCTCTTCATCTTCCTCATGTTCATCGTCTGGAGTTTCCTGCTCCTCATTGCCATCAGCCCATGGTACATTTGTCCTTACACAAATATTGTGCAATATGCAGCACACAAGTATGATTTTGCACACCACTGGTGGAGAGTACAACAATCGGTCCCCAGACATGTCCAGACTCCTGAAGCGGGATTTTAGCACACCGAATGTCCATTTTACTGTGGACCGGGTGCTGCTTAGGAAATGATTGTACCTCCGCTGGGCTTCCGTCTGTGGGTTTTTGAGAGGAGTCATGACCCACGTCTGCAGAGCATATCCTTGGCCAGCTGCAAAGAAAGGAGGATTACAATTAATAAATAGTCATGACAAGGGATGGCCCCACATTCATGTTCATTCTGTTATGTGGCCTGAATGACACCTTGCCTCCTATAAGAGATGTGCTATGACATTGTGTGGCATACATGCAAGTAGGAATTGGAATTGACTGATTATGTGCTACACATACAGGTGTGCTGTCCTCTGTGATTCACTTACTATTTGTCATACTTGTGAGTGCCAAGGCCATGCAGGTGATGATTTTTCACCAGTAAGGAGACTCAAATAGCCATTGAGTAGACATATTTCTCACATTCATCTATTGTGTCCGTTATTGGCCACTATAACCATTCCTGGACTGATACATGTCTGATTTTACAACATGTAGCTGGAGCAGGTGATGTGGCATACTTCAGTCACACATATTTGTCATTGAGAGTTGGAGACAATGTTGTTCATTATGTACTGCCATGGGAAGGATAGTGAGTGGATATCAATGTGGGACATGATAGTGTACACATGGCAGTGCACAGTGTCCATATGTTGACAGTAAACAAGGGGTTTAAGATATGTGTTAATCTTGTGCTGTACAGTGCAACTGGTAGACTACCTACACTACAGTGCCACACTGCTTGTGGGCAGTGTAGGCCATATTTTCCACATAATTCTCTGTCCAGGGTTTTGTGCCTGCACTTGCAGAAACTGTGCAGCATTGTTCTAAGACAGACATGTTATTCCCAAGAAGACTATGTTGATGGATGTCATGGGAGATGTAGTTTGTGCTTGAGGCTGCACCTTGCTGCACAGTCTGGAGCCTTGCAGAACTGACAGAGTGGTTTGTGCCCTACAAAAACATGTGCACATTGGATGTGATGTGTGTATATGATGAGTGATGTAATGCAGCATGGTAGACTTGATCTTGCAAGGTTAATATATGACTATATTTCTCAGTTTCACAGGTCTGGGATACATCACATGCCTCTGACCATGGGATTTACATGTTTGCACACAGACAAGAGACAGGGAATCCCTTCCTTCAACAGGGTGTTTGGACGCAGCATTTCACTCGGTGTTGCATTAGTGAGGCTCTCTGACACTATTGAATGCACACACAGGGCCTCATTTAGCATTTGTTGCCACTGGGCAGCACTGGATGTCACCTGGATGCACAGACCTGCATCCAAACTGAAGGGGTGAAATGTGCCATATTCCTAACATACAGCACATCCATGGTTTGTCCACATACGTACCATCACATGGTAGTGACTAGAGCCAACACCCCCCTTGCACCATGTTGAACTTGTGTCAGCTTAGTGTCCTCAATTAACGTAATGCTTTAAGGGACATATTTCTGCACCAAAAGCAAACAATCTATGCAATTTCCTCCTTTTATATGTCCTGCGGAATGCAGGACACAGTGTGATTGGACATAACGAAGAGACATGTGAATATGTATTCTTATTTCTCCTTCCTTGGGAGGCACACTATTTGCACACAGTCCCAGGGTGCCTGAATACTGAATGTGTGGAAATGTGTGAGATATTAATTGGTGCTGCATAGGAAAGGCGACCACAAGGCCCATGGTACACATATGAATGCTGCACTTTGCTGTGGCTTGCCTTACTGCACACCTATGGGGCCATGCAATGGCATGCAGACAGACTTTGCATTGCCGCATTGATATGATTTGGAGAGCTGCCCCACCAGAGCATCATGACCAGTGATGCTCAATCAGCGCAGTTCACTTGTACATGTGGCCCACAGTGGCATAGGCGGTCTCGACATGTGTGACTTGTAGGATTATGTTGCGCGTATGCCATGTAGTATGACACAAGTATGTAGGCCCACACCAACTACATATGCACTGTATTATTCTGCCCAAGACTAATATGGCAACGCATTCCAACATCATTGACTGTCATGTGGTCTGTCATGTGCTTGAGACGTACTTACCAACCAGTAGGCCATTCCCATATGTCCCATTCTGGAAGCACTCATTGATGGTGGAATGACAGAAGATGAAGGAATCATGAGTACTGCCCGGGTACTTTTCAAGGACATTAATGAAGAGTCCCAAATGGTCCATGATTGCCTGCAGGTTCATCTAATAGGTGTGCTTCCTATTGCGGTACAGGTGTGATGTAACAGCTGGAGACACAGGTTGCATATGTGTGCAGTCCATTGCCCCCGAACACTTTTGGAAATCCTTTAATGGCATAGAAGCCTTGCTTGTTTTCCTGTTGTTGCTGCGTTGTGTTGGAGAAGAAGAGGTACTGGGGGGTGAGGTTTATGATGGCATCCAGGGTGGAGGGGGGAATTTAAGAAGGATGGCTGGGATACTCCTGCCACTCAGGCCGTGGTGGGTTGGAAAATTCCTAATGCCAGCATGTGTAGGACAGCCAGTAGCTTGGCCTGTGGAGGGATGTTGATGCAGAGCTGCAATGTTGTCTGCAGCCTTGGTGCAATCCGGTGTAGGAGGCGGACAATGGACTCCCTCCTGAGCCTGTAATGGGCAATGACCTCCTCCTCCCTGAGGTCAATGAGGGTAATCCTTTGGCGGTATGTCCGTTCCCTTCTCGTGCTCTGCCTACGTGGTGATTGTGGTGGTGGTGATGGTGGAGGTGGTGGTGGTGGTGGTGGTTGATGTCGTCTTGGTGCTCCGAGATGCAGTAGCAGTAGGTCCATGGTGCCGTAGAGCTTGCCAGAGTGACTTTGGTATGTTCTGCTTTTATACCGGTGGCCATGCATCATTTTTACGCCCGCTTTTCCATAGCAGTAAAAATCTGATGCTGTTGGGACTCTGTGCCTTTTTTTCCAAACTAGCATGTTTTCCCAAAATCCTTGTCAATACGGCTGGGTCAGTTTTGTGACTCTTTTTGATAGGGAATACCTACCTTGCATATCATTAGCGAAAAGTGCTGCTACCAGATCTGGCGCTAAAAACAAATAGGTCCTGGAGGTGAAAAAGTGACTCTAAAGGCCTCCAACTTCACTTTGTAAATATGGCGCCTAAACAAAGCTGCTGCAGCATCAAAAACTGACGCTGCAGCGGCGACAGCTCCTTGTGAATATGCCCTTCAATTTGAAATACTTGTCTAGGAAAGTACGGCCAATAATGACAATCGCTTTGGAAAATGTCTTTTAGCTGTGTCTGTGGCTACCAAAAAGGAAAGGCAAGGCAAGGAATCCAGGAGAAAAGCAATGCAGTTGGTGGGACGCACGTGCCACTGATCAGGTTTGCAAGCTTTGGTGCATGACCTCAGTCACGTACCAAAACAAAAGCTTGCAATCAGAAGAGTGAAGCAGCTCCCATTGAATGCAGGCCTGTCACTGAACCACCACCGACCCTCAGGGAGGAAATTAGAGAAATAACTTTTAAGCAAGAGGCTCTGACATGAGACAATAATTATGTAGTAACGAAGGTCCACGCAGGTAGGTTATCTTAAGGTGATTTATTCAAGCAGGTAACAAGTAGTATAACAAGTAGATAGTTAAAAAGGAGAGCCCCACCAGGAGCAGCCTGTGTGCTGCTCAGCCCATGCCTAACTGTCACTTCACCTCTCTGAGTCCCAACATTCCGAGGCTCATCAGACTCCAACATTCTATTGTGATCAGATCACAGGCATTGGCTGAGCAGGAGGTGTAAAATACATTACACTACATATGCAGGATACTACATATCCCTTTTCCTTCCAACAGAAGAACAAATGCAATTTATGATAAAATATAACGAGTGAGAACAAGGGACAAAGAGCTAGGAAGGAACAACGGAGTGACAGAGAGAAAGTCAAGGAACAGAACAAGCAAAGCAGAGCAAAGAGATAGATGGGAGAAGACAAGGAGGAGAAGGTAAAGTGTAAGAAGCAAATAGAAAAAACCCATCCTCAACAACAGCGAAATAGAAAGTAAGAGACAGTGAGACGCAAGCGAGGAAATAAGAAATAGCGAGAGACAGACGTACCAAATGCAACCCCTACGCACACCCACTGGACAGGAAGGCAAGCAAGGAAAGAAGGACAGGGCACGACGGGAACAGAACAGAAGACATACCCAAGCACAAGGAGAAGAGAAGGAAGAGATTCCTCCTGAACAAGGAAGAACGAGAAGAACACTGCAGAAAGGGAAAGACTGAAGACCCAAGAAGAATAACAGCGAAATGCGTATGGAACAGATTCCAAAGATGAAGAGGAAGTGAACATCAATAGGAAATCTGAACCGGAGAAAACAGAGGAAGCGAATGGACACAAACAGTATCACAATACTCCTCCCTATTTCCAAATGGATAATACAAATAAGAATTAAGTGTAGTTATGCGTGTATGAAACAGCAATGTAACATCATAGAAAATACAAAGGAAATACCAGCCAATGGGACTGAGACCCATGGCCGTCCCTCTACTCCTAGGCAGGAGGGTGAGGATCACTGTGAATGGGACAAGAAGCCCATGACGTAGCAGGCCGTGTGAAGTCAACCCCCATGTAGAGGAAAACAGTACTGCCCTGTAAAGATGGGACTGTAACCCATAAGACGCCCTGTGTGAGGGTGACTGTGTAAATGTGAATGGGACTGTGACCCATGAGACGGTGCCCTGTGTAAGGGTACCTGTGTAACTGTAAATGGGACTGTGACCCATGCAACGGTGCCCTGTGTAAGGGTACCTGTGTAACTGTAAATGGGACTGTGACCCATGCAACGGTGCCCTGTGTAAGGGTACCTGTGTAACTGTAAATGGGACTGTGACCCAAGCAACGGAGAAAACTGTATGAAGCCCATGAAGGCACATGTATGTGGGTAAATGGGGCCAGACCCAATCGCATCCCTGTGTAGGGAAGAATATCGTGCAAAAACGTACACATGTAAATAGAACCATGAACCCAATGCAGGTAAGTACCCAGAGTCCATAATGCACGATGTAGCCCAGGTAAGCAATAGTGTAGTTAACAAAGTGGTAATAGTACCCATTGCCATCTGAGTATAGGGAAACGTAAGGTGTAATGAACACATAGTAAATGGACAAATCATCAATGAGTGTGTATGGCATATGAAATGTGAGTTAGCCACAACTACAAAAGGCTACATATCGAATCACAATAACATTTCCTTAGGTAACTGTTAGTTTAATGGTTAATGGTGTGTGTGTGTCATAATCCAGTCACACACCCATGTTCGTAGATAGCAGGGCTAGCAAACAGTAAATCAGTCTTGTTACTCCAACGTAGACTGGCAGCACAATAGATACCACCCGTCAGGCAAAGTTAATTTGATCATGTTCCTCGTTAATGAAACGTTCCAGTAATGACAAAGGAGAATATTCTACCTTAAACCCAAGTCCGCCTAGAGAGGAATGCGGTAATGTGACCTACTTCACCGCACAGCAAGCGGCCAAGGCGTGAACATGCCAGGATTCCCATGCGGACGTGGATTTCCCCATCCAGAGTCCCGATCCAACATACTGTAAACCTGACCAGCAAAGCGCTTGGATCCCACGACGACCTCATACGGCAACAAGTGTACATGGATGGCAGACGATGGGAACCACAGTAGTTAGGCGCATGGATGCCAAACAAAAGATGGCGGCACGCACGGCACGCCACGCCGGATGGTTCACGGCGCGCTGGTGCGCCAAAAAGTGTCATCAAAAGAAATCTTAAGGCGTGAGGGGTAGTGTCGTCATGGAGCATCCACGAGGAGGTGCGCGCGGCAACAAAATGTGAGGTAAGAGGCGGTTGGGAAGACTGACAACCGAACAAACGGTCGCAACGGCCACAAAGATGGCAGTTAGGAGCTTAGCCTGAAGGGAAAGTAGTAGAACCTGAGCAAGGTTGTATGGTACTCACCACAGGCAGAGCACAAATAGAGCTGTACTCCCTCACACACCACAGCCTCACAAAGCGCGATGCGTGTAGAAAAGTAGCGAATCCAAACGAAAGTCAGTCGCAGTAGATCCATCCGTGACAGACACACATTCAGTCAAAACGAATGCGCACCTCTTGACGCATACCTCCCAAGAGAGACTTCTATAAGAAACAGCTACGCAAATCCCACAAGGCGTGCCATTGTAGTTGAACTCTCATAAGGGAAGATAACTGTGGAATGGAGAGAAGAGCCGGCAGTAAACAGTTTAGTAGAAATGAAACCTTTGCGCTGTGACACTTGCTGTTGAAGTGTGTGGGAAGAAGATGTTCTCCCCAAACACGTTGTTCAGCGACATAGTAGAGGTCTTGATGACAAAGTCAATGGTAGAAAAATTCAAAGTCCAAATTACGTAATTTAAACAAAAAAACCACAAAGGTGCACCACTTAACAATAATAAGAAAAAATATAACAATCCATATCCATAATGTAATTTTTGAATTCTTCTTTTATTTGTAATAAACTTGCTTAAAAGACAGCCGACGCGTTTCGTCCAGTAAAGGACTTCTTCAGGGCACAAAGATAGGAAACCGGACACTCCAAACCAGAATCGACGTCGGGGTGTTCACAGTAAGTAGATATGTAGGTCAAGATTACGCGCACTTTTTTAAATATCACAGTGAAGAGTATTTCTTATCACCAATGTAGAAGATCTAAGGTCTGATTACACAGTGTCAGACCTTATCGGTTGCCACACCTCAATCTGGTGGGTTTAAGATCACAGGACAAATACCTGATCAGCCTGAGTATGGCTACAAACGAATCCAAGGAGCTCTCCCTGTAGACACAGTTGTGCTGTGTCAGTGCTAATGTACAAGTCAGTTTACAAGTTGAAATGGGGAATTTCATTGTGGACATAGCCATGGGCCTAGTGCAGGTGAACCCATCCCTGTAAGGGCTGCAAACAGTGCATTTTGGTACTGAGGAGCATTTGGCTGCTCGTGAGAGTGAAGAGGCCTCCAGCCTAAGCAGTATCTCTGTGCTTGAGGTGTCTGGTGCACAGAGCCGGTGTTGTTGTGGTCTTGAAGGGGGATGAGGCTGGGGGTACTGGAAGAGCAGAGGGCATATCTATAGGTAGAAAGAGGAAGAGGCAAAAGGAGTAATCATTTGACCACTGATTTATACAACATTTGAATATTGCATGCTTTTTTGTACTCCCTGTGGTATTCATCATTGGAATCTTGCTAGAACTGACAGCTTTAATGTTTCATTTTCAAGTTCCACCTGTGTACAAATGGAAAGTTAATGTTATATAAAAACTGTGTTCATATGCCATTGCAAACTATGGCGCAGATTTACAATAAACTAACGCAGCGCGGTGCAGCAAGTTATTTTGCTGCGCCACGCTGCGTTAGTTTGGAAGCACAGGGATGCGACATATTTACAACAATATGTCGCATCTCTGTGCTTCCCCCTGCGCTGGTGCACAAACTGCTGCCATGCGCCGTCGCAGGCACCCTTGCACTATGGTTCCCTTCCTGCACATAAACAATCAGAAATGGCGTTTTACAACTTCTATGTGTGCTGCATAAGAACACATTGAACTTGTAAAACGTCTTTCTTTAAAGGATTGTTTATGTGCAGGAAGGGACACCTTCCTGTACATAAACAATCATTAGAGGTTATTTCCTCGTTCTACGTGTGCTGCAGAATGCAGCACGCATTGAAAGAGGAAAAGAAAAGAGGAGAAATGAATACATTTCTTCTCGTTGCGCCTCCCTACGCTTCCCCTGGGGAGGCATAGCATTCAGACGCATTTCCAGATTTACTATTTCTTGTAAGTCTGGAAATGTGTCTGGTCATATGGGTGTTGCGTGGGAACACCCACAGATACACCCATGGAACGCCCCTTTCACGCAAAGTGCTGTGTGTAAAGGGGCCGTATTTACAAGGACAGGAAAAGCCGCGCAGGGTGGCTTATCCTGTCCTTGTAATTATGGGGCAGAAAAATGCGCTGCCAGTGCGTCACAAATAGTGACGCACTGGCAGCACAAGGGGCTTGTAAATCTGCCCCTATGTATTTTAAAAATAAAACACATGTTGAGAATCCCAAAAGTCTAGAATGCATTTTATGCCAAAATAGCAGGCAGCACCTCGGATTATCAGGAGACAATTTTCATTTCAATTGGCTAGAGCTCGCACCCAAAAGGTCAGTTGGAGCATGTAATGCTAAAATGCATGCAATTTTGGACAATTTTTATACATTTTCTCTCACTATAAGTCTATGGAGCTTAAACACATGACAGAAATGTTTTACTTCAGCTAAATCTATCTAATGAGCATGTGTCAATATCTTCTCACAGAGAAAATGCATCCTTGAAACTAAGACACAAATACATGAGCACAGTGCTGAATTCATTCATTTCTTAAAATTGTGCTTCTGGTTGCCAACACTGAAAGCAAGGCTATGCTCTACTACGAGATGCAGGAAATGTGCAAATGTACTACCTCAATCAAAATGGCTCCTAAGTCTACTAGGCCATGACACAACACATAGGAGTTGTTCCCATAGGCAAAGTGATGGCTCAGTGCAAGGACAGATTGAGTACAATTAGGCCTTGGAATGATTCCCCATTTCGCAGTGAGAATGAATGCCAGTACCAACCAGACACTCAAGGCAGCGGCAAAGATAGCAGGCCGGACCCACAAAGGGATCTGGTATCCAGTAGGGTGTTGCTTACCTCAGCTGGAGGAGGTATTAATGAGAGGCTGCAGGGGCAGCATTGCATTGTGATGTTGGAGCAGGCAGAGAAGGTGGGCACAGAGGACTTGTCACACATGCAGATGGCAGGATAGCAGCAGAAACTATTTCAGCGGGGATCCAGATCTGGGGCCAGGCACGTGTCCAGAAGCAGAACCAGTCATGGCGTCATCTCTAGGAGGAGCAGTGCACTTGCAGTGAGATGAGTAGAACCACCATTTAACAGCTGTGTTGGTGATGAGCTGGACCTGGTAGAGTCCATGTCAGTGAGACTCCAGTGTGGTCTTCCTCTGGTGTACGTGTATGTACACCCACTCACTGGGCTGGAAGGAATGGCGGCTCTGTTGGACACTCAAGTAAAGATACTTAAACCTGAAAATGGAAACTGTAGAGACACTGTATATGCTTTCTTCAATAATGTATCATCATTCAACTGGAAGTCCAGCTTAGCAGCTGAGACCAGTGAATTTAAGGGCAGCATCATGGGTTGGCCCATGAATATTTCATATGGGCTCTATTTTTTTTCTGTGCAGAAATTGTTCTGAGGTAGTGCAAGGCAACAGGTCATTTCAAATCAGATTGGGAGCATATCACAGCTATCTTGTTCTTGAGAGTACCATTTTTCCTTTCTACCTTGTCTGTTGATTCTGGGTGAAATGTTGGCCAATTCCAAGATCCTTGCATACTACGTGTGCTACTGCTGACACAAAGCGTGGTCACTTGCAATCCCGTACAGTACGCTATCTGGTTAAAATCTATCTGAAGGTTATCAAAAGGGCCCCAAGCGGGGGATGAGCAATGGTGGTGGTCTTAATACCCATCTCAGGATTGTGAGACAGGCAGATGGCACAGGACTGGCAATAATTCTGGACTATGGATCATCCCATCCCTACCAACATTGGCTGCTCCGTTATGCAACTTGGTGAGGTTGGAGAGTAGAAGTTTTGGTGCAACCACATGCCAAATGCAGGCTTTTCACACAAACTCAGCATCATTATTGCATTTCTGCTTGATCGAAGACTGTTTTTCACTTTTGGAGCCTTGCTCCTGCAATTGAGACACATCTTTCTGTGTTGGTATGGGAAATAATTAAGTTCTTTTAACATATATAGCTCCATCACTGCAGTTTTCGACAAAGCAGCCTTTTTAGCAGCTGAATCAGCTAGGGTATTACACTTTCAGACATCATCGTGAGGAAGCTGTTGCGCGTAACACTATACCACCGCCACCTTCTTGGGTAACTGCAAGGCATATAAAAACTTTTGAACATACTGTCCATTCTTAATCATGGCTCTGGCCTATGTTAAGAAACCCCTTTGCACCTATAGGAGCCCAAAGGTGTGCATTACTCCAAATGCATACTTTGAGTCTCTGTACACTGTCACAATCTTTTCTTTGGCTAAAATACAGGCTCCTGTGAGCAATAAGCTCCACATCTTCAGCAGATCTCACATTTGGGAAGTGACAACTTTCCATAATTTGACAAAAGGAACATAAAACATTACAAGCAACCAGAACACCATTATTATTTCTGAGACATGATCCATCAACAAAATATGTTGCTCACAGTTAAGAATGAGCACTTCAGTTAAATCAACAAGGGATTTGTTTACATGGGCAGAGACGAGGATGCAATCATGGGGTTCCTCTTCCTTATGAGTGGCCATTAAAAAAGGCAAGGTGTAGGGGTAGACACTGGGTCTGGGTAGTACGAGAAGCACATAACAGGAAAAGTTCACACCAGTCAATTGAGCTGTAGAGAGATGCTGGGGGTTTGTAGTGAGGAGGAGATCCACAGAATGAGGCACAGCAACAGTTAAGAACTCAACAAAATATTTTCAGATGCATAAATATGATCTGTGGCAGCCATCTCAGACCATAAACAAGGTGAGAGCCTCAATCAGGCTGTAGAGAGATGCTTTTTTGTTGTAGTGAGGAGGAGTGCAACCACGGAACGAGGCATGGCAACAGTTAAAGAAGAACCCAGCACAATATTTGCAGATGCTTCAACAGTAGCCTCCACAAACTGTAAACATGGTTGGAGCCCAGCCACAACTTGGTCCAGTATTGAAGAATAATAAACTATGGGCCTTTTCTGATACCCCTTGGCTCTGGATCAATGCTCCAAGTGCCAATCCATTATGTTCATGACAGTAAAAAGTAAATAATTTGCCATAATTAGGGAGTTCTA
Organism: Calotriton arnoldi; assembly: GCA_963921515.1. Lineage (NCBI taxonomy): Eukaryota > Metazoa > Chordata > Amphibia > Caudata > Salamandridae > Calotriton > Calotriton arnoldi. The sequence continues at coordinate 921,626 of CAWUFW010005435.1, read as the reverse complement.
AAGTATGTGCAGAAATCAAAGCCTGCTTAATTTTCACAAATGCATTTTCAGCTTCACTAAACCACTGCAAAGGTTGAGGGGTGTCGTCGAGGGATAAGGAAAGGTATCGCGCACTCACACCCAAAAGAACACCATTGTAGTCAGTTAACCTTCAGTCAACACTCTGACAGGATTGAGAAGGGGCCAGGTGGTTGGATCTTACCCATGTTCATTCTTCAAGAATCTGTGATTCGGATCCTGGTGCTCCGGCCTATCTTCCCTTTCACCACACAGTTTCTAGAACCCGTTCACTCGAAACCATGGATTCACACTCATACACATTTCCTGTTCATACGAGCCCAATCAACTAATTTTCCCTGTTGTCTCCTACTCTACAACATTAGTGCGCACCCAAGTTAACAATACATTTACAAGCACAAAACAATACAGGCCATGCAAACCAAGCAAGCAAGTGAATATATGGTAAGCGCAGTTAGACTTTACCTAAATGTGGACCATGTTTCCCCCTCCCCCGGCCCCCTGGAGAAATGTCTCCCTTACCTCTGGCTCTTTGGCTTTGGGTCCTTATGTGGAGTTCAAGCCAGCCCTTTCCGGTCTTCTGAATGTGGAGTCAATTTCCCACTGACAATGCACCCACCATCTGTTAAAATAAAACACAAAATGTCAGGAAGCCCAAAAGTCTAACATGCATTTAATCGTTTAATGCAAAAATAGCAAGCATAACAGCAAATAATCATGAGGCAATTTTCTTTTCAACCAACTAGACCAGAATGTCATCCAAAAGGTCAGTTGGGGCACATAATACTATAATGCATTCAATTTTAGTAGAAGAAAATGCGAGACATCCTTGAAACTAAGATACAAATACATGAACACACTGCAGAATTAAATAATTTCCTAAAATCATGCTTCTGGTTGCCAACAATAAAAGCGAGGCTACGCTTTGCTAGGAGATGGAGGAAATGTGCAAAGGTACTACGCTGAAAAAAATGGCTTCTAGGCCTACTACAGCAATGAAACTTAACATGCATATTGAGGAAATGAACACTTCAGATGAATACAAAAATTACATCTACATTTGATTATAAAATATATCGGTGCACATTGTGATATACATGTGCAGGAGGACATGGAATGGATGTATGCTTTCAACAACTTACTTCTGAAATTGTTGTTGGTGATGTTTGTTCTGTGTAAGCTTACTTTGCAGTTTTACTGGCATCCAGACATGGGTTTACATGAGGGGCCTTCATCATAGAAGTCCCAAACTTATGGTTCGATCAGGAGACCATTCCTCCTTGCGATATGATGCAACATGACACAACAAGCATGTCTTTGATGCATACTCAGTGCATCCCCACTTTTCTGAAAGCGCTGGAATCTGCTTTTGAGAAGGCCGAAGGACTGCTCCACCGCAGAAGGGGTTTGCCTGTGTGCGATATTGTCGCGCCTATCCCTTGGTGACTGTGGCTGTAGCAAAGGGCCGAATGCCCTGTGATCCACACAAGTTACCTCTGTTTAGATATGGTGGAGATCTTGGGATACAATGTGCATCCAGTAGCGGTCCGTGGTAGGAGTGCCGGCCGGGCGGTGACGTGGGGTGGGGGAGGGGCAGGGTGGGGGGTAGTAAACCACGGATTACGGCCGAATACAGGTAACTAAACATTTAAATAAATAAAACGAATTTCGTTGTGAGCGCTGCATCGCCAAATGCGATGCAGTGCGCGCAACGAAATTCGTTTTATCTATTTAAATGTTTACTTACCTGTATTCGGCCGTAATCCGTGGTTTACTACCACCCCGCCCTGCCCCTCCCCCGCCCCACGTCACCGCCCGGCCGGCACTCCTACAACGGACCGCTACTGTGTGCATCATCATCATGAATCGTGCATTACTGTGTTGGTACAAAGGGCTGTCCAGAGGGAGGGCCAGGAGAGCCATTGACCTCTGGGTCTCAAGCTCAAAGGAAGCCTCAGATTTAGAGTGAAGCTATAATTATGGCTAGCAGCCTCAAAACTTAAAATTGGCCCAGTGATGGCTGGACCTCCCAGAGGGCTGGTTGTAGCACAGAATTTGAAAATATTTGGATCACTTTTAGTGCACAGAAAATCCTTGTAGTTAGTCACCCTTCAGAATTTCCTGTTTCGTCTCTTTTGCCCTGTCCAATTCTTGTGAGTCACTGATTAAACATTGAACATTTGAACTTCTGCAACCTTGTGTTCTTTGCTAATGAGGCTTCTCTCGTTTGACAGGATTTTTGAATGCCCCACTAGATACATCTGCTAGCCATCTACGCCCACACTCAAAATCCCTCTTTTCCACAGTTCCTGCAGACATCTGTTATAATTTCATTTGCACATGTGCATATTCTCCTTTCATTGCACCCTCTTGTTATTAGCTTTACTCTTTACATGAAAGTGGTGTCTGTGTTAATCAGCTTGATTCTTGCACCCTTTGTGGAAGATACATGCGTAGAGCACGCTGAAATATTCGTGTACGTGTGCCGTAGAAAATCTGATAGTGGCTCCTATCATTTCTTTGTATTTGGCTTTCATGGCAAGCCATATCCAAAGTCAATTTACAAAACACGCATCTCCAGATAGTAGTTGACTATTGTGACATCACACATTTAATTATCAATATGGGGGCATATTATCAACGGCCAGCGATAATTATCGCTGGCCGTGCTTAGCGATAATAGTCCTATCGCAGGCTATCTCTGGAAATTATCGCCCTGGTAGCGTGTTATCAACAACGTGTTTCTCCAGGGCGATAAAAATTCCAGAGATAGCGAGGCTATCGCCGTTTTGCAGGGAACATCGCTGGTTTTCTAGCGATGTTCCCTGCAAAACGGCGATAATGTTGCTGATACGACCATGTGGTCGTATCAGCAGAATCCACCCCCTATGTTAGGGATGGCTAAGTCAGGATTTTATCAGACGTTAGATTTTGGCGAAAACGGCCGTTTTCGCCAAAATTTAACCTCTGCTAAAATCATGTGGGCTGCCTTGTAAATATCGCGATGTGAACATCAGCGATATTTGCAACGTAGTCCATCCGGGGTACGCCCAGTAACGCCCACTTTGCATCTCATTAGAGATGCAAAGATGGGCGTTGGGGGAAAGGGCGATAATGCAAGGATTCACGCGATAGCGTGACCTTGCTGATTAGGCGATAAAATTATCGCCGCTTTTCGTCCGAAAACGGACGCAAAAGCGGCGATAATTGATTATCGCCTCGTTGATAATATGCCCCATGGTTTCTTCAATGGGATTTTGCCTCACTGCGTGAACTTGACACTTTCCATCCTGGTTTTAATTAAATCCCTTTTTTAGACAAATCAATATGAAAAATGGAATGATATAAACCACATATGCGGATGTGCAGAGTGTAGTATGCTATTTATTACCAATGTGAAGTTATGGTGCAGCTGCACTTTCAATTGAAAAGGTGTTTGTTGATTAGCTTACATCCTTTTACTCTGTAACAGGTTCATGAAATCTGCTAGCACAGTTCACTAGGAGTTGGCATGCCATGTTTCGTAAAGTTCTGTCAATAGAAAAGAAAGTTAAGGGGAGGGTCAAAAAGTGTACCATTTTCCCATTTTAGCTCCCATAGCAAATTTTGCCTAGATACAGAGCAAAAGCCATTGAATGGATTTACACCAAACTTGACAATAAGTAGTACTTTACTTCATAGTATATTAGATACGTAATAGCTAATAGAGTAATATGCTCCTACACTGCCTTCAAGGTGTTCATGTGATAAACCAGAGCGTTGCAGATGTCACTAGAACCCCATGAGAACCCCCAAGTTAAAGAGAGTTACTATATACATCAGAATTAAAGGGGCACTCATATTGAGGGACTCAATCTAATATTTGCATTGCTGGAATTATATGCAATAAATTGTTTAAAAAATATATTTTTTGTTGAGTGTGGTAAAATACTATTCCCATTTTAAACCATTGTCATATTAGCTACATGATTAGAAAGCAGAAGTGGCTTTCTCATGTGTGGATAAGTAATGTTATCTATCTCTGAAATCTTTAATTTCAGCACTTACTATGATGTAGTTCATCTTCCATCCATTAATACAGAAGAAAGACATTAGCAACTTTTTGGTTTGCTTTGGTTAAGTTTTGCTGTGTAGTTTTTCTAGACCTCATTAACTAGTACTCATCCAGTATCACCACAGTGCATCGGCTTTACATGGTTAAGATAAGGAGCGTCCTTGGCTTCACTTAGTGCCCTTTGCATGTAACATCTGAAATGTGATTACCAAGGGAATTCAAAGAGTTTGACAACTGAAGTTTGATGCTTTATGTCCCCTATAATCAGAAATATGTAATAGTTCTTGTGCCAGTGATTGGCTAAATCTTTTCCTCAGTGAGTACCATGAAAATATATGCTGCATGGAAAACATTGTGCTCCGAAATGTACATTTTATTGAAGTGAGATGGATGGGTTGGCATCCAGTGGTTAAGTAAACCTGCTGTAATTTTTTGCATATACTTTAAGGCAGATATACAAGGTACTGTTCTGTTCAGTTACCAGAGAACTATTAACACAGTAAAGGAATTGGCGAATAAATGGTTCCATAGACTCCATTGGACAAAATTTGGGGGCCTATTAGCAATAACCGGCGATAATTATCGCTGAGCGCAGTTAGCGCTTGGATAATTATCGCCGGCTATCGCAGGTTTCTATCGCGGAGATAGCGTGCTATCAGCAACGCTTATCTCCTAAGCGATAGAAACCCTGGAGAACAGTGTGAATATCGCTTGAAAACAAGCGATATTCACACTGTGACCAGTGTTAGCTAGGTGATAGGGCGAGGGAGATTTAGCCATGTAATCCACCTCCCATTGGATTACATGGCTAAGTCAGGTCTGGACCAGGCGTTAACAAACCAGCGCTAAACGTGTTTAGCGCTGGTTCGTTAATCACCTCCCCTGCCTCGCTAATAGGCGATAGCGAGCTTAGCGACTGTTTCCAGTCACTTTTAGGTTGGGAACGCCTACTTTGCATGCAATTAGCGATAAATATCGCTGGCATGCAAAGCGGCACCCAACCCGGTCGCTATCGCCTAGAAGCTGTCGCTAACAGCAGTTAGCGACAGCTTGCTAATAGGGCGTTAGAATTATCGCCGCTTTAGCGGGAAAAAGTCCCGCTAAAGCGGCGATAGAGCCCTTGATAATATGCCCCATAAATCGCTAAAATTCACCAATGGCTCTAGAATCATATTCACTTTCTCCATCCTCGCATAACCTTTGAAATTGTGGGGCATATTAGCAAGAAGAGGCGATAATCATCGCTAACCCTGCTTAGCGTGATTTTTTTTATCGCTGGAATATATCGCCACGCTAACGCTGTATTAGCAACGATTAGCGCTATGGCGATGAATATTCCAGCGATAGCGGGGAAATGGGCCAACATCGCTGAAAAACCAGCGATGTTGCATGGAGAAGGGAGAACACCTTGCTGATACGACCCTGTGGTCGTATCAGCATAATCCACCCCCATGTTAGGTATGGCTAACACCTGCTAATTGCAGGTGTTAAATAAATGGCGATGACCCCGGTTAGCGCGACTTTTCACGTCGCTAACTGGGGCCATGGCCACCTTGCTAATAGGCGATAGGCCTGTTAGCGGGTGTTTCCCAGGTTTGTTCGTCGGGAACGCCCACTTTGCATGTCATTAGCGATAAATATCGCTGACATGCAAAGCGGTAAAAAAACGGGCGCTAATGCCCGCAAACTGTCGCTAACTGCTGTTAGAGACAGTTTGCTGATAAGGCGATATGAATATCGCCGCTTTAGCGGCAAAAAGTGCCGCTAAAGCGGCGATAGTGCCCTTGCTAATATGCCCCTATATTTTTTAAGAAATAATTAACATAACATTGTGGGTTTTCTATGTAAAGCTAAACCTCTAAGTTGATCCACATAGCCTGTGTGTATGAAAACCCACAAGGGGAAACACAGAATGGAGGAAGCTTGCATCTCATTCAGGCTATTTGCTATCCAACTGCATCTTTTGGACTGTGGTGCATCTGTTACTCTTTACTGCCCACTCATCTATGCCAACAACAAAAGGAGTACCCAACCCTAAGGCCATATTCACCAATACTTTGCTTCTCTATACTCTGTGAAAGTAACTTAGTAATTCACTCAAATTTAAATTCAAATTAAATTTGTTTGTTATGTATAACTGAATTCTGATTCTTAATCCAGTTATTCATTGGTCTAACTTCTCACCCATGGATCACAAAAGTTATTTTCCGCTGTTGCCATGTCATAAGGGAAAGTGGTCTCTTCCCTTACACAGGTCTCCATAGAAAGGAGCAAAGAGGCAAATTGGCATCTGGTGGGCTCACTTAGCCTTCTTCACCTTTACTCGGCAATTCACAGACCAAAGAGAGCAGGAGAACATGGGTGGCACTGTTCCTTGGCCAACCACCACATTGCCTGTCAGCCACAGGTCTGTGTTGATGACGCTTAGAGGGAATTAGAAACTTCGCTGACATTGCTCTCAGAAAACCTGTCAGCACAACAACATCTATCTGCTCCATAAAGAGCAGAGGATGCAGCTTTGACAGGACGGGAGAGGGAAGACACAAATGACAGATGGTCAGGTATTTTGTTTTCTGTATTTGGATGGTGGAGCATTGCAGAGCTTCTCTAAGATAGAGTGGCATAAGGGTGTAGGACACAAGTTTTTCTTAATTTGGCAGTCGAGGGGAAGGTAAATGGCGCAGGTAGGTGGCAGGTCACCAAGTTTTGTTTATTCAATTATCCAGGAGGTGTAGGAGTATGTAATGCTGGAGGTGGTGTGAAAGTGTGGCAGAATGCCAAGTATGGTTGGGGTAGGGATACATGGCAAGAAGGGGGCAGGGTACCACATGTAAGACAGCGTAGTTGGCTGAAGTAGGTGGAGCAATGATTTCTATGGCTGCCCCATGACTCTTCTAACCATGCACAGTTGAACAAAAGTCTTTTGGGGCCAGATTTATCTATCTTTCACGCAGCACAACACAGCAAGACAACGTGCTTAAAAAGAGGAGAAATATAGATATTTCTCCTTGTTGCGCCTCTCCTGGGAAGGCGTAGCATTTTGATGCATGCCCAGGTTTACCACTCTTGCTAAATCTGGGAATGTGCCAAAATCCATGGTTGGATGCGTGTAAACACGCACGCTCCACCCATGGAACGTCTTCCCAAGGCCAGTCGCTGCCTTGCGTAATTCCAGATTTACCAAGCAACGCAGGGCCACTCAAGGAGGACTTGCTTTGCTTGGTATCAAATCAAAATCAAAGATACCTTTATTGGATTTTGCAAATAAAATCATAAAAGAACATTAAAACAATAAAATAAAACTACAAAACATTTTGCCAGAACCATAATAAAATGGATACAATTCTCTAAAAGAGGTAACGATCCCCTCCCAATTGCCAGATAAAAACCATCCCTCTGAAAAAAACTACTAACTTTTCTTCCGGCTATCAGGAGAATGCCACCTAACCGTCCATCGTTTTCCTACTCTTAACAGAGATTTTAAGAAAGCAGCCGACACTATAACAAACCAGCAGGCTATCGAGCATTGCTTGGTAAATCAGACTTAACAATTGTGGTGCCCTTGCGACACCATGCGTGATGCAAGGTCAACACAACACTATGATCAAATTGATAAGAAGGAAAGAGGGCTGCTGGAGCAAAAGAGGACAGTAGGGAGAAAAGGACAAAAGAAATTTGTGGAAATTATGGTGGGTAAGAGATGGTAAAGCAGCCAATTACCATATAAGAATTAAAAACTTGTCAAAAATGGAGGTAAAGTCAGCATAAATTGCCTGTTTTTATCGGAGGACATTGCAATAGTGAAAAGTCTCAGTCTGGGTCCAATGGACATTTTGCTATTGCATAGTGGCATGCATAGGTGATGACATGGGTGGTACTAGACTAAAGGGAAAAAGCATAGATTGTGAGGGTTCTGTGAAGGTGTTCATGACAGGACCTGTGTTATGTTATGTTATTGGTATTTTTAAAGTGCTCCTTCATTGGAGTTTCATGGTGCTAGAACATAACCAAGGTCTGATTATTAAACCCACAACGGTAGACTTTATTGGACAACCACTTGTTTTTCAGATGGGATCCCATTGCAATAGGTTAAAAAGCCAGGTTTAAAACTTTTTGTAAAAACTGTAAAGGATGTTAAGGATCGAAGCTCGAGGGTTTATTTATTTCATTCCATGGAGTCCATGATTGAAAAGTCCCTTCAGTTCACTGCCGTTATTGTTGAGTTCACAGAAATCAGCACAGCATCTTGTTACACCAGCCTTTACTCCTTTTTCTTTGATGGTGGAGGTTAATCTTTTTACTGTCCCCCCAACACCCTTCATTGTCTCAGCACCTGGATACCCTCCTGGGTGATAGCGCCCTATACAAATCAGCATAACTTAACATCTCAGGGTGAATACATCACTCATAAATGACCTTGGAGTAGGCTGCCATCACATTTTCGCCTGTATGGTTCACAATCAGATCTTGCAGCTTTTTCCCAGTGTTTGCTGAGATCCCAAGGAAGGATGACACCTTCCACAGCAGTCTGGGAGATTGATCAGCAAAAATAAAATTGAAAGCTTCTCTTGGATCGGTGCTGTATTGAGGACATTATTTCATGTATGAGAAACTGCACTCTGGCAAGTTTGTCTAGGGGCAGAGATAGGATTGATGCCCCATTGCACAGACATTATTCTCTTTCTTTTTTCCCCTTTCATCTAGATATATATATATATATATATAAGATATGATCCGCAATTTGCCTTTATCACCATTTACAGATAAAATTACCCAGAGCTCGGCCAGTCAGAAAAAAACAAACTACCTACTACCACTTTAAGGCTGATCACAATCTTTCAGGTTGGCCTTGCTACTTCCTGGTTAATTGGTCCTGTTCTGCTGACCCTTCCCATCGCCAAAATATGACCCGCAATCTGCCTTTATCAACATTAGAAGATGAAAGTATGCTAAGCTCTGCCAGCCTGGAAAAACCAGACTACTTACTACCACTTTATGGCTGGTTGCAATGTCCTGGCCTAACCTTGCTGAGTGGTTAGCACTTGGCACCATATTGCTGACCCTTCCCATTATAAAAAAATGAATGACAATATGACTTTATTGGCATTTAAAGATGAAAATATTCTGAGCCCTGCCACCCAGCAAAACTCAAATTATGCCCTTCCCCATTAAGACATGTTGCAACGTCTCAGGCCAGACTTGTTGAATTGTAGGCAATTTACCTCGATCCTTCTAACCCTTCCTGTTGTGAAGATATGACCTGCAATCTGTCTTTTTCAGCATTAGAAAATCAAAGTATGTCGAGTCCGGCCAGTCTGGAAACTCAAACTATGCCCTCCCATTTTAAGGTTGATCACAGTGTACTGGGCTAACCTGGCTGATTCCTGGGCCAGTGGCGGCTCCTCCGCTAAGACCGAGGAGCATCGCCCCACTGTTTTTTTCAGCACAGTTATTATCATTTTATTTTTTTATTTTTAGCGCTCAGCAGTTAAGGTTTGCGAGGCGAGGTGGTGCTGACAGTGCAGCTGAGGAGTGGTTTGCCCCCACTCCTTAATGCACATGACTGTTTGGCCGGCCCTCTCGGGCCGACCATAACAGTCATGCGCACTTTCCCTCTTCTCGTCCCAGGTTGCATTACAGCCTGGGTGGAGAACATGCCCAGGCACCATGGTCCCCAGGCCCCCATGCCCCATCTGAGCGCCGAGCCATGGCGCTCAGACCAGACAAAACCCTGCATTGCAGCGTTGTGTTTGGCTCAGGGGAGCCTGGGTGCTTCCAGGCTGGTTCCTGTGCCTGCCGGCCGGAGGAGGAGAGACATGTCCAGGAGGAGCCGCAAGGAGGACGCGGCAAGCAGGTAGGTTTAATTATTTTTTTATTTAACCTCACCCCCACCCTCCCACACCCCCAACCCTGCACGCCCCTGCCGCCGCCCCTCCACCCCCGATCGGTGCCGGCCGCCGCTGTCCTGGGCACTTGGTTGCGTCCTGCTGACCCATAACATTGCAGTGATGTCACCCCCAACCTGCCGTTATTAGCATTACAGCCGTGGCCTGTCCATACGCACAGAGGGGCCACACCCCTCCACCTTTTTCCCTACAAGAAGAATTTGTGTCAGGCTAAACAAAGGTCAGAATGACAGACACTTCATGCTCAGATCAGGCAGCCAGGATCTAGACAATCGCTAAATGAGTAGGGCCCTGGCTGCGTGAGCTGCAATTTGTGAGGCTGAGGATTTCACAGCCCTGTGGGCATGACTTCCTCAGTCTGGAAAAAGGGCTTTGTGGCACTCCCCTTGTGACGAGGGGGAGTGTCACTGATAGCCTCGAATCTGGATGCTTCAGTTTTAAACTCTGAAGTGCCCAGGCTGAGTGTCAATCAGTGACACCTCATCATAGAGTGGGGTGGTGTCAGCAGTCTGACTGACCCCATCCTACTCTGTGATGAGTGAGGGACTGCTGCCTCTTCTCATTGGCTGACCTAAGATCAGCCTTTGAGGGGAGGCAGCAGTTGCAACTCTCCTGGGACCTCCCACACTTCCCTCCCGGAGAGCTGCAGTGAAGGTACGTTTTATGTTTTTCTATGTTTGATGCATGCGTGTATGTACGTATGTGTATATGTGAGTGTGTGTTGTGAATTGGTGTGTGTGCACATGTGTGAATGCAGGGTGTGAGTGAGTGTGTATGTGTGCGTGTGTGGCCTCCCTCCCTGCTATAATTACAGGCCGCCATTGAACTTTACACTTCCCTAACTTTGATCAGAAATGTCCTGATCGCCGGGGCGTCAGTTGGTGCTTTTGTCAGGACTTTGTCGTTCATGTCTAGCCTTTAGGAGAGGAGCAGTTCATCCAGTGGGATGACTTGAGACTGTTTTAACTGAACTGCGCATGTCAGTTTGGTGAGTGTTTTCACTGTGGCCAACCTGACATCCAGAGTTCAGGCTTCTGTAATCAAAAGCTGAAAGGCAGCTGAGAAGCAGAGGCACAGCCCCGTAGATGTCAGATGGAGCGCTGTGTTTGCCTGCTCCAGCCAATCCTAGTACTGCAATTATGCTGTTTAACTTTGTAAGCAGCAAGGGAGCAGTGACTGGATTGGCTCCGATACTATCCTCCAGAGAACACTGCCAGGCAGGAGGAACTTTCGGTGTACGTGTGCTGCAGACGTTTATCAAGCAAGGCAAGTTCATTTTATTTTTATTATAATTTTATATGTGTGTCTCACCACTTTTAAAATGAAGCAGCTGCCACTGGAGAGAAGACTTTGCTCACTTGTAGTATTGTATTGTATTCAGCAATTTCTATGTCAATCAAACATTTTAGACTACTGTGTATTTCATTTAGGTTATTATTACTCCATTTGTGTTCTCTTATAAAATAAACGTGTTTTGTAAAAAGTGTACATCAACTTTAGGGGTGGGTAATGTTTCTGGTCCGATAGTAGAAATGTGTGAAGTTTATGATTTTTCCAGTTTGCGAAGGTTTGAAAAATGCGTTTTCAAAAAGTGTTTATTTTAAGAGGATATTTCTCTTATTTTTATGAAAGTTATGCCTGCAAAATGCAGTCTTCTTGTTTTATAAAAATATGTTTTTAAACTGCATGAACTGTGCTTAAGTTTTCTAAAAACATCACAGTTTGTGGAAGTAAACGCCTTGCAACCTACCCTAGACCCAATCCGTTTGCTCACATGCAGGTTTGAATAGTACAGCACACAGATTGAGTATCTAAATTCCACAGCACCAATTATTTTATATATACTTTCCACTGCCAATAACATCAAAGCACCTTCCTATTTTTTGGCCCGAGATGAGTAGCAGCTGCATATGTGTCATACTGATCCTGGGCCAACAAAAGCAAGAATAATATAGAAGTCATGCTATGCACACATAACCTATTTAAACTAGGAAAAATTAAGGGCTGTGCTCGAATAATTTGCAGCAGACAGAAACCTGTTTGCCTCTTTTCTTCCACTGGCTGCCCATTGGGAATGCACATACTTGGATTACGTGCTGTTTACGCCCCTCATCTTTCAAGTAATAAGTAGTCTCAAAGGCTAATTTAATCCAGGATTATTAAATAACTTCACCAGCTATGGTTAAATTGTTGCATCCAATGCTAAACCCTCTCCCAGGGAAAGAGACTATGAAACATTCCCTCCAGTGTAGTCTCCCATCGATTCCCAGTGGCATCATTACCTGGGCCTGTCCCATTGACTGATGTGTCCACGCCATTGGTCACTGTGAAGGTATCTGCAGGAACATAGGGTTCCATTGCTCACAAACACAGTACATGAGGCTTCTTTCATGACCATTTGGTGACTCCCTGTTCCTTTGTCCTGGGAACATCATTCACTATCTAAAAGTTGGCCAGAACCTGATGGCTTCGCCCAGTGTGACAATTATTCAGCTGTGATTGGTGGTTTTGGACTTATTTGGTTTGGACATTTCTGTGCTAAGTCTTCTGGTTTCCACCAATGTAGAGCTCTTTAGACCCTCCAGAGCACCAAAATATTTTGTTTGCAATTTGCCTGTTAGGCGATGCAGGCTTGTTACAGTCTGGTAAACCAGGGGAACCAACATATTACAACCTTTACAGCCCAGCGCAGAAATACTGTGGTCACTGCAAGTCCAGTGAGAGTAAATGGCATCAAGGGGCCTCCCCCAACAGCATGCACGTGGGACTATACGAGAAAACCAGAGTTCTCACATTCCAGATGGGAACCTGCCTTTTTTCTGAGCTCAGAGGTAAGCCCCAAAGCCCATTGACAATGAAACAAAAAGACATTGCAACAAGGTTTCCAGAAAGATCTGGCACTTAATGAGACCTTTCATTGAATGGGTCTTAGACTAAGATTACTACACACAGACCTGTTACAATGGGTAGTTGGGTTCATTATTCCCTAGGGCCCTGTGCTCATGGAGCAACACAGATTTATAGATTCCAAATCAAGCCATCTCTATTATTGATGAGATATGCAAAATGGCTAATACCACAAGATGCTGTGAATTTGTTTACCCGGGCCCCGAAAAAAACTCCACCATGCCAGAATACACACTGAAGTCCCTCTTACAGGGAGACTTCAGGGATTCCAAGGTCAAAAGATACTTTGAGAGTACCTCTCATCTTATACCAAATGTGCTTAAATGGTCTCTATCCAGAGGTTCATCAAAAAATGTTGATGTTTAGTTTTCAACAACTTTGGTCTTAGTAGAGATTAGTGCAGGGGTACAACTGCAAAGTGAACTAAGAAAAACTTGTCTAGGTGGTCTCGGCAGAGAAACAATGTGGCAAATGCTTTTATACTGTGGGGCTTTCAGGTGCTTGCGACATGTGGATGTTGATGTCAATTATCTCCGTAGTGTCAGGAATTTGAGGGAGCGCTTGGGTGAGATGACAGGGTTTGATAGGACGACAGCGCAAGGGCAGAGTCAGGGCAGACCACATATCGCAGATACACTTGGACTCAACAGGAGATTTGGTTACACGGTTGGATGGAAGTTGTGGAAATCTGGGCAATGGAAGTCGAGAATTGTACTTCTGGGTTAGGCCAACCAGTTCTGGGGATATCCAGGCAGAGGGAGTATTTAAGCCTGATGTAAGCATACAGAAGCTGCTTGGTAACTTATGTTATGTTGTATGACTTCCTGATTCAAGTAGTTTGGCACTGTGCTATGATCGCCTCACTTTTCTTGTTTTTTTCCCCTTTCCAGTCACCTCTCGTTCGTGGGGACCTAGGCATGTTCCTGTTGTTTCCTTGTTGTTCTGTTATTTCATTCATTCTTTGGAAGTATTGCCTCTCCTCACATCCTGGGGCTCCACATCTAAATCCTGGTCAGTTTGGGGCTCACAACAGTACAAGCTGCCTAGGAGGTCAATAAGGAATGCTCAATGATAAATTATTGGTTTCTATTGCTCTGTATTTACTCTCCTGCTAACTGTATGTTAACTGTAACCAAGCAATCCAAAGAAACAGACGAGTGGCACGTGTGTGTGTGTGTCAGTGTGTCTGTGTGCCTGTGAGTGTCCCTTTCTCTTCCCCCTTATCCCCTCGATCTCTATGTGATGTACGTGTGTGTGTGTGTGTGTGTGTGCGTGCACGTGTGTGTGTGTCTCCCTCTCTCTTCCCCCTTTTCCCCTCATCCTCTCTGTGTGATGTGCGTGTGTCCTATCCATTGACAAAGAAATACTTGGCGGTTGGAATTCACGATGACATTGAAGGACTTCGCTCATAGTTCGACAGAATGCCATGCCACCGAGAATCTTTAACAGGGTATGGTACATGCAAAGACCCCAGAGGATGGTTATGCAGCGAGACAAGAAAGAGCCTAGCTATTGACACGTCTGATTCAATTAATACCCCACTGTGATGACAGACCCTTCCTCTACTACCACTAACCCACTGCCAGCATCAAGACTTCATCTATGATTAATTCCCCGGTCTCCAGGGGAAAAAACCCACCCGTACCTGGAGCCAATCTTGTAGCATCGCCAGACAAATATGCTGGAGGTCCCATTATTGTTTCATTCTTTTCTTGCATAATGCCTGTTACATTTTGACTCTCGCCTTCAGTAGTTTACCTCCAACACAGTCAAAGTTGTTTTTGTTTTGTCTTACGTCACTAAAGATGCTTTAATTTGGATCACAACTCCTAGATTCAGTGCTCCTGATTAACTGACTATTCGCAAATTTTGTCTCAATTCAAAGCAATCTTCGGAAAAAGGCAAAACACGCAGACAGCTCATTTTATGTTTAAAGAGGGTCAGAAAGAACTGATTTCATATGTTAGTCTTTTCCAACAATTATTCGCAGAAGCTGCACAGACTGATGAATCAGGGGTTGTGTGAGGAATTAAAGAATGCATTAGTCGTGGTGGGTGATATTCCTACTACAATAACTACTCTCATTGATCTTACTTTGCAGATTGAAACTCAACAACAGGCGCAGCACCTATAATGTAGAGGGTGTGCTCATCGAGTTTATTACTCCCCCCTTATCTATTGAGATTGAATTACCTTCTTCAGATGAAGGGCACGCGCAAGTGGAAAGAATGAAAAGAGAAGAAGGACGAGAAGGAATGGCGTCAGAAGGCCGATATTTGCCTCCATTGCGGTCAGTCTGGTAATTTTTTACAGCAATGTTCCAAGAACTTGGGAAAAGGAGAGATTGATCAAAGCTGAAATAGCTAGAACCAGTCATTCTACTTATTCCACATCTGTCATGTGTAAAGCTATTCAAGGTCCTGTTAAGATGATAGCTTTAGTGGATTCATGGTCCTCTGGGTGGTTCATAGATCAATCTTTTCAAGAGAAACATGACGTACCACTATTCAGCAAGAATAAGCCTGAAGAACTAAAGTTATTGATCGAACATTGTTAACCTCTGGATTAATTTGATGGTAATTGGAACCCTTACTTGTGCTCCTAGAGAAATAACAGTTGGAAAAGACCCAGTTTGGCATTATTGGTACCCCAGAGTTTGCAAATGTCATAGAAACCTCCTGGTTAAGACTACATGACCCAGTGATAGTTCTCCATAAATTACCTTTTCCTCAATATGTTGTCAACAGGAGTGCTACTTGAAAGCAAAAAAAGACAAGAAACAACCTTTAATGTGCTTAGCACTGAATCCTCCAGTCCAGAAGACTATCTCAGTCTTGTTAAAAGAAATAATAACAGAGAAGGAGTATGTCCTGTCAACAGATAAGGATTTTGCTAACGTGTTTAGTAAGAAGGGGGCAAGACAGCAATTGTGCTATTGACTATTCCGTATAGAAGACTCTATACTTAGACAATAAATAAGGATGAAATTCTCATCCAATATTTGCAAGAGAATCTTGACCAGTGTTTTAGCCGGCATTCCATCTTACCCACAGATGCCCCCATTTTGTTCATACCAGAGTTATATAGTAAATATAGACCGTGTATTGATTATCAAAAGTTGAACAAGATCACTATCCAAAATCAGTACCCTCTTCACTTCATTCAGTTTTGTTGGGGTAGATTAAAACAGCCAAGGTAATCACCTATGAGGAGCCTATAATTTTCTGCATTTGTAAAGAGGATGAGTGGAAAACTGCTTTTAGTATATGGTATGAAAACTATGAATACTTGCTCATACCCTTTGGGTTATGTAATGCTCTGCAGTGTTCTGGCATTTTGTAAATTGGATTTTTCAAGATCTTACCTTTATGTTAGTATACTTAGATGACATATTGATATTGTCTGACTCTCCACAACAACATCAAAAGCATTTAGAGAAGTCTGAGCCCACCTGAGACAACATTTCCTTTATGCTAAGCTTGTAAATGTGCTTTTCAAGTACCCCAGATCACCTTTCTAAGGGCCCGATTCACAGAACTAACTTAAGACAAAATCCTAAACTTACTACCATTTTGGTATTCACAGAAGGCACTTACTCATTTTGGTATTCACAGAAGGCACTTACTCATTTTGGTATTCACAGAAGGCACTTACTCATTTTGAGTAACTTACTCATTTTGAGTAACTTACTCATTTTGGTATTCACAGAAGGCACTTACTCATTGATGAGTAAGTGCCTTCTGTGAATACCAAAATGAGTAAGTGCCTTCTGTGAATACCAAAATGGTAGTAAGTTTAGGATTTTGTCTTAAGTTAGTTCTGTGAATCGGGCCCTATGTTTTCAGCTTTCCAGGGAGGGTATTTGTATGGATACCACTATGGTGAAAGCAGTTATTGATTGGCCGAGGCCTCCAAAATCTAGGAAATACAGACATTTATTGGATTTGCTAATTCTTACTGCCAGTTCATACAAAACGTTTCTACACTGGAAGTTGCCATAACCTCGCTTACCAAGAAAAAGCAGCTGTTTCAATAGGTTGGAGAATATGACCAATCATTTCAAATACTGAACGCAGCATTCACTTTGCTTTCCTTCAGCACCCTAATGTTCAATTACCCTCCATCCTAGAAACAGATGTCTCACCATACGCCATTGGTGAAACCGAAGCCTTTCACAGAGCTGCCTACTATTCCAAAACATTAACAAGCACCGAAAGAAACTGCAACATTTACAAACGGAAACTGCTTGCCATAAAGGATGTGTATGCTCATTGGTGATACTATCTCAAAGGGCCCTTCATGAAATCACTCTGTGGTCTGTCTACAAGAACTTGTGCCTCATGTCAATGAAATGTGCCAATATACAACGTTTGTTAGTCTCTATTTTTCTCCTGTTTCCATTATAAGATTAATTATAGCCGTGGGAATGGACATGGAAAGGTTGTTGCTTTATTTCAACCAGTAGATGATAGTAATGAAAGTCTGACTCTTCCCAGTATCCTGGATATTCCTATCACTTCAGATCAGATCATTGGCACGTTCCTCGAACAAACTTAGTCAGTGCAATCAAGAGAAGGATCCGACCTCTTTGTTAATGGACGATGCAGAAATCAAAGTAGCGTGGTGTTGATTCTATTCCACTGGCATGCTTTATATGTACCGAGGATTGTCTTCAAGGACAGGCTCTGAGTTGGTGTCATCAATCTCCAGCTGCAGGAAATCCTGGGCAGTGGAAGATGAAAGACTTGGTGGCCAATTATTTTGATAGACTCAGCTTTGTCAGGCTATAAAGAACATTACTTCCATGTTTACCATCTGTGCTCAGGCCAATGTTCCCATTAGAGACCAGCAGGTGTGTGGCAACCCCTTCTTGCTCTACAACAGCCCCTGGGCCATGGTTTCTATGAGTTTCAAAATGGATCTTCTTTAGTAATATGATTACAACGCTTTGCTGGTGGTAGTAGATTACTTCACCAAGCTGGGGCATTTTGACACCTCTCAAGAAGTTGCCCACAGGAGTAAAAATGTTGAACATATTTCTGAAAAACATATTTGGTTACATAGGCTTCCTGTTGTGATTATCACTGATCGTGATTCTCAGTTAATCATGCAATTTTGCACTGCGTTAATACAACAGATTGCTACTGTATATTATAAGTCTACTAGTTACCACCCAAAGACAGATGGAAGGAAAAGAGACTGAATCAGACATTGAACAGTATCTGAGATTTTTTTTCCAATGAATAATCCACCTAAATGGAGCTAGAGAAATCACCTGGCAGAATTTGCCTACAATAATTCCTTGCATACATGCATTGTCTCTTCAGCAGTTTTTACTCTACCTTAGGGCTATTTCACATTATTGCCTCGTCCCAGGTACCTTCTGGATCTCAAGTATTAGAGCACATTTGAAAGATCAGATAATCAGTGTATAAACATTTAGTGGCAGCCAAGACAGCCTATAAAAGATCAGCAGACACCTAACGGCACGCAAATCCTCAGTATTAGAAGGGGGAGATATAGGGTCATTACTGGGCACTCATCCAAAGCTTGCTTGTAAATATGTGGGTCCCTTCCAGATTCTAAAGTGAGTCGAGTGTAAGTGGCCAAATTGAAATCACTTGAGACGTGCGGAATCTCTCCAGTGGTACATGTTCTCATGTGAAGTCTCCAGTATCTGTTGTTGAAAGCCTTCCTCCTCCATGGGTCACCTGAATAGGATGTAGAATCCCTTCTTGACTCTGGGGTGAGAAATGATCAGCTACAATATCTTGTTGCCTGGAAGGGACCTAACAGGTCCTAAAATGTAAGCTCATTGATTTTCAAATACTGTTTTTGAAATTCTTAACATTCACTATAAATGTTTTCCAATGAAATTGATTGCAGAACTAATTGATTCGAAGTATTTGTATTTTGTCACAATGTGATTGGAACTAATCACTTGTTATGGTGAAATAGAGGTGCTTCCAATGGCCTTTCAGTTGAGTGAGGAAGCAGACGAGGCAGGTGTGTCAGGCAGTTTGCTGCAAGGGTATTTAGAAAGTCACGGCCTGATTCACAAAATTGTTGTAAGTCTGCACCCACAGTTTTCAGTCTTGCATTGGTGCAGATTTCCAGTTCACAATGTGCTCCAAGGGTACGCCTGTAAACCTACAGCAGTGGCAGGTCTCCAGGTACACTCCGGGGAAACATTACTGAATTCTACTTTTCTCATATATAAGGACATTTCTATTTATTGGGCTAATTAATTTGATTTTTGTTTTCTCCACTCAGAAAATATTTTTCCCATAAAGAAAAACACTTTCTCCTACATCCCTTACCAATATTGGGGGTTTACCTTTGTGGAGAGCACATTCTGGCTAATGAGGGCTCCTCTGCCCCTTCATGTTACTGGTTTGTGTCATAGTGATTAAAGGAACAGTACACACTGTTTTATTTATGGTTTCTGACTTGGCACAAACCTGGATTCAAGGATCGACAAACAGAGAACCTTTGAATTGTGGAGGGGAGGAGGAATGAACCAGGACGACCATAGTGGCTAATCAGCAAGGCAGTTTTCTCCAAAATAGGAATTGTATATATTTAGTTTATTTGTGCAGTGTTGAGGTACAGGACGTACCAGGACCTAAGGGCTATCGTAGTGTTGTGCAGTGAGTTAAAAAACAAGTGATAGAGATTTATGCATTAATACTGATATTTTGTACATTATTTTGTAAGATTATAACATAGGGCAGTGGGCTATCAAATCCATTTTCAGATACATTTCTACAAATTCAGAGGTCATTATAAAGACAAACATGAACAGACTGTGATAAATTCTTACACCAACTTGAGGCCGCAAGGATACATTTCAGAGCATCTCAGCGCATTTCCATCCAGCCATAAAATGGCTATGTTTAGGATCCCATGATTCAAAAGATCTGCTTCCAACATGGAAGGGCAGGAAGCAAGACACAAACTGCCGTTTCTGCGGCTACAGAACTGAATCAATAAGTCACCTTATGTGCTCGTGCCCAACAGTTATGGATCAAAGGAAGACACTTCTTCAACCAGTCTTCCGTACATGTAGGCAAGCCGTTACCAGCTGGCTGGGAGATGCTTCCATCTAATTGGCATACTCACTGATAAGCGACCTGCTCCGAAAAGTGGACCTACAACAGAAACTTTCGTTTAAATACAGGCTAAAAAACTGAGGGACTTAACCCGGGAAAAGGATTGTCTTTTATCAATTTTAATGAACTGTAGTGAATTATTTAGCAAATTGGGAATGAGTGATTTTACATAGGGCAAGAATGCATATTTTAATAAAATGAAATGCACTTTAGGGTAAGGATTAACCAAAATATCTTTTGTAACTTTTAGAAAGTGACATTTTTTTATAAGGGAAAAATGTACATTTTAATATTTATGAAATGTACTTTATCGTTAGTAATAACCAAATAAAGTTTCTTTTGACTTGACTTGTTGACTTGACAAACATGAACAGACTCGACCTGGAAGACTCACACGAGCCACCCTTACAAGCAAGTATCACATGTGTACATGGTCGTAAATTTAAATCATCTACCATAACCAGCAAATTTACTGACTATATTAGGTGGACAATGGTGTTTGAGGAGAAAGGACTCAGTGCAACTTAAAATCCAAACATTAGAGCAGCAACAAGTAATGCAACACCCTTCCCTCACAACTACAAAGTCAACTCGCATTCCTTTGTTATAGGAACCAACTAAAAACACATCTGCGCCATCTGCGCCTAGACTAACCCGCTCCTCCGAAGCTCCATCATTGACACAACCCACCTTAACATCTTTAAGGATGTAGATTAAATGCTTCTGGGTCACATGTGCTATAATAACTCAGTTTATACCTTTATCCTATCACTTCCCAGGATGTAATGCTATCTCTTTGTCTTTTGTATATGTATTTGCTCTGGTCCTGGTGATATTGCATTATAGAAAACTGTAAAATAAATATATAGGTAATTGTAATTCTGATTGCATTTATATGACGCTTACTACCCCTGACGAGGCATGAGCACGTTGCAGACTGTCCTTTTCGCACGTTACTCTACAAACATATTTTGCTTTGTGCCACACTGTACTTTCACACAGAGCACACTATTGTTTTTGTGTTCTGTTCTTTCCTGGGATTTAGTCTGAACATGTAGACAAGGTCGAACAGTAATGCCCCTTGTTATTCTTTTCTGGTCAGGCCCCTAGCACCTAGACAAAACACGCAAATGCAGCTGCTGTTTGCGAACACGTACTTTGTCATATAGGTATGCACAGATAGGTAGCACACACTTGGAGAGGGATCTTTCCAGGGAAGAGATCGTGACAATACCGGAGATGTAGAACTTTCATCTGTGTATACGAAGGTACGGGGTCTGCTGCTAACACCCAGACATCTTTTGATATATAATCATTTTTCTTCTGTAGAAGGGGAGGGGGGTTAGACTACCCTGTCTTATATAATGACAGCTCCTTTTATGATTTATGGACTACTTACTATGCTGGTCGTATTTGTGTTAGGCATTTTCTTACTCATTCTGGCACGTATACTGCATACTAGAGTATGATAGATAGAATAAACATTTTAAACTTTTCTCGTGTCTCTGTCGGATTCTATTGTGCACTAGGACGAGTGTGAGAGCGAAAGGATATGTCCTGCAACCGCGATTTCTGAGAGGATCAGGAGTGTTGTGTTTTGTGGTGCCTAATCACTTGTTCCTCTCTGAGTGGGTAGAAGGGCAAGTGAGACACTATAGGTAGTCGGTCCCAGGCTCATGGGTACTCAGGTGGCAGGATGACTCAGTCCCTGCCTACTATGGTCCTATGATCCCAAGCATAGTTCTGTGACTCAGCAGAATCCCTGCAACAGAAGCATCTCTGAAGAATCCTAACATTCTCACTGATGAGAGCCAAAGTGAAAACGAGGCTCAGCCTCTCCCCGACAAGAAGGCCTGCACACCTCAGTGTGACACAGGAATGCATTATAAATGAGGCTTCAAACGACATGGCCGATGCTCAAGCGGCGTTCTAATAGATGTAATACTATTCACATGCTCACAAAGTAATGGGACGTAATGAGATGTAATGCAAGGATAAGAAGTAACGAAAGTAATTGATGGGAAGACGTTTGACACTCTCACCTTGCACACAAGAAACTAAAACATGAAATAGAAAGTAAAAAAAAAAACGTGTTGTGCTTCTGCAGAGCCACTGCCTTTGCATGGCATATGAATTGTTTACTTACCATCGCATGCTCTTTGATTGACTTGAAAGATATAAAGTTTCAGTTAGAAATAATCAGGTGTTGCATGTGATAAATGACATGACATAATATATTACAGCATCAAATAAAATAGCGCAACATGCCATTCATTGCCATGGCAAATAACAAAATATATGAGCTTGGCACAACATGACATGATATGACATAATGAAATATAACAGTTAATCATTTAATTCGGTAGAAGAAAGTTGTTCTCACACTGAAAGTAAAGCTTAGCTCACCTGAAGCACATTGTCAATATGATTACTTAAATGACTCATTGTGTTGAAATTCTAGGTGTAAAGAAAAGAGTTTTACCCGTGTTATGGGAAAAATACAGGAGTATGGATTTGTGAACTATTGTCACTGAACCTGCCACCTATAATTTTCCTACACACCAGTTCTCTAAATTGTGAACTTCCAGCACTGTAAACCCACACAAGAGAAACTGACTTATGTAAATAAGCATTGGAAATTCACCCTTTTGTGTGTGTTCCCCTTTGTTTTTGCTTTTGTGGACTATTTTTACTTGCATTATTTGACTCTGGCCACTGACAGACCGCTCTCTATTCAGCTTCAGACCCCTAAATATGACGTAAAACTGACTAATCCCAATGGTACATTTAACTTGTAAGTAAGGCCACAGTAGCAGAGCAGAGGAATGCGACTCTGAGGTAAAAAGTTAAATGTCACACGTGGGCTTCAGTATACATTAACACCACCCAAATGTGTGACTGTAAAATCATTCCTTTCAGTCAGGCCACTGCAGACCTGTCATGCTGTGAGAAAGGGCTGCAGCAGGCCCTTGTCAAAAGAACCTTTTTAGGGCATCTGTAAAACCCTACTTTTGGCATTAGTTAAGTAACCCATGAGCAGTGCCACGCAGCTTACAAGGCCCTGGGTACATCATCTGCAAAGATGGGGCACACCTAATGTTTAGTGTGTTATGTCCATGCAGTGTAAGGACGCCATATATAGCCCTTTTGACTGCATAAACAAAAGTAGCTATGCGTATGGCAAAAAATCTGATTATGAATAAAGGTAATTGTTGTTATAACTCTTGCCATCTCCTCATGAACCTGTGTGTGGCGGTATCCTGGAACGGGTGCCGCAGCTGGCACATGAAGTCCTTCCCAGCTCCTGAGTCCCTTGTGAGTACCACATAACCCTTCTCACAGTAAATGGCGTTCTTTTACTCAATTGAGCAACAGCTGGTCAAGGTGCTGATGGTCGCTCCTGTAACCTGCGGAGGAAGAGAGAGAGGGGGCTGTGTGGGCGAGCGAGATGGACCCATCTCTGGTTAGGGCCCCAGGCCCACTGCATTGATCTGTTCTTTCATTGTTCCTTTCTTTAAGGTTATGGAGCATGGGCCTGCGTGACAATCCTGAAGTAACTTACTCTACTGCACCTCTGCACACAAGCAGCACTCAAGTTGTCAGAACAGACTGTTAACCTGCCAGTATTACAATGCTGTTTATGCTTTTTGTGAGGCCAGGGAAACAAATCTTGCAGTTGTACGATTAGATTAGGCAGTGCTGTGGATGGATGGAGGAAGAAGAAAAACTACAAGTGGTTCTGTAGGGGAGAACAATTGCTTAATACATGCAAAGCTTAGTCTGTGAAGTAAAACGAAAGTCTAATATATTAATTTTATAGATTTGAATGGAACACACAAAAGCAAAATTAATCATTGTTTCAAAACATGTTATTTACTATTTTATATATGGCTGTCACTTCGGCAGTGCTGTGGATGGATGGAGGAGCGAAATATCGACAGGAAGAAAAGAAAGGGAAACGAGAAGCTGGGGAAGGAGCCTGCGGTGTAAGAGGATGGGAATTGGGTTGAAGAGTAATAGAGAGAGGTGAGTAGGGAAACATTAACGAGGGTTAAGAAAGATGGGGAAATAGAGACAAGGGAAAAGAGAAGAAACAAGGACACAACAGTGAAGAAATAGGAAGAAGAGAGAAGCAAAGGGGAGAGAGGCAAGGAGAAAGGGAAAGCAGTAAGTGATAAGAGAGATGAGGGAAAATGAACAGGTGGAGAAAAAGAGTGCAGAGAAATATGAGGAGGGGTAACATATTAAAAGGCAAAGGAAAAATATACACCTGGGAGATAAAGGAGTGGCTAAGGGTAAAGGCGGAAGGAGTGTGACAGAAATAATGTATCTGATTTTAAAACGTTTAGAAAGACTGCAAAAGAAGATTATTGAAATACTTGTCTCCTCGTCCGCTGTTACACCTGCCCCTGGCTCCACCGCTAGTCCACAGCTTACTGGGGGCGAGACCTTCACTTATTTTTTTCCATTTAAAGCACTGCCTACTACTGAAACGGGACCTGGACTCTAGAAGCTTCACCCAACTGTTTGGATTCTATAACAGTGACCAGGAGCATGTTTTCCAGCACCTGCAAAAAGGTAAGACTTTGACAATTTTGGGGGCATATTATCAAGAAACGGCGTTAAAATTATCGCCGGTTTTGCGGCAGAAAACTGCCGCTAAAGCGGCGATAATGGGCTTGATAATATGCCCTAGAGAATTCCAATAGAAGCCCATGTTCTGGTGTCAACATGGGCTTCTATTGGAATTCTCCAGGGCATATTATCAAGCCCATTATCGCCGCTTTAGCGGCAGTTTTCTGCCGCTAAACCGGCGTTAATGTTAACGCCGTGCTTGATAATATGCCCCTTTGTTCTTTAGAGACCTGGAGCAAGGCGCCGAGGCTATCCAGGACAGACAAGGTCTCGGCATTCAACATTTCCAGGTTTGCCCTGCTCTGAAAAGGTATCAGTGAGACTTTGCAGTGAAGGCATTTGGCCTCATGGAGCACCGCCCAGTAACTCATTCATGCTCCGCTGGAGGATTCCAAACTCCAAAATACTGACTAATTCAGAATGTAAAACTTGGGACAGGGACAAGGTAGTAAAGTTACCCATGTGCCGAAGCAACTGCAGCAGCGACAGTTTCTAAATGTGCAGCGGCAGCTGCCACGGATCGGGGGTGGCGGGACGGGAGGCAAGGGGAAGGGTGGTGGTAAGGCGATCGAAAAATAATAAGAAAAAAAAATTACCTTACCGCCTCGTTTCGGTCTCTCCTCATTGTCCCTCTGCACAGCCGGAACAGGAAGCACATCCAGGCTCCCCGGACCAATTACAACGTGTGGTTTGGCACTCAGCCGGGGAATGGGAGCCTGGGCATGTTCTCCAACCAGGCTGTAATGCAGCCTGGGTAGAGAACATGCAAAGTACGCATGGATGTTTGGCCGGCCTGAGACGTTCGGCCAAACATTCATGTGCACTTACACAGTGTGCTCACCGCTCCCCCTGCTCCTGTCGTCAGAGCAGCCCCGCCAAGCAGTTGCAGCAGGACACAATGAAATGATAATAACATCAAGTTATTATCATTTTATTTGTCCTTCATTTCACTGCTGCAGAGCAGTGGGCGATGTTCGTCCGCCTTAGCGGAGGAGTCGCCACTGTAAAATGTGTCCAAATTGTAGCTTTTCATGCTGAAACTGAAGGCTTAGGAGCAAGTCTGGATTTCACGTATTTGACCTCACTGGACACCATGAAAACAATAAAAGTTACATGTTTACCCTGCACGACCTGCTAGGATTTACTGACCCCGCTCCCTTGCAGTCCTCTTGAAATCGCTACTAGATTCTGCAAGGAATGACTCACAGTGGCGCTTTATGTTCTGGGTTCTGCAAGCAATGACTCACGGTGGTGCTTTATGTTCTGGGTTCTGCAAGCAATGACTCACGGTGGTGCTTTATGTTCTGGGTTCTGCATCCAATGACTCACGGTGGTGCTTTATGTTCTGGGTTCTGCAAGCAATGACTCACGGTGGTGCTTTATGTTCTGGGTTCTGCAAGCAATGACTCACGGTGGTGCTTTATGTTCTGGGTTCTGCAACCAATAAATCACAATGGTGCTTTATGTTCTGGGTTCTGCAACCAATGACTCACGGTGGTGCTTTATGTTCTAGGTTCTGTAAGCAATGACTTACAGTGGTGCTTTATGTTCTAGGTTCTGCAAGCAATGACTCACAGTGGCGCTTTATGTTCTAGGTTCTGCAAGCAATGACTCACAGTGGCGCTTTATGTTCTGGGTTCTGCAAGCAATGACTCACAGTGGTGCTTGATGTTCTAGGTTCTGCAAGCAATGACTCACAGTGGCGCTTTATGTTCTGGGTTCTGCAAGCAATGACTCACAGTGGTGCTTGATGTTCTAGGTTCTGTAAGCAATGACTCACAGTGGCGCTTTATGTTCTAGGTTCTGCAAGCAATGACTCACAGTGGCGCTTGATGTTCTAGGTTCTGCAAGCAATGACTCACAGTGGTGCTTTATGTTCTAGGTTCTGTAAGCAATGACTCACAGTGGTGCTTTATGTTCTAGGTTCTGCAAGCAATGACTCACAGTGGCGCTTTATGTTCTAGGTTCTGCAAGCAATGACTCACAGTGGCGCTTTATGTTCTGGGTTCTGCAACCAATAAATCACAATCGTGCTTTATGTTCTAGGTTCTGCAAGCAATGACTCACAGTGGTGCTTTATGTTCTGGGTTCTGCAACCAATAAATCACAATGGTGCTTTATGTTCTAGGTTCTGTAAGCAATGACTCACAGTGGTGCTTGATGTTCTAGGTTCTGCAAGCAATGACTCACAGTGGCGCTTTATGTTCTGGGTTCTGCAAGCAATGACTCACAGTGGTGCTTGATGTTCTAGGTTCTGCAAGCAATAACTCACAGTGGCGCTTTATGTTCTAGGTTCTGCAAGCAATGACTCACAGTGGTGCTTGATGTTCTAGGTTCTGCAAGCAATGACTCACAGTGGTGCTTTATGTTCTGGGTTCTGCAACCAATAAATCACAATGGTGCTTTATGTTCTAGGTTCTGTAAGCAATGACTCACAGTGGCGCTTTATGTTCTAGGTTCTGCAAGCAATGACTCACAGTGGCGCTTTATGTTCTAGGTTCTGTAAGCAATGACTCACAGTGGTGCTTTATGTTCTGGGTTCTGCAAGCAATGACTCACAGTGGTGCTTTATGTTCTGGGTTCTGCAAGCAATGACTCACGGTGGTGCTTTATGTTCTGGGTTCTGCAAGCAATGACTCACGGTGGTGCTTTATGTTCTGGGTTCTGCAAGCAATGACTCACAGTGCCGCTTTATGTTCTAGGTTCTGCAAGCAATGACTCACAGTGGCGCTTTATGTTCTGGGTTCTGCACCCAATGACTCACAGTGGTGCTTTATGTTCTAGGTTCTGCAAGCAATGACTCACAGTGGTGCTTTATGTTCTAGGTTCTGCAAGCAATGGCTCACGGTGGTGCTTTATGTTCTGGGTTCTGCAAGCAATGACTCACAGTGCCGCTTTATGTTCTAGGTTCTGCAAGCAATGACTCACAGTGGCGCTTTATGTTCTGGGTTCTGCAAGCAATGACTCACGGTGGTGCTTTATGTTCTGGGTTCTGCAAGCAATGACTCACAGTGGCGCTTTATGTTCTGGGTTCTGCAAGCAATGACTCACGGTGGTGCTTTATGTTCTGGGTTCTGCAACCAATGACTCACAGTGGCGCTTTATGTTCTAGGTTCTGCAACCAATGACTCACAGTGGTGCTTGATGTTCTAGGTTCTGCAAGCAATGACTCACAGTGGTGCTTTATGTTCTAGGTTCTGTAAGCAATGACTCACAGTGGTGCTTTATGTTCTAGGTTCTGCAAGCAATGACTCACAGTGGCGCTTTATGTTCTGGGTTCTGCAAGCAATGACTCACGGTGGTGCTTTATGTTCTGGGTTCTGCAAGCAATGACTCACGGTGGTGCTTTATGTTCTGGGTTCTGCAACCAATAAATCACAATGGTGCTTTATGTTCTAGGTTCTGCAAGCAATGACTCACAGTGGTGCTTTATGTTCTAGGTTCTGTAAGCAATGACTCACAGTGGTGCTTTATGTTCTGGGTTCTGTAAGCAATGACTCACAGTGGTGCTTTATGTTCTGGGTTCTGCAACCAATAAATCACAATGGTGCTTTATGTTCTAGGTTCTGCAAGCAATGACTCACAGTGGTGCTTTATGTTCTGGGTTCTGTAAGCAATGACTCACAGTGGTGCTTTATGTTCTGGGTTCTGCAACCAATAAATCACAATGGTGCTTTATGTTCTAGGTTCTGCAAGCAATGACTCACAGTGGTGCTTTATGTTCTGGGTTCTGCAAGCAATGACTCACGGTGGTGCTTTATGTTCTGGGTTCTGCAACCAATGACTCACAGTGATGCTTGATGTTCTAGGTTCTGCATCCAATGACTCACAGTGGTGCTTTATGTTCTAGGTTCTGCAACCAATGACTCACAGTGGTGCTTTATGTTCTGGGTTCTGCAAGCAATGACTCACGGTGGTGCTTTATGTTCTGGGTTCTGCAACCAATAAATCACAATGGTGCTATATGTTCTAGGTTCTGCAAGCAATGACTCACAGTGGTGCTTTATGTTCTAGGTTCTGTAAGCAATGACTCACAGTGGTGCTTTATGATCTGGGTTCTGCAACCAATGACTCAAAGTGGCGCTTTATGTTCTAGGTTCTGCAACCAATGACTCACAGTGGCGCTTTATGTTCTGGGTTCTGCAAGCAATGACTCACGGTGGTGCTTTATGTTCTGGGTTCTGCAAGCAATGACTCACGGTGGTGCTTTATGTTCTGGGTTCTGCAACCAATAAATCACAATGGTGCTTTATGTTCTAGGTTCTGCAAGCAATGACTCACAGTGATGCTTTATGTTCTAGGTTCTGTAAGCAATGACTCACAGTGGGGCTTTATGTTCTGGGTTATGTAAACAATGACTCACAGTGGTGCTTTATGTTCTGGGTTCTGCAACCAATAAATCACAATGGTGCTTTATGTTCTAGGTTCTGCAAGCAATGACTCACAGTGGTGCTTTATGTTCTGGGTTCTGCAAGCAATGACTCACGGTGGTGCTTTATGTTCTGGGTTCTGCAACCAATGACTCACAGTGGTGCTTGATGTTCTAGGTTCTGCATCCAATGACTCACAGTGGTGCTTTATGTTCTAGGTTCTGCAACCAATGACTCACAGTGGTGCTTTATGTTCTGGGTTCTGCAAGCAATGACTCACGGTGGTGCTTTATGTTCTGGGTTCTACAACCAATAAATCACAATGGTGCTTGATGTTCTAGGTTCTGCAAGCAATGACTCACAGTGGTGCTTTATGTTCTAGGTTCTGTAAGAAATGACTCACAGTGGTGCTTTATGTTCTAGGTTCTGCAAGCAATGACTCACAGTGGTGCTTTATGTTCTAGGTTCTGTAAGCAATGACTCACAGTGGTGCTTTATGATCTGGGTTCTGCAACCAATGACTCACAGTGGCGCTTTATGTTCTAGGTTCTGCAACCAATGACTCACAGTGGTGCTTGATGTTCTAGGTTCTGCAAGCAATGACTCACAGTGGTGCTTTATGTTCTAAGTTCTGCAAGCAATGACTCACAGTGGTGCTTTATGATCTGGGTTCTGCAACCAATGACTCACGGTGGTGCTTTATGTTCTGGGTTCTGCAACCAATAAATCACAATGGTGCTTTATGTTCTAGGTTCTGCAAGCAATGACTCACAGTGGTGCTTTATGTTCTAGGTTCTGCAACCAATGACTCACAGTGGTGCTTGATGTTCTAGGTTCTGCAAGCAATGACTCACAGTGGCGCTTTATGTTCTAGGTTCTGCAAGCAATGACTCACAGTGGTGCTTTATGATCTGGGTTCTGCAAGCAATGACTCACAGTGGTGCTATATGTTCTAGGTTCTGTAAGCAATGACTCACAGTGATGCTTTATGATCTGGGTTCTGCAACCAATGACTCACAGTGGCGCTTTATGTTCTAGGTTCTGCAACCAATGACTCACAGTGGTGCTTGATGTTCTAGGTTCTGCAAGCAATGAATGAAATGAAATGAAATGAAATGAAATGAAATGAAATTCGTACTTGTAAAGCGCACTTATACCCCCAAAGAGGTGTCCTGGCGCTGTACGCATACCGCTGTGGAACCCTTCCTGGCTTTTCCCTGTGAAATGTCCACTCCTGGGCACCCCCAGGGTGAAGCCAGGCATCCCAGCGCTGTTGGGGCCGTTGTGGAGATTAAGCAAGCTATTGCCCAGAGTTGCAGAGTGGGACCCATGATTAGAATAGGCACCGAGGCGAGAATTATCAGGTCCGAGGAAATTGAGCCCAAGACCCGCCGAGGCGGGAATTGAACCCTGGTCCCGGGCCAGATCTCTGCATCAGGGTCTGCCGCTCTAACCATTGAGCCACACTTCTCCACCAATGATTCACAGTGGCGCTTGATGTTCTAGGTTCTGCAAGCAATGACTCACAATGGTGCTTGATGTTCTAGGTTCTGCAAGCAATGACTCACAGTGGTGCTTTATGTTCTAGGTTCTGTAAGCAATGACTCACAGTGGCGCTTTATGTTCTAGGTTCTGCAACCAATGACTCACAGTGGTGCTTGATGTTCTAGGTTCTGCAAGCAATGACTCACAGTGGCGCTTTATGTTCTAGGTTCTGCAACCAATGACTCACAGTGGTGCTTTATGTTCTAGGTTCTGTAAGCAATGACTCACAGTGGTGATTTATGATCTGGGTTCTGCAACCAATGACTCACAGTGGCGCTTTATGTTCTAGGTTCTGCAACCAATGACTCACAGTGGTGCTTGATGTTCTAGGTTCTGCAAGCAATGACTCACAGTGGTGTTTTATGTTCTAAGTTCTGCAAGCAATGACTCACAGTGGTGCTTTATGATCTGGGTTCTGCAACCAATGACTCACGGTGGTGCTTTATGTTCTGGGTTCTGCAACCAATAAATCTCAATGGTGCTTTATGTTCTAGGTTCTGCAAGCAATGACTCACAGTGGTGCTTTATGTTCTAGGTTCTGTAAGCAATGACTCACAGTGGTGCTTTATGTTCTAGGTTCTGCAAGCAATGACTCACAGTGGTGCTTTATGTTCTAGGTTCTGTAAGCAATGACTCACAGTGGTGCTTTATGATATGGGTTCTGCAAGCAATGACTCACAGTGGTGCTATATGTTCTAGGTTCTGTAAGCAATGACTCACAGTGATGCTTTATGATCTGGGTTCTGCAACCAATGACTCACAGTGGCGCTTTATGTTCTAGGTTCTGCAACCAATGACTCACAGTGGTGCTTGATGTTCTAGGTTCTGAAAGCAATGACTGACAGTGGCGCTTTATGTTCTAGGTTCTGCAAGCAATGACTCACAGTGGTGCTTTATGATCTGGGTTCTGCAAGCAATGACTCACAGTGGTGCTATATGTTCTAGGTTCTGTAAGCAATGACTCACAGTGATGCTTTATGATCTGGGTTCTGCAACCAATGACTCACAGTGGCACTTTATGTTCTAGGTTCTGCAACCAATGACTCACAGTGGTGCTTGATGGTCTAGGTTCTGCAAGCAATGATTCACAGTGGCGCTTCATGTTCTAGGTTCTGCAAGCAATGACTCACAATGGTGCTTGATGTTCTAGGTTCTGCAAGCAATGACTCACAGTGGTGCTTTATGTTCTAGGTTCTGCAACCAATGACTCACGGTTGTGCTTTATGTTCTAGGTTCTGCAAGCAATGACTCACAGTGGTGCTTTATGTTCTAGGTTCTGCAACCAATGACTCACGGTTGTGCTTTATGTTCTAGGTTCTGCAACCAATGACTCACGGTTGTGCTTTATGTTCTAGGTTCTGCAACCAATGACTCACAGTGGTGCGTGATGTTCTAGGTTCTGCAAGCAATGACTCACAGTGGTGCTTTATGTTCTAGGTTCTGCAACCAATGACTCACGGTTGTGCTTTATGTTCTAGATTCTGCAACCAATGACTCACGGTGGTGCTTTATGTTCTGGGTTCTGCAAGCAATGACTCACATTGGTGCTTTATGTTCTAGGTTCTGCAACCAATGACTCACGGTTGTGCTGTATGTTCTAGGTTCTGCAACCAATGACTCACGGTGGTGCTTGATGTTCTAGGTTCTGCAAGCAATGACTCACAATGGTGCTTGATGTTCTAGGTTCTGCAAGCAATGACTCACAGTGGTGCTTTATGTTCTAGGTTATGTAAGCAATGACTCACAGTGGCGCTTTATGTTCTAGGTTCTGCAACCAATGACTCACAGTGGTGCTTGATGTTCTAGGTTCTGCAAGCAATGACTCACAGTGGCGCTTTATGTTCTAGGTTCTGCAACCAATGACTCACAGTGGTGCTTTATGTTCTAGGTTCTGTAAGCAATGACTCACAGTGGTGATTTATGATCTGGGTTCTGCAACCAATGACTCACAGTGGCGCTTTATGTTCTAGGTTCTGCAACCAATGACTCACAGTGGTGCTTGATGTTCTAGGTTCTGCAAGCAATGACTCACAGTGGTGTTTTATGTTCTAAGTTCTGCAAGCAATGACTCACAGTGGTGCTTTATGATCTGGGTTCTGCAACCAATGACTCACGGTGGTGCTTTATGTTCTGGGTTCTGCAACCAATAAATCTCAATGGTGCTTTATGTTCTAGGTTCTGCAAGCAATGACTCACAGTGGTGCTTTATGTTCTAGGTTCTGTAAGCAATGACTCACAGTGGTGCTTTATGTTCTAGGTTCTGCAAGCAATGACTCACAGTGGTGCTTTATGTTCTAGGTTCTGTAAGCAATGACTCACAGTGGTGCTTTATGATATGGGTTCTGCAAGCAATGACTCACAGTGGTGCTATATGTTCTAGGTTCTGTAAGCAATGACTCACAGTGATGCTTTATGATCTGGGTTCTGCAACCAATGACTCACAGTGGCGCTTTATGTTCTAGGTTCTGCAACCAATGACTCACAGTGGTGCTTGATGTTCTAGGTTCTGAAAGCAATGACTGACAGTGGCGCTTTATGTTCTAGGTTCTGCAAGCAATGACTCACAGTGGTGCTTTATGATCTGGGTTCTGCAAGCAATGACTCACAGTGGTGCTATATGTTCTAGGTTCTGTAAGCAATGACTCACAGTGATGCTTTATGATCTGGGTTCTGCAACCAATGACTCACAGTGGCGCTTTATGTTCTAGGTTCTGCAACCAATGACTCACAGTGGTGCTTGATGGTCTAGGTTCTGCAAGCAATGATTCACAGTGGCGCTTGATGTTCTAGGTTCTGCAAGCAATGACTCACAATGGTGCTTGATGTTCTAGGTTCTGCAAGCAATGACTCACAGTGGTGCTTTATGTTCTAGGTTCTGCAACCAATGACTCACGGTTGTGCTTTATGTTCTAGGTTCTGCAAGCAATGACTCACAGTGGTGCTTTATGTTCTAGGTTCTGCAACCAATGACTCACGGTTGTGCTTTATGTTCTAGGTTCTGCAACCAATGACTCACGGTTGTGCTTTATGTTCTAGGTTCTGCAACCAATGACTCACAGTGGTGCGTGATGTTCTAGGTTCTGCAAGCAATGACTCACAGTGGTGCTTTATGTTCTAGGTTCTGCAACCAATGACTCACGGTTGTGCTTTATGTTCTAGATTCTGCAACCAATGACTCACGGTGGTGCTTTATGTTCTGGGTTCTGCAAGCAATGACTCACAGTGGTGCTTTATGTTCTAGGTTCTGCAACCAATGACTCACGGTTGTGCTGTATGTTCTAGGTTCTGCAACCAATGACTCACGGTGGTGCTTGATGTTCTAGGTTCTGCAAGCAATGGCTCACAGTGGCACTTTATGTTCTAGGTTCTGCAACCAATGACTCACGGTGGTGCTTTATGTTCTAGGTTCTGCAAGCAATGACTCATGGTGGTGCTTTATGTTCTAGGTTCTGCAAGCAATGACTCACAGTGGTGCTTTATGTTCTAGGTTCTGCAAGCAATGACTCACGGTGGTGCTTTATGTTCTAGGTTCTGCAAGCAATGACTCACAGTGGTGCTTTATGTTCTAGGTTCTGCAAGCAATGACTCACAGTGGAGCTTTATGTTCTAGGTTCTGCAAGCAATGACTCACAGTGGTGCTTTATGATCTGGGTTCTGCAACCAATGACTCACAGTGGTGCTTTATGTTCTAGGTTCTGCAACCAATGACTCACAGTGGTGCTTGATGTTCTAGGTTCTGCATCCAATGACTCACAGTGGTGCTTTATGTTCTAGGTTCTGCAACCAATGACTCACAGTGGTGCTTGATGTTCTAGGTTCTGCATCCAATGACTCACAGTGGTGCTTTATGTTTTCTTGGTGCTTTTTTACTTAAAGTTGTTAAAATTCATATCTCCATTTCCATTAATCCAATGTAAACCAGGTTTGTATTATTCGATTTTAAGCTACTCTCCCTTTCCTAAATTGGTTTGGCAATGCTGTTGATTTGTTTCTTGACTTTAATACTGTTCTGGTGCTGCATAAATACCCACATTTCTCTGGAGAAAAGCCTGCTGCGTTAGTCCATAGCTATCAGTGGTTAAACTCAAATACTCTCATTAAAACTCCAAAACTAGATTCTGTGGTAGGGCAGATCTACGAAATACTTTGTCAAGATGCACGTCAGCCCCCCCAGGGACTGTCCTGACAACCTCAAAGGAACCAACATGTGCAAACGTGTAATGCCTGCAGAAAAGGCAGGGGCGCCTTGCCAGGCACGGCCTGTACCTCCTCTAGGCCTGTTGGATGCTGGTCAACTGTGTTTCATTTCACCTTTCAGTGCATTATTTCACAGTTACAATAGAGGGAAGGATTACATTGCAGCTTGTTTGTGCCAAACATTAGTACAGTATGTACAGTACAAGATTCGGCGCAACTGAATTCTTTTGTTGGCTGGTATGTTAATCAGCTTTCACATATACGTAATGTTGCAAACCCGATGCAGGCCAAAGGCCTTATTTTGTTTCCTTACAGGAGCAAATTATACGAACTGTTATGTGGGGAGGAGATTAACATGTTCAGTGCGTCCAAGTCCCACATACCAACTGCAGGATTATCTTGGTTGTTAAAGGGCTAAGACTTTAATAGAAAAACAAGTTCTGGGTCCTTTTATGGATAGTCACTGAACAACATTCACCTTAAAAGCAGTGACCTATCATGCACATATTACCTACATACACACATACATACACACACACACACGCACGCGCGCACACACACACACACACACATATATTTAGATAGATATATAAAATATACGTATATATTTATATACAAATATATGCATATATATTCGGTGGGAAAAAAACAAAGGCTAAAGAGTTAGATGAAAATTTCAGTGCCAACTTAAAGTTTTAAACAAAAAAAACTCTGAAATTCACCAGTTATAGTTATCTCTAGTACATATTACTCATGCCCTAAGGTAACTATAACTCGTGCCCCTGCCATGCACAATCTTGTCATCAATGATGTCATTTCAGATTTTGAAGTGATGATATCAATGATGCCATAGAACATCATGAATGATGTAATCTGGGAGGTAATTAGCAGCGCATGGTGAGGGCGCGAGTTATGGTTACCTTAGGGCATGAGTTATAGTTACTAGAGCTAACTATAACTGATGAATTTCTGTGTTTTTTTGGGTTTAAAACGTTACATAGGCACTGAATTTTTCATCTAACTATAATGCCACTTTACCCTTTGTGTTTTTTCAGTGACTTTCTAGGTCTTTTTTAATATAAAGCAATATTTTCTTACCATATGTAAAGCCAACTCCCCATTGCGCACGGCCTTCAGCCACGCACATCGAGGTGTTGGCTAAACGGCCTGCGTCCAACTCCCTGAAGGCAGCCAACCCCCCCACTGGGGGGGGTCGCACAGCTCCCCTCCCCAAGGCACTATTGGCCTCAGGGACCATGGGGCCTTTTGTTTTTAAAACAGGGTGGTGGTGCATGCGGCCCCCTCCCCAAACCTCTAGTGGCCAGGGGGACCCCATCCCCGGGGGACTTCTTTTTAATAGAGGGGAGATGGCGCGTAACCCCCATCCCCAAGCCACTATTGGCCCGAAAACCCCATCCCCTGGGGACAAAAAGTATAATTGTGGGGGGGGAGAAAACGGCCACCATCCCAAAGCATAAATGGTCCCCTGGGACCTCATCCCCCGGGGCCATACTTTAATTATAGGGGATGAGGGCACGTGGTTCCTCTCCCCAAGCCTTAACAGGCCCCGGGAGACCCCATCCCACGGGCCAAATACATTAACAGAGGTGGGGCACATGCCCCATCTCCCCCAGCCCAAATGGGCATCAGGGACCCCATCCCAGGGGGCCAGACTTCAGTCAGAGGCAAGGGGGTGAGTACCCTCCTCCCCAAGCCTTAAGAGGCCCCCAGGGACCCCATCCCCCAGGGCCAATTCTTTAACATTAGGGGAGGAAGGCGCATAGTCCCCCTCCCTGATAGGCCTGGGGCCATATTTGATTAAAGAGGAGAAGTTGCATGGCCCCCCTCCACAAGCTATGAAAGGCCCCAGGGAACCAATCCCACAGGGGCCAAATACTTTACTATTAGGGGAGGGGTGCGTGGCTGCCCTCACCAAGCCCAAATGGTCCCTGGGGATTCCATCCTCCAGGGCCAAACATAATATTTGGGGGTTGCGGGGGGAGCCCCAGGGCATCCACTTCCTGCACTGGTTCTGCTTGCTTCTGATGGGCGGGAACAATCACAGTTCCTTGCCTGCAAGAGCATGGGCAGGGAAATCAGAAGTGTGCTCCCACCCGGCTGGAGCATTTTTAAAGCTCCCACTGGGTGGGAGCACACTTCTTTCCCTGCCTGCGGTCCTGCAGAGCAGGGAAAGCAACTGTGTCCTGGGGGTGGGCTCCCCAGGACACAGTTAAAGAGCCAGGCCCTGTGGGATGGGGTCCACGGGGCCTTATAAAGCTCAGGGAGGGGGAGCCACGTGCACCCCTCTCCTCTGCTTATTGTTTGGCCCCTAGGGATAGGATCTCCAGGGCGCATTTGAGCTAGGAGAAGGCAGCTGTGCACCCCGCTTCCCTACAAATCCTACAAATAAAGTGTTTGGCCCCATGGGATGGGGTCCCCAGACTCAAGTCAGATCGGGGAGGGGGGTCAAACTCACTCTCCCACCTCAAATATAAAAAAAAAGTCTGTCCGCCATTTTCTTTTTTGTTGCGATCCTGCAGGAGTCCCACGGGATGGCAGCATAAACGGCCGATTTATTTTTCTATTTTGGCCCAGAGGTGGTCCTCTAGGATTCCCCCACAAGGGCTAGGGTGAAGGGTATCTCTACTCTGTGTGTGTGTATATATATATATATATATATATATATATATATATATATATATACCCAAACTTGGTTCTCCTTCGCTCGGGTCGTTGGCGCTCAATTAGGTGCGTCAACCACCGCGGTTGAACCAAACCGATAAATATCCATCAAATCCTCCATTACTGAAGAAAAACGGGTCGCACTCTTGCAGTAATATTAAGGTAAGTTAATTTATTCTTGAATCCATTTAGCAGCAGCACAGACACAACCAACGCGTTTCGGTATTTCGTAATACCTTGCTCACGTGAGAGGCGTCGCTCTGGGCCTGCGCAGGCTCCCGAAGCAGCAGGACACGCTCTGCTCTCCGGTCCCAGGATTTCATTCAGTGCCCTGGTTTCAGCCTTAAATAATTAATCGGCCCAGAGCAACGCCTCTGAACAACCCAGCTGTTCTTCCAGTATCGGGGGATCCATTCCTGATACTTAATTTCTATCACACGCTCCCGTGAACAACACCGCAGCGGCTCGCAGGCTCTTGCCCTAATTGATGCTGTCTTATTTACCTAATTCAGCTTGCTCACCTACTATATGTCCTGAAGATGATCTCGAATAATTGAGATCGAAACGCCGTCGACCCCCTACAACATGAACTCCTTTCACTCTGTAAAAATTTTCTGAGGAGTTCTTACCATTATTGTCAATGCGATGTCTTTATATTAATTATCACCCTCACTTTTCACGTCACGCGTATTGTCACTTATTGTGTGAGCACCTGAATACTATTGTTTTGGAAATAAATACCTGTCATAAACTGACCTACATGTCCCTCTGGTTAATACCGCGACATGCATATTGGTGCCTAGTGGCCCATTTTAAACAGCTAGCCATGTAATAAACAATAATTATCACTCCCAATAAATTTATATCCTCTGGCTATCGGATTTTATCAGGTGCAATAATCATCCCCAACCCCACAGGGCTTAAGTGCTTTGTACAGGAACTGCTCTTGAACAAAGCTTAAACTCATCTGTTTCTAAGTGGACTGCACTGTTGCAGATTCAAATATCCCATTCTTTTTCGCTATGCTAACTGCCACATTCAAAGAAGACCAAAGTCAAATGCATTAATTTTTTGCTAACATTTGTTTCCCATAAACTTTTAAGGTCATCATATTTGCTGCAGCACCACAAAAATATTAGATGGCCATTCACCATAGAAATCTATTGATAAATAAATAAAAACGTGTTTTAGGTCTTCCCTATCAGACAGCATAAGCTATCTGTTGGCGAAAATAACTATTGTCAACTTACTGTGTGCTAAGAGCCCACACATTACTTCCCATTAGTTGGCTATATTGTCACTCACATTTGCTTGCTTTTTATTTGTCAACTTGTGAGAGCTTTACTTTGTTTCCTTTTGTTTGTCCATCCCCTGGAGCATGAACATTTGTGTCCTTATACTGCTCACTTTTGAAGCACCACTTTTTATTTTGTTTAATAAGCACTCTGTGACAGTACATGTGTTTTCCAGCTGTGTCTCTTGTGTACTGCTCTTCCCCCTCCATGGTGCTATGTGTTGCTCTCTCTCTCACTAGTATGCTTCTTCCCTGCCCCTCTCCATCAGGGATGCTGAACAGCATTAACATAAACCATTGGTAAAGTCAAGAGGTAAAAAAAGGCGAGACCTACTGGCTTTGCTATTGCCCGTTTCCCTTTTGGTGACTCTGAACTTCCACTAAGCTTTTCCTTTGTCCTCAGTCAACTATCATATGGGCTTGTACGTGATAGAACATGTCTTTATCTTATTTAATGCTGCAACTGCTAGTATGACTATAGCCCTGGGCGTAGTTTGCGTAGTAGCACTACACGTAGCTACGCGAAGTACACTTTGAACTACACGTAGCTACACAATATTGCATAGTTGTGTGCTTGTCTGCACTGTGCAATAATTGCCAACGGCATCTTGCACAATGCAAGTTAAGATAAAATAAGCATCTCTGTTTTTATATGCTAAAATGCATATAGTCATTTCACAAAAGTGAAAACTATAAATTAACAAGCAGTGAGAGAGGTGATGATTTTGGGATCCTCCCTAACCTAGGGAGAGAACCAAGCAGATACCTTGAAAACAAAAAGCACATCTTGTTGAACGATTCGGTGGTGGTCCCATCCTCTTAGGACCACCCCAAGCACAGTTATTGGCAAAAATACAATCCCAACCAAAGGCCCTGCAAAGCATTATGGGACGAGATTAGCAGTGGGCAGTGAATATTATAGTATCCAATATCAAAATAATTCTACAAAGAGCTGCAGTTCAACTAGTCGTTACTAGATGTCCCTCATGAGTCAAATGCAAAAGCATTGAAATTATTATTACATCAAGCTGCAGTTCCACTAGTCGTTACTAGATGTCCCTCACGAGTCAAATGCAAAAGCTTCATGAAAGGGTTTCAATGCTTTTGCATTTGACTCGTGAGGGACATCTAGTAACACTATAATATTCACTGCCCACTGCTAATCTCGTCCCATAATGCTTTGCAGGGCCTTTGGTTGGGATTGTATTTTTGCCAATAACTGTGCTTGGGGTGGTCCTAAGAGGATGGGACCACCACCGAATCGTTCAACAAGATGTGCTTTTTGTTTTCAAGGTATCTGCTTGGTTCTCTCCCTAGGTTAGGGAGGATCCCAAAATCATCACCTCTCTCACTGCTTGTTAATTTATAGTTTTCACTTTTGTGAAATGACTATATGCATTTTAGCATATAAAGACATATTTGCTTTTTAGTATGTAAAATTGCTTTATCAAAGCGTTTGTAGGTGTTGATGGTTTTGCTGCTACACTACGTCAATTAGCACAGTTTTTGCATTGTGCAATTTGCATAGTAGCACAAACTACGCATGCTCCGTGAGCGTAGCGTAGTACTACGCCCAGAGTTAATGACTAGCACATAAAGCATGCTTCTGGGTATTCGGCCAAAATATCAAGTCATAATTATCGAGTAATACTAATATCGAGTTCTTAATATTGTGTCACAGAAATATCTTAATGCAGGAATATCAATGACAAAAATATGGATTTTCTAAGGTAAGTAATATAATTTTCAAGAATATCGTTGGAGTTACTATCGTTTACAATAATATTGTTGTAAAAAATATTGTTCTTTAATTATCTTTGTGTTTTAAGTAATATTGTAATTGTATATGCTATATATTATTTGTATAATTGTTAATGTTTTTAAATATAGCTTGTAATTTTAAGTATTTATCAGTGTAATTTAATTGTTAATAGTAATTTATAGTGTTGTAGCGGTTGTGAGGTTTATAGGGGTACAGGGTGGGAAGTTAATGAAGTATAATTAATTAATAATTATTTTTAATTAATATTAGGTATTTAAGTGATAATTATGTAAATTGTGTAATTATTTTTTAAGTTATGTTTTAGGTGCGAGGTGTTTGGTTTGTAAGGGTATAGGATGGGTAGTTAATTAAGAAATAATTGATTAATAAGTAATCAATTATTTAATTGATTATTAATTATGTAAATTGTGTAATTATTATTTTTTTTAAGTTATGTTTTTGGTGCAGGTTGTTATGTTTGTAGGAGTATAGAGTGGGAATTAATTGAGTAATAATTGATTGATTATTAATTACCTATTTAATTGATTATTAATTATGCAAATTGTGTATTTATTTTAAAGTTATATTTTCGGTATAGGTTATTGGGTTTGTAGGGGTTTAGGGTGGGATGTTAGTTAAGTAAATATAACATTTTTAAGAATTAATATTTTCAATTAAAATATGTCATTTATTTATAGTTATATAAATATTTTAATAAATATATTTTGTATGTTATATATTAGGCGTGTGTTGTGCTTTTAGGGGATAGAGTGGGAAGTTATTTAAGTAATAATGAATTAACAATGAATTATTCATTTATTTTTAATTATTTTATTTGTTACTATGGGGCCCATTAGGATGTCGGGCGGAAGCACTACCGCCGTGCTGTCGGAGGCAAAAACCACCAGTTACCGTCCGCCCGCCGCGGCCCACACGCCCGCACAATTAGGATGTGTAAAAGTAGCCAAACACCACCCGTAAGCCCGCGACGCCGTCCGCCATCAAAGTGCGCCCGTTCACGTAGCGGCGCCAGCCAATGGAAGCACACCGTCCGACGAAATCACGTACCGCCCGGCGTACAAATTACGATGCCGCAAACAAACAGCTCCCCCGGCTAAGAGACACCGTACGAGACACCAAGGCGGAAATTCGACCGCACGAGTTCGGACACCAAAAAGGCGGCCCACCCCGACATGAATCCTGCACTCCAGGCCATCCCCATGCTGTACCTGATGCAGCACCTAGGAGTCAACGCGCCGCGGCGACGCAGGTAGGCAGACACACAACAAGGGCATGCAAACACCGCACACAGTGCAAGGGAGGAAAAACTGAACATGGCCCCCCCAGACAGCCCTGTGTGGACAGGACACACCCACCACT
The DNA here is from genome assembly GCA_963921515.1 of Calotriton arnoldi. NCBI lineage: Eukaryota > Metazoa > Chordata > Amphibia > Caudata > Salamandridae > Calotriton > Calotriton arnoldi. The sequence goes on along the minus strand of CAWUFW010005435.1, from coordinate 879,764 downwards.
GCACCCACAAATGTCACACCGTGCTGAATGAAACAACTCGCAACTACCGGGCACACACTACCCGGGACCAGGAACTGACGTCCCCGTCACGGCAACGCAGCGCAGCGGCGATGATGCAGCTACACATGCGCACAACGCAGAGGCCAACTACAGCGCCATGCATGGGCCGCACACAAATAACACAGGCACACAACTACACACACCACACACCAGCCCCGCCCTGAACGCACATGTCACGTGGCATACCTGCATCAGTCATGTCCCCAACCGGCAACTCACAGGTGCCAACATGACGCCACACAAGTGTACCGAACAGGGCAGTGACGTCACGCCAAAATAGGACACACCCTTGTGTGCATAACATGGCGAAGCACACAGCGGCTGCGACATCACGCCGCAGAATATGTACCGCGTCCGCAAAAGGCACGCCATTACCATACAAAAATAATAATACCATCCGGCACCCAATACCAATACATGCAATACGTAACATGAAAAAACCCGGGTGCCTGACAACAGGTGTTACCAATTACAACACACACACACAAGGCCGAACGTATAGCGGAAACGCAGCGTGCCGCCCACATACGGGAAAGCAGATAGCACTGAATGGCCTTCCATTCCCACTCTGAAACCACATTTCGACTAAACAAGCCGGAGAATACAGCCATTGTCCCAACAACAAGCCAAACAGAGGCATGCCGAGGAAACAGTCCAATGTGCAGATAGCGCACAACATGAAAGAACTTCTGACCACAAAAAAGAAATAAGAGCACTCCTCCATGTGGTTCCCATGCAAGTAATCTGGAAGGAGTCAGACACCACTGACCTTGACCATTCATAGAAGCATGTGGGATGAGGACCTGTGTCCTCCGCACAAGCTACTATAACCCAAACCCTGCCTCCGTACGACTATTCCAGATTTCCCAGCATCGTCGGAGGGTGCACCCTGCTGACTGCACAGCCGGCTGGAGCACGCCATCACATCGCCCTGTAGCAAAATGGCAGTCGCACCACAGCTACCCAACTACGCCGGACAGATGAGGCTGTACAACCAGAGCCTGCTACAGATATTGGGCTGTGAAAATCTGCCCTTGCTGAACGTAAGTTACCGAGTAACTTACCGCATCTCAATGTTCAGCTGCGTCATCCCCGTCTTCTACTGTCGGAGGTGTCCCTTCCACTGTCCTGTGGATTTATGTCTCTCCAACCCGGCATGTCCAAAGGCGGACCTGGTACAACTGTTCAACCCCCTGGACGTCCACGACAGGATCTGTTCAGTCTATGGGGGCATGGCGTATGTGGCTGCAATCGGACCCACACTGCAATGGGTCCGATTGCCTACACACGACGTATTCTGGAGCACAGTTTCATCGAATGTCATCCAACATGTCCCATCAGGCTCCTACAAGGGACAACATACGATGAACACATTGACAGCCACCATCCGCTTCATTGGATGGCATCCATGTTTACCACCAATGCCATGGAAGCCCTGCTGGAAGGTATCGCATACCTGACAACCTGTCAATTCGTCGGGCCCCGACGCAACACCCCCAATTGAACAATGATGTCCTACACCGTACCCATGCTTGGCTTTCGCACAGACTGGGCAGTCAGCTGTACAACAACTATACCATACAACCTGCAACTAACACCATACCATCAACTACACTTCCATGATATCGGACATTTCGGGGACATGCACTCTGTTCCCCACCAGATCCAGTAACTCTGCATGAACAGGGGGAGGCAGAGGTATGGGATTTGTGTATGGCAACCACATGGACAAAACTGCATGTACAACTATGCCATAAAATGTATCCTGCGCCCATGAACATATGCACCGGTCAGTGGACAGTAATCGGTCTGCTGTAGTATGTGAGAGCTGTCACCTCACCTTCCTCTGTACTTCCGTGCCAGGACTTTTGCATGGACAACAAATGCATCCCCCAACAACATGACCCCAGTGACTGTGACATGTCCAGTAGCCACCACATTGCAACAACAAGTGAGACGCTGTTGCTTGCACGTAGGCTCATGCCCTGATGTCACCTCACACGCAGGTGTGTCGGAGTAACTATTGCAGCAAACCTGTAACATGGAACTGAGATGTACTGTGCCCATGATGTCAAGCGGTCTGGTAGGCAAAATGAATACTGTCTGTGTCAAAGTCAACAGCTCCTCAGTAATTAGCAAATGTACATTAGCACAGCAACGGCTAAGCAGTTGTAACTCTGAAGCCCACATCCCATAGTCAACAACTAATCACATGTACCCCTACACCCTATGCTATGTGTAATCCTGCTGAGTATATCCTCCACATGCATTTCGCTGCCAGTAGTGTCCACTATACTGCATCACGGAGGACATAAGTCCTAATACATGGCTTGAAGTAAATATGTGTCTCTGCTGAATCATTTCACAAACACAAGTACGAATGAGAGAGGATGAGAGTGTGTGAAGTACACGACAGTCGTGAGATGACCATGTAGTCCACTGTCACTGGATGTCAACGCAAATGAGTAGCCGCAACAGTGGCCACAGTGCAATACCACAGCTCCTGGAGCAGGACATGTCAGACTCTGAAGGTGCCCGATAGATCATCACATCAACACTGACGGCCTGGTCAATACAAAGCACAGTCCTACACATGTCTACAATTTCCCACACAGTCTAACCACACACTCAGCAACAAAAAGTAGGAGCCACGCAAAAGCATGCCACAGCAATGCCTGTCAAAACACACACACGACATCAGTTTGGGTGGGCAGCACTGCACAATGAGTAAGAACTGCAGAAAATCTGACATGCACAATTGAACTAGGCACAATCTTGACAGTGACACACCCTGCACACACACAACGTCTGAACCATAACAAGTAGGAGTCATCCTGAACTGCAAGGACACACCCACACACTGCATTCCGTGCAACATACAACACACACATCTCATCATATACACAGACCTCAACACGGTTACAAACATCCACCATGGGCCTGGGAAACATATGTGTGTAGTCGACATGGCCACAACACACACACACACCAACGCCACCACAAACTCACACCACCCACACCACCCACCACCACCTCCCAAATGCACACATTGAGAGTAGGCCATGTGCCCAGGCACAATGCACATCACAAGACCAACATACACCTACACCGCTGGCCACACAGCAAGTAAGCTCACACATGCCCGCATACTCAGCGCATGCTGCCAGTCCACCTGTGGCTAAACTCACACCCTGTGCATTGCATGCACGCAAACATGACACGGATACATTTACCCAGAAATAACACCAAATACATGCGGTCAATCCGTTGCACAGAAAAGCAGATTCATCACACACACAAGTAGCAGAGTCTGAAAGAAGTGAAGTCCCTGCCACGTGTACAACATATTGGAATGTGAGACCAGACATTGCAATTGCTGAGGTCACATACACGGCATGTGCCCCACTTAACCAAGCACACACTGCAACAACTGCAATAATCAACTACACAGATACAAACGACTACAGGAACAACAGCATCCAGTCACAGATTACATCGACAGGCGGCATAACTCATCTACCCCAGGGACAGTGCCCAGTTCGATGTGCCGAGTAGTGACACGTAGTGCCGCGGATGCAATGTGTGTTAGTGTGCCTTTCCATGGCCAGCCAACACTGCCATGGCAGTCACAATATCCATCACAGCCACCACTGTGTCAGAAGGAGATGTGAGAGTGTGCCTACCAATCTAACAGGATGCCAGTACGACTCGGTGCTGTGTGTGTGCTACGGGACAGTTGCAGGTCCGGCCCAGAGAGAGTAGCACAACTGTGGAAGACACACATGTGTCATGTGAAGCGGGAGTTACGCTTGGCCCAGGTGGGTGGGTGTGACGGGTAGGTGCGCACATGCAATGTTGAAACACACTGTGTTGGGAGGATTCGGGAGGACTAGATTACCGCTGTCTTGGGCATTTGTAAAGACCACCTGTCTGGGGATGAATGTGAACACGTGTGTGCACAACAGGCGGCCATACGAAAGATGCTGCATCAGGTGTAGACGTCAGCCCACCCTCTGGGGACATGCTGGATACTGCTGTGCGTCCGCCAGGCCCTTGCCAAGGCACGCACATCCCCTGTCGACCAGGTGTACCCCCAACATTGTCCACCTGCACGGGCTATCCAGGACACGGGATGGCAGTGGAGCATGGTGGGTGAGAGGTCATGGCGCGCTCCTCCTGGTCACATCACGCAGGCAACACATCCTCATTGTGCAGCATGGCACAAGTCAAATATGAGTAGTGGGGGACGCACACATCGCGCCCGGGAGTGACGTCACGGAAGGTGGCTCGCACCATCGCACTCATTGCCTATTTCCCCACACACGTTACATGCCATTGCAACAGAGAAGCCAGCGCGTGCACAAGCAGCTCCAAGCTCGCCCCAGAGAGGTCAAAGAGTGAATGTGTGGGTCCATTAGCTCCAGTTGGACGCGGCCTGGGCCGCTAGGGCAGCTACAGCCTCTGTGTGTTGCAGGTGGTGTATCCGGACTGCGGAGCCTGTCATGCATTGTCAATGTTGTCCAGGTCTCGAGTCGGGGTACCACGCAGGTGGACGGCGTCCCGCCACTGATTATACCGCGAGACAGACAACTCGTTCAAATGGACCCACACATACACTCTTTGGCCTCTCTGGTGCGAGCTCGGAGCTGCCTGTGCACGCGCTGGCTTCTCAGATGCAAACGCAAATTGGGGTGAGGGAGGGGAGGCCATTAAGTCTGACGGTGCAAGCCACCTTCCAACATGTCACATCCGGTCGGGACGTCAGCGTCCCCCACTACTCCGATTTAGGACTCGTGCACTGCTGCCGTCAGATGTGCCACTCCCCAGGGGGTGGGGAAAGGGTCAGGAATGTCAGTCTGAGATTGGCGCAGTTGAAGGCACACCTTCACTGGGGGTGACAACCATTGGACGGTCTGGTGTAGTCCACCCACGCGTACATGTGGGCCCTCCATCATCCATATCTCCTGCGGCTAAGTGATGTCATGGGCAATGACGTAAGTGAGGAGAGCTGTCTGCCCCATGCACAGATGGCGCATCAGCTCAACAGACCCAGCACTGAGGGCAGCAGGGGTCACATGTGCAGGGGCAGCTGTGCCTGGTGTGAAGGACACCCTATCCTTCATCCCTGTGCCGACACGTGTTGCACCAGTGGAAGTGGAAGGGAGGGCGGTCATTGGCCTCCGCGTGGCTGAAGAAGACCCAGAGTCCACGTCCCTTGTGTCATACAACATGGATGTATCACCTCAGTCCTCAAATGACGCCGAAATTGCCCACTGGTCCTGTGATTCATCCAGCACACGTCTAGCCCCTCCGAGGCGCAGGTCACAACTGTCTCACTCAGCAGCTGTGCAGCTGCTACATCCGAAGCCACCCCACTGTTGAGCGTCCCCTGTCCCTCAGCACCCAGGGGAGATGCCACATGAGAGAGAGCGAGGTGGTCCCACTCATCTGGCATCAATGACACAGACATGTGCAAGGGAAGCAGCACAGAACATACACAAATCCACATGTTGCACGATACCTGTGCAATAGTATACAGCCACCACAATCAACACCCAATGGCTGGCGTACAGGAAATGAATCCGCGAATTAGTGCCACGAATGTAGTGCACATCGCACTACACACGGCCTGTGTCACCCTGCGACCATAGCCCCAACTCGCGTTGTGCACAACCACTATCCTGATGGTCGCAAGGATGACCACTATGTAATTAGGCCAAACACATACCTGCATGGATCCAAATGGGAAACTACTCACACAGACTGCAACCTGACAGCCCGCATTGGCCATGAGCCCATGCCATCCACCTGTCGTTCACACGAGCACAACTGTTGTTGCACGGTGTGCCGGATGTGCAAGTACCAGAGACATGAGGTGAGGCATCGCACACATATGTCCGACCGAAATCAGAGTAGGCACAGTGCCCCTAACATACATGTGGATAGCCACTCCAGCCTACTACAGGTTGTACCTGAGGGCTACGACTCCGAGTGCATTGGGAATGCAGAGTGCCCTAATTGCATCTTAAGCCCCAGGACTAGCATATGCATGTCAGATGCACACAGCACAGACTGCAGTTGCTACACACTGCATCACATAACAAACATCACATTACCCAGATCATGGGTAGGCTGTGGACACATGCTGCCTCTCACAGCAAAAGACACCATCACACAAGACTGTAAACTTGCTTGCTGCTGATGCCACAACAAACGTGCATCCGGCACAGGTCGTGTGACTGTCAAGATGCAGACCATTACTGGTGTAATGCAGCGCCGTGCTAACCTGACAATACGAGGGGGCATCCCCCGATCCATCAACGCCACGTAGTGGCCCATCCGGCAGATGCCGTCACACCCTTTGGGCAATTGGCTGCACTGGCGGTCACACACACACAAAGGCATCAACTTGGTAGCAATGGCTCCTCACAAGTCCTTGGGCTGGAGGAATTCCAACTGCAGGGATGGTGCACAGGAGGCTTGGAATGTCACTAATGCACTTCTCAACATCACCCACATCCACCAATCACAGTGGCATGCTGCTGACCCATCCCAAATACTCCGAGACGTGCAACAGAGCCAGGAAGTAATCGGACATGGCCTAACAGCATGTGTACACCACAACGTGAATGCATGCTGCTGGGAGTGTGTACACAGTACCTGACCAACCCATTCACATGCAGGTTGACAGCACATCGAGCAATGTGTAGCCTGTCCACATCTACTGTCCATTGTCAGGTGGACCTACACAAAGATCACACGGCAACACTTCTGTGTGGGTGTACCCACTGTGTCCAACACTGCGCAACCATCAACATACTCACCCTGTGCATGGCCCACCCCGCAATGGAGGTCACATTCTGTGCCACTATCTCTCACACACATCCCTATCACGAGGCATGGTGTGTCCAATCGACAGTGCTGAGTTAGCACTTTTCCGGAGGGTCCTGAACAGGAGACACATGTAACCCACTGGGCAGTCTGTGTTGTCACCTACTGGCATTGTGCAGTCAATGTGCAGCCCAGGCCTGCTGGGACTGAGAAGGGCAACATGGCCCCAGCCTGCCATTCTCACGAGCAACAAGTGCTCTGAGACCTGCATTGCCAATTGGCTGTGTCACTGGATGTCTGACATGAAGTTGCCATGTACCACCACTCGGGAGGGACAGACATGGCAAAGCGCCCGAGAGCTCACATACCCCTGCCACCTGCAGTAAGCATGGTGAGCAGTGCATGTTGGAACCCCACAGGCTCTGACTCATGGTGCTGCGGATCAACGACATGTGTGTCCCCCACATGCACTCCCACACACACTGTGGTTGTCTCACACACACAACTTTTGCAAGGGATAGCCATGTGCAGTGTGCGTGGAGCTCGGAATCCAGGATCTCCAGCTCCTCGCTGGTGAGTGGACATGGACACATCTTCAGCGTCATCGACGTTAAGGTGGACAGGTGGCAGCGGCAGGTATTGTTGAGGGATGCCAGGCTGCAGTCCCTGGTAGCTGTGGTAATGGCGGTCTCACTCCCACACTCATATAGCCCCCTCGGGCAGTCTCAGTGGGTCCAAGCCGCTGCAATTGGTGTACCGTGTCTGCCTGCTTAAATTGCAGATGATGGCCTTCTTCCAGCTGGCCGTGACGCTTTCCTCCATTGCGGGACACGCAGGGTGCAACCGCGAGGGCCATTGGAGTTGGCCGCTAGGGCCTGGCCCATGGCGGGTACAGTCCGCTGATGCCATGTGCACTACACAGTATGATGTGCGCAATGCATCTGCAGGTGTGGCCATGACTTGTGTGTGGGAGCAGGTCCACACTGGACAGGGCCACAACATGCTGTGCGCATGGGCAGGGACGGCCAGTGCTCAGCCTCCACATGTCTGTTGGCACATCATCATGTACACATTGGCATGGGAGCATGGGACATGCATATGCACACACATGCCATCTTTCACTATGCACATCTCCCACTTGGCACGTGCAACGTTACGTGTCACTTGTGATGTGTATTTGCAATCACACAGCTGTGTTGTCATGGAGCTGTCAATGTGTACACCTGTCAATGTGTTTTGGAGGTGTGATCCGTACAGTGCTGTACATAGGGTGAAGTAGGGACATCAATGACTGTCTCATATCCCCTCGTGCAACAGGACCCACTTGTTTTTGCCGCTCAGCCTGTGTCCATTGCGTTGTTGGTGTGTGCCATACTCACCCAGCCTCGGAAGCTGTGTCAGGCACAGCAGCTAGTTATATTGCCGTGGTGTTGCCGCTTCCCAAATATGCAGTCTGATATCATCGTCATGCCTTGAAAGTTATTAAGGCCTAAATTCCCATGTGCATGCTCATAGCAATGGTTTGTGTCACTGCTCATTGCTATTGGTAAGGGGACCTGTGTAAGTGTATTGTGGCTGTGCTGTCCCTACTTGTCAGCTGTTCTGTGATTCAATTGCTTGGTCAGTCATTTGTTTTCTGTGTTTGTGGAAATGCCATGTGGCGTGTTGCTTTGACATGTGTCCACTTCCATCTTTCCTAGGAGGAGACCAAACATACATCGCCCCTACCAATTGCTGTCAGACATGGAGGACGTGGAGGTAATCCGGAAATTCCGACTGGACCGACCCACCCTGCATCGCCTATGTGCCTTGTTGGAACCCCACCTCCGTCCTCGCAGGGTGTATCCGACGGCATTTACCCCCACGGCTAAGGTGATGGCTGCACTACATTTCTTCGCCACTGGGTCATTCCAACACACAGTGGGCAGTGGAAGTGGGATGTCCCAGCCCATGTTCAGCATGGTGCTACGTGATGTACTGTCAGCTATGATGCTGTACAGGAACAGGTACATACGATTCCCCAGGGCTCGTGAATTGGCGGCAGTGAAGGGTGATTTCTATGCCCTTGGACGGATCCCCCACGTTGTTGGTGCAATAGATTGCACCCATATTGGCCTTGTAGCACCACAGCCCATGGAGCACATATATAGGAATCGGAAGCACTTCCACTCCCTGAATGTGCAAGTGGTGTGCCTTGCGGACATGGTCATTACACACGTGTGTGCGAAGTTTCCAGGATCGGCCCATGACTCGCACATCATGCGCAACAGCATCCTACCACGTCTGATGACCAATCTGCAACCGGACCGTGCTTGGATTGTTGGTGAGTATGTGTACTCGTGTAGCGTGCCTGGTGTGCGATGCTGTCTTGGGGACAGTTGGAATTGCAACTAATCTCGGTATTCCTCACACCCAGGGGACTCTGCTTATCCGAATGGGCCTTGGCTGCTCAGCCCATTACGTAATCCTCGGACACCAGCTGATGTCCGCTACAATGAGGCACATGGCAGGGCCAGACGTGTGGTGGAGCGGACTTTTGGGCTCCTGAAGTCCAGATTCAGATGCCTGGACCGCACCGGGGGTGCACTGGCGTACTCCCCACAGAAGGTGTGCCAGATAGTTGTGGCATGCTGCATGCTGCACAATCTGGCTATTCGCAAGCAGATCCCCCTAATAGTGGATGACGGTGATCAGCCCGGGCCCCCGCCTGCAGACCAGGACGGGTCCAGTGATGAGGACAGTGGAGAGGAGGAAGCTGTGAATGTGCGTCAGCAGCTCATCGCACGCTACTTCACTTGAAGGTGAGTGACCATGTACGACGGCTGATGTAGCTGTAGTTGTGCAGGTGTATGTGTGCATTGTGACGGAGGCCTTTTGTTCACTGAGTGCTGTGTGGCAATGGTCCATGTCCAGGGTAGTATGCCACTGACAGTGGCTGTGGCATTGTGCCCCGTTGCTCTGTGAGATGTGTGTACATTGCATGTAGTTGGTGACAAGTACTGTGTGATGGGTGTGTGACACACTAATTGAATGGACTCTTGTTCTGATTTTCACCCCTAGGTCCCTACAACATCTCCTGGCCTATCTACATGCCACACAGCAGAGGCATTCCTGCTCATGTTGGCGGTTGCACATCGTTGATTAAACACAGGGCACATGAAGCAGATTGTGATCAAGGTGTATTTATTTACAGCGGTGAAATGTTATTGTGTGCAAGGTGATGACAGAAGTGGTGCATGCTGTGACAATGAGTTGACGGACATGGCTGCGTGATGGTCAAGGTGTACCCATGAAGTTCTAATTCCACAGTCCAACAGACACATGACATTCACATGGCAGTGTGGGGTAGGATCGTAGTCAAAGTCAGTGCAGTAGGTGGTCAGGGTGGCTGGCTGACTCACTGGCGTTTGGAGCGTGCGTAGTCCTCTCTGGACACCTGTTTCCTCTTCGGACGGCCCCTTCCACGTTTGGTAGGGGGGTTGTGTTGGTGGGCTGCTGGTGGTGGCTGAGGACTGCTCACTAGCTGTGGACGCAGGGGAACTAGATGTTGCACGACCCTGCGCCACAGCACGTGGTGGCGGCGGTGGTGTGGCTGGCCTTGCTTGGGCCCTCCCCCAACACCTGCTGGGCCATGAGGTCCACAAGTTTGTCCATACGGGTCACGATTTGGCCCATATGGGCGTCCATGGACCTCAACACCCCAAGGACCTCCCGCGTGTCGGCAGCCGACCTGGCCCATTGTCCTTGGGCCTCTTCATAGGCCCCAAGGACTCTTGAGATTTGCGGCAGGGCTTGGCTCCCAGGCTCAGATGGCGTTGGCCTGACCCTGCTCCTCCCACCGGTACTGCTGCCACCGACCTGCCCACTCGCCACATTGGTCACCACGGTCCTCTGTCTGGCTCCCAGGGTCGAGCACGACGGGCGTGCCACCCCTTGCGCAGGTGCTGTGGCCAGGGATGGCGTGGTGGTGGTGGTGGTGGTGGTTGTTGCGGCGGTGGTGGTGGCCGCAACGACCGTGGCAGCAGGGGTCTGTGACTGGTCAGCAGCCCTGGGTGATGTGTTGGTGGGTAGGAGGGGCCCTGGGGTGCGGTTGGGCCCTGCCACTCCAGACGGACCTGGTGGGTGGTCCTCGTCCGAAGAGGTGTCCAGGTCTTCTACATCCGTGAGTCCGGGTCGGGGGCTTGCGGACTGGCTCTGCTGGCTGCTGTCTCCCTCTCCAGCATCCAGCTGTTCGGCACCTGTGGGGAGAATGAGATAGGTTATTGTGTTGCACCTTGCAAAGTTTGTATTGGTTGTCTGACATTCACAGTTCGTGCACTGTCGTGCACAGGTTTCCCAGTGGCGTGTGTGTGGATGTACGATGTGTGTATGCGTGAGCAAGGCAATGGAACTGTGTGTTGTGTTCATGTGGCATGGGGCGGATTAGCGATGACAATCAGTGTGTGTTGCTGTACTCCTACATTTTGTGGCTTGGGTGTATGCGGGCTCCAGACCCATCGACGCTTTTGAGGTGAAATATGGTTTTGGGGTTCAAATGGAACGCTTAGAAACGCAGATGGCAAAAGGGGGTACAGCCCCCTCAACGCTTTAGAGGTGAAATATGGTTTTGGGGTTCAAATGGAATGCTTAGAAACGCAGATGGCAAAAGGGGGTACAGCCCCTCAACGCTTTAGAGGTGAAATATGGTTTTGGGGTTCAAATGGAACGCTTAGAAACGCAGATGGCAAAAGGGGGTACAGCCCCTCAACGCTTTAGAGGTGAAATATGGTTTTGGGGTTCAAATGGAACGCTTAGAAACGCAGATGGCAAAAGGGGGTACAGCCCCTCAACGCTTTTGAGGTGAAATATGGTTTTGGGGTACATACTGTGACATATGTGTGCAGAACGGGACATGTGTTTTGGCAACATAACAGTGCAGAGACAAAGGTGTGTGTATGTCTGACATCCCCAGCATATCTGCTCACTGTTATCATTTATGGACATTACACTGCAAGCATTGTAGTGAGTGAGTGATGGTTGTGTGCCACACGACGTATTGCAGATGGGCCAATTCCTTGGTGTGCGTGCTACCCTCGGCCATGTGCAGCAATGCAGTGCTCTTGGGGTGTTGTCTATATTATGTATGTTGTAAATCAGTGTGATGTGCGCTTCAGTCACTGCAGACACATTATTTGTGATGGGCAGGTATCTTTGCAGAACTACTGTGTGGGGGCCAGCTGTTCCGATGACATACCTTTCATGACACTGGGGCTGACAGATGAGATGGATGGTATGTTGGATGTGCATTGTGTGGCTGTGTGTTTCATGGGTCCAGTGGTGTTTATGTGCATTACTGGGGTTCCACACTGTTAGTTCTAGACAGGTTAGACTTACATGGGCGATGTTGTACGTTTTGTGGGGAACAGGCAGTAACGACTACATGGACAGGACTTCGATGGTGTTGCTGATGTGTGTGATGAGTGGCACAGTGCCCGCCGTGTGGGTCAGTACTCCAGTGGGACTTGTGCATGCAGACGTGGCTCCATGGGTGTTGCTGTATTTGTGATGGCTCATGTGGGCTATGACTCTGTAATACATGTCCGTGTGCACATTGGTCACATGATTATGACAGGGAGCAGTGCTGCGTGTTCCTCTGCTACGTGACATTTCCCAAATGTTAGTCGTAATACTGTCCTCATGCCTACAGACACCCCGCCCTGTACAGTACTCTACCTACTTGTTGGTTTGGAGGGCGCAATGCAATGGATGCCATATGGTACTGGGAGGGAGGGGTGCTCCATCTTGCTGGTCTGTGGGAGTGGGGGCGGTGTTGTGTGTTGTGGTGATGGCTTACCACCCACAGAAACCCCTCCATGTACGGTAAGATTTCTACCTGTCGGCTGAAGGTGTGCACTGCAGTGGCTGACACATGGGTGTGGGCTGTGCTCCACCTTGCTGTGCTGTAGGACTGGGGGCCTGGTGGGTGTTGTACTTCAGCTGTCCCCCTCCGACCCACTGACTTTGTGTTCCGGCTACTTACCTGTTACTTGTCGGTTAGTGCAGCTATGGCTGACACATGGGTGTGGGTGTGGGGTGTGATCCTTCTGGCGCATCTGGAGTACAAGGGGACCTGGTGGGAGTTGCGGTGCTGGCTGACTGTACACATGCCCCCATGGTTTTGTTAGTTGGTCTGTTGCATGTGTGAGTGATGTCTTGTGTATTGTGTACTGGACATGGGGGTGTTTGTCCCTCGGAGCTATGGCATTGTGGTAGTGCATGTGAGTACATAGCGGTGTGCTGGTATACATTTGTTTGTACTTACCAGCCTCCACTCCCCCTGGTATTCCGGTGAGACTCTCCGGATGTAGGATGCCTCGCACCTTCTCCTCCCACGCCTTGAAGGTCTTAAATAGCGCGGGATTTCCTCCGCCAGTCCTGTCAGCCAGCTGCCGATTCTTGGCCTCCTTCTTTTTGACCACTCTTTTCATGTCGTGCCACCTCTTGGTGATTTCGGCTCTGTTGCGTGGCACGTTCCCGACTGCATTGACCTGGTCTACGATCCTGCTCCACATTCTGTTTCTGGTGGCTAGTGGTGTCTGTTGGACCTGGTTCCCATAGATTTGTGGGTGCACCTTGATGATCTCGTCGACCATGACCGTCAGCTCAGTGGACGTGAACTTGGGCATTCTCTGTGCTGCCATGGTGTGTGGTTTTGTGTTTGTGGTGCTGGTGCGGTGTGTGTGTGTGGTGTGTGATGTGCAGGGGGTTTGTGGGGCCGGTGTTTGGTGGTGGTGGTGGTGGTGATGGGTGCGTGTCTGTGGTGTGCTGCTGTCCTTTCTGTCTCGCTGTGTTCTGTGCTCTCGTCCTCAGTTTGTGGTGTTGCAAGGGATTGTGGTCTGTGAAGAGGCTGCATTTGTACTTACCTATGTGGGTGTGTCATGATGTGCTGTTGTTTTCAGGTGTGTTGTGGCTGGTGTTCTGGGATTTGTAGTTTATTTGTTTGTCCAGGGGGATGTGTTTTCGGGATGTGTACTGTGTTTGGGTATTTGGGCGTTGCTTGCTGTGTGGACTTGTTGGCCATGTTGTGTGTGTTTCTTTGGTCCGCGGATGGTTTCTGTGCTGGGACGTGGCCGCCAGGGCTTACGCCGTGTCCATTTTCATCACTGTTGTTAGCGATGGCAGGCGGTGTATTAGTGGATTTGCCGCGCTCATGTCGGGTAGATCCTAATTTCACGGCCGGTGTCTCTGCAGTCAGGGCGGGCGGTTTTGGGTTGTCGTGCGTGTTTGCATCCGTATCGGACGGATTGACTTCGACTCGGACATAGACGGGCGGTATTTTGTGTGTTTTTTCCGCCGCGGGCGGTGTTCGCTTCACAACATCCTGATTGCTCGGTCGGTATTCAGAGGGTGTAGGCGGGCGGTTATTTACCGCTATGGTGGATGGCGGATTTTATTCCGCCCGGTATCGTAATGGACCCCTAAATATTTTAATTGTGTTGTAATTTTTTATTTTAATTATTTTTTACATTTGGACTGCTAGGGAGAGTATAGTGTGGGAATTAAATAATGAATGGCATTTTTATTTGATATTAATTATTTAAAAAATGTATAATTATATACATTGTTTAATCGTTTTAAATATGTATATATATATATATATATATATATATTATTTTATAGTAATAGTATATATTTTTGTTCAATTAATACATATATCAAAATATGATATGTCTTTGAATTGAAGTACTTTCCCTACTGCTGTACAGACTGGAGTGGGAATAGTAACGTTTACCCCTCCTGGGTCCAACGTTTTCCCTACTGTTACGCTGACTGGAGTAGAAATAGTAAATTTTACCCTTCTAAGTCCAACTCTTTCCCTAATGTTACACAGACCAGAGTGGGAATAGTATATTTATTATTTCTAAAATGTAATAGTTTTGATAGTATTGTTAAAATATATAATATTATGTGTTCGTGTATTTAATATTATATTTTTATATAAAAATGTATGTTATTTTTTAGATATTTTTTCTAAAAAACTAATTATTGTTTACTTTTTATATATAATTAAATTGGCAATGTTTTAAAAGTGTTTCTCAGTTTAATTATTACAGTTTTTATTTTATATGTATATATATGTAACTCACACTAAGTATAGAGTAGCAGGGTGACTAAAAGGGCGGAGGAATGTGTAAAAGGTGGGCGTAACCAATGTATGGACAAAAGTTTTTTTACTATTGAGCTCCATAGTCACATTCTATATCCGGCGCCGTTGATTTATGTCTCGCTTTGATTTTAGTTTGGTCGAGCGTAACTTCGGTCGATAGTCTAGACCAAGTGCGCTTGTTATTGTAACCATGACACCCTTCCGGGAGTTTCTACGTAGGCACATGCCCCCTTTTGTGACATTTATACGCCACGTTTCGTCTGGGAACGCTGGCGCGTACTACGCATGCGCACGGCACTGAGCTACGGTACTATGGCCACGTAATGCTGACATCTTCCGCATATAAGGCGCCATGAGATAGCCGGTTTTAACTCCCCCCAGAGCCAAACAATGCTGCAAGATGGACACAAGTAAGGTGAGAGGCCCCCTCTTTTTGAGTCTGTTTCTGTGACAGTTGTTTTGGTGATTCTACCATTGGGCTCTCGCTCTCTACTCTTTCATTTCTAGTCCTTAAAGACCCATGTACCTGTACTTGGGTTATGAAACTTTTTCAAGATTAGATTATTGAGACTAACATACTCTTTACATGCAGTAACACTTCTGCTGTTTTATTCACGACAGGTTTTAATGAGCACAAATTTGTTACAAACTCATCACTTGACTTTATAACATTATACCTCTGGTCTAATTAAGTAAAGCACATTAGACAAGTGTGACTATAATGTACCATTCTCTAACCTGTGTCTGCTCACGGTCTCTCCTGCCCTGCTATTTCATGTTTTTTGTTTGATTCTGTTGTGTCCCCAAATAGAGGGTTCTGCTTGTGATAAGACTCTGGAGTTGGTAGAGTTGGCTCATATACAGTGCTCTTAGGTAAGATTACCTTTCTAATTTTTGTATAATGTTGGGGAGGAACACTTACGTGTAAATATGGTGGTGGTGCACGCTGAAATCACACTGATTGGTGCTTCTTTTTGTTTACTGCAGGACCTCCTGACCTTCCGAATTGACTACGACAATTGCGTATGGTTGGTCTTGTTGTTTGGCCTGAGTATCTGATTTTTGATTTATTATTTATGCACTTTTGAAGCAGAGTGACTAGACATCATGGTCCTGATGAATGCCCCGAACAATTTATTGTCACCCAGGGCAGAAACATGTTGACCACTATACAGGGTAGACATCCATAAACCCTGTCTCATCTTGCTTTTTAACCCTATCCTGTAGGACGTTATAATAAAAATTGGTTGTCCCTATTGAGATAGTTTTAAATTTACACACCACATCCCTTTTGCACTCTGCCCCTCATTTACACCATAGAGGTGTTTATACATTTACATGCTTTCTCAGAACACTCCCGCTCCTTCCCTTAGGGGAAGTTGTAGCCCACACTGGGTACCTTGCGGTCCCAGTGTGTTGGAGGAACTCAATGATGAAGCATGTCACCCTTGGGTGAGTGAGGGTTTTCGTCCATACATTGGTTACGCCCACCTTTTACACGTTCCTCCCCCCTTTTAGTCACCTTGCTACTCTATACTTAGTGTGAGTTACATATAATTCTGGAAGCAGTATAGGATAGCTTAGTACCAATTTTTTCATTCGTACTATACACTTCCCTTTGACCCTCTGTGTGAGAGAAATTATATGTATATATATACATATATATATACGTTACATTAGTAAATAAAAAATAGAAAACTATAATATAAATTAAAATTAAAAGTTTTAATTTATGTCTGTGTTCATCAACATACACACATAAATGTATATGTCTGTGTGTGTTTAAAGAAGTATATATTCATATATATCTTTAAATATTTTTTTTTTATTAACATTATATTGATTTTATAAGATAAAAAAAATATTTTTTAACTATATATGCATATTAAAAAACAATATTTTTGTATATATTTTTTTGATATTAGTGTAAAACGATATTTTTTCCTTGATATTTTTTTACTTACCATTATATGTATAGAAAAACGATCTTTCTGTGATTGATATTTTTGACACAATATTTTTGTACCATGATATTTATGGTTTCGATATTATTTCAGTGAACCATGCGTCTGCGCTCCTGCGTGCTCTCAAAGTTACTCTGTTGCCACTGGCAATCTACAAGGCATATTCTGGATCAAGGCTACGGTATGGTTAATGTGAACGGTCAGAGGCTTACTTAACGCCGGGATCTGGAGGAAGTTGCCTCCAGGACAGTACTGTAGGAGGGTAAACAACCTTGACCCCGCATCCGTCACCCCGCATGTTATTACAATGCTGTTGTTACAATGACCGCATTGTAACAACGCGTACCATTACCCCGCAAGTCGTAACAACGACTTGC
The DNA here is from genome assembly GCA_963921515.1 of Calotriton arnoldi. NCBI lineage: Eukaryota > Metazoa > Chordata > Amphibia > Caudata > Salamandridae > Calotriton > Calotriton arnoldi. Next base: position 862,386 of record CAWUFW010005435.1, on the reverse strand, counting down.
GGAGGGGGGAGAAGGTGTTGGATTTAAAATCCAACACCTTCCCTACTGTCCGCACAGACTGGAGTTGGAATAGTAAATTATACTATTCCAACATCGTTGTTACGACTTGCGGGGTAATGGTATGCGTTGTTACGACCGCGTTGTAACAACATGCGGGGTAACGGGATGCGGGGTCAAGAGGCATATTCCTGTAGGAGTGGTAGGGGGCACTTACCATCTCTTTTGGCAGTCCACGTCAGGGGTGGACTATTTGCAGGTGGACTGTCTGAGTCACGTGTTTACCTCCTCCTAAAATTCTCCCTGCAAAGGATGGTCATGTGGGATATCTTCAACAGAGTCAGAACTCTGGTGCTGGAGTTATTTGCAGACAGGACGTGCACTCTATTATGAGGTTTCTGTTGCACATATATCGGTGTGGGTATACTTTCATGTCCTGGTCAAACAGCCCAATGTTTGCCTAATCCCATCGAAGAAAACTGGCTCATATTTTCTATTGACTCTGAAGGTGTTTATGTCAAAAGCTGGTCTTTGTAAAGTTAAAGTTGTATTTCATCTCTTGGTTCCAAAATAAGACCCGCTGCTCATGTTATTTGTTTCTGCTCAAGAACGAAGCATAACACTGAAGAAGGAGAGTAAGACAAATGCAACCTGGAGAAAACTCTAGTTTCTGGAGGAAAAACTCTGAGCAGCAAAAAAACCTCTGGAAATCACACCCCAGAACTGTTTAAATAGGCATTGGTTGGAACATGGAAGGATACATCGCAGGCAGTAACTGCAGTAACTCTGAGTTGGGAAGGTGTCGTAGAACTCCTAAGCCGAATGGCTCTAATCCAGTCAGTAAAACATGGCAAAGAATTTCAGGATCAAACTCCCAGGAGCCGCAGTATCACCATATAAAGGCAGGAGACAGACCCTGCAATCCCATCAGACAAGAAGTCCATGTCCATCGGGCCAGCCCAACACCCCAGCTCAGTCCTTTGCCAGTCAGCAAGACTAGGGCTGGCAAACAAGAGAAATCTGACAACTGGGTGTTGAATGCCCATGGACCTGGTATTTCTTAACAGTGTATTAAAAAAGTTAAAGTTTGAGAACCAGAGTTAACCATGAAAGGGATTCCCAATACATCAGCTATGGTGCCAGACTCTGCGGCAAAAATCAGATTTCAACTATATACCCTTCTACACATATGTATTATAGTATGGACCACATGACAATATCCCACAAAGAGTGAGCTCAAGATAATTAATAGATGGCCTTTACAAGTAAATAAAATGTAAAGTTTTGTCTGAGCAAACTGGTGTTCAGCTTTCATATCACTGATGACTGGGGTGACCAGACGTCCTGAATTTCTCCTGACAGTCCCGGTTTTCAGAGGAATGTCCCGGCGTCCTGGCGCTTTTCTTAATTTTCAATAAAAGTCCTGGTTTTTGGGACAAAGATAAAGTCATTCGGTTAAGCAGAACTGAAACTATGCTTTCCTTTCAAGAGATGCCGCTAAAGTGATTGAATCTATTATCTGCTTCTTTCAGGCAGCGCAGGAGGACGTCGGCTGCGTGCTCTCCGCAGAGGAAAGACAGAGTGGGGAGGAGGGCAGGTGCTCAGGATGGAGATCCTGCCACAGCTAATGTTATATAATAGAGGTGGGTGAGCCACTGAAAGCTCGAGCCAGGCTCAAGCCCGAAGCCTGGCTCTGGCTCAGGTCCTGTTGGAACCCCGAGCCCAGAACGAGCAAAGCTTTCATGTGGCTTCTGCCTGCCTGCCTCCATTTACCCAGGATGTAGCTTATGGGCAGAACTGGCAACCAGGTTCGAGTCTCTGCATTGGCTCGACATTGGCTCGACATCCTGTGTTTCTGGGTAAATATCTTAATCAATCCCCTGCCTATAAACAATGAATGTGAAAGTGAAATGTAAATAACGCTTATGTAAAGTGCTCCAATACCTTCAGGTTGAGCTCCCGCTACATAAAAACTGCAGAAAAATTCACAAAGAGGAAAAAATAAAGCCTTAAAATAAGGAAAAACAAATCGTTCCCATTTCCTGGCTGATTTGTACAAAGTGAAACCAGAAAATCTGGATAAATCCCGTCTTCCTGCTTAAATTGTGTGATCTTAGGTAAATATTTTATTTAACTAAAACTTTTTTTCTTCATTATCACAGATGAAAGCACTTTCAACTATATGAGTTCAGAATACCAGTTGTACAAAAACCTATTGTGCATGCTTTAGTAGGCTGTAATGTTGCTCTATAATAATCTCAGTCACGTTCAGTGTTTACATGACCATTGTCTTGCCTCTTAGTGCGCTAATGATTTATGTTTAAAAACGATGGGGCATATTTACAAGCGCGTGACGCAACGGCGGTGCAAACCATGCGCCGCATTGCGCTATATTTACAACGTGACGCATCTAGGGAGATGCGTCACGTAGTAAACCCCTGCGCCACATGAAACCTGCGTCAGGTTTCATGTGGGCGTACCGGGCGCAGGGGGGCGTTCCGGCGCAGGAACGCCTCGGAAAGTGACGTAGTGAAATCTACAAGATTTCACGCAGTCACTTTTCCGACGCTGGTGCGTCAAATCCTTACGCCTACTTCAAGCAGGCGTAAGGATTGACGCACCATGTTAGGGATAGGGAAGGTTGGAACAGTGCTGGAGTTGCGTCGCGCTTGCGACACAATTTCAGCACTGCGCCAACCTTCCGCCGGCAGATGCGTCACGCATCTGCTTATCCTTGCGCCACGATGCGCCGCATTCTAAATGCGGCGCATCGGACGTGGCGCAAGGGTAAACTTGCGTGACGCATTTTCCCTGGCGCATCCCTGCTGATATGCAGGGATGCGCCAGGGAACGTCAATATGCCCCTATCAATTTTAACAAGTACTTATCTGTGCAGTGCAGTAATGTGATTGATGTCAAAGCTTCACATGTTAAGGAAATACACGTTCTTGAATTTTGAAGTGACTTTATCATATTTTAAGTGATGTTTTTGTGTGATTTACACAACAAACATTTTCAGGGCTCAGCTCGTGCACAGTCTCTAAGATCCAAGCCAGACCCTTGACTTGGCTCTCCCTGTAAACTTGTTGGCACGCCCACCTCTAATATATAATGTAGCCTTGTAAATGCATGTGAATATGAATATATTTATTGAAAGGGGTTACAGCAAACAGATCATTCAGACTGCTTTAGAAAAAGTCAGCAAAGTCCCACGAGATGACATACTCTGCATTAGGAAGTCCAAACCGCACCAACCCAGTAACACTGAGCAAACTGTCACAACTCAGAGCCAGGTAACTAGACTAATAACTACCTATAGCAGTCAGCATAAACAAATAAGAGCAATCATCAACTCTAACTGGCCCATAATCAGAACTGATGCAATTCTAGGAGACTTGATTCCACCTGAGCCGACCTTTACCTTTAGGAGAGCTAGATCCTTGCATAATTCACTAGTCAGGAGCAGTCCGGAATTACCATTCGGGGACAGCAAATCCCCAAAAACCTGGCTAGTGTTAAAAAATGGGTTTTACAAATGCAGTTCTTGCCGAGCGTGCAAGTTCGGCGCCAATACAACGCAATATTCATCCGTGTTTGGTCCAACCATCAACCAGCTTAAGGGAATATACAATTGCCGTACGGAATTCGAGGTATAAGTGTTAACTTGTGCCTGCGGCCTACAATACGTAGGCAGTACCAAACTGCAGGTACACATGCAAATTCTGCAACATCTTAGGGCCATTGTCAATTCTGACATGTCCTACCCAGTGGCCAGGCACTTCAAGACAGTCCACAACAAGGACCTAAGTAGTCTTAGGTACTTTGTCATCGGGGCGGTTCTCCCTCTCAGAAGAGGAGGGCACAGAGAAAAACTCCTGAGTAGGCTGGAGTCCAAGTTCATTCTGGAGCTGGATACCCGTACTTCAAACAGACTCAATAATGGGGAAGAACTACATAATTTTCTTTAAAACCAAAAACCTTTAAAACTAGCATACTTCAAAATTAACGTTCTTGAAAATTTATATTCTACAATAATTAAAACTCTAGAACCACTTCCAACTTAGGCAACTCTTATGCTAGTATCTCCCTCTACTATCAAGATCCATTTCCAGCCCCACACACACATTTACTTCTGTCCATTGGATTTTGCATTCGCGCTTTGTTAATTGCCTAGTCATCCTAAACTCAATCAGTCCAATAGAACTAGTAGGGAGTCACTCCTTAGACTAGACTCATTTTTTGAGTATAACTGCAACGCTGTCAATCCTCCCAAACCCATAGTATTACAGGGTTTTTAGAATTAGCACTTTAGGAGCACGTAGGCACTTAACATTACTTTATTGACACTAAAGGTTTAGGGGCATACAGACTATTTCACCACATACTTGACAGGTCTTATAACTCTTTAATACAAGATGAAAGATTTTAACCATAGCTTATCTATTTGATTTAGATTTGACAGTTTACAAGGAACATTATGGGATTATTGATGATCCGGAAACGGTTTACATACTTCAAGCATTTGATCAATCCTCTATTATGAGATACTATTTATTACTAGGTCTAGAGCAACATGATAAATGCATTTAAGCTAACATTAAGTTATTATGTGATTGACTTTTTAATATGAAATAGTTGTATGTTAAACCAAGAGGTATCAACTTTATTGATTCTAGATGAACTTTTGATTTTTACCAATGATTTATGTCGAATCCAGCAAAACACGATTTTAAGTTTTGTATATATTTCAAATGCATTTGTACATTTTAGGCTATGGAAAGTTTTATGTACTTAATTGATCATCTCGGTACAATGACCATAATAGTCTGTTGTCCATGACAACACCGGCTTTCTATCACGTGGTGGACACTGCACTTTAAATGTTTGAGCTGAAGTGAATCAACATGGCACACCTGAAGCCATGTTGATTGAATCAAACTGGTCAAACTTAAAACATTTAATTTAGAAAGGAACAAAATGAGGGGGTTCAGTTTGTTATAGAAATGATGGTTAGTGCTGTAGAAAAAATTAGGACACATTTTAAGTGAGTTCTCAAATATCTTCCTCTTCTATTTCATGAAAACATTCTGACACGCAGACTGAAAAATGCAATTTCAACACCAGCAACATGCTGCCAGTTAGCTTTCTGGTGATCAGCAGCTTTACTACAGTGTTTTAATGTGCAACTAGCGTGCTAACATTCTGAATTTATGCCAAATGTGTGGCATGTCTGAATGCCATCTTGATGAAATCAAAGTAGAAAACTGAAGGCATTTTCTACTGAGGATACTGCAGTAAATGAGGAAATTAGGGAGCTTCATAACAATTAAGTCTCCCAAGATAGCCATCAGAGAAAAAGAGCCCAAATATAGCACAAATATCACCCAAATGGAGCCAAGTATAGCCCAAAGACAGAAGTGTGCAAAACACTTACTTCTTTTGTTTTTTTGCAGTTTTATATAGTGCAGACTTGACCTGAAGGTATTGGAGTGCTTTACATGAGCATCAGTTACATTACATAAGGACACATTTATTTTGGTTTTAGGAATGGGGAGATTGAGTGATTTACCGAGAATCACAGGATGTCAAGCTGACGCTGAAACTCGAACCTGGTTCCCCAGTTGCAAAGTCTGCAGCTCTGACCGTAGCGCCACATCCTCTCCCTTAAGTGTAACATATAATCGAGTGATCAACTGGGAAAAAACCCATAAAAATAGCAAATTCTTTAAAAGTGCTTTGTTGCTATTTGAGAACTCAGGAAATATATCCTCATGTTAGTTGTTTAGAGCACTAACCATAATTTCTATGGGAATAAGACACTCTCATGGAGGAGGGTGCAGAGGCAACAAGTTGACCACGCTGGGTAGGCGGGAGGGCCAGTGGCAGCACGACAGATCATGGAGGGCTGGGGAAAGGAGAGAAGGGGCAAAAAAAACAACCATGCAGTACAGGTAAGAGAGTCTGTGGCAATATAAAAGATCATTTAGGGCAGAAGGAAGAGGCAGTGGCAGTACAACCATCCATGCCAAGAGACTTGATTCAAGCAGAAGACTCCCGATGTTTTTAAGCCCAAAAGGGCTTTATTTTATCTGTCTCCTGTCTAAAATCGCCTCTTTCACAATGCAAGTCAACGGGGAAAATTAATTCCCCAAGTTTTTGTTTCTCCAAAATCCCCCTTTTACCATGTGCAAAACATTTGTAAGTAAGGTACATTGGATCACAGAGGGCAGGCGGGATCGGGTAGGGACATGAACTTGTATAAGAGAAGGCAGGAGGGAGATGGGCAGAGGCACCAAACTGACCTTACAGGGCAGGCCTCAGGGATTGCAGCAGGACAATACACCACACAGAACAAGTGAGATGGCAGTGCAGCACAACAGACTATGGAAAGCAATAGGCATGGGACAGGCCATGCCATGGACAACAGAGAGTAAAAGGGAAAGAGGCAAGGGCAGCAGGTTGACTATACTGGACAGACGGGAGGGACAGTAGCAGCATAACGGACAATGAAGGGCAGGAGGGAGGCAGGGGCACAACAAAAGACAAGACAAGTCTGCACATGAAAAACAGAGGGCAAGGGTCAAGGAGGCAGGGCAGGAGCAACAAACTGACCATGAAGGGCAGATGGGATGGTAATTGGAAGCCCAACACACCAGGCAGGGCAACAGTGAGACTATAATGGCATACACAAAGACAACAGAGGAAAGGTGGGAGGGGTTGTGGCAGCACAGAAGACCATTCATGGCAAGCGGGAGGGTTAGTGGCAGCACAGCGGCCATGGTGAGCAAGAGGGAGGGGGCAAGTTCATGCAGAAAGGGCCATGGATGACAGAAGGGAGGGGTAGGGGCTGGACACAGACAGTAGATGAGTGGGGAAGGGGCTTCACAACAGACCATGCAGTGAAGACAGGAGGAGCAGTTGCAGCACAACAGAGCATGGAGGGCAGACGTGAGTGGCAACATAATGGACAAAGGAGGACAGGAGGAAGGGTATAGGGGCATGGAACTTGGACAGGCAGGATGGAGGTGGCATCAATCAATCAATCAAGCATTTGTATAGCGCGCTACTCACCCGGAGGGTCTCAAGGCGCTAGGGGGAGGGGGGTCCGCTACTGTTCGAACAGCCAGGTCTTGAGTTGCTTCCTGAAGGAGAGGTGGTCTTGGGTCAGGCGGAGGTGGATGGGTAGGGAGTTCCACGTCTTGGCAGCCAGGTAGGAGAAGGATCTTCCTCCCGTTGTGGCTCTTCGGATGCGGGGGACGGTGGCGAGGGCGTGGTTGGTCAATCGTAGCTGGCGGGTGGGGGTGTAGAAGGTCAGACGGTCATTGAGGTATCTGGGGCCTTGGTTGTGGAGAGCTTTGTGCGCGTGGGTGAGGAGTCGGAACGTGATTCTCTTGCTGACGCGGAGCCAGTGCAGGTCTCTCAGGTGTCCGGCGATGTGGCTGTGTCGGGGGATGTCCAGGATGAGTCGAGCTGAGGCGTTCTGGATGCGTTGGAGTCTTTTCTGAAGTTTGGCTGTGGTTCCGGCGTAGAGGGAGTTGCCGTAGTCCAGTCGGCTGGTGACGAGGGCCTGGGTGACCGTCTTCCTGGTTTCGGTGGGGATCCACCGGAAGATCTTCCGCAGCATGCGTAGGATGTTGAAGCAAGACGAGGAGACGGCGTTGACTTGTCTGGTCATTGAGAGGGAGGAGTCCAGGATGAAGCCCAGGTTGCGTGCGTGGTCCGTTGGTTTGGGTGCGTTGCCCAGGGCAGGGGGCCACCAGGAGTCGTCCCAGGCGGAGGGTGATGATCCTAGGATGAGGACTTCCGTCTTATCTGAGTTCAGTTTCAGGCGGCTGTTCCTCATCCACTCGGCTACGTCCTTCCTCCCTTCATGTAGGTTGGTTTTGGCGGTTGTGGGGTCGTTGGTGAGGGAGAGGATCAGCTTGGTGTCGTCGGCGTAGGAGATGATGTGAGGTTGTGTTGGCGTGCGAAGGCTGCGAGGGGGCTCATGTAGACGTTGAAGAGGGTGGGGCTGAGTGATGATCCTTGTGGTACGCCGCAGATGACTTCGGTGGCCTCGGAACTGAACGGGGGAGGCGGACTCTCTGGGTTCTTCCGGCGAGGAAGGAGATGATCCACTCCAGTGCCTTCTCTTGGATTCCGACGTTGTTCAGGCGTTGCACTAGGGTGCGGTGGCAGCCTGTGTCGAACGCTGCGGAGAGGTCCAGGAGGATGAGGGCCGCTGTTTCCCCGTTGTCGAGCAGGGCTCGGATGTCGTCGGTGGCTGCGATGAGGGCGGTCTCGGTGCTGTGGTTGGCCCGGAAGCCGGACTGTGAGTGGTCGAGGGATCCATTCGTCTCGGTGAAGGTGGCCAGTTGTCTGTTGACGGTCTTCTCGATGACTTTGGTAGTAAAAGGAAGGAGCGAGATGGGGCGGTAGTTTTTGAGGTCGGTGGGGTCCGCTGACGGTTTCTTCAGTAGGGCGCAGAGTTCGGCGTACTTCCAGCGCTCTGGGAAGGTGGCGGTGTCGAAGGAGGTGTTGATGATGTCCCGGAGGTGGGGTGCGATGACGGCGTCGGCCTTGTTGAAGATGTGGTGAGGGCAGGGGTCGGTTGGTGATCCGGAGTGGATGGAGTTCATCGTGCGGATAGTGTCTTCGGTGTTGATCGGGGTCCAGGCTCGGAGGGTGGAGGTGGGGGACGTTGGAACGGTTGTAGGGTACGTCGGCTGTGTGCTGAAACTGTTGTGTATGTCTGCGATCTTGCTGTGGAAGAACGAGGCGAGCGAGTTGCAGAGGTCTTGCGAGGGGGTGATGTCGTTGTTTCGGCGCTGGGGTTCGAGAGCTCTTTGACGATGATGAAGAGTTCCTTGCTGTTGTGGGCGTTGTTGTCCAGTCGTTCCTTGAATGCGGTTTTCTTGGTGGTGTGGATCAGCTGGTGGTGTTTTCGGGTGGCGTGTTTGAGGGTGGTCATGTTGTCTGCAGTCGGGTCTCTGCGCCATGCTTTCTCGAGGGCCCGGCAGTTCTTCTTGGATTTCTTGAGTTCGTCGGTGAACCAGGGTGCTTTCTTGTTGCCGGGTCTGATTGGGGGGTCTTCAATGGGGCGAGGATGTCAGCGCAGTTGGTGATCCATCTTGTGAGGTTGCTGGCGGCTTGGTTGGGGTTCGTAGAGCTGGCGGGAGGGTTCTGGCTCAGGGATGTGGTGAGTTGGTCGGTGGTGATCTTGTTCCAGCTTCTGCGCGGGAGCTGTTGCGGGTGGTGGTGCGTGGTGGTCCTGCTGAAGCTGAAGTGGACGCAGCTGTGGTCTGTCCAGTGGAGTCCGGTGGTGTGGCTGAAGGAGATGTCCTTGCTGGAGGAGAAGACGGGGTCAAGCGTGTGGCCGGCGTGGTGTGTAGGGGTGGTCACCAGTTGCTTGAGTCCGAGGTTGGCAAGGTTGTCCAGCAGGGTGGTGGTGTTGCGATCGTTGTTGTTCTCTAGGTGGAAGTTGAGGTCCCCAAGGAGGATGTAGTCGGCCGAGAGGAGGGCGTGCGGGCTGATGAGGTCGGGCGATGTCTTCGCTGAATTGTGTGCGTGGTCCTGGGGGTCTGTAGATGAGGGTGCCTCTGAGGGTGGTCTTGGGGTCGGTGTGTATCTGGAAGTGCAGGTGTTCGCCGGCTGTGAAGGTGTCGTCGGAGTTGGTCGTAATGCGGATGGTGTTCTTGTGGACGATGGCGATGCCTCCTCCGGTCTGGTTGGCGCGGTCCTTTCGGGTGATCTTGTATCCGTCCGGGATGGCGATGGCGATGTCGGGCGCTGAGGAGGCGTTCATCCATGTTTCCGTGAGGAAAGCGACGTCTGGTGATGTGGAGTCGAGCAGGTTCCAAAGTTCCACGGCGTGTCTGTGGACGGAGCGGGTGTTGAGCAGGATGCACTTCAGGTGGTTGCTGCTGGTGCTCGGCGTGGCGGGTGCGGTGCAGGTCCGGAGGCAGGAGAACTTGCAAGATTGGCAGGCGAAGGGTCCGTGGGTGCGTCCTGGGGTGGCACGGTGGCAGCCGGGGATTCGGCCGGTGTTGAGTGCGTTGAGGGTGGCGGTGTCGTAGGTCCGGTGGGTGGGTTGGCTGCTGCGGGGGCCAGGGGTTCTGGCGCTGGGCACGGTCCAGTCGCGGACGGGCGCAGACGGGCTTGCCTTAGGCGCGCCTTCGGCGCGCCAGCGGCCGCCATTTATGGGGAGGTGGGAGGGAGGAGCAGCTGGGAGGCGGGAGGCAGGGGCAGCGAATGGGCAGTCAGGGGGCGGGGCCGCAGGGACGCAGCGGCGGGAATGGCGAGAGGCAACGGGGTACAGAAGGAAAAAAGGGGCGAGAAAACAGACAAATGCGGGCACAGTACAAAAGGGGCAACGGGGTACAGAAGGAAAAAAGGGGGCGAGAAAACAGACAAATGCGGGCACAGTACAAATGGGGCAACGGGGGTACAGAAGGAAAAAAAGGGGCGAGAAAACAGACAAATGCGGGCACAGTACAAATGGGGCAACGGGGTACAGAAGGAAAAAAAGGGGCGAGAAAACAGACAAATGCGGGCACAGTACAAATGGGGCAACGGGGGTACAGAAGGAAAAAAAGGGGCGAGAAAACAGACAAATGCGGGCACAGTACAAATGGGGCAACGGGGGTACAGAAGGAAAAAAGGGGCGAGAAAACAGACAAATACGGGCACAGTACAAATGGGGCAACGGGGGTACAGAAGGAAAAAAAGGGGCGAGAAAACAGACAAATGCGGGCACAGTACAAAAGGGGCAACGGGGGTACAGAAGGAAAAAAAGGGGCGAGAAAACAGACAAATGCGGGCACAGTACAAAAGGGGCAACGGGGGTACAGAAGGAAAAAAAAGGGGCGAGAAAACAGACAAATGCGGGCACAGTACAAATGGGGCAACACATGGACAGGCAGCAGCCATCTGACCATGCTAGGTAGGTGGGAGGGGCAGGGGCAGCTCAACAGAACACTCAGACTAGGAGGGTGGCAGATCCACGGAATATACTGGGCAGAAAGGAGGGAGCAGGGGCATGCACACAGACATCGGAAGGCGGGGGAAGGAGAGTAGGGGCAGCAAGCTAAGCACCAAGGCTAAGCAGCAGGGCAATGATGGGGCATAGAATTGGGCAACGGAGGGCAGGAGGAGTGGGCAGGGAAATCAAGCTAAATGTAGGGCAGAGGCAGCACATTGGACCAAGCAGGGCAGGAGGGAGGGGGCTGGTGCATGGACTCGGAAAACAGAGAGGAGTGAGGAGGTGGATGGGACAGCAAGCTAACTGTTTTGGGCAGGCAGAAAGGGTAGTGGCAGAACAATGGACACACATGGCTGTCATGAGGGAGCAGGGTCATGGACTTGGACAATGGATGGCAAGGAGGAAGGAGGGCAGAAGTAGCAAGCTTGGGTGGGGGGCGAGCGGACCCCCCCCGGACCCTGGGGCTACAGTGAATATTAAAGAGGAGGTCAGTGCGGACCCCTGGCCACAAAGACTACCGTCTCCCTGGGGCAAATATTTTTTTAAATGAATGAGGGGGCCGTGCGGCCCTTTTCCTGAACCTTATATGGCCCCATGGACCACAACATCTCTGGGGCCGGCCCCTGCACAACAAAAGAGAGGGACTTTGCAGCCCCGTCCTGAAGCCAATAATGAGCCTGGAGAATACAACGCCCCAGGGCTAGTTCTTGCTATGTCCTAGGGTGCCTTCCCCGAGGACCTAGCTGTTTGCTTTTGCTTGGCTGGAGCTGTGACAGCGCCTGCCAAGCAAAAGTAAACCCTCCGGTTCCAGCAAACGTGAGCTGTCAAAATGCTCCTGCTTGCTGGAAGCTGTGTTTTCATCTCTTTCTCCTGCCCGCAGACATTCAGGTAGGGAAAGAGATTAAACTATTGCTCTCACATGCAGGGAGCTGCATTTCCAGCAGCTCCCTGTGTGCAGGTGCAATGCTGCCTCCCGCAGGAGACAAGGAGCTGGCTTGGACAACAGAGGCCTTGAGGCTACCCCGCAGTCCAATAGCACACTGGGTGCCCTGGGCACCCACGGAGACATGGCCGGGCCCTGGGGATGGGGTCTCCTAGGGCCAAAATCGGGCCTGTAGCGGGGCCGCGTGGCCCCCATTGATTTGTGGCCGGGCCCGGGGGATGGGGCCTCCAGGGCTGAAATCAGTCCATGGAGGGGGAGCTGGGCCCCCTCCCCCATTGTATGGTGGCTGGGCCCCAGGAGACATCACTGATGACATCATCCACAGAACCACTCACATACCCACTCATACCCCCATATAGTCTTTCATACACTCACTCACACATCCACTGAACTATTCACATACTTATTCAACACACACCCACTCACTCATCCATGCAATCACTCACATACACACTTACTCACCCATACAGCCACTCACACAACCACTCACTCATTCATACAGCTACTCATACAATCACTTACTCACCCATACAACAGCTTACACAGCCATACAATCACCCATACACTACTCACACACACACCTAACCAATCATATCATCACTCACTCAGACAGCCTGTCACTCACTCATACACCATATCAATAGAACTATTGACACACCTATACAACTACTCACATACCCACTCTCACAACCTCTTACATACCCATTCACTCATCCCTACAAGCACTCAGACGACCACTCACTCACCCATACAGCTACTCACACACCCATTTATTCACCCATACACCCACTAACACAGCCATATAGTATCACTCATTAGTAGTACAGAAAGAATAGTAATTTAACTTATGGTATAGAATAGTATATGTCTTTAAGTCTCAGAAACATTTACAAAACACTTTTACTCACTAGATGATGTAATAAGTGATGTCATTGAGATGTCATCAGTGATATCACTGACCATGTCATGAGTGATGTAATATGTGAGGTCATAAGCAGTGGATTGCGAGGGTGTAAGTTATAGTTAGCTCAGGTAACTATAACTGCTGAATTTCTATGGTTTTGTACGAGTGAAATCTGAACCTAACTATAACATCTCTAACTTTTGGTTTTTCTCAGTGAATTTCTAAGGTTTTTTTTAATTCTATTTCCTAACAATAACGTCCCTGTAACCTTTGTTTTTTTAAGTGAAAAAAAATAAATATATATATATATTCACTGACAAAACCATGTAGAACATCCATCTGTAAATGGGGGTTTAAGTCCTTCGGTCCTATAAAGTGACACAGTTTTTCATGATATATGGATTATTAACCATGCTAACAGTATTTTTAGTATGCATTTGTTTTCTAATTGTGGCATGTATACTACATTTCACAGCACAATAGTTCTAAACTTCCTACGTGTCTCCTGGTTATCTTATTGTAGATGAGTACGAGTGAGAGAGCGTAAGGGTGTGTCCTGTTACCGCGATCCCTGAGAGGGTCGAGAGAGTTGTGTTCTGGGGTACCAATTCACTTGTTTCTCTGGTAAGGGTAGGAGGGCAAGTGAGGCACTATAGCTAGTCCACTCTGGCCCATAGATACTGGGGTGGTATGGTGCTTCAGTCCCTACATACTGATGTTCTAAGGTTCCAAGCATAGGTCTGTTCTAAGAGCAGAATCCCTGCAACATGTTTGGTCTGGTACTTACTTGTGGAAACCCGGAGTAGTGCTTGTGTTTGTCCACAATACCCTCGCACCTTTTCCCGGAGATGTCTGTGGTGCTGGGGATTTATCCTCCAGAGTTATTAGGGAGTACCTAGTTCTGTTTGGTTTTTCAAGCTTGAATATTAAAAGGTTTTATAACCCTCTTTGTGCTACAGTTAAATCCCTCTGAATTAATTATGGCACAGCCCATTGTTATTCCTGTTAACTGCCATCCAGCGGTTATTCAGCATTTATTACAACATGGAGTCCATAATGCGGTGCTCCTGTGATTTTTGTTGTAGAGGTGGACGCAGCGTACCGCTTTGAAGATTTCTATTCCTGGGTAACATTTCCCGCTGTTGATGGTAATGATCATACTTTTCATGACTATACAGGGCCACAGGTACCTATTGCATATCATCCGTATGCATTAATTAAAATTCCTCTAGCCGTCTGGGAACACCAGACGTGGTTTAATTGCACCCTTCCCCATGTTGCTTGGCACTGTCCACATGGGCCCCCTAAGTTTTGAAGGGGCCACCTAGCCAGCATTAGGGGGCTATACTCCATAACCTAATATGGCGAATATTAATTTGGTAGAAAAGTGTGCTTTGTATAATGTTTTAGTCGTACTATATTGACGTCTTACCCAATATATTTCCTGTACTATGCTAGCTGGTCCAGCTAGACTTAGCATACATGGGCAGGCCCAACAACCAGTGGGGCCTGTAATTAGTCCTGTGATTTTTCATTCAGTTATGGGCAAATGACCCACGAATCGTAAAGAAATACCATTTTGGATCGCCCAGAAAATAGACCAACTTAAAGCTGTGCTTCCCCTCATGGGAACACAAGACAAGCACTGAATGTTGAGCATGTGCTTACCCAATGGGCTGGTACCCAGTTATCTGGACTGCAACACCTGGGAGACTATTTTTGCCACAGTATACACTCTTTGTCATGGCCCTCCCTCGATGGCCATTATACTGAACGCCCTCAAATAGATACAGAATGAGTATGGGGCAGGTCCTGCCCTCAATTTGGGGATGAAACTTATAGGAAATTTCCCTGTCATCTCTGATATTATTCTTTCTAATGTTGAAGGTGAAGCAGCGTCTTTGACTATACGCGAGCGCCTTGCTGCGGTGGCAGTAGCCAACCTCGAATGCGAGTTGCCTGTCATTATTACTTATGTGAACATGTCTCTAGGACGTAATAGTTTGGGGACCAGGCCTTCTGTACCCCCACTTGTCAAGCCTAGTTCTGGCAAGGATGCCAGACCTCCTTGTGAATTTCCTAAAAAACCATGGGATAAATCTAAATAACAACAAAAAATTAGACAACGTGGAGGTTCCCCGCCCCCGGAGTCCTCTGAACGAAGTTATGGCCTTCGTGATCGCACTAAGATTAGGACTCCTGACAGGTATCAGTCTTCTGATACACGTTCTCCTCGTTCCTTTCAGGAATCGTCTGATCAACAGTACAACAGAGGAGGGCGATCTGATCGCAGAAAAGGAGAGTATGTTCAACCGAAACGGGAGACACACCGCTCGTCTTACGTGAAGATAAAAAAGGAGGATCGACCCCCTTAATTTAAACCCCTTTTCAGAAAAAGAAAGTTGCTGCATTAACTGCAAAGTATGCCACAGACAGTGAGAACCCTTCTCCTGAACAGGAGCTGGGCGGTGACTCTCCTCGACATTGCAGCAGAAGTCACAATAGTATGCAGTATCTCCACCAATTCATGGTAACGAGAGCAACTGATACATTTATTACAGTTGAAACTGAGGATACCTGCGTAGTCCCTCTAGACAGACTATATCATTTGGATATACAAACTGAAGGTGACATTAAAGGCACAATTAAAGCATTATTTTGGACAATTTAACTACGTCTTATGACATTCTCTTGGCGGAGGTCGACTGGCCCCCACCTGTTGTTCTTGCATGACCCCAGGTTAAGGATATAATTTTCCTTCTTTCTCTCACCTTATACCAGACAAGATTAAACAAGCATATGCCTTTAAATGGGCCCTTGCATTGACCCCCGTACTTTATTGTAACCATACTGGTTGAGATAAGGATTCTCCTTGCCATATTATTGCTATATATGGTCTACACCTCAAGTACAACCACAGTATCCTATCAAACGGGACGCAAAGGCACCCATTAAAGAAATTCTTTCCCAACTGGAGTACCAGGGAGTAATTGAACCCTGTGTCTCTCAATTGTCTCTTTTTCCGGTTCTGAAACCTGATCATTCTTATCGCATTCTCTTAGATTACAGATATTTGAATAGTCATACTCGCATATTTGCGGTGCAAAACACTCATAGTACGGCACTGATTAATAATATCATCCGTAAAAAATATAAAACACTTTGGAACTTTCCAGTGGTTTTTTCTGTCACAATTTGGCTCCAGAGAGCTGCGACTGGTCAGCATTTAGCACCCTCGGTTTTCAAAGACGCTACGCCCGACTTCCTGTGGGTTATAAGAACAGCCCAGAAATCTTTGGGGCTCACATTGTGTTGATTCTTTATGACATCGACCCGTATGCACTGTGCTACGCTGATGATGTCTACCTAACTGACGATGAATTAAACCCCAATTTGGCAAGAGTAGGTCTCATAATTTTGCGATTTGCTGAATTTGGTTACAAGTTTAATTTAAAAAAGTCTTATATAGCTTTTCTCAGTGTCCTTTTTTGGGATATGAACTTACTAATGAAGGTAAAAGACTTGCCGCTCATTTTCTGGAGAAGTGTGCTTAGTTGCAGCCTCCCAGTACTATTAAAACGTTGCAGTCTCTGCTTGGATTTTTGAATTTTGGCAGGATGTCCATACTTGAATATGCACAACTTATTAAACCGCTTTATGCCTTAATACGTTCTGATTTTTCCACTTCTGACTGGACATCGGAACACACTGCCACGCTCAGATCTTTACCATCTGATTTACGTGAAACAGGTAGCCTGCACACACGTGTTAACACCACTAACTTGGTTATCCGTGTTTTGCCGGGTGGAATTGGATTTATATACGTTACCTTTAATGAAGGTGAAACAGTACCAATTGTATATAAATCATATGTATATTCATCTGCGGAAATGCGTTTTGCTTCTATCGAGAAAATTCCAACTGCTGTACAGATGGCCATCTTTAAGGAATGGTCACTTGCTCAAGGGAAACGCATTATTGTCGTATCTCCTCTGCCTGACGTAGAGGCGGTCACAAAATCCAGCGTCCCTAATGTGAAAGCCCTCCATCCCCAATGGATACAATGGGCTACGTCCTTGACTGCCATAGATGTAGACATTGTCTTTGAACCTTCTTTGCAAACACAAGAATTTTTGCAATATGAACATGTCTATCCTTTACCTTCTTCGATTCTGCCTCTTGATCAATATTGATTCGTCATTTATACTGATGGTTCTGCTCAACTTGCCGTAGGATCGAAACAGCAAGATTCAGCCGACTGTGCCATTGTTATTGGCTCTATGTCAGATGACGTATTTCATCCGCAAACTACTACACACAATCTCTTGGCAACTGTACTGAGCAGTTGGCTGAATTGAAGGCTTTACTTCTTGCACTCAAAAATACAGATCCTGAATCCCCCACCCATATTGTGTGTGATTCATATTACTGTATACAGTCCTTTAATGACAACTTATATTTTTGGCGACAAAATGATTTTAAGGATTCCAAGGATATCACAATAAAGCACAAACTGCTTCAGGTTAAAGTTGTGGATTTTAAGGATAAGTTGCCACTAGCTCATGTTATACATACATTAAGTCATCAATGTGTAGGAACGCTTGCCGTAGAGAATTCTTTGGCTGATGAAGCGGCCAAATCTGCAGTAGCCACAGCTAAAATAGCAGCAGTAACACGCTCTAAAACTTGTATCGATAATGATATCTTGGCAGCCGAGATAGTGTTTAAAAGTGGCACCCCTGTACCAAAGGGCTTTCCTTTGAGATATTCTTATCACTTAAATGATCAAAATATTCCTTTTGTAACTATTCCTGGAGTTGGTAATCGTGTGATTTCCAACATAGACCGCTGACATGATTTGATTGTAGCCGCTCACGAAGGTGTGGCTTCTGCTCATGCCGGTGTGGCTGCCACTATTTCGCTCTTACAGCAACCCTATTGGTGGCAAGGTTTATATCAACAAACCAGAAAATATGTTTTAATTTGTGACATTTGTCAACAAATCAAAAGCTCCACTCTGTCTCTTCCACTACAGACACATCTGTTTATTTTCAACCGGCCTTTCGACTGCATTTACTTAGATCATTGTGGTCCACTGATTTCAGTTACTGCATTTAAATATATTTTGGTTGCAGTTGATTTGTTGCTCTAGATTCCTCTGGGTTTGGCCAAAGTGCTCAGCTAACACTTGAACTGTTATTGAAGACTTACAAGTCTTTATCGGGACATATGACTGTTGCGCATTCCACTCAGACCAAGGTCTGGCATATGCTTCTAAAGAGTACCATGATTCCATGAAGTCCATGGGTGTGCATGTGCATTTTTCTTCTCCGTATAGACCCGAGGGTAATTCTGTTATGCAGAGAATGAAACCTGACTTAAAGCAGTCCTTAATGGCTAGAGTATTAGGTACAGGGGGGTGGTTAGTTGAACCATCTATATGGGGTTCAACGAGCATTAAATAACCTTCCTAAATGATCTCTGGGTGGGTGGACTCTATTTGAAGTGCTTTTTGGCATCAAGATGTATGTTCTGGACCTTGATGTTCCAGAAGTTGTGGCGGATGCTACAACCTTTGACATAGATAACCATTGTGCTGTCTTACAGGACCTACAAAAGTTCTGTGACTCTCAATCTCGCAAACACTTGCCTGGGTCTCACTCTTCCAGGGCTGCGGATCAACTTCCAGTGTGCGGCTGGCTTCCAAAGATCGGCGATCTGGTTCGAGAGAAGATGGCCATTAAAAAGGAATTCGGCCTGTCGTACCATGCTCCTGTTCCAATCCTTGGCCTTCAAAGTACACAAACTGTGATTTTGCCACCTCTCCCTGGTTATAGAGACAATCGCTTTGTCTCCATTGAATATGTCAAACTACACCATGTGGCCGATACTTCATAGCATGCTACGGAAAAGCAGTTCTTTTTCACAAGACTTCTGTTTATAGTCGGTGAGCACCACCGATGCTGATACTCCCCAGCTGAGAGAGAGGGAGGCTGAGTCCTCCACTGACAATTTCCCTGACACAATACCTGCTTCTAATACAACTTCTCATACAACAGATGTCATTTCAAATGATTCACCATTGGCGAACCCATTTGAGTTGGCTTTTTCAAGTCTTACAGCTGAGTCCCACCCTCCTGTTTTCCAGCTGAGTACCTCCGGGTACTATATCAATTAAGATAATTTTTCTTCAGACAGTTCTTCTGTTTTGTACATGCCTCCTACATGGATTTGTGTTTTTATTTCATGGTTAAAATGCATTTATCTAGTCCCTCCTTGGATATATGTCTGGACCATACTTTCCTTGGTTTTCTTGTTTATGTGGATTGGATTTGTGACTGTTTTTTTCCTAGTGATCAACGGGCATTACCTCCCAGAATGTTCTGCTACAGAACTGGTCAACGGGGTGTTGGCCCCCCATTCTTCATCGCATAAACTGAAAAGAGACTTGTCCCTCATTAACATTTCAGCCGTTCCAGTGACTGATGGAATTGTTTGGAATAAAGTTACTTTTGACATATTCGGTCCGATGGAGATCCTGCAGATACTATATGTGTTCAAAGTTTCTATAGGTGATGTAATAGTACCTATGTTAAATTAGGATGATTGGGATGTTGATACTGTACATTCTATGCTTTCTGAATTGAAGGATTATACTGTTTTTGAATCAGAAGATTTATACCTTAACCCTGCCATTTACGCTGAGATGTTCCACAACTACCATTATGAACACCACTTCCTACATAGAACTGGTAGACAGCATCCCCATTTTAACTATACTCAATGGGAACATTGTCCAACTCCCCCTCCAGAGAGTTCTAAAAAGCTAATAGATAAAGATACATATTTTTCGGGTTATGACACTTCAGACCCGACATCATATTATTTTAACTTGAATCCAACAACACCAAAGAAATATATGCTTACTCAAACTAGGCTTATATATACTGCAATGTTTGTTAATCAGTTGGCCCTTAAAGGTTATGAATATTGGAAGGATACTATTGATTTAAAATCAGTTTTGGGTACGAAGTTCTGGCAAGTTCAGGGCACGGAAACATTGTTTTGAGCCTGTCCAATACCCATACAAATGATTATCTTGAATGAAATAATCCAGCAAACTACTTGTCTGGGATTGGCTAAATTTTAAAAAATGAATTCCTCGACTATTACCTCCGTTGCCCTCTTTGATGATTGGCAAAGTTATACAAATCACACACAAAAACAATTAAATAGCCTGTTGCAGAACGGTACATTTAATTCTCCTTTTCCAAGTCCTGGCGAGTGGTTATTGTGGCCAATAGACATAAATGGTTCTCATGCTCGTTTTCTCAATTCCACACCTGGGTTTAAATCAAGTAGTCATAATATACAAAACCTGATTATACAAGAACACCAAATCTTTTCAAGGACACCAGGGGCAGCTTAACATAATCTCTGCCCAAAGGCTGGCTTCATAAAAATGACCAAACGGCATTTTCTCTTGTGAGTGCGACCAAGAAGAAAAAATGTGTGAGAGGTCAGAAAGTAAGCATCACCAAGGGAGCTGCTGGTTGGTACTCACCAGTTTGCTCACGCTATCATCATTGGTAACTTTCATGACCGTGAAGAAAGAAAAATAGTGTCCTAATTTTTAGAGGTGAAGAGAAAGAAATTTTGTGTGCGAGAATGCACAGTAAGTACTTGTGTCATTCTATGCCAACTGGACCCCGTAGTGAGAAAAGAGAAAGAAGAAAATTTCTTCTCCAAGCTAAAATGAGTTGGGACTCGCTCGCAGATATACATACTTTATTAAATGCTGTGAGCACACTCAGATTAAAAGAACGGCATGTATTAGACCATTTCAATTAGGAAAGGCCCTGATCCCCGATACACTCAGTCAACACATTCTGGTAGTGTTACCACCTGTTGTTGATAATAGTATTCATATGTTGTCATCTCGTATTTACAACTTGATTAATATTTTGTCATCTGTTATTGATATTGCGCAGAGTGACGTGTCAACGCTATATCAAGGAAAAAGTCAACTTAGATCTATTCTGTAGTTTAGCTGGATGCTTTCAACACTCAAAATATGATCAAGAGATTTAAAGAAAGAGGCTTTGGCCAAAAAACCATTAGGAGAGCACTTGAAAAGGTACATCAGATTGAAAGGGATGATTTACTTCAAATTCAGAGAAAGACACAGACCAATGAACAGGTTGGGGATGTAAGATTTATTATGACATTCTGAAATCGAGCTAAACAAGTTTGGGGTATCCTTACCAAACATTGGCATGTATTAAATACAGATAGTATACTGGCCAAGTATGTCAGTGAACATCCTAAAATCACCTTCCGCAAGAGCAAATCTTTGAAGGATGTCTTAAGTTGTAATCTCATAGAAGAAAGAAAAAACATTGATGGTATGGGAAGCGTAAAGGGATTCCTTCGGTGTACTAGGTGCAAAGCATGTAGAAACAGCAGTAATGTTGTAACCTTTAATTTCCCCAATAAAAACAGGAACTTTGAGCTTAGGAAATGTCTGACATGTATGTCTGACTACTGTATTTACTGCAGCAAATGTCCATGTGATAAACTATCCATTGGTAGTTCTATTCACAGGGCAAAAAAGCGGATCCTTGAACATATGCAGGCCATCCAACATAATGACAAACCATATCCGGTCGGTAGGCATTTCTATGATCTGCATTATCCAAACAGCAATTTGTTACAATTCTTTGTGATTGACAGGATTGAGAACAGTATCAGAGGTGGCAATTGGATTAGTAATCTATACAGATTAGAATCCAAATATAATGCAGAGTTCCAAAAGGATTGAATTCTGAAGAAGAAATGGCTGTACACTTGGAATAAACATGTACCATATATATGAATGTGTGTGTGTGTGTTTGTGTATGTGTATTTATGTATATGTGTATATATATATATAAATAAATATATATATATATATATATATATATATATATACATATATATATATATATATTATTCATTGGTTCAATTATAGATTCTCCTACATGCTTTATGTAGTGCTGAGGTTCTTTTAAATGATTTTAGAATATTTATTTTGTTTTGTTTACACAGGTACATTGTAGTTTGGCATGTATGTTTTGGCAAGGTGCCCACGTGGGAATAATTGCCCAAATGTCTTTTGGCATGGTGTGTAGTATTGTTTCCCTGCCCTTATTCGAGCATGGCATGCATTGATTTCAATTTTTAATTTGTTATATAAATTTTTTTAATTTTAGATTGCCCAGTTGGAATTGCATGTTTTCAGAAATAGCCCCTTTTAGGTAGAATTACAATTTTCATTTCATTTTGACTTGTTATTTACTGTAATGTCTGTGGAGAAGTACATTTTTTGATTCCATATTGCCTAGTTGGTCGTGCATGTTTCTGCCCACTTAGGCACTGTGACATCTGTCCTTAGGTCTCCGGCACATTGCTTACCTGCCTTTATTATAGCAATGAATGCATTTATCTATATTGTCCCAGTTGGAATTGCATGTTTCCAGAAAGAGGGTTTTTGTCTTATAATTCTGAAAAAAATTGTTTAATTCGTTTGCATGATTTATACTATTGACTTATTTATTGCGTGGGCAACATGTATTAAATCTGCACACAGACGGTGATGCTGTGCATACTGGGGTATTATTGTCGCTTACTCATACAGATGTCAAAAAACGTTTTTATACATTTTGTATATCCATGTGGTAGGAAGGTTTAATTTTACAATTTATAATTTACAAGTTGATATTTTTAATACTGTCTGAGAACAAATTACAAAATAATGTTTCATGCTAAGGCAATCAGCCTTACATGCAAATTCGTTGTACATACTCCACTTTAAGATGGCTGACACTTTTCTTGATTTGACGAGACAACTGGCGATATTGTCCTTTGTCAACGTCTACACATAATATAATGTTGTTTTTTGGAACCATACCACTCTTGACCCATGAGGAAGCCCCCTGGCCAAAACGAGTCAGGTGCAAATAAATGCACAACCTCTTGCAGGTCTGTGTTTATCCAAGACTCGTCCAGCGTCGAAACGTGTTTGTGTTTGCAATTGTCCTAATAAAATCGTGCAATCTATGAGAAATTGAAGTGTAGCGGTATCATTTTTGCTTGGAATTGGGGGAATTGTACAGGAGTTTCGGTCTGCTCCCACTCCTAGAACCGGCAAGTGAGTGTGCCGCGACCAGATAGATAGATAGATATAGATAGATATATATATGTAAGTACATATATACATACACACATACATATATATATATACATACATACATATATACATACATGTATATATAAACACACACCCACACGCATGCATTTACATTAACATGGCTACACAAAAACAGGGACAAGAAAGACATACAAGTAGCGCAAAAGAAATCAGTCCTACTTTCATGTGTGACCTGACACTGATTTTGCTTCTCAAAATCTGGTCAACCTACTGATGACAAGAGTCAACACATCCGGAGGCAGGGTCCGATTGGCAAAGTGGCAGGCAGGCAATGGGCTGGTGTCTCAATGCCCTCTATAGGCTGTTTTTTTTCTTCCGCTTTCCACAGAGGGCTCTGGACGAGAGGAGTAAAGCAGCCTCGCTGCGGGGCCAGGTGATGTTTTGGCTGTTGGACCATCAGCAGCGGTGGCCTTTCCTGAGCCCCCTCCCCTGCCATACCATCGCCGTAAGGCAATGGTGGACTGGGGAGGGGTGAGTAAGAGAAGGGGCCTTGCTGGGGGCCTGGTGTTGCTACGGCTGTTGGGCCACTGTCACCTTTTCCCCAGTGTCTTTACTCGAACGATTCCCTCCCACATTCAGGCTTTGATGGAGAGGGTGGTCGCACAGGCCACATAAAAAGTACAGGGCCGGACTGGGAACAGAAACCGGCCCTGGCAAACTGCTCAGCCGGCCCCCCCTGGGGTGAGGGGGAGTGCAGCTGAGCAGTTTGCGAGGGCTGGTTTCGGCCGATTTTGTTACCGGGGGCCGATGTTGCCGACCTCCGGTAACAAAACCGGCCCCCAGGGGCCCAAAACCGGCCCCCACCCTAGCGGCCTATTGGGGAAACGCCCGGTGCCCGCTATGGCCAGTCCGGCCCTGAAAAAGTAGCAAGAAAGTCAGAGCTGCCAAAGAGATGGGGAATCGGATTTGAGCCCCGGCGTCAGCTCAGTTTCCTGTGATTCCGAGCAAATCACTTCATCACCCAGGCCCTAAAATAAAAATGAATGAATCTTGTGTAATGTAACTGGTGCTCATGAATTATGCGCCAATGCCCTTGCGTCGAGTTCACACTACATAGAACTGTAAAAAGAAAAAATGAAATAACCAACAATACAAAATACCCATCTGTTTACGTTTTATGATTCTGCAAAGGCCGGAGCATGATACTTAAGAGGATTCTTTATATAAAAATGTCCGCATTTTTAACATTACTTTTCTGCCTTTGTTTAGTTTAACTATCAGCAGAGCCACTGGAAATATGAGACAGAGGAGGCCCAAATTATGTGGAACGTTTGAGCAAATTATGTGACAAGAAAAAGCAAATAATGCGGCGTAGTACAGCACATTTTGGGATAGTATTACTTCATTACTTTGTCATTTTTAAAATTATTGACAGGTGCTGGGCATTGGTTGCACATCATTAGTAACAATTTAACACCCAAATATAGCAAAAAGCAACAGAAAGGTGACCAGTCAACCTTTGCAAAGGGCCTTTTCACTGCGAGGCAACTCACGTTGCTGTGATTTTAGTCACTTTTGAACCGTTTGAGCTAGAAACAAAAATGTTTTTGTTAACATCTGCAGATTATGCAGCAGATGATGGGTTGTGTGGCAAATGTGGAAAATCTATATTTATGCGAAAATCACCACAGTCACACAACTGCATAATTCCAGGAGCCCTGACTATCAGTCACGGATCATTAGGGCAGCTTCAGAGCACATTTTAAAATACTCTCCCTTAGGTTTAGTGTTCAAAGCGCGTAATGATAAGACCGGATTTGGGTGATTTTGCTCATTTTCGTCCGCACAGGACATGAAAACACCGGCCATGCCAATAATAAACCGTTCAGTTGGCAAACTTAGCCAGATCAGGTGTTGTAGCCATTTCACCTCGCACACATGGCAATGTGATTGTAAATTCATTAATATTTCATTTTTCAAAGAGGGACAAATTAAGTGTTCCAGAGAACACTGATGCAACAGTGCAAAAGTTCCTTTTAATTCTCCTTAGTGCCTCACTGTCTGGGTTTTCTATGTTGCAGAGGCTGCGTTCTGACACTTAATTCATTCTGGGCCCATTGTTGCATGCACAATTCTACTTCTATGTTCTTTGTGTGCTTTTTGTCATTCACTGAGAGTCTAGGCTTGTGCTAGGATAACAACATTTTGTTGTGTTCATATTTCCTAGTAACTCCCTCCTCAGCCTGCAATGGGGAACTTGTTGGGTGATGATTGCGGCTTTTCTTTCCCTCCTTAGCAGAAAGGAACAATCAGATGCCCTGCCTTACCTCTATATGGCCACACCCCTCATTCACTCTGCTACCTGCATGAGTGGGAAAACAGCAGGCCTGTGGGGTTCTGCCTCACGGCTCTGACCACACCTCCCTTCTCTGTCAGCCAGTAACCCCACTTTCTGGATGGAAGTGAAGGTGAGAATTCATAGATTTCCTTCTCACCTCCTGATTACCAAATCCACATTAGCCAGGTGAAGGACAAAAAAGCAGATGGCCAGAAGCTTGCTTCAGACAACTTGAAGCTGGACTCTACTAGTAGGTTCTTATCCAAAAATCACGGCAGGAGGTCACAGCGAAGAACTGACCAGCCCAGCTCTCAGGCTCACAGAATACCTGATTCAACAGGCTGCTGCTTCAGCCTACTTTTTCATCTCTTTAGGCCCTAATATTTTCCTGCCTTTCCCAGGAGGAAGGAATCCACACTTAGGCCTTCAGTGATCCAGTCCAAATCCTGAGGCTTAGGCAGAAGGCAGGCCTGACCCTTCTATACAGAACTACAGAGTGCTCACCAGAGGCGGCTCCTCCACAATGGGTGAGGAGTGTCGCCCCACTGCCCGCGCCAGCAGATGATAAATAAAATGATAATAATGCAATGTTATTATCATTTCATTTATGCTGTCTGTCTGAGCCCCACAATATGTATAGGGTGGGGCGGGCCGGGCATGTCAGGGAGGAGTAGTAGAGTGCACTTATAAGTGCGCATGTGGGTTTGGCTGCCCATCCTAGGCCGGCCAGACACACATTCACACTTAAGTTTCTCCAACCCAGCTGTGTTACATAGCTGGGTTGGAGTAAAGGCACAGACTCCAATTCACTGTCTGAGCAGCAAACAAGGCCACTCAGACCAATCCTGGCACTGCTCTCATGCTATGAGAGCAGCGCCTGGTTTGGGTGTGGAGCCTGTGCCCTGAGGGCCCATCCCCTTCTGGCCCGACGAGAGGAGCAGAGAGGCGGCTGTCAGCGGGAGCGGAGTGGCAGGTAAGTCTTTTTTTTTTTCTTGTATATTATTCGCCCTCCTCCCCAAACCCCTGATTTTTCCCCCTGCGGCCACCCTACCACTTTAGATAGGCGGCAGCTGCCACTGGTGCTCACCTAGCCTTTTCTGTTCAGTTACTCTCCTAAGTCAGAAGCACCACAGGACCAAACTTCAACTCTTCTCTTTATTTTTTAATTTTTGAAGGTTCAGTTCCCCAAAGCCCCTTCACTGTGAATTGGCTAGAGAAGAACCCATGAGAGTTTAAGACCTGTTCTTTCTTGTCCATTGAAGGTTCTGTTCCCAGAGATCCTGACCTAACCCTTTCCCACTTGACTTTGTGCAAGATTTCTGGTTTGTTTAATGGTCAATGTCTAGCACAAAGTTGGTTGGCAATGGGAATCTTTCCACCTTGTGCAAGATGTTTAGTGTTTAAGTAAACAAAGGTATTTATTTGTCAGCTCCAGTCATGGAGGTGTCCCGGAGAATACTTTGGTCAAAATCTACGTAAATTCAGGTTAAAGCCATACTTGTGAGGGCGCTAGAGCTTTTTCATTTTGGGGAGCTTTAGATGTTGTTTCCCATAGGGGACTTGTAGACGTTTTTCTCTTGCTGTGTTATTACAGGTTTGATTCTCAGAGGCCCAACCATGTGGATCATAGTGGAGCTAGCACAGTCAAGTCTTGGAGAAAATGTACTTACATTCAGCCAAAAGTGCAGATTTTGTGAGGGAGCTAGATTTAATTTCTTTTGCAAACTGTTTTTATGTCTGATATGCAAAACATGTTTCTTTACTGTTTGTCATTAGATACTATTCTCCAAGGAAGACTTTCAGAGCAGCTCTTTCTCTTGTTTCTATCATTACAAGTTTCTCCCGGAGATTCCAGCCTAACCCTTTCTCCTTAACTTTGTAATACATGTCTTATTTATGGGATTATCAGAGTCACAGACATAGTTGGTTGGGAAAGGGCATCTAAGCACTGTGTGCAGGGCGTTAAAACTGCAAGCAAGTATTCCGTTTTCAGAACTGCCGTGCTTTTACTCTTCACCGATGTTACTAGCTTTATAAGCGTTGAAATACTTGGGGCCTAATTTACAAGGCCCCTAGCGGCACTTGTGCGCCACTGGAGCATCACTTTTTTGACGCTCCGGTGGCACAATGTACCGCAGCGTATTTATAAGGCCACGCAAAGCCACTTTGAGGGCTTTTCACAGCCTTGTAAACATATGCCCCTTTCACACAGAAAGAACACGGTGGGAAAGGGGCGTTCCATAGGTGTTGCTGTGGGTGTTCCCACCAACACCCATGGAATCTGAAGCATTCCCAGATTTACGAGGAATCGTAAACCTGGGAATGCGTCAGATTCTAACGCCACCCCAGGGGTGGTGTTATGGAGGCCCAACAAAGAGAAAATATCCTTATTTCTCCTCGTTTTTTCCTCTTTCTGTGTGTGCTGCATTCTGCACCACACATAGAAAGAGGAAAACGCCTTTTGATTGTTTTTGTGTAGAAAGGTGCCCCTTCCTGCAATAAAACAATCACCCCTACAAAGCAGACACCCTTGTACCATGGCGCAAGGGTGCCTGCGTTGGCGCATGGCAGCCCATTATGCGCCAGCGCAGGGGAAAAGGACAGGAATATGCCGTTTCTCATAGATACAGTGCATTCCTGCCCTTTTCTTTTGACACAGGGCAGCGCCGCAAGGAATCTTGTGGCACTGCCCTGCGCCAAAATCTCATAAATGAGGCCCTTGATTTACAAAAGATTTCTCCCCCTGAGACTAACCAAATGGTGTTTCATGAAACAGCACCCTCTGCAAAGGTGGACCACTTTTTTTTGGCACTGCCGGGGTCCTAATTGTTATCCCAATCCGACCCTGTCCGGTAGGCTAAGTCATCATTAACATAACAGAAAGGCTGAAGCGCACTTCAATGCGCTTTTAAAAGTTCCAGCGTTGCTTGGCGGGGAGCTGATGAGAGATCTAGTGCAAAGAGTAGAAAACCTGAACCACTGCTCTGGCCAGGCACTCAACAGGCCCAAAGTCTGTGCAGGCACAGGCCTGTCACAGGGTTTAGGGCTGATTCATCATCTTATGATTGTGAGTTCGATAAATGAGTAGCACAGAGTTGGTGAGTGACGCGTATTTTGTGCACACAAACAATTCATTGTTGATGTGTAGAGTTGTGATTCCACCGGAGGTGGTGCAGGGGCGGTCTAAATAGAGCAAAGTGACGGCAAGAATCACTTTGACCCCGCACTCCGTGCCACGGCAGAAGACCAGAGGAGGCACGGACGGAGGACGTCATGCTCAGTGTTCTCACACTACACAAATCACCCGATATCGATTTGCCATACCGCTGGTAAAAGTAGACATATCTGATTGGCAGCCAAAACATGTGCTGAACAGAAGACTTTCCATTACTCAAGGCATAGGCTCAATTCAGGGGCGTAACAAAGGCCCCTGCAGCCCCCGCGGTGCGGGGGGGCCCGAGCTCCAGGGGGCCCCTTCAGCCCAGTACCCTGTCAGCAGAGCTCCTGAGTGTTGTCGGAGGGGGCCCCCTTCATGCACTTTGCAGGGGGGCCCCTCAAGTTTCGTTACGCCACTGGCTCAATTGGTCCAGCAGGTGCAGTGGCACCGGGGCACACAGAACCCTGGTGATTGCTGTATTACGCTGTTCAAACAACAAGGGGGAGCCATTTCCTTCCTTTTTTTAGGTCGAGCCTACAGCGCTTGTACTATTAGGCAATCTGTTATCTGTACTTTGTGGGGTCTGACTCCTCCCACGCTTTGGATTGGCTTGTGGGTGTGTCATTTAAAAATGGTAGCCTGCAAATGGCTACTGGTGGGTGCATGTCCCACCTTTACGGAGAAGGTCACTCCCATGGAGTATTGCCTCGGGAGCGAGCAGGGATGCGCATGCAGACACTACCTGCGGTGGTGACGACGAAGCGTGCGTCCTACTCCCTTCCTGTCAGCAGATGAGAGGCTGTTCTTTCGTCCTGCGCTGCCAGTGGCACAGGGGCCTTCGCAGCCTCAGGTGCCCGAAGTCCCCTCCTCCCCCGATACAGTGCATAGTTCTGTTTTCTGCCCCACGCGTGGCTTCTCTTAGACAAAGATGCGCATAGAGTAGACGGGACCTTCAAACCCAGTCACATCTTCTTCGTTTGTAGACAGTTTGCGCTCCTGACAGGAGTCTCCTGTGCCTTTCTTCTGCCTGGCTCTGTCTGGTGCGCAGGGAGATCCCGATCCGCTGCCTGTGCTGTTTGCAGACAGGGGTTCTCTCTCAGCCTCGTTTCTGTTGTGTTCACTCTTCGCATGTTTATTACAGTCTATTTTCCTCGGCTTCAATGCAACTAACTGGGTACAACAAATTAATTTTTGTACAGTTCACAGACCACCTCCATTTTGAATTACAACCTGTAAACTCTCAGCGGGCCTCTACTGATTGCGATAAAGTCCTCAAAGAGTTCACATCTTTTTCCCATTCTCGTCCACTGTAGTACTCCATGATCTTCTGGACACAGGGGTTGCAAGGGTTCACATACTGTCGGCCGTCATAGACAGATGTCCAGTGGCGGATGGTGACTTTTGAAAGTGGTGGGGCGTAAAAGTGGCTGTCGATGGAGTGGCTGCAGCACCGATCCCAACACTTCACTTCATAATCTGAACGTCTTACCTGCCTTAGAGACGGTGACGTCACTGACGTGGGTTTTATAAAGAGATTCATCACTTTTTTGGGGGGCATCAAGCTCGAGTACCCGATGACATCAGACCAGTGCTCCTGGCCTAATGCCACAAAAAGGTTGCAGGGTGCAGAACTGGGCACCCCCATGCCAGTGGGCCCTAGTGGTATTGCACCAGGGAAACGTAGGCCCAAGGATCCGAGCATCACAGCCTGGAATGAAGCATCAGGCCTCTAATAGAGGGAGGGCTGTAATTCCAAGACGTACTGTTAAAAAAAAAAGCTATAGTGCTGCTACCCACGCCACCAAAAGATAAACAAAGTATGCGCTCGCAATTTTATTTGTTTTGCCGTGACTGAGAGTCGTGTTGCTGCTACCTTAAGAAGGATGCACCAAACCAAACAACAGCAGACCATCCCCCTCCCCAGAATGACAGGCGGAAAGTCCTGTTGGCCTCGGCCCAAATGCTCACATTGACGAACCGCCACAGAAGAAAAAAACTGCATTTCAATATTTAATATTGATTTCAACATGAGAACTGCTCCTATATAACCCCAGACTGGTAAAAAAAGACTTTACTCACGGTGAGCCAGGCCTAGTGCACAGCATTGCTCTCTGAAAGATGTATATGCCGACTGTCAGCACATGAGCTTTGCGTGTGCTGAGACTGCTGTCTCGATGAGAGACACAACTTGTCTGCTGGTGCGGTGAGTGACTAAATGTGTGTGCAGATTTGAAACGTCCTACCGTGGGAAGCAGCAGCTCCTACATCTCTGCGGCCGGCGAAGTCCTTTCGCTCCATAACATGGGGGGATTCGTTTACGGTGGCTGCAGGCGCCTTTCTTTTTCCAACTGCCTGATGCCTGTAGTGTCACTTTTAGGCCGTCGGGACTGGTCCGGAGCAGCTTGATGGTGTCCGTTGCGCGCCATGAAAAGACGTACACGTGCTGATAATAATCCCGATAGAGCTGAACTCATAACCTACGCCCCCAGCTTACATTATTATCCAATGAAAAAGCCTAGTGCGAAAGGAGTGCTGCAATCGTTTACACCCACTGCACTGTGTTGCTGTCGGCCAGCCCCACCCCTTCCCCTTAATGTGAATGAGGTTCTGCTGACCGCGCCCTGGGCCACGTCAGAAGCGCCCCATTTGAAGCCTATTCACTGCTGCTTGGTGCAGCCACTCCCATCAGGCTGATGTCACTCTCCTCGCTTGTGCCTCGAGGGCGAGGAATTATCCTCGCCCAGTTTAGCACATGCGTAGGAGGACTCTCTCGTCCGAGGGTCCGACGTCACCTCACAAAAAAAAACGATACGGAAGTGGAGCACCAAGCAGTGAGCACTTAAAGCTCCAATGCCTTGGTGTTAATTAATTTTCTCCCTTTGTTTTGTCTCCACTCTGAAGCTGGGAGGGCAACGCCCCCTTCGCCCATTAATACCAGACGCCACTGCAGATGTCTGAGCAGCGCATTGGGCACGGGCACTTATTATTTTACAAACAAAGCACTAGAAATGGGATCGATAACGTGGCCTAACAGCTAGAGCGGTCAACCTCGAAGCTAGGGAACCAGGTTCGAGTCTCGGCAGGGACGCTCAGCATCCAGTAATTCTGGGCAAATCACTTAGGGGCATATTAGCAAGGCGATTATCGCCACTTTAGCGGGACTTTTTCCCGCTAAAGCGGCGATAATATTATCGCCTTATCAACAAGCTGTCGCTAACTGCTGTTAGCGACAGCTTGTAGGCGATAGCGACCGGGTTGGGTGCCGCTTTGCATGCCAGCGATATTTATCGCTAATGGCATGCAAAGTAGGCGTTCCCCACCTAACAGCGACTGGAAACAGTCGCTGAGGTCGCTAACGCCTATCAGCGAGGCAGGGGCGGTGATTAGCGAACCAGCGCTAAACACGTTTAGCGCTGGTTTGCTAACACCTGGTCCCACCCTGACTTAGCCATCTAATCCAATGAGAGGTGGATTACATGGCTAAGTCCCCCTCGCACTATCAGCAAGCAGAACTGGGGAACAGTGTGAATATCGCCTGTTTTCAGGCGATATTCACACTGTTCTCCAAGGTTTCTATCGCTTTGGAGATTAGCATTGCTGATTGCACGCTAACTCCGCGATAGAAACCGGCGATGCCTGGCGATAATTATCCAAGCGCTAATTGCGCTTTGCGATAATTATCGCCAGGCATTGCTAATATGCCCCTTAATCTCCCTGCCCTCAACAAAAAGGAACGTGTCCGCCTGTAATCCAAGCCGTGCTCATGTAAAGCTATACCATCGTGTCCAGTTCGCGCTGATTAAAACTCACCCCACTTTGACCAATTACATGAGGTTGATGGGACAGACGTTTGCCAAATTGTATGCGAGTTCGTTGTTTGCAGGGCGATCAGTAAAACAAAAAGTGTGTTTTCTGTGTAAATAGTTACTGAACCAAAATCATAGAGTTGCTGTTGCTGCCTCTGAAAGATGTAAATGTACTTGCAAGACTTTTCTGTGCAAACAGTCTGTAGTTAGAACAAGTTTACAGGTCTAGGATTTTTTCTAATTGTTTTTTTAAACGAACTAACACTTTAAATAATCTGCACTACAGGGTGAGTTGTCTCAACAGTTCTCGTTTCTTCCACCCCGAAAGTGTGATCGTATGAGTTGACACTGAAACCTGTGACCTTCGAGTTTGCACTCATTTCTCTGCAGTGGCCTCTGAACCCACTAATCTTTCCTACATACCCCAGATGCATCTTTCTTCTCCCATTGCTGCGCTCACTTTTCTGTTTGATGGACGCAGGAAACCGATGAAAAAAATATATATGTTAAGAAATTGTTTTCAGATAAGTGAAGCCAGCTGGCCAATTATTGTATGAAAAGTAAAGAAGCAAACAAACATGTCGAGCGTGCCTGTGAAAGGAGCTTTGCACAATGCTCCAAACAGTCATTTTTGCAAATAACTATGTTCTAAAGAGGAGAACTTGCCGTGGAGACGGTGTCTCAAGGTGTGTGATCCATATTTTTGGGCATTCCATGAAAAACTGTGCTGCATGGTGGATGACTTTTTGAAATGGTACCAGTAGTGGTATCATAAGGGCACATGGGCACTGGCACCAGTAGCTCCTGGGTGCCAACGTTACCGTGGATTACAAACAGGACCTTGAGGGCACCCTTACAAATACACACAAGTTGCAACATGAGCATTCATGAAGAGTGGCCCGCTAACTCTTCTGGAAACTCCGTCCCAGCACAGATATTGATACTGGTGGCACTTGTAACTCTGGGATGGGTGGCACAATTACTAGGGGATTACAAGTGGGACCTTGAGTGTACCCTTAGAAACTTACTTGGCGTATCAGTAGTTGCATGTCTGATTCTCCCCACCCGCCCCGAGCCCCGTTATTCCTCATTGTGCCCCTGAGTTTCACTTAGACATTTAAACTGAAGGAGCTCAAATTCTCTTTATTCCCCAGACCTTATAATTCCAAAGGCGCTTTTAACGTCCTTTTTTGGCCCCATCAGAATTTAAAGGCCATGTAACCAGCTCAGTTAGTTGGTATTTACCACATTCCCAATAGCCACTCCCATGAGCTCATCAAAGGCCCACCAATTAATTTACTACTGTGGAAAATCTCATATAATGGCAGATTTCTCCAGTAGTGAGTGCAGTACACAGTCTGTAAAATCAGTCAATCCGGCCACAAATTCAGCTTTTTGCTGTGGCCTGTTGCATTTACACAGCCAAAGATTCTGAGAATCGGGTTCATATATTACAGTTACAGAAGCTGGTCAGAACTTCAGATATGGGGAGAGGATATGGCCTAACAGCTAGAGCGGGCGACCTCGAAGTTGGGTAACCGGGTTCGAGTCTCGGCAGGGACGCTATGATTCTGGGCAAATCATTTAATCGCCCCGTGCCTAACAAAAGGAATGTGTCCATCTATAATACAACAGGTGCTCATGTAAAGCGCTCTGATAACCTTTGGGTCGAGTTCGTGCTATATTAAACAACCCCCACCCCCAAAAAAAACATGATTGTGTTTGTCGTTTTCAGGGTTAAGTGCTCAGAAGCCTTTGCGCTTGTTTTCTGTCAATGTAGGAACTTTGAGACTGTTTACACTCAACTCTGGGCCCGAACATTATTAATTTAAGAAAGAATGAAAGAAATAGGTTGTCTTATTGTGAAAACAGCACTTTCCCAAAACAAGTTACAACATTCATAAACAAGCACTTGCAATGCAATAGGTCTCGCATTTGCGAGAGTTTGAGCTATTGGCATTGTAAATGACAATGCCTTTTATTTATGTGTTTTGAAAAGCTGCAAGCGGTGCGTAAACAAGCACTTTGTACTTATAGTCCTTGCTTACGAGAAGCAAGGCTGGCGGTAAAAGAGGCGCAGGTACTGCCAGCCTTACTTCTCGGAAGCAAGGACTTTTATAAGTACAAAGTGCGCCCTCGCAGGTTTTCAAAACACGCAAATAAAATGGATTGTCATTTACAAAGCCAATAGCTCAAACTCTCGCAAATGCGAGACCTATTGTATTGCAAATGCTTGGTCTTTTTTTGCAGTTTTAGCGTGAACTCGACCCGAAGGTATTGGAGCGCTTTACATCAGCACCAGTTACACAAGGACGCGTTTGGTGTGCAAGGGAAGAGTAAGTGATTTGCCCAGAATCACAGCATGTTGAGCCGACCCCGAGACTGAAACCTGGTTCCTCAGCTCCAAGGTCGGCAGCTCTGGCCGTTTCGCCACATCCTCTCCTCTCACTTCCTTGCAGTGGGCCCCACGACACACTCACTACATCACTGCTTTCTCTGCTGTGTGGGAGTCCATTTTATATTTTCGCCCTAGGAATGTTCCGTTTTCGGTTACAAGTGTCCTATTCATCTGGTGTTTTTTCTGAAAATAGTGGCCTGACAACCCTGAAGCCGTTGCAATTTTAGTCGGGTTACAAATTAATATTGGCAGATTCGTAGTGTGCTACTGCCCTCTGGTGTATTTATACAGTACTACACTTTATAGTGTTTCTTTTTATGCATTTTATTTTGACAATTTCAATTGGCGCGTGCAAGTCCTCATTTATTTATAGTCTTGTGTAGCGCGAACCCGAATCCTTTAGGCAGCGCTTTATTTATCAATACAGGTTCAAAGTATAAGATAACAGAACACAGTGCAAGGGAAAGGCGGTGGAGGAAAAAAGAGGGCTTTAAGTTCTTGATGGAAAACGTTACGAGAGAGTTGGTCCGGAAAACAGGAGGTATGGAATTCCACATTTTCTGCGCACTCATCGAGAATGATTTTTTCAGTGCCTGTCTGTTTAAAAAGAGGTGCTTCAATTAAAAGTCAATCAGTGCACCTAGACTGTGGGAACCTCCTGAGACGGTTAGAGTGTTGGTCTGCTAATAACGCCAATGCCAAGGCTGCCCAGGGGGGCCACGTAGGGGACCCATAGCTGCCAAGGTTTCAGATTGCCATGTGTGACATTTTTATAATTTCAGTGAAATTATGAGTGACATTTCAACGACTATGAGTGACACTTTCTCGCGAGCAACAATCATGCAATGAAGACGAGGGATACTTCTAAATATCAGAAATTACAGCCATTTGAGCAACAAGAAACTCCAAGAAGTTCTTGAAACTGCTGCAGAGCACCAGAAATGAAAGGGCACTAACCCTAGTGCTCCCTCCTGTAACCTGACTTACTGTAAACGAATGCGTAACCATGATATTAAACAAGTCTTTCAGTAGCAGTACTTTATTAAAGTTCTGTGAACATATGCTGACACATGCACAGTTAAATACAAAAATACTTACTGGATGCAACAGATTAACATTTGCATAAAATAAATAATATAAGTCCATATGTACAGGACTGAGAAGGATGAGAGGAATGAAGCGAGTCGTAATGACCCCCCGCCCCCACAGGATGATGAGAGAGAGCAGAGAGCCCTGGCAAAACACGCACCACCCCTAGTCTGAAGATAAACCCTCTCAGTTAGTACTGGTGCCCAAGAAGGATGACCAGACAGAGCAGCCCTGCGGCCTGCTAAGTTTATACTATCTGAATTTGAAATGAAATCAGATCTTGCAGATAAACCTCAGAAGGATGACGAGCCCAGAGCAACCCTGCGCCTCAAATTATCAGATCTCATCTGCAGTGCGTGCGCTCCGCGCTGTGTGACAAGTTACAACTGATGAGAGGACTGAGAGGGGCCTCTCAGGAATGACGCGAGTCCGTCGTAACGACATCCCTCCCCCCCACCCGGCCCCACAAGATGATGAGAGAGAGCAGAGAGCCCTGGCAAAACAAGCACCACCCGTAGTCTGAAGATAAACCCTCTCAGTTAGTACTGGTGCCCAATGATAACCTCAGAAGGATGACGAGACAGAGCAGCCCTGCGGCCTGCAGATTACTGTGAATTTGAAATGAAATCAGATCTTGCAGATAGAAGGATGACGAGACAGAGCAGCCCTGCCTGCAGATTTAACTAGTCTGTCTGAAATTAAAATTATCAGATCTGCATAACTAAAGCAGAAAACAGGCTACTTGTCTGCATTCTAAATTCGTCCTTGCATAGGAAACCTACAGGCTGATTGAAACCGAATGCTATTTTTCCGCTCCTTAAGAGTTGAGCAAATGATAAAACTAAACTCACGGTATCATGGCCCCTGTGGCGTTTATCATATTTACCTCCTTTTATAACACTTAGAGCTCTCTGAAAATATATTGTTGCTAACCAACTACATTGGTTTTCGAAAAATATTTCTTACTTATATTTTTAGTCTGGCTGCCAAGACCATCCCAATCCAGAATGGCCTGCAGGTTAATGCAAGCTCTATGGTTCGAGGAAGGCTACACGTTCCATTCTTCAGGCATGTAAGCTTCTGTGACGACAGAAGGGCCAGAATCCGTGTTGATGACTGGCAGGCGTGCGGAGGCCTAGAGGTGCCCGGTACTAACAGGCAACAGCTGGGTTGTAGCAGAGGGGTTCGTGCCGGGGTATTAGCAGATGATAGATCGCGGGCGCAGAATGGTAACCAATTAAAGCTTGCATAGATTAGAATACTGATCAGACTGTGCAGTGCGTGTGACAACTTACAACATACACTATAGTCAGTGGCAGCAGGCTGCAGCCTGGCGTCAGCGTGGCCAAAGTACTTGAACTTCAGTTCAGAGCTGACTGTCTCTGTCTACAGTGTCCCGGTCCGGCGGCCGCGGCGGTGAGCCCCACGTGGACCTGCGGCCGCACAGCAGACTGCAAGCAGTCTCCCAGACTCCCCGTGGCCCGGCCGCAGCGTTGCCTGCGCCCGCGATCACGATCATGCCTATCATGATGTGCGTCGGCCATGATGCAGAGAGTCAAGTGTGTCACTGTCGATGCTGGCCTCGGCTCCTGCTGGTCCAACGCGGCCGGGTATAATTTATGCACAGACAGCAGCGCTGCGCACCGGGACTCGACTCTCAGATTCGAGTCCCCCGCGCTTCTGATCAACCTCACTTCCTTCCTCCTGTGTTCAGGACGTGACGGAGGCAAAGGTCACATCCAGATAATACCCCCACGGTGCCACAGCCAGTAGCAACCCATGCTGAGGGCAGGCCCCGCCCGGGTGAGTCTCGGTAATTCAGCAGTGTCAGTCAGTGACTGACAGCCGCGCCGCAGGGGCGAAATATGCAGCCAGGCAGCAGGGCAGATATTTCATTTGTAACATTGTAGCACTAGACTCAGCCAGAGCTGAGCAGACAAGATCAAACAGTTTAATCAGGATTCTGAACCAGCTGCCTGCTGGCAAGTCCGGGGAGCACTGCAGAGCCAGCGCACTGTGTCACAGGCGCCGGCGGCGCGTTTCAGAGTGGCATTAAAAATGCGTGACAATGCATTTCAGTGCGGTGATGCGGAACACCACACTGAAATGCGTTAGAGTCACACCTGATGCGTGATACTTGGCAGGCCTGGGGACCCTCCAAAAGGGCGGCCGCCTTAGTGCCACAGGAAGGCACAGAAGTCTGCTGACTAGGCTCCCTGGGCTAGGGACCAGGGGTCTGCTGGCCGCGTCACTTCCGGCCGTGGGAGGGGGACAGGGGTACAAAAGCCTTCCCCGCCCACTGTACGGTCTCGTGACCGCTACCCGTCTCGCTGTTTGGTTCGTCCGGGGACGCCGTCGTATCTTGGTCTGGCGTCGGGTTTTGTTCCGGTGAGTGTGTGGTACTGTAGCACCTGCCCCCAGGTTTTTCCCTTCCTGTCTGTGGGTCCGACCCGGTGTTGGAGCCTGGTCGCACGGGTCGTGCTGGGCGGGGGTTCGGCACCCGGGTTGTCCCCGAGCCCTTTGGTCTGTTGGTGTGTTGTGTGGCGGGGGAATTAGCATGGGCCAAGGGCCCGCGGCCTGGTCGGGCACGGCCTTCTGCCGGGCTCATGGTGAGGGAGGGGGGCGGTCGCGGAGCGGGAGTGGCATTGTGTGGCAGGGGGTTGCCCCCTTCTCTGTACTTAGTATAAGGGTTTGAGGGGTATTTCCCCAGCCACTCCCTCGCTGTTATATTTCTATCAGCCGTGCAAGTGTGCCCAGCATCTCGTCTCCGGGCTGCCGATTAGAGGAAGGGGGAGCGATATCCCAACAGCGATGCTCCAAAGCTAAGGGATTGGGTTTGGGCCCCGGGGAGTGAGCCAGCTTTCCCTTGTGCTAGCGAGCATGGGACCAGGGCAGCGTGCCCCTCGCCAGCATTGTTTTTGCGGTCAGTGGCTTCGGGTTCAACGGGCGCCGTGAAGATCTCCGCTGCTAGGGCCTAATCGCCGTGGTGAGCCTGGGTGTGACCATTCGGGAGTCGGAGCTTTAGTGCCAGTCTCCGGGGCAGATTTGGTTACAAATTATCATTGGTGTTAGTGTACCAGGGGGTCAGTGTACGTGGGCCGTGGTATGTCTCCATGTAGAACGTGGGCTAGCACCAATCGCGAGGGGGAAACATGCACACCCGGTCTGCATTGCACACAAGTGGGGGTGTTAGGATGGGAGTCCGGGGCACGCTGGGGCAATCACTTTGGCCCTCCGGGCGCCCCCTCCCCCCAATTTTTGAAACTGTCGGCCATGCCTCAGGGCCCCTTGGTGCCGGCAACATCGGGAGAAACTATGGGGGTTTTTCAGCAGGGTCCCGCTGCACTTCGTCGAGCGGTGTCCGCAGTCGGCGTTGAGGCTGGGAACTATTAGAGCAGCGTGCTGTTGACTGGGGGTGGCTTTTCAAGAGCGTCTGCCCGTCGTGTATATGCATTGGCGGTGAGGGCGCCTTCCTGTAGGACGAGCCGTATTCTGTGCGATCCCATTTACTTTGGTAACTGTGACGACATAAAGTATAGGGATTGCCGCGTTTTGACGGCATCCATCTGGGAAAAGCAAGGAGGATTTGAATTCATGCAGTAGAGCTCTGCACCTTTTCTATACCACTAAGCAGCACTCCCACGGGGCCATACAATGTGTCAGTAGGTGCTCGTGCGCAAGGGGTTACCAAGAAGAATTCACCCTCTGCGTAAGTTCACTGAATTCTTAAATCGTTCTAAGTGTAAATTTCTTCCCCATCTTTCTTGTTTATAATGGCCTGGAAACGAAACGCGCATAGCGGATTTGCACTATCTAAGTTCAGGGGAGTGTTTGCTTACTGCAGGCGGGCCTCTGTGGCTGCCCGTGGCCGGGCAGGTACATCACATAGAGATTTGTGGCGGGACGAAGGCTGGGAAGAGGTGTGCTCAAGGACTGATTGAGACCGGGCGGTGAGCAGGCCGGCAATTTTGATGGGGTTTGGGGAGAGAGGCAATAATCTTATTATGCATGAATTTGCGTGCCGAGTGCAACAGTGTGTGGGACCTAAACCTTGCCACAGTAAAATGGTGGTTCACACACTACCTAGGTTACTAGTGAAGTTTACGGAACATATTGCAGTAGTTGTTTTTATTAATAACTTACTTTCCCTACATAACACAAGATAATTGGCACATTTGTCTCATTCGGAACATCGTAGAGTTCTATGCGTGGGGCAAAGGTGATAGGCGGACATATGGTCCGACAAGCTTTTCTCCTTGGGTTTTGCTTCTCTCCATTGTTTAGGGGTTGAAATACTGCCTTGTTAGTATGCCTTCATGAGGCCAACATTGTGCACCTAGCCCAGGTCCTGCCAGACGTTCACAACCTCCCGGCTTGGTTCATGAACTGAAAGTCGGCAATACCAATAGATGTGGTGAGACCTTTTTTGTCTGCTCTCTGCGCAATTTCAGAAATGAGGCGATTGAGGCCTGGGAAGCTATTGGATGTATATGGCTTTTAACCAGTTAGGGCCACGGCCTTGTTACATTCCAACCTCGCTTTCCGCCTACTTTATCAAAGAATTTGCTCCAGTTACTATGCATTATTTGCCAAAGGTGCTTGATTCTTACGCTACTTGGAATTAAGCTGCATTTCGCAGTTTACATTTACTAATTATTTATATAAAATAGAATTTCGGGGTGGTTCTCGGGGCCTTGGCAGTGACTTTAGGGCTCGCTGCCCCTGCCTCGGAGTGCCCAGGGCACGCATGGCTGGACGCGTTGCAGCGGGGGGACAAACGAAGTGGCATACTTTCGGGACATGAGCGGCAAGTGCGAGGCACCATTGGTTTTACAGTATCAAAGGGGTATCGCGCTGGTAGGCACAGTGTTTACGGGGGGATGCCCAATGTCCTCTGGTGACTCATTGGTTATATCAGGAGCATCAGTGGTGCACAGCGAGGGGCGGTTTGAGCCCCTATACCTCGGGGGCGCCATTTGTGCCCACCTTTTTGACCTCCGCTGGACACGCGGTCGTGTACTTGGTACTGGTCGGGGACACAATTCAGAGTACAGCCAATTTGGGGCTATTGGGGCTTTGGCCCTCAGTAACTTTCCCCCAGGGCTTCGCGGCTCACCTCTACTTGTGACGGCGCAGGACAGTCCATTGCTTGTTTTTTCTCTGACTCGAAGCGTCCGAAGGCAGAGTTGCATGGGGCTGGACCAGAGGCTTCTGTGCTCCATGTTGCGAAGATATTACCAGAGATTGGCCAATGGAGGGCGTAGAAGCTGCACCCTAGCCCCCGTGTCAAGCCAATTGTATGCAACGCCATGGTGAGCTGTGATGCCTAGGTCGGACATGAGGTGCTTTTGATATGCGCACGGCTAGAAGGTTAGTAGGGTACACTGCTGATTGAGTTGATGCATATTGTGTCATGTTAAGTACAGTTCCACCAGTAGCTACGGGGTTGCGCTAACTGATCTGGAGGACAGTGACCCAATGGAGCTAGGTTCTATGTAATCCCTACGAAGTCATGACGAGATTTGGTAGCACAGTGCAATACAGGCAGGGGGGACTAAGTTTTTTCTTTAATGGAGTATACGAAGGATATTTTAATAACATTGTATGCAGTCTCTGCTGTGGTGTGCCTAGTTGGCTACTGTGGGTGTGCGTTTGGCACATAAAATTGTACACGGCCTCTGGAATAAGCCCTAAGGCTCTGTCTAGCTACTTGGGGGGGCGAGCAGGCGTTAGCCTAGTGTGTACTCCCTTCTCATGACTAATGGTGGGCTCAGCCATGCGTAGGTGCACACCGTTCCCAACCGTTAACGCCATTTATAACATTGGTAGAGAAGGGATAGGGGTTGATTGCAGTCCTTTTGCAACCGCCCCACAGGACGAATGTTTTAGGCCACATGGTTTGTGAAGGGCTCTTGCGGGGAGCCTGGTTGAAGAGCTAACGTCGGGCAAGCATGTCTTGTGCTTTAATCACACTGGTATGCCCCAGTCACGAGCTGATTTTATCAGGGTGAAGCTTGCGGGGGTCAGGGAGCGCCGATGCATCAGAAGCACTGAGCAGCTTTCAGCCAGGTGTGGTATGGTTGATATCTGATGCAAGGGGCATCTGTTAGACTAGAGCTGTACTCAGATGTACAGCCTTCGGTGCTTGGAGGTCTGTTGGCTCCCCCTTTTCAAGGGAAGCCATTATCTAGCGGGGTGCTCTGAGCGGAGTATTGGCAGGCTTAATTAACTTTATCAGCTGCCAGATCAAATGGGAATCTTTGACTAATTTACAATGCAGATCACAGGAACTATTTTAGGCTCCTGTAGTAGGTGCGCATTAAGGGGAGTAACCTGGCAAGGGAACTGTGCCACGTGTGGGGTAGCTTGTGTCGCTCGGTTTTGGCATGAGCACGGCTGTCCTGTCGCCGGTTGTCAGCGAAGTTGGGGCCTGTGCTCCCAGCAGTCCGGTTCGGGGAAGGCGGGGTGACCATAAGGGCAATGTCAGAGTGTTTGTGGCAGGTTACCTGGTTTGGGGTTTGAGGTCTGTTGGTCCAAGAATTGGCCAGTGCATCTCCCCGCGTTCATGTCAGTGAGCATTAGCTGTGTATGGTGTCAGTGGTTTGTTCTGGGCAGGGAGACTCAGGCCAGTCCCACCATTTGGTCTACCAGGACATCCCGCGCAAACTCCTTCAGCGGGGGTCAGCGCGGCAGGCAGGCGCTAAGAGATGGGTCTTTGGATACATCTATACCTGGTTTAGTATCCTGGCTACGGAGTGGCTGCGTGACACTCCAGTGTTGGAGGTGGTCAGCCTGTTGGCAGGCCTTCTAGATGTGGGTTTCTAGCTCGGGCATGTCCTAGTAATGGTACAGGTACCAGAAGTCGGCCCTGGGATACAATTGCACAGGCCTGGGGAGCGGCAGAACTGAAAGGGGCTTGCGTTCGACCGCTTGGTCAGAAGGTCAGATCCTGGTAGGTTCACCTATCAATTCATCCTCCTGAGGTCGTTAAAACGAGTGCCTTTGAGTTGAGTAACTATAAACAGTTTTTGCAGCGACAAAGATACCATGGGGTGAACGTACTCCTAATTACAGTCAGAAACGTACATTGTATAGGTTTTTG
Organism: Calotriton arnoldi; assembly: GCA_963921515.1. Taxonomy (NCBI): domain Eukaryota; kingdom Metazoa; phylum Chordata; class Amphibia; order Caudata; family Salamandridae; genus Calotriton; species Calotriton arnoldi. The sequence continues at coordinate 819,503 of CAWUFW010005435.1, read as the reverse complement.
TGTAGGTACCGGGCTCACACAACAGTGTAGAAAGCGAGAGACTTTGCGGTAAATGTCGCCCGCCCTATAGCCTTGGCAGCCAGGCAGGTTGTAGAAGTTGTCATCCAACATGTGTGCTACGGTTCAAAAAATTGGGTGAAACCCTGGGTAAGGCACATATGGGCTACAAAGTATTAATGAACATTTGCCTTCCCAGTATTCAAGTAAGGGGCAGGTAATTACACATATAGTCCCTGCCTGTCCCACTGTCTTGTCGGCTCGCTGGTATACTAGCAGAAGTTTGGGAGGGCAAGACGTCACCTGGGGTGGTGACTGGCATATTCTGAGGGACAGGCTCCATAAGCGCCATACACGGATAACTGGGTGAGAGGAAGCAAGGCGGGCTTGTTACTCAAACTTCTACCTGTATGGGCACCTATTGCCCGGAGTTGCTTGTCAAAGGTATTGCACTTCAGCCAGGCAAGGTTGACACCCATCCACACCAAACCGTTTGATTTAGGTCATCCTGGGCGCATATATACAGCCCAGTATTAGGCCCCTGTGGTTGTCAGCACCAAGAATTACTATCTTCAACTGAACAGGAGGCATGATCGCGTGTTACACTATCAGAAGTGTGGGGGTGTAGACTCCACCTGGGGGGTGGTTGGCTGATTTTGATGGAGCTGAGGTTGGGGAGCTAGCGGCGATCCAAGCAGGACACCTCGGGGGGGGCATTGAATATCAAGGACGTTACCATTAGCACATCATGTCTCAGGATAGTGGTGAGACAGTCTAAAACTGATCAGGCAGGCGAAGGGAGAGTAGTCCTGTTACAGGGGCTTGGGGACACTAGGTACTGCCCTTTGCTCTTGGGCAGGGCTTATTGGCCCTCCGCCCGGTGATTGCGGTGTACCTCCTGGTGCATGAGGACGGGTCTCCGGTTACAAAGTATCAAGTAGACCACATCATGCAGGCATGCTTGCAATAGTCAGGACAGACAGGGGGAGTTGAGAGATTCAGCAGCCACTCCTTCAGGGTTGGGGGCGGAAATCACAGCCTTTCTATCAGGGATGCCGCCAGAGCGTATTAAGCAGGTAGGGCGCTGGGACTCGCAATGCTACAAACGATATATAAGGCCTTGTGCGGGACGATATGGCGAGAGGACTCTTAAGTCCTATGTTGCAACCGAAAGTCAGGTGTTTATAGGTGTACGGTTTTGGCCCGGTTTGCCAACTGATGTTGCAGTGATGTGGTTTTGTTGTGCAATTGTAGACTATTAGAATATAAACGTTACTATATATATGGTTTTCAAACACAACATCTCCGTATTTACCAGGACCAAGGTCTGGGTAATTGGCCATCCATGCATCGTTAGAGTGGCACGGTGGGCGGAGATAGGAAAGTGGCGTCATGGCTCCTCCGCCACAGAGTTAACGTGGCTGGGTTACCCGGGTATGCGCTGGAACGAGCTGATGAGGAAGCTGCAGCAGAGACTTGGGGGAGGGATCGGTCTACCTCATATTCTGGTCATACATTTGGGAAGGAATGACCTGACGACTCTGGGGAGGAGAGTAATGCTCCAAGACATGAGGGACATCATGTGTCAGTTGAGTATTCAGCTTGGGGCATGTGAACTGTGGTGGTCTTAAACTTTACCTCGCCCAGTTTGGCAAGGAGCCCGATCTGGAGACGCCATTGAGATATCACGTAGGAGAGTGAACAGCGCCATGCGTAAATGCACGGAACAAAGGGGATTTGGCTTCATCTGGCATGGTTTACTTCAGGCCAAGTCTACTGGATGCTGGGAAGTGGATGAGGTTCACTTCTCAAGGGGAGGCATGGACTTAATTTTGCTGGACCTTGGGGAGGCCTTGGAAGCAACAGGATGTAGGTAGGAATATCTGCCTTGGTGGGGGCCCTGGTGGTGACGGTGGCCACCCCCAGAGCTGTGGAGGAGTTACAGGGCGATCCAGAGTCTGCAAGGTACAGAAGGGTACTATATTGCAACAGCACAATAAGGGTGCTAAGCCAAGGATACCCAGGGATGTTTTAGCGGGTCCCCTGGAAGAACTAGGGCGCCCCGTTAGTCCTACGGGCGGTTGTGGGTCTGAGCAACCGGGGGCTGCCTGGAACGCTCCGCCCACCGGTCGGGGGGCGTGAGTAAGGGAGTGGACTGGCGGTCCACTGATGGGAGAGGTGGCCTCTCCCAATAATTGGTAACCACCGATTGGCGACGGCCACGGTGCAAGTTGGCTCATCAGACGGGCAGGCGGCATAGGGGCTGGCCTGCCCTGGGATCGCCCGTAAGATAACCCACCATGTTGGCATATTGGTTATGCAAATAAACCTGCAGCAAATTTCTCCACTAAAAAGGTGTTGTGTGGTTTATTTATGTATGTTGCTGTATGAGAACTGAGTGTTGCCGATATTGGCACTATGCCAAGGCTGCCCAGGGGGGCCACGTAGGGGACCCTCCAAAAGGGCGGCCGCCTTAGTGCCACAGGAAGGCACAGAAGTCTGCTGACTAGGCTCCCTGGGCTAGGGACCAGGGGGTCTGCTGGCCTCGTCACTTCCGGCCGTGGGAGGGGACAGGGGTACAAAAGCCTTCCCCCGCCCACTGTACGGTCTCTTGACCGCTACCCGTCTCGCTGTTTCCCACCCTACCGCTTACCCTGCGGACGGCCAAAGGGTAGTACGGGGAGGGAAGAATCTAACTTATTGTTTTGTGTTGCAGGAGGAGTTACAGGGCGATCCAGAGTCTGCAAGGTACAGAAGGGTACTATATTGCAGCAGCCCAACAAGGGTGCTAAGCCAAGGATACCCAGGGATGTTTTAGCGGGTCCCCTGGAAGAACTACGGCGCCCCGTTAGTCCTACGGGCGGTTGTGGGTCTGAGCAACCGGGGGCTGCCTGGAACGCTCCGCCCACCGGGTGGGGGGCGTGAGTAAGGGAGTGGACCGTCGGTCCACTGATGGGAGAGGTGGCCTCTCCCAATAATTGGTAACCACCGATTGGCGACGGCCACGGTGCAAGTTGGCTCATCAGACGGGCAGGCGGCATAGGGGCTGGCCTGCCCTGGGATCGCCCGTAAGATAACCCACCATGTTGGCATATTGGTTATGCAAATAAACCTGCAGCAAATTTCTCCACTAAAAAGGTGTTGTGTGGTTTATTTATGTATGTTGCTGTATGAGAACTGAGTGTTGCCGATATTGGCACTATGCGATTCAGACTTGGATGCCATTGAAGGGATGGGTGTTGTAGTGTTGTGTCACTCAGAGGCACACCAAGTAAGACGCCCGAGTGAGGGGAAACAGGATGATTCCCCATGTGTGTTGGTGCAGTCTGACACACAGGTCAGAAAGTTTATAAAATCCCGGGGAGAACTGGGTGTGGTCAGTTACGAGACCACGTGTATGTGTTTCATTTATTGGGTCTCTGCTGCGCCACCAGCTCACTACACTGGCGACGAGTGGGCCGAACTCACCCCAGCATCAACCGCACTACCATCGGTGAAGCGCACATCTCAGCCATGCACAGCGGCCCACACGGTATTGAGTGGTCTGCTCCCATCAACTGGAGCGTCCTTCGACCTGCTGCCCGCTCCCAGCGCCTGACCTGCCCTCTGGCTACTCCCGTGCTGCTTCTTGTGCGACGGAGCGTGTGGCGAATCCTTCTCGGCCCACCCCCACTCCTGCCACGAGGTCTGTGCCCCAGCGTACTCCAATGCGGCCCAGACTCATGCTGCGTGACATCACATCTGCCCAAAGAGGCACAATGAAAGTCTGGTGATTGCGCAGCACCTGTAGCAGCTGAAGATGAGGTGAGAGCCCAGGTCATTCAAGGTTGTGCTTCTTCCAAACTTCATGATTGGATCCTTCAGGAGCCCAATATGTCCACGAGAGATATCCTGACACTGGGGCGCTCCAAGGAACTCTCAAAAGCATGTGCCGCCCACACCAATCCAAACCAGCCATCACGTTTTAAAAAGGATCCCGTCAACGCTGTTCGCAAGGAAGTGCGAAAACCGCAGCCAGAGTCCACCAAAATGAAATCTGCGACTCGCACATGTGGTTGGTGCGGGGGTCCCTACCCCAACTCAGGTGTCTGCCCCGCCCGAGGAAAATCCTGCTGTGCCTGCGGCACGCTGAACCGCTTCTCTTAAGTACGCCACTCCTCCCAGAAGCAACGACCTTCCCCCTCAAAGAAGGCTGTGAATGCGGTGGAACCACACCCAGACAAGCAGACAGGTAGCAACATGGATGATGACGATGATGATGCAGACGTTGTCCAACTAGTGAGAGCGATCAACCCACGCCAAATTCCCTGCCACTTTGCATAAATACAGGATGCAGCAGTGGATGCGCAGCGGGCGCGCCGCTGGTGCGCCGAAGGCGCGCCTAAGGCAAGCCCGTCTGCGCCCGTCCGCGCCTGGACCGGGCCCAGGGCCATTACCCCTGTTCGCCACACTCCAAAAGCAGGTACAAGACTGACGTACTCTAATGTCACTCTTATGGACCTCAATAAAACATATCTTAAATCCCCCTGTCTTCAGCTCGACCTATCCAATGAGCTCAAGTCATGCCCCCACTGCAATGCAAAGTTTCTCTTTACTAAAACTAAAGCATGCTCCACAGAAAAACATATCCCATATGGACAGTCCCCAGCCCCCAGAGCTTGCTCATTAATACCCGCTCCCTAATAAAACACAACATAGAATTTACAGAACTATTGACCTCACACAAAGTAGATATGGCCTTTGTGACCGAAACCTGGGCTAATAGCACCTCTGATTGTGATCTGGCCCTAGCTATACCCCAAGGATTCTCAATTATCAAAAAAATAGACAAGATAGACAGGGAGGCGGACTAGCGATCATAATCAACAACTCCCTGGAACTCAAAGGATCCCCGGCAGGAAGTAGCCCTGATTGCGAACTACTTTCCTTCAGAATCACTCTGAGTGCTAACTACACTTTCAATGGCTCATTACTGTATAGGTCTCCAAGCTCGAAAAGCAAAAGCAAATTCGAGGAAATTATCAGCCAAGTAATAGAATCAAGCACCAACTCAGAAGACTACTGTATATTAGGCGATTTTAATTACCACCTTGAAGATTTAGAAGACCATAATTCAGCATCACTAATAGAGATGATGTCTAATGCTTCACTGGAACAGAAAGTATTGCACCCCACACATGATGCTGGTCACACTTTGGATGGACTTTTCACATCCAATCCCCACCTTAAAATACAAGAAATCCTGCCAATTCCATGGTCAGACCATAGAGCCATCTTGTTCACAATAACCACCACACATCACATCTCCAGCGCGCACATACCCCATAAGATAATTAGAGGTCGCAACTGGAGGAATATTGGCCCCCAGCAGATGCAATACACTCTGGCATCCTCTAAACCTGACCTAAAATATGAGGCAAATCAAGCAACAGGTAACTTCACCAACTGGATTATATCCGCAGTGAACTTACTGGCACCAGAAAAATGCATCACGACCAAGCGCATAAAGAAATCTGAGCCCTGGTTCTGTGTTGCCCTGCGCAAACAGAAACAACTTTGCAGAAAGGCAGAGAGACGCTGGAGAAGCAACTACTCCATAACCGATAAAACTCTATATTCTCAATCTTTGAGCATCTATAAAAAGATGTTACTGGAAAAGAAAAGCAGTTACTTTTCAAATAAAATCCAACAGGCAGGCAATTCCAGCAAAGCACTATTCTCAACATTGAAGAAGCTAGTCAAGCTTCCTGAACCACAAAAAAGGACATCAGCGTGGCTTTCTGCAACCAACTAGCGGGTTATTTTAAGGACAAAGTACAAATCATCTTCGAATCCCTTTCAGACTGGGAAGACGGCATGGCAGCCACTCCGCCACAATCTCCCCATACCCCACCAATGTCTTGGATTCGTTCGAACCACCAAACATAGAACAGGTAGAGGAGGCAATTAAATCAATAAAATCCGGAGCACCATCAGACCCCTGTCCTCCCAACATATTCCATATGGCACCAGACACAATCAGTGAACAACTCAGCATTCTTTTTAAAGAAATAATTAGCTCAGGTGTCTTTCCAGACGCATGGAAGACAATATCCATTCTTCCACTATTGAAAAAACCCAATCTAGATCCCAATGACAACAGCAATTACAGACCAATAGCAAGGATCCCCTTCCCGGCCAAGGTCCTGGAAAAAATTCTAAATTTCCAACTAACGACCTTCATCTCGTCGACAGACCTGCTGGATTCCTCACAGTATGGTTTCCGACAAGGACATGGCACTGAAACCGCCCTGATCATGGCAGCAGAGGAGATCCGGGCAATACTGGACACGGGTGCCAAGGCCACCTTGATCCTGTTGGATCTGTCGGCGGCCTTCGACACCGTGAACCATGACATCCTAATCAGGAGACTCCAAGAGGTGGGAATCAAGAACTCTGCCCAAACATTGCTCAAATCCTTTCTGAACAACAGATACCAATATGTTCAGATAGGGGACTCCTGCTCAGAACAGTTTTCTTTGCCTTGCGGGGTACCACAGGGCTCCTCCTTAAGCCCCACCCTGTTTAACCTTTATGTGACCCCTTTAGCCAAGGTCATTAGGCAATTCGGCTTTACAATTATATCTTACGCTGATGACACCCAAATAGTGGTGTCCATCCCTAGTAAGCCTGAGGAAACAGCTGAGCGTTTTAACCAGTGCATGTCCCACATAAACCAATGGATGGGGACAAACTGTCTAAAGCTCAATGGAACAAAAACTGAGGTACTTTTATTAGGCTCTGACACATCCTTTTGGTCACAAAACTGGTGGCCTTCTAGTATGGGCGCTGTCCCTACCCCAGTCCATAAAGTGAGGAACCTGGGTGTCATTTTTGATGACAGACTGACCTTCCAACAACAGGTAAATAAAGTCGTCTCATTGGTGTTTCTCACTCTAAAATCAATCCGTAAAGTGCGCTCCTTCATTCCCCCGGAAGCAGTAAAATCGCTAGTGACGGTCCTAGCCTTGGCTAGACTGGACTATGGAAATGCACTATACTTAGGCCTTCAGAAACAACATATAGTTAAACTTCAGCGAGCACAAAACACTGCTGCCAGATAGATTTCTGCTAGACGTTCCCAAATTCCAATCCATCTCCGAAGGTTTGAAAAAACTCCACTGGCTTACTATGAAGAAAAGAGTAGACTTTAAAGCCCTATGTCTAGCATACAAAGCTGACCACGGAAATGGACCAGCATTCTTGAAGCAACACCTCACCTGGTACCATCAATCAAGGCACCTACGCTCAGCACAGAGCAAACTCCTCCAAACACCAAAATTCAAGAAAGCTAGCTGGGGAGGAAGAAGCTTTGTCTTGGGTACTGTGAGGTTGTGGAACTCACTTCCGTTAAATATCAAAAGCTGTCCAACACTACTTGGTTTCAGAAAACTACTAAAGACATGGCTCTTTGCAAACTAAATACACCATCTCCGGCAATCTCCTCCGCAAAAGCGCCTAGACACTCCAGGGCAATTGTGCGCTATATAAATTTCAAAATCAAATCAAATCACTCCGAACCACCATACAAACAACCCCAATGTGCCTCATTAGGGTGCAAGGTCATCCAGGCTCACCCCTCATCGACACTGGTGCGTGCATTAATCTGATGGCTGCTGAAGTATGCCAAAGCCTGTCAACCCCCCCGCCCTACGTCACTAGAGTGCGCAAGTGTACGCCTTTGGCAATCGCTCATCGCTCCGACTCCAAGGCATGTTCCACCTGCCGGATGGCGAAGGTGTATGTGTCCCAAGAAGGATTCGGATTCCTCCTCAGTTGTCAAACTGCCTAAGACCTCAACTTGGTATAATGTACCTTCAGAGTGCACGCCCACGACCTTGATCGACTCCTGCAAGACTTCACCCCGCTCTTTGATGGCATAGGCTGCCTAGTAGGCCCAGCCATCCTCTTACACAGTGATTAATCCATCACTTCTGTAGCGCTAGGATACTAAAGAGTCTATCTATGCCCCAAGGTGGAAAAAGAATTGAAGCTCTTAGATGCAGCTGGCATCATCAAATGGATGAGAGGCCCAACACCGTGGGTCTTCCCCATCGTAGTGGTGAAGAAACCCAAACAGCCTGAGGCTGTACTTATTTGCGTAGATATGAGGCTACTCAATCCAGTGATCAAGCTGGAATGTCATCTCACACCAACCATTGATGCCATAATTGGCAAACTGTCCGGGTATAAGTGGTTTTCGAAAATGGACCTCCGGTCTGGTTACCATCAGATAACGCTGCACCCAGACTCTCAGCTGATCAACACATTCTCCACGCATGCTGGCCTCTGGGGGTACACCCGGCTAAACTTCAGAATTCCCAGCGCAGCTGAAGTATTCCAACACATTGTCAAGATTGTTCTGCATGGTCTCCTAGGTGTGCTGAACGTGAGTGATGATATCCTGGTTTACGCCCCAACACTGGAAGAGCACCTTACTCGACTCAAAGCTATTTTCACCAGACTCATAGAGCATGGTCTGACCCTCCACTGTGATAAATGCACATTTTTATATAACAACATCAGTTTCTTCGGATACCGTTTCTCAGACAAAGGAATCAGTCCTGATCCGGACAAGGTAAAGGACATACAGATTGCACCAGCTCCCTCCTCCATGTCTGGAGTCCGCAGTTTTCTCGGCATGGTGATATACTGCAGACGCTTCATGCAGAATCTGTCATCACTGATTCTCTCAGGGAATTCACCAAGTTATCCAGCCCCTGGGTATGGTGAGAAGAACAAGAGGAAGCCTTCATGCAGACTAAGGAAGCGCTATCAGTTGCCACACCTCTTATGTACTTTGATCCCAAGAAAGACTCTCTCAGCTTGTCATCGACGCCAGCCCCACCAGGCTGAGTGCTGTGCTGGCCCAGTGGCAAGAGTGTGGTGAGTAGGCACCTGTCGCTTATTCCAGCTGTATGCTCATGCCAACAGAACAGCGTTAATCCCAGATTGAACGGGAGGCAATTGCCAAACTGTGGGGCTGCCAACATTTCTACATCTACCTATACGGACACCCATTCACCATCTGTACTGATCACAAGCCATTGATCCCCTTGTTTTGCGGATCCTCATTGAAGGATCCTCCCCCGAGGATCGAGAAGTGGATCCTGCAACTACAGGAATTCAACTTCACATGAGAATACCGGCCCAGCACCCGCAACCCAGCAGACTTCCTGTCCCCTCATGCCCACCCAGCCACCATGTCTGAAACTACAGAAGCTCAGGTGACCAAAGAATATGTCCGCCTGGTGGTAGAGCGCTCCAAACCTCTCCCAATGTCTCTAGCGAATGTAGTGGTGGCCACCAAGTAGGACGACTGCCTACAGATTGCCATCAAAGCAACCCTGACAAGCTACCTCTTCAGTTCCCGGCCCACTATTGCACTGCTGAAGCAAAATCAACACTCAAGGCGCTACACAAGAATCACCAAGAACTTTCTGTCAACTAGGAAGGCTGCCTGTTGAGAGGCCCATGCCTGGTACTTCAAGACAGCCTAAGACAAAAAGCCATCCTACTAGCACACGGAGCGCATCAAGGCATCTTCAAATCGAAGAACAGACTGAGAAGTAAAGTCTGGTTCCCTAGCCTAGACCAGAAGATAGAAGCTGTTGTGCAGAACTGTCCAGCATGCCTAGCCACTGGCCAGCCTGACCTCCCAGCACCAGTTGTTGCCGAAGAAGGCACAGAGGCCTAGTGGCAAAAGGTGAGTTCAGACTTTAGTAGCCTTCTCAACGGCAATATGTCCCAATTCAAAAGAGCCTCCCAAACTCCCATGCTCGACTCCTGGGAGGAGGATCCGAACAAAGTTACTTCGGTGGATGGCAGGACTGACAGTGAAGACAACGGTGACCAAAATCCCGAAGGTGCCGCCTGTCCCTGGGTGGTGTCCCCACCTCAAGTGTTCACGCCATTACTGGACTCTGCCAGCCCAACTCTCATTTCCAGTGAACCAAGCTGCATCCTGCCCGTCTGGTTCCAGTAGCTCCCCATCAGAGTCTTCTGCCAGGAGTGGTCGTTGGTGATATCATCTGAGACCTAATCCCAGACTGTCCCAGCGATATAATGACTTTGTGTGTGACTGAACCTAAGCCAGTCCTGGTGGCAGTATTGTGAGTAACCATAATGATTCCAATGTAAGTCCGGATGTTTGTCCGACCTTGTTGAAATATTGGGACAAGCTGTTTTTGTAATTTTGTTCATTCCCATGGTAAAGGAGGAATGTAGTGTTGTGTCACTTAGTGGCACACCATGTACAATGCCCAAGGGAGGGGGAAATGGAGTGATTCCCCGTGGGCATGGTGAAGTCTGACGCACATGTCAGAAAGTTAATGAAAGCCCGGAGAGAACCGGGTGTGGCCAGTTATGAGACCATCAGTTGTACGTGTGTGTGTATCTCATTTATTGGTCCTCTGCTGCACCACCAGTTCACTACTGTTGTAGGTGGGGTGGGGAGCAGGAGGAATTCAGGAGGTTATTTACAAGGAAATGGCGCAGCGCTGCACGCAATTTAGCAGTGCCGAGCTGCGTCATTTAAAAAACGCAGGGATGCACCGTATTTACTAGAATACGGCACACCCCTGTGTTTTCCCTTGCACTGGTGCTAAAAAAAACTGCCTAGCGCCAATAGACACCCTTGTGCCATATTGCAAGGGTAGCTGTGTTGCAGGGATGATTCCCTGCAATGCAGGCACCCTTGCACCATGGTGCAAGGGTGTCCGAGTTGCAGTGAATGATTGTGTATGTGCAGGAAGGAACACCTTCCAGCACATAAACAATCTTTAAAGGTGATTTGCACTTTATATGACAGAGCAAAACAAGCAGACAAAAAAAGTATTTCTCCTCTTTGCACCACTCTAACGCCTCATATTTTTGGTGCTGCCTCAGATTTACAGATCCTTGTAAATCTGGGGCAGCATCAAAAGCAATGGGTGTTGCGGTGGAACACCCACAGCAACACCCATTGCAAGCCCCTTTCACGCAGATGCCTGCATGAAAGGGGACGATATTTACACAGCGTCGTTAAGCCATGCAAAGTGGCTTAACAACTCTATGTAAATATGGAGCAGCGCATTGCGTCACCGGAACGTCATAAAAAGTGACGTTCTGGTGGCGCAATGCCCTTGTAAATATGCCCCTCAATTTTAAGAAAACTTTGCTTGACCGGGTGGAGGGACCTACAGTTTTTAGGTCTCACCTAGCGTTGCAGCGCATGCGCTGCTCGCTTTGCGAGGCATGCTGTTTAGGGTATTTTTTAGAAGTGGTGTGGAAGCCCCGCCCATATTTTTCATTGGCTGGCGTCATCCTCCATGGTAAATGCTGGCTTCCGATTGATAATGAGGCTTCTTAGTCCCTCCTTGTTACCGCCCTGTCTCCTTTTGGGACCGCCCATCAGGACTGGATCGTTTACTTGCGGCGTTACGCGGTCTCCTTCAATTAGTTGGTAAGCACGCACTATTTGGAAAATGGACACTGATGGGGACAATGGCGGCTGCAGCGCTATGCGCTCTAAATTGTATGTTTTTTATTACTTTAAAGAGCGCTGCGCCCGCTAGGGACACCGCGCTCACTTTATTTATTTATATTTTGCATTTATGTTGAGCGTGGCGTCCACTTCAGGGACACTAGGCTCTGTTTGTTTTTTGTTTTTTACTTTAAAACTGAGCGCGGCGCCGCTTCAAGGACACCGCGCTCGGTTTCTTTATATATTTTTTAACTTTAACACTGAGCGCAGCGCCCGCTTCAAGGACACCGCGCTCAGTGTTAAAGTTAAAAAAAGAAGAAGAAAAGAAACCGAGCGCGGTGTCCTTGAAGCGGCGCCATGCTCAGTTTTAAACTAAACCATTTGCAATGCAATTGGACCTATTGCAAATGCTTGTCATCCCTTGCATGCTGTAAACACAGGCCTCTACAGTAGACCCCCAGTCCCCCCACCAAGGCCTGCACACTGTTCCCCCCTCTCACTACCAAGTTGTGTACACAGCGTCTGCTTGCCACTTGCCGGCCCCGCAGAACCTGTTTTCCCATTTTCCCCACAGAGAACACTTCTCCCTGGATGGAGAGAAAGAAGGGTGGAGGGGGAGGGGGTGAGGGGAAGGACTTTGGGAGAAGTGAGCATGACAAGTTGGTGCACTCCTGCGAGTGCTTTCAGCCTGCTCCCGGTGTACTCCGGGTTCCCCAGCCGTCCTTCCCGTAAACAACTACACAGCATGCACTGTCCACCGATTTATTCTTAATATGCAGTTTTGCTTTGGGCAACGCGGCAGGTGAGGGGCGGAAGGCGGGGGGAGTGGAGAGGGAGTGTGAAAAGAAGACGCATGATCAGAGAAAATTAAAAAGACAGCTAGGGGGAAGGGCTGCTGTAGAGCCGGCAGAGTTGGAAGCGCCTCCTTTGTTCCGCTGTGAGGCACTTTGTGCTCCGGGTTTCTGCGGGCCGCGGGGGCTTCTAGGCCTCAGGGGTGCAGGCGGGAGACACTTGTGGAAGGAGGAACCCTGGCGCAGATACCCCCACACTCTAGGAGCTGGAGGCTGCTGGAGGGGAGCCTGAAAGAGGAGCCTGGGGCAATACGACCAGTGAGGTGAGTGTGAGACCCCCCTCCTGCCAGCCAACAGGCTTGTACCTCCCACCCGTGCCGTGGTGACAGAGAATAGGGGGATGGGCGCTGCCTCAACCTCACTTGCTTTATTTTATCTCATCTATACTTTCGATCATCACGTTTCTTTCTTTTACTTTTATCGAGACATACTTTTAATAATTTCAATATGTTTGTTGTTTCTTCACAGAGCCCTTAATCCGATGTTATCCTACTTGATTACTTTCTGATTATTTTATTTCTTACTCATTGTTTTCTGTCGCTGTTTTAGTTGTTTTTTATTGTTCATTCCTCTCTCTTTTGTTTCACTTTGATTTGGTTGATACTTGACTTCTTAATTTTCCTAATTTTTTCACTTGTTTGGTTCTGCTCTTTTTGTCTATCCTCTTTTCTCACCCCACCCCCTCTCTCTGTTTGCTCGTTCTTTTTCTTCCTGACACTTTGTCTTGGTCAATGTAATATGTTTTGTGTCTGTTCCTTCCCTACCTCTCTCCCCGAGGCACTCCCAGGTCCCACCCATCCCTAGCTGTTCTTAGTTCTCGCTGCCTCTTCTCACCTCATTTCCTTCCCATTTTTCTTTCTCTCTTTCCTTTGCTGTCTCAATTCCCATAGGTCTCATCAAAGTCTCTTACAGTATCCTCCCTTTTCTCCATCTTTCTAGCACGTCTCCCACACTTGTGCTTCTCCATGTGACCCTTTACCACTTTTTCATATTCCCTCTCTCTCACTTTCCACCTTCTTTGACTCCTTTCTCCATTCACTCTTTACTCTCTTCCCACTCACTACCTCTGTTTGTCTGAGCTTTCTGATGCGATTCACTGACAGCTTCCCGCTTAAGCCGCGGCCTCCTTAACTTTTGTCTTGTTGATTTTTCTTTGTTTTTTGGACATTCAGTCTGTACATTGTGTTGTTTCTTCTGTTGGAGGTGAAGTCGGGGAAGCTGTACTCAACAGTCTTATGCTACCCTTTACTATGCTTTATACATCGTCAGACTATCACTATGCTTTGTTTTGCTATGTTGTGCTTTGCTAGGCCACGCTGTGCCATGCTACGATTTGCTTCCCTACACTGCAGTTTGAGAGACTTAGCTGTGTGATTCTATCATTTGCTATTCTCAACTATGCTGTGCCATGGCAAACTACGCTATGTTACATGTCTTATTTTACTTTGCTGTACAATGCTATGCCATACTTTGCTATGCTTTTCCATAACATGATGTGTTTTCTTATGATATTCAATGTTCCGCTTTGCTGTGGAAGTAGTATGCTGTGTTCTGCTTTGATATTCCATAACATGCTATGCTTTGCGATCCCATAATTACTTGTGCTTTGCAATGCTATATCATACGCGATCCTATGCCCAGCTTTGCTACACAGTTCTATAATAATTTATTTTTTATGTTAAACAATGAGTACTGTGGTGTGTCATATTGTGCAATAAATCGACCTGTTTTACCATATTGTGCTATAGCATTATAACCCACTGCCAAGGGCTGTTGTGGTTGTTAAAGGCCTTTTTCCCGAAATATTGGCCAGAGGGTTGCCTCTGACAACTGGTATAGCCAAGGCAGAAGGGATGTAAGACCCAATCGGGGAGAGGGGGGGGTTAAATACTCAAACTTAAAAATTGAGAATCATAAATATAAGCATTGAAATGGTGGACCGGAGCCACCTGCTTATCTTCAGTGGAGCATCTCTGTTCTAATAGGTAATGCCTCTCGTTTGGCTTTTATTGACAGAATGCCATTAATAGATAGATGAACTTTTATGTCTGTAATATTCATACAATCTTAGGTGCTAGTATAGGCCACTGGTTGTTCCAAAGTTGTGCTTCTCGGATTTGCCAAACTCTGTCTCCGAAGTTTATTATCTAGCACTGAAGAATTCCAGGTGTTTTGATGTAGGGCCATGTGGATGTATGATGATACAACGCGATCATTTAGATCGCGGTACATTACATCGCTGTTTTTACAACGCAAGTCGTTACAACGACTTGCGCTGGAGAGCGCTGGACTTAGGAATAGTGTGATTTACTATTCCAACTCCAGTCTACGTACAGTAGGGAAGGTGTTGGAATGGTAAATTACACTATTCCTTAGTCTAGACCGCCCTCCAGTGCAAGTCGTTGTAACGACTTGCGTTTTAAAAACAGCGATGTAAATGTATTGCGGTGTTTTGACCGCGTTGTAAAGGTCGTTTTCCGGGCCATGTTTGCCATTGACATGGCCTCTTGACGCTGCCAGATGTTGTGGTCAGAAGTGTGTTGACTACTTGAAACAGTTTTCTTTACATGGTGAGCTGTTAAAGGGGTTTGGTTTTGTGATCTGTATCAACCCTAGTTTTGAGTGTTTTGCCTGCCACTGTGTCAGTGTCTTCCTGTCCCAGTGTGAGAGAGTCCCCATCATCCGTCTAAGAGTCACCAATGGCCCAGTGTCAGTGTATCCCTTGTCCTAGGGTCTCAGTTTCCTCAGTACCAATGTCAGTGTCCCTTACTCCAGTGGTGACGGGTAAATGGTTCCTATCCAAGGGCCAGTCTCTTCTGGTACAGTGGCCCAAAATCAGAGATCCCCCTAACCGAGAGTCAATGTCCCTTGCCCCAGTGTCCTTGTAAACCCTGTTCCAGTGTCAGTCTCCTCAGCCCATCCCAGTGTTGCTACCCCAAACTTGAAATTCTGTCCCAGTGTTACCCTCCACTGCTGTGAGTAGTCACATTTTCCCAGTGTCAGACTCCCTTGCCTCAGTGGTGTGCCAGTCTCCAGTGATCAGCAGGTCATGCCAGCCTCTCCCAGGTAAGTGTTTCCCTGGCTCAGAGTTACTGTTCCTATGCCCTAGTGTAAGAGTCTCTCTGCCCCTTAGTCCATGTTGCCAGCGTGTATCTCAGAATAGTGGGGTTACTTTAGTGTTTGATTGGTGGCCACAGAAGCCCCAAAGATGCGTAAGACGTGATGCTGCAGTACATTCCTCTACTTTTATACTTCATTTACATTATTTAGATTTAGATGCTTTCCACTCTCCATAGAAGATGTCGGGGAAGGAAATCTTTATTATGCAACACATAACAAGCCATACCCAATAATAAAACCAGAACAGCATCATGTACATTTCAGACAGAGACACACAAACAAAAGTTAAAATTTTAGTTAAAAAGTACAGTTTGTCAAAACCAACACCTACTTAAAAACAAGCTTTGGCAAAGCCAGTGCGTCTCGCCTATTCGAAAGCTGTTGGCTTTGCCAATGTCTTTTAGTGGTTAGGGCGCCACCTGCTGGCCTGGCTGTGCTTCTGGGATTGCACCATGTATGTGCATTGTAGAACAAGCATTTGCAATGCAATAGGTCTCACATTTACGTGAGTTTTAGCTATTGGCATTGTAAATTACAATGACTTGTATTTATGTTTTGGTTTTTAAAATGTAAATAAAAGGCAATGTCATTTACAATGCCAATAGCTTAAACTCGCGTAATTGCGAGACCTGTTGCATTGCAAATGCTTGTTTGACAAACCAACTATGTCCTCAGAATACTTTCTATCAGAGCTGCATGTCATCTCCATGCAGGTGAAAGGTGGAGCCAGACTTTTAAGAGGGCGCACCGGAGCCCCATGCAAAGGATGATGAGAGTCGGCAATAGGATTTGTCTTTGGAGGACTCCCTAAGAGAAGAAGGGTGGGAAAATTAACTTTAAAGTTTAACCTGTTGAAGGTGGCTTTAGATAGGATTAAAACCATTGAAGAACAGTGATTTTACATCGTCAGACAGAATTCACTGGAGAGTGGCCCTAGGTTCATGCTGGCGTGGTCATGAATGAATAAATGAATGAATAAATAAATGAAATGATTTCAAAAGCCCAACAAAAGCACAAGGGACACTTACACAATGTGACAAATTAAAAAGTCTAAAACAGCCAGGTTTTCAGCAGTTTTCTAAAATGCAAGTATGGTGGAGTATTTGCAAATATGGTGGTATTTGCAAGTATGGCAGAGTACAGATCGTAGGTGGTCCCAGACCTTAGCTGCCAGAAATGGAAAGGAACTATCTCCCTTCCTGAATGAATGAATGAAAGTGGATTTATAGAGCGCAAACAAATGCCCAAAGGCAGCAAGGCCCTGTAGCATCTAATTCCAGGCCTCTGAAACAAATGAGCATCAGTTGATCTTAAGGCTCTAGAAGGGGTACAGTCAGTGTTTAATTTGAGCCGGTGGTTTCTGGTGCTCGGCACCGGCACTTATGACAGTCTGCCACTTGGTGGCGATGTCTGTTTAAATTGAAGATGAGAATAATAAGAGTTACTTATTAATCCAATATACATTAAAAATTACTAAAATCTACCACCCAAGCTTTTCTTATTGTTTGAGGAGCCTGGAATATGAACTTCTACTCTTGTAGGATTACGAGTGTGATGGTTAGTAGTTGCGTTGGTACTGTCGTCATTGGCAGCACTGGCTGGGCAGTGGGAGGTGTAAGCTGCAGTGGCCCCCTGACGAGAGCCCTGGCACTAATGTTTTTACAAATTAAGCACTGGGTACAGTGCTAAAGCTGCTCTGACCATATCTAGGACCAGAGTTGTACAGCACTCTGTGAACCAACAACAGAGCTTCAAAAAAATCCCCTTTTGAGCTAGCAACCAGTGGAGATGTGTACAATGGTACAATGCTGATGCATGGTGAGGTAATGTGTGGATTAAATGGACAGCAACATTCTTAACAGTCTGTCGTCAATTGACCTAATAGTCTGGTAAGACAAAGTATACAATATTGGCATGATCCAACCTCGCCGTGATCAAAGTAGAGCGAAGTAGGTCAAAGCAAGAGCCGGCCACAGATAAAATCTGAAGATGAACAGATAAATCGTTGTCGAACTTAACTCCCAAATTTTTAACTACTGTTGAAGGCTGAGGGAAAGAAGCCAGGCCTGCTGGCCACCATCTATTGGAGCAATTGTCCTGTGCACTTCCAAAAAGCAAGACTTCATTTTTTTTCTGAATTGCATATTAGGTTGCTCTGTTTCATCTAGTCTATCAACCTGGTAGACAGGCTTTAAAGGAATCTTGTGTAGTCTTTATCAACCGAAAAGACCAGCTGTGTGTCACCCACATATGAGGCGACACTAGACGGAATCAAACAAGCCAGTGAGGTTAAATGTGTATTAAAGAGGGTACGACTGAGCGAAGAGCCCTGCGGCACCCCATATTTAAGCAACTCTCAACCTGATGGGAAAGAAGAAACCACCACTAACCACTCTTTGTCACAGAGAAAAGACTATAGCCATCCTAACGCTGGACCACACATACCTACATCCACCAGCCATTGAAGAAGTGTGGCTTCTGAAAGTATTGAACACTGCCGAAAGGTCTCAAGGAAGTAAGGCGGTAGATTCAGACACTTCCAACAATCCTGTTTCCGTGCTATGTCAGGGTCTGAAGCCAGAGTGGGTCAGATGCCAGAGCTTATGCTGTTCCAGGTATTCTGAAAGTTGAGTATTAATAAGGTTGTTCATCATTTTTGCAGCTGCTGGAAGAAGTAAGATAGGCCTAAAAATTGATAATATAGATGGGTCAGCAGAGGGCTCTTTAAAAGGGGCTCCACCCTCACTTGTTTCCAATTGCAGGGGACCAGAGCTGTATCAAAGGATGTATTGGCTAGAACAGAGAGGGCAAGGATTGCTCGGAGATCCAGATTTACAACTAAGGATGGCTTTGGCAGACACTTCTAATGTGAT
Organism: Calotriton arnoldi; assembly: GCA_963921515.1. NCBI lineage: Eukaryota > Metazoa > Chordata > Amphibia > Caudata > Salamandridae > Calotriton > Calotriton arnoldi. The sequence goes on along the minus strand of CAWUFW010005435.1, from coordinate 801,159 downwards.
GTATTTGTATTCCGAAAGGGAACAATCCACTCTCAGGTTAGTTGCTAATGGCACATCCTCCTTAGTATCTTCCTTGCAGAAATTAATACATTCTACTTGAATTTTTCGATTTTATTTTCGAAAAAATACAAAGGTTTTTCATAAAGCTCTGGAGGAGGTATTTTTAAATTACAGACTCCAGATTGCAAAAATTATTTGGAAATTAGAGCAATTTCACGAGACTTATTCGTAGACAAATTAATTTTTTAGCAAAAAAACAGACAGTGCAGCTTTCATTGATTTGTAATAACACTTCAGGGCAGGTTTAAACATCTCTTTATCCACCAAAGCATAATTACTACACCACTTTCTTTCGAGCTGCTTAGATGTCTTTTATTCCCTTGAAAGGGCTGGGGAAAACCAGGACACCTGGTTATACATCAGAAAAGGGAAAGGCAGAGCACTTGGTGTGCAGAAAGGATCCTTTCTCCTTTGCCCATCACAATGAAACAGTGTTGGCATTCTCATGGCCACGGTAACTGATAGAGCAGGGGAAGCAAAATATTTTTTGTACCCCTTGGAAGTTAATGACCCCATAACGATTAATGATACTAACCGTTTGAAACGCATGAACTAATCAACAAATGCGCCTTTTTATTAAACATTACACTTGGGCAACTTGCTGGCATTGCAAAATCTAATTTATTTACAAATGTGAAGCAAAATAACATGAGTATTGTGATTTGAGTAGTAAATAGAGTAAATTGCATGATTTGTGTTACGTAGTAAAAGTGCATTGTGGCAAAGAATGTAGATGGTAAGTAAAATGGCTTTAAATGTCGCTTCTGCTAGGTAATACCTAACACGGGTCTTTAGAATGGCGGGTGGTAAACAGAAAGGCTTATTTTCCATGTTTTAATTTCTGTTGTGTTTGTTCTCATATTAGTTTCGTTCGGGCCTGCTAGGCCATGCTTCGAAAATGGCCGCTGGAAAGGATGAGATGGCGTGCGCTGAATAAACTGGCCCCCGCGCATGGGCAGTGTGAATGCTCCAGTCACGTGTATGCTTCCTGTGCCCGGAGTGAGAGATGTCAAGGCCAATCTGACCTGCAAAGAGGATCGTGCCAAGAGTTCAGCATATATGCATGGGAACGGATGAGAAAATCGAGCGACAGGGGATGAACTAATATGTGACCATCGGAGTTTGTTACAAAATAGATTAACAAATTGGACTACCTTTGGACATTGTCGATCATGAGACTTAATGTATGCGTTATTGCCCCCAAACCGGTTCAAACAAGGAGGGCGATGAGGTGACCATCACCACCCCTCTAATGGACCAATTAGCTTGATTTCTGCCCCTAAAGATTGCAACTTTAAGTGTAGCGAGTCAGAGAATAGGGTATAAGAGAGTCTGCTCTTACTTTGTCCGTGTTGTTCTATTCGCTTCTTCTATCCTGATGCTGCGAGAGACTCTGCCATTTTGGGCTTCGAACTTTGACTGAGGAAGGAACGAGACTGTTGCAGCAGTTGCCCAGGAGGAGATTGCGTCCGCGGAGGTTAGCGGAACAGTCAGTCAGTTTTGGGAGTCCATCCTGTGATCTGCGGTTCATCTTTCTTTCTTGATGAACCATTCTTGTCATCGCCCTATGGCCAAGGGTAATGAATATTTTCCTTCTTTATTCTTAATCTTTTACTTATTTACTGATATTTTAAATGTATTTGTGTAATAAAGAACTTTACTTATTTGCTCAAAGAATTTAGATAAAATTATATGCTAACTCTAAAATGAGTCTGTGGTTCTTTAAAACAAAGTTTATGATTAATAAATGTTAATGGTTTTAATTGTGATTGAGCTGGACTTAATCACTATCAACTGATTCTACTAGTTGGTCCATCGACCGAATAGCGGAATACCTTGATGTTTAGAACCGACAGGATCCGAAGTAAATGTATATAATGTATAGGTTATAATTCTGTCATTTTAATAAGGTATCCCGCTTGTCCAGCAACTCATGTTTCCTTAGCGTTTGATCCAGAAAATTGAATGAATGTATGTATGCGGTGTTATGGGCCCCACCGGCATAAGTTTCAAGTGATCAAGGTTGTGTAGGTGTTTTTTCTGGATTAGAGTCATAAGGAAAGATTTATATTAGCCGCGCTGGATCAGATTTCTTGGTAGCAATTCGAGTTATGGTTACTATAGATTAGTTTGGTGATTATTGATTATTGATTATTTTCATGTCTAACACTCTATGTTGAGTTTGTATTACGTTATGTGTAAGTCAGAATTTTGAAGCTTCCGGGAAGTAGGAAGTGGACACGTGTGGCAAGAGAAGTCAAACGGAATTGTGCATTGTCTGATTTCAAATTTGGTGATAACACAGGACTGTGTTATGTTAGGGAAATTTCACGTATGAACTGCATTTGAGTGAAATAGCAACAGGTTTTCTTGTGAAACTTTGGCCTTAATTCTCAGGAGCAGTGTAGTCTCCACATGTGTTTTATCCCCAGAGAAACGGGTTTACCTCTTGCTTGAGAGAAGGGTAAGGTAGAGAGAAGTGCTACACTTATCGAACGAAACAGTATTCTTGTGAGTGGGAATAAACTATCTCTTTTGTTTAGAGAATCAGACAATGGTAATGTGTTTTACGTTGTAACTAATCGATTTAGTGGAAAAAAAATGTTAAGAAAAGTGCCGATAATTTTTGTAAAGGAGGGGTCAGTAGAAGCAGGAGTAGAGCTGACGTCAACAAGAACCGCGCTGGTATTGGCCAGTTGTGGAAGAACGAAGAGTTCCCTGATTGGTGCGTTAGTGTGAGACACGCTGGAATAGGCTAGTGTGAGAGTGACGTAAAGCTTTCTGATTGGTGCGTTGGTGAGAGATGCGCTGGGATAGGTCAGAATAGCCGAACGGAAGAAAGAACCGATTGGTGAAGAATTGTGTGAATTAGCTTCGGCAAAACAACAGTGAAATATGGCTTATTACAATGAACATGATAGAGAGAAACCGTCATGGTTCGCGAAGCTTAAAAATCTTTTTAAGAAAGATAAAAAGGTTGTGACTAGGGAAGGAGAAGTACTTCCTCCACCGAAAACACCAGCATCTTATATGATGGTGAAATATTGCTATCATACTTGTATTTGGTTGGAAAATTGGGCGAAATATACTAAAGACGATGGAATTTTGGCATTTCCGGAAAATGGTTTGTTTAGCACAGCTGTACTTCGAAATTTGAGAGAAAAAATGATGAGACTTGAACCGAGACCTAGACCGACACAGTTTGAAGCCTTAGGTGAATGGGAAGATGAGATGTATGAAAGGGAAAGATACAGAGGTGCAAAGAATTATAATTTCATTCATGGAAGAGTATGGGGTTTGAGTCATGAAGACAGGATGAGACGATGGAGGTATGCTAATATGACGGATGGTATGTTTCCTACCAGAACAGCTGAAGAATTTACAGGGAAAAAGTGTACGGAGAAAAAGAAGCATGCAGTACCAGAGAAATATGGGTATGGAGTTAGCGGCACAGAGGATGAGTTGCTGGAGGACATTTTAAATAAAAGACCCCCTCCATATAAACAGGATTCTGCGGTGGTGACACCAAATGCACCGCCAATGAGAACTGTAATAAATCAAAACCCTGAACAGTTGTCTGAAATAAATAGTCCATTTAATAGACCAGAAACACCACAGACTGTGAAACATAATGGTAATACAGCCGAACTAGCCAGAACCACAAGAGAGTTGACTGAAAAGATAAGAGAACTGACAAAGAATATGGAAGCTGTGACTGTGCCAGTAACTATAGGGCCAGTAATCCCAGTATTCGAAAATCAAAAGATAGACGAACATTCCTTAGTAATTCCATTAAATTCTAGTATGCAGAAAGTAAGAGAAGGGACAATTCCAGAAAATAGAGAGACAAAAGATTCTGTTGGTCCATTTAGGTCAAGTCCACCTGTAAATTTGACAATTAATGAGGAGTCCGATAAATAAGACTCCTATGGGAGCCGGGTCAGCAACTGAAACCCCGGAGAGAATGTGTAAACAGGGTAGAATTAACAAAAACCCCTGTGGGTCCGACTGCAGAGGAGTTAAATGATTGGGTGAGGAGCTTGCAGAAAAAAGATGCCGAACCACAACCTTTGGATGTGGTCAGATTAAAGATAGATATGGAGGAATTGATTCTAGGGACTATTGGTACAGATCGATTGAAGTTCTATCAAGATGATGAATTAATGTTTATGTGTAAAAGCATTACTTGGAGAGCTAGGAACTTGCATGAAAAATTGGAAGAAACAGCGAACGAACCAGGAGTAGATTTTGGAAAAATTAGAGGATTGCAGAAACCGTACAGGGTAGATTTTAGTGAAAAGGAAATAGAAAATCTGAACACATCAGGACGACTAACACAGATAAAAGAACTGATTGTTTTACTGAGAAAATGGGGAGATGTAGACAAGTGGAGAAGTAGGTGGATAAGGTGAAAAGAGGGAACAACTGATAAAGCATCATTAGCTTTTCCAGTAAAAGAAAAAGAAGCAACGGTAGTAGAATGTCCAATGAGAGAAATTCCAGGAGGAGGTTATGTACACGTCCCATGGTCCAGACAAGATATATTGTCATTTACAAATGACTTTCCAAGATTGAGAGAAAAGCCTGTAGAGTGGTATAGACAGGTAGAAAGGTTTGTAAAGGTTTCAAAAGTATTGTGGGAAGATCTGGATGGATTGTTTGAGATTGTTGTTCCTGCGGATTTATGGACAGAGTGTAAAATTATAATTGACTGGCCGAAGGAAGAATATCCTAGAGATGCAAAAACAGGAGCCCCAAGTTCAGAAGTAATGAGAAAATATGAACAGGCAATTACATTCCTGAAAAATAAGATTCCATCAAAAGAAACGGACTGGGTAAAGATTGATAGAACAACTCAGGAGAATAAAGAATCAGTACATGCTTATTATGAAAGGTTGCTTTTGGCTTTTAAACAGTATAGTGGATACGAGAAGTTGAGTGAAAAAGACATAAGTCATTTTGTGTATCGATTTGTGTATGGTTTGAGACCTGAGATAAGTGAAATGATTAAGCAGCATATGTTATGTTGGCAGACTAGCACAGTAGATGAGGTACTACGGTATGCAAAATATTGCAGTGACGATATTGAGTGCAGACAGCGTAAACTCAAGGAAAAGGCAATGTGGGCACAAGTAAAGGTTGCAGAAAAGCAAGAAGCTCAGATGAATAATCAGTCTAGTGACGCAGGACAGACCAAGTCCAAACCGAATATTGGTAAGTGAAAAGGTCAGATGAGTATAGAAGAAGCTAAAAAGAAATGGCCATGTCATAATTGCGGAAAATTAGGGCACTGGAGAAACGAGTGTAAATTACCTCCGAGAGTTAATACAGAGAATCAACCATTAAATCCACAGGTGCAGAATGAGGTGAGTTACCAACAGACGCAACAGCCGCAGGTAGTTACTCAACAGTGTCAGGTGCCGCAACCACCTCTTCCAAAGAGTGTAAATCCTCAAAGATACAGTACAGAGGCAGGATTCTACGGAGGAGAGCAGGTAACAAAATTGCCGCGCGCAGCTGCTGTTTCACAATATTGGTTACGGCAAGATGGAGATGAATCGGATGAAAGTTTATGACGGTGCCTAGGAGAGGAAGAGGAGTGCGTGCTTGGTGCAACTCTAGAGGTAGATCAGTCAGGTCCATTTGTGGATGGAAAAGTGAATGGTGTAAATGTTACTTTCCTTGTGGACACTGGCGCTACCTGTTCTACTGTTAGGTCAGTGGAAATTCCCAATCTTCCTCTCTCAGGAGAATACATCCAAGTTGTAGGTGTTTCAAACAGGCAAATTAAAACCCCTCTTACAAAACCAGTAGAGGTGGAAATTGGTCCATTCAAAGATATGCATCGCTTTGTGGTGTGTGATTGTAGTCCTGTAAATTTATTGGGATGTGATTTGCTTTGCAAAATGAATTGTACCATCTACTGTACTCCAGATGGTATTGCTTTCCAGACACCAGATGATGATGTTCTGTATAAAATGACAATGGCAGAACTAGAACCAGGAATGTATGATATGTTTCCTGTGTTTGATGCAGAGAAAATCCCTACTGAATTGAAAGGAACAGTTAGGTCTGATGTATGGGATTTCACAGGTGAAGATATTGGACTAATGAGAGAAGTTGATCCCATAAAAATTACTGTAAAAGAAGGAACGAATTACCCAAACACCCCGCAGTACAAACTGACGCCAGAAATTATTGAAGGAATAACCCCTGTAATTAATAAGATGATTGAACAAGGAATTTTGAGAGAAATAATGAGCAGTCCGTGTAATTCTCCTATAATGGGATTGAAAAAGCCAAATGGAACATATAGAATAGTACAGGATTTGAGAAAAGTAAACAAAATTGTTATTCCTTGCTGCCCAATTGTGCCAAACCCGTCTGTAATACTGTATCAAATCCCTCATGATGCAGAATGGTACACAGTTATTGATTTGTGCCATGCATTTTTCTCTATTCCATTGCATCCTGACAGCCAGCCATTATTTGCATTTCGGTTTGGAGAACGTATTTTGGCATGGTCCCGAATTCCTCAAGGGTATACTGAAAGTCCTTCTATTTTTAATCAAATTCTGAAGAAATCCTTAGAGAATTTGAAAATGCCTGAAAAATCTGTGATGGTCCAATATATTGATGACCTATTGGTGGCATCAAAGACCAGAGAAGCATGTGTTACGGACACAATTGCTTTGCTGAATCATTTGGCAGAAGGAGGACACAAGGTGTCCCCATCAAAACTGCAATTCTGTCAACAGGAAGTACAGTACTTAGGTCATAAGATTGAGAAAGGGATAAGAAAAGTGACAACAGAAAGAATAAGGATTATTAAAGGAATGAGAGCTCCAATGACACAAAGAGAGGTGAGAATGTTCCTTGGAATGGTTGGTTATTGCCGACAGTGGATAAGTGGATTTTCATTTATTGCAAAACCTTTACAGCGATTGACAAAGAGGGATGTCAAAGATCCGATTGCACTGGATGAGGAGGAAATGAAGGATTTCGAGGACATGAGGACGCTGCCTGACGCTGCACTCGCGCCCGGAGGCGCCACAAAAACACCGCCCATCTCCCGCAGCGTGGGACAACAGAAACGCCGTGAGGGGAACAGGCTTCTTACCGGTCTGCAGACGCCGTGAGGGGATCGGCCGGTGCACATCTTCACGTGCCGTGAGGGGAACGGCCGGTGCACATCTTCCCGTGCCGTGAGGGGAACGGCTAAAAAACTTCAGCCCCCAGCAGCCTCGACTCCTTGACGCTGCCTGACACTGCACTCGCGCTCGGAGGTGCCACAAAAACACCGCCCATCTCCCGCAGCGCGGGACAACAGAAACGCCGTGAGGGGAACAGGCTTCTTACCGGTCTGCAGACGCCGTGAGGGGAACGGCCGGTGCACATCTTCACGTGCCGTGAGGGGAACGGCCGGTGCACATCTTCAAGTGCCGTGAGGGGAACGGCTAAAAAACTTCAGCCCCCAGAAGCCTCGCCTCCTTGACGCTGCCTGACGCTGCACTCGCACCCGGAGGCGCCACAAAAACACCGCCCATCTCCCGCAGCGCGGGACACGCGCGGGCAGCGCCCGTGCGAAGCCTGGGCCAAGGGCGGGCCCGTCTGAGCCCGTCAGAGACCGGAGGAGGCTGGGCTGGGCTTCCCCTCTTACTTCTGTGGTCTTGGAATCGTGCATGACAGCTGGAGTTGGCGAACAGGTATCGTGTGTATATCTGCAGGGCCACTTGTCTTCCTTCATCAAGCGCAGCAATAGTAAACTTTATGGACCAATGGCCACTGGTGCAGTGTGACTATATCTTCCTAACGGGTTCAGCTAAGTGTGGTTCTTGGGTCCAGTTTTTTCTTTGTTTAGGTTGTTTTATCAACTGTTGCACTGTTATCGTTATCCATAACAGTAACATGGGCATTTTTAGCAAATTATTTTTTTAAGTGGTTTTTCTTTTTTTCTTCTCTTCTTTTTGTTTTTTTATAAGTATCTGATACTTATTCAATTTTCAGCAGGTCTCCTGATAGTTTTATCGCCAATATTTTAATGGTTTGAATTCTTCATGTGTAATATATTACCTGATTGCATGTTTGCACTTTGCACTTTGCACTTTGCACCTTGCACATTGTCTATTTGCACTAGACTTGCCTATGAGAAAGTACTGTAGCAGGGATTGTATTTGGTATTCAGCACGTTTGTATTTCATTATTTGAGCTGTAAGTCACTTTTAGCCGGGTCCTTTACCCAGTAGTGGGTAGGTATTGGGCCATCATGAGTAAGCGTAAGATGATTCCAGGGAAAAGTGTGGCTGGAACCCTGGATGCCTTCATATTGAGGGCCGAATCAGCCCTCATTAACGAGACAAAGCTCACTGAAAGAAGATTATCCCTTGAGCCCCAATTCTCACAAGGTAGACCCTCTTTAACCCCGGCGACTCCTGTACTAGCGGGGACACTGGATGATGCTGCACCCCCATCCCGGTTTATTCTTTCCACGCATGGTACATCGGAGCAAGTTACAACTCTTGCCTCCAGTTCATCCTCTGACCTAGATACTAGTCTTAGTTATCCGAAAGTTACGACCAGAGGTCAGAGAGCCAAATTGGGGCAGACATGTAATATTGAATCTCCCTCTAAAAAAAAGAAAAGGAAGAGCCGAGGACTAGTGAAATCAAGTAGGCCCTCCTCAAAAACAACTACTAGCAAGAAAATATTACCTATTATCCCCGCAAATGATTCTAAAAATGGCCCCTCCACCTCTACCACCCAGGTTACGACAGGGAAGCCTGTTGATAGGATACAGGAGGAGGATTTTTGGGGGAGGATGGAAACCATGTTGTCTACCTTACTGGACCCTATAATACAGGAAATAGGCGTAGTAGAAGCTAGATTATTAAAATTAGAGGGGATGGTGAGTTGCAAACCACCATTAACACCAGCAGCAAGTGCAACTATCAGCAGAGATCAACTGGCTGCCAGGGGAACATCTATGGGGACAGGTCCATCCACGAGTATAGATGTATCTAGAGTCGCAGTTGATAAGAATAGTGAAAACAATACTACACGTGGTAGTGGCGACCCGGCAGCTCACACTCAACAGCAGCCCATAAATGTGGGGTCTTCAGCGTCACCAAGGGCAGTGGGGTTAGTAAGAAGGGAGTTACAGCCAACGAGTCTCCCAGTGATTGATCTTCCTCCGGAATCCACCCCTTATGTAGTGGTTTTGGGGAGTGTCCCTCCTCTCCCACAAGGGGTCAGTGAGAATTATGGTCAGCTCTTAAACAAAGTAACACATTGGTTCTCTCATAATACCTCTTTGGGAACTTGTGTCGCCAATAATATCCTCATGGCACGAAGGGTGAGCTGGATAGGGAACTCGGTAAAAAATGGTGTAGGTGACTGTATTATTGTAAATTTTGATAACCCCCATATTGTGGCAGAATTTTGTCCAGGGATTCTTGTCCTGCGACTCTTCCCGGCCCCAGAATTAGGGTCCTCCCATTGTTTTTTTTTTAATAAACCAGACCCCATTAGGGACACACTTGATAATACCTTCAGGGCACCGAGGCGAGGAGGGTGGTCACACAGAACAGTACCAAGGCAGCAGTCCACCATGAGGGCTCATCCTTTTTCAGCAGTACATGGACAGAGTGATGTTGCCCCCACATTGGAACTTAACAATAGATTTTCCGTCTTAAATGGACTAGAGGACTGCGACTGACTAAGGACCGCTATTCCCACGGAGATTGAGTGTGTCGTACGCACCAAGACCCCAGTTGATCCAGTTGATAGATCCACAGGAGAGAGACCCTGCAACTTTGTATCTTGGAATATCGCTGGGTTGGCAAACAAACTCCAAGATCCACTGTGGGTTCAATTTGTGAAACAATTCATGGTAATTAGTCTTCAGGAAACCTGGTCTGTGGGCTGTAACCTCTTTTTGGAAGGTTACAAGGCTTTCTTTATTCCTGCTATCCCCTCGGTGAGTGGGAGACCCAAGGGTGGGCTAGTCGTATACGTGTCTGTGGCGGTAGATTGTCAGATCCAGGTTGTGCCCTCGACTAATCCAGGAATTCAGGCACTACTAGTTAAAAGAGGGGGTGCCAGATGGGGCCTGGTGAACTTTTACAATTCGGTGTCTAGCCTCAATCATGATTGTAACATCAACAACATGGGAGTCTTTCTAAAACAATCTTTTGGCTTTTCCCCACATAACCTTTTGGTTTCTGGGGATTTAAACATACATCCCTGTGGCAATCCTTTAACATCTTGTTTTTCGGAGCTGGGTTGCCCTCGTTTGAGAGGGTTTCATTTTGAACATCATAGCCAGGGGGAATTGCTGAATAACATAGTAAATGAATTAGATATGGTGACCCTGATGTCTTTATCTGCCCGCATACCAAATTTTCTGTACCTACTTTTAAAGGGTCTGGCAGGGGGTCTTTTATCGATTTTATTTTAATTTCTTCTTCTTTGCAATCCCTGTTTCATGGTTTTAATATTATAGAGAGTGAATTTAGTGATCATAACCCACTCTGTGTACATATGTCGGGGCCGCTCTCTACACGAATTGATGGAGTCATAATCAGGGGTGTGCTGAGACCGACTGATAACAAGCGAAGACTTAAATGGTCTCAGGTCGTCCCGGAAACATTTTATAGTGCAGTAAGTGTTTCCTGCGCCCATGAGTTAGCATCGTGCACAGATGCTTGTTCCTCTCCTGACCAGATTATAAATGCATTTGACTCATTAGTGTGTAAAGTTGGTGATATCCTAAGTGTTCCGGCCAGTAGTGTGGCCACACTTGGTCCCAGATGGTTTGACTCTTATTGTTCAAAGGCAGCAAAGAGGATGAAGGAAGCTTTGTCGGCCAAACCTAGGATTCAATCTGAGGTTCGTAATTGCCGCAGAGAATATAAGAAAGTGCTGGCAGTACGAAAGAGTGCATTAAAAGAGGAGGCGTGGAGGGAGCTAATCAATTCAAGCACTCTTAGGAATAGTTCTAGGTTCTGGCAAGTTGTGAACCAACCACTTTTCAGTCAGGAAGGGGGGGCTTTAGATGCTCATATCCCAGAGGAGGAGTGGGTGCTATATTTTACATCTATGTTTGATTGTCCCACTGATCAAAGTAGCTCAGTGAGTTGGGATCCAAATGCTCCAGCACTAACTTTTGACAAAGGTGAGGTCCTGGATGGCATTGCAGGGCTATCCATTAATAAGGCACCAGGCCCTGACGGGATTCCCCCGGATTTATTTAAGTCTGATCCCCTGTTTTGGGCACCGGTTCTGGTTGCTGTGTTTAACGCAGCGGCCAAGAATGGATGCCCCAAGTCTTGGGCCACTTCCACCATAGTCCCCGTATTCAAGAAGGGTGATAGGGCCAGCCCTTACTGCTACAGACCAATTTCTCTCATTGTCTCTGCGGTCAAGGTGGTGGGATGGATCCTTTTACAGAGATTGCAAACATGGACGGAGGACCATGAGATCCTGTTGGATGCCCAGTATGGCTTCCGCCCGGGACGTTCCACTGTTGCACAGTGTCTAAACCTATTTATGATCCTGGGTAAATATACTGTTGCTCGCCCCGGAAACATCTATTTTGCCTTCATGGATCTGTCCTCCGCATTCGATTGCGTTAATAGAGCTAAATTGTGGCAGATCATGAGGGCAACGGGGGTGGACAGCAGTATTGTGAACTTCTTAGAGGACCTGCATAAATCAACGAAAGCTAATGTTAGGTTCTCCCAGGACCTGCGGGTCACCAGGGACTTTGAAATAAAAAAGGGAGTATGACAGGGATGCATTCTGGCCCCATTCCTGTTTAATTTTTATATTAATGATCTGGAGTCCGCCTTAAAAGCAACAGGGGTGGATTACCCATATGTAGGACGGCGCGGTATCCCGATTCTGCTATATGCAGACGACGCCGTCCTCATATCAAGAACTGCAATAGGCTTGAAATCCCTTCTGGAGGCATTTGCCAGATTCATGTCTAATCGGGATTTGGCAATTAACAACACCAAATCCTTTGTAATGAAGGTGGGGCATCACACAAATAAGAGTTTTCAATTTAGTGTTGGCTCGGTTAAGATTCCACGCACTAACGTTTTCTCCTACTTAGGGATTCTTTTTGATGACCAACTAAAATGGGGACCCCTAATAGTGAAGAAAAAAGGGGATATGGCCCGGGCTAATGCGGCAATTTTTAACTTTGCGTCTAGGACAGGGAAGAAACCAACGGGGGCCATGCTGAAAGTTTATCAAGCTAAAAGCCTGGCCATAGCCACCTATGGCAGCGAAATATGGGGACACATTGTTGCAGACTCCCTCCAGGTGGCAGAGAACGACTTTTTGAAGCACTTACTATGTGTTCCACGGGGAACCTCTAATTTAGCGGTCCACGAGGAATTGGGTGTTCCTTATATAAGTGACACCCTTGCATTACGCCCAATGATCTTCTGGTTAAAGTGCTGGTTGAATAAAGATCTATCTCTTAACCACTTAATCCTGATACAGTGTATGGCTTTAGATAATGCTACTCGAATCCCCTGGCTCAAATATGTTAAAAATGGCTTTGAAGGGGTAGGGCGTGGTGATTTATTTTGTAAACCAGAATCTATAGTTAAGAAGGACGTGGATTCATTCAGGACAGCCTTCCTGACCGCAAGGAAAATGGACAGGGAAGCATTGGAGCTGTCGAAACCTAGTGTTCGTATATTTTTAACTATAAAAACAACCTCGTCAGCAGAACCGTATCTTATGGGGTTTTTATCATCTCATGAGAAGTTTTTATTAACTAGGTTTCGGATGAACCTGTTCCATTTCCTGTTGGCCAGACCTAAAGGACATACGAGAGGTCAAGTGCTAACTTCCTGCGGCTGCGACGGCCAGTCTCCGCAGGACTTGTTGCACTTTATGTTCTTATGTAAGCTATATGAAATCCCTCGAAGGCATTTCCTGACTCCAATTTTAAAAAGAATGAATTTTAGACAGGCTCGCCCTGCCCTTTTATATCTTCAATTGTTGACAGAGGATTGTATCTTTTTTATTGTAGGGTTTTTAAAAGCCTGTGTAAAATCACGGACATGTATGGATGCCTAGTCATTTGTAAATTAAGTTATATTTTTGACGGAGCGGATTTGGCTTTTGGAACAAAAGAAGTGTCATCATGAATTTACGTGTTCCTGCACAATGCACTTTATGATCTATATAACTGTGACTGGGGGGAATGTGTGGTTTATTTATATTGAGTATTATCAGGTGGCCTTGACTGTTTTGATCTGTTTTAAATCTTTTTGATTTTATGTATTGTATCTGTGTAACTTTTATGGTTTCTTTGCAAAACCGAATAAAGTTTTGATTGATTTGATTGAACTAAGAACAAGTTTGTGTGAGGCACCAGCATTGGGAATGCCTGATTATGAGAAAGAATTTGAGTTGTATTGTAGTGAGAGAGACGGATGTGCACTTTCAGTATTAGTGCAGAGGCATGGAAGAATGAAACGACCAATAGCTTATTTTTCAGCTGTTTTAGATCCGGTAGCAAAAGCATTGCCTGGATGTCTGAAAGCAGTAGCTGATACTTGTGTGAGTCTGGAACAGAGTGAAGGCATTGTGATGGGATATCCTTTGAGAGTATATGTCCCACATTCAGTTGAAATACTCTTGACCAGAACAAAAACACAATTCATGACACATAGTCGGCTGACTATGTATGATAAAGTGATCTTGGGTGCAGACAATGTAACCATTGTAAGATGCACGAGTGTGAATCCTTCCACCTTACTGCCAGATGCAGTAAAAGCAGAAGTCAAAGATGAGGTTGATCATAACTGTTTGGATGTGCTTGAATTTTGCACAAAGCCCCGCCCTGATATTAGAGATGAACCTCTAAAAGAGTCAGATTATGTGATGTTTGTGTACGGGTCATGCCTGAGGACAAATGAAGGAGTTTTAAGTGCTGCGTATGCTGTATGTACGGTGGCAACCATAATGGAAGCATCCTGTTTGAGAGGGATACGTTCAGCCCAAGTTGCTGAGCTGATTGCTCTGATTCGAGCGTGCAAACTGGGAAGGAATTTCCGAATTACTGTGATCACGGATAGCCAGTATGATTTCGGAGTGGTCCATGATTTCGGACAGATCTGGTCCCAGAGGGGATTCCTGACTTCCTCAGGGTCTCCTATTAGGAATGGTGAGTTTGTGAAGAAGTTGCTTGAGGCGATACAGCTGCCTAAACAGATTGCAGTGGTAAAATGCACTGCTCACAAAAATGGAACTGATTACATTGCAGTAGGTAACAATTTTGCTGATGAATTAGCTCAATATTGTGCCAGAAATATGACCTCAATGAATCGGAGAAGGGAAAAAGAAAATGTTTCATGTCCCTTGCTGTTTACTAACCCAGTTGAAACATGGGAAGAGGTAAAACAATTGCAAGAAGAGGCAAGTGATGAGGAAAAAGACGTTTGGATAAAATCAGGTTGCAGACGGAGAGAGGAAGATGAAGTCTGGGTTTACAGGGATGAAAGACCAGTTATGCCTGATAGCATGATCTCTAACATGGCACGGATGTACCATGGACAGGCTCACATAGGTAGAGATGCCATGATCAGACTTTTCAAACAGACCTGGTACAACCCAAAGTTTAGGGCTATAGCTGAAAGCCTTTGCCAAAGATGCCTTATATGCCAACAGATAAATCCTGGAAGGAAGACAGTAGTGAGTTTGGGAACAATAGGACGTGAAGGAGGTCCTTTTACTAGAATGCAATTAGATTTTATTGAAATGCCCCCGAGTAACATATTGAGGTATGTCCTGGTGGTCGTCTGTTTGTTTTCTCGTTGGGTGGAGGCCTATCGGACAAGAAGGAATGATGGAGTTACCGTAGCTAAGCTCGTACAGAGAGAATTCATTCCTAGATATGGCTTTCCAGTAATGATAGAAACAGATAGAGGAACGCATTTCCAGAATGAAATTATCCAACTGATATGTGAAGCACTAGACATTCAACAAAAGCTGCATTGTGCCTACAGACCAGAGGCTTCTGGAGTGGTAGAGCAAGTAAATGGCACAATAAAGAATAGGTTAGGGAAAATGTGTCAAGCCACAGGACTCAAATGGCCAGATGCCTTACCATTGGTGCTGATGAGCATAAGAAGCATACCTGACAGAAAAACAGGTCTGAGTCCTCATGAGATAATAATGGGACGAGCAATGAGACAAGCATACGTACCTGTCAACAAACTGCTGACTATAACTGATGATCTCATACTGGACTGTTGCAAAGGATTGGCTGATGTGGTGCATTCTGTGTTTCATCAGGTTGGGCCGGATGCAACCACTCTTGAGAGAAAACCAGCTCATGATCTGAGTCCAGGAGACTGGGCCCGCATAAAAGTTCGCAGAAGAAGGAATTGCTTGGTTCCACGCTGGGACAAACCACGTCAAGTGATTCTGGTGACAACAACTGCAGTAAAGTGTGCAGGTGTGAAAAATTGGATTCATGCCAGCCATACAATCAGAGTTCCAGATCCTGAAGCTCGACCTGTAAGTCGACAACTGGAAATATCAGATACCAGTTCGGCATCTGAAGCAGAGACTGAAACAATCAGAGTTCCAGATCCTGAAGCTCGACCTGTAAGTCGACATCTGGAAATATCAGGTACCAGTTCGGCATCTGAAGAAGAAACTGAAACAATCAGAGTTCCAGATCCTGAAGATCGACCTGTAAGTTGACATCTGGAAATATCAGATACCAGTTCGGCATCTGAAGCAGACCAACCTGAATCCAGTGAAAGACAAACAGAAGAATACGAAAAACAAAGAACTGATATTGTAACAGGAGAAACTGAACCAATAGACAGTGATGGTGAACAGCCAAGTACAAGCTTTGGGGAAATTCCTCCAGAAATTATAGAAATAACGCAAGAAGATTCGAATTCAGACAAAGAAACAGAGATCATAAAGTTCAAAGTTAAAGAAAGTGAAGTGAGATCTGAGACAGAATCTGAAGAAAGTGAAGAAGAAATAAGGCAAAGAATAGGACCAAGAAAGAGAACTTGGAGAGCGGAACAAGGAGAAAAGGAAAGTGAACTGAAAAGGCCAAAAAAAGGAGACAATTGGCCCAACGAAATTAAAAGACTGAGATATAAGCTAATAAATTTGAACAAAGACAATGCAGAACAAGTAAATGAAATAAGTCAGAAAAGACAAAGAAAAACAAGTGAAAGACAGTTGCAGAGACCAAAAAGAGTAAAAAGACCTAACCTGAAGTACAAGTCACCTGAATGGGTATACATAGCACTGCCTGACATTAAAGAAGTGGATAGCAGTCACGAAAACCCAGACAAAGACTGTGAACAAGTGGGTGAGAGTGAACTGCGCCAATCCTGAAAGAGGAGAAAAGAAAACCGGACTAGACACACAAACTGATAAAGTCAAAGAAAATTTTCTGAAAGATGGGTGCGCCAAAAGCAGTTGGTTCCAGTCAACACTTAAAGAAAGGGTAAAACGGCAAAAAGTCATTTTGAGGTGTGGAAACACATTTTCTGTATATATAATTAGATAATATTACAACATGGTAGACACTGAGAATAGAAGATTCAGATGTGAGTTTTTCCGTAGATGGTGTAAGATGTGTTTCTATTGTACAGGTTTACTAATGGTTATTTGGTTCATTTTAGCAATAATAATTCCACTTAGATTAGTTGTGGAAAATACATCTGCAATCATAAATGACACAAATAGTAACAAGAAATCTAACGTAAAGGACACTGCAACACTGATAGATAGTACTGAATTTCATAGGGATAAGTCAATAACAGATTTCTCCAAGAATGTCTTCACAAAACTTTTGTATGAATATGTAGAAACAATGGATGTTAGAGATTGCTATGTATGTATGCAGTTACCTGCGTCTGTAACAGAAGGTGTGACATATCATCACCTTCCTTTGACGTATGGAATAACCTGTAGTGTTTTAGCTAGCTTATTTTACAAAATAGGTAAATTAGAGTATTACTACACTGACACAGATGCTGTTTTTGCTAAAGTTCCCGTAGTCCCTGAACTAAATATGGTGAAATTTGCAAAGATTTTTGGAGAATTTTTCTTAGAAACGAAAGAATTAACATTAGAATATGCATTTAGACATAATCTTACTTGTGGGTTAAGAAAGGAAGAAAAAGTTTTCTTAGACATGGTAGAAGACAGAAGGGTCAAGTTTCAAAGAAAGGCAACAGGAGAAAAGACAAAAACCCCACCTTGGGCGTTTGAAGAGGGAAGTTATGACAAAGGCGAAACGAATGCAGCTATGGTTTTAGATTGGCCCCAACAGGGAAAATTGTGTATTAGTAGAGATAACACTATGTATGATAACTATTTCGTGGGTTCTAGTGAGTGCCGAGATACATACAACATTCTAGGGGGATGGGGATTCAAAGGAGGAAAAGATCCAGTATTCCCGGGGATCTATTATATTTGCGGAAATCGAGCCTATTATAGGTTGCCGGACCATTGGCACGGAACATGTTATCTAGGCCTGGTTTTTCCAAAGATTTTTCACGTGGAAAGAGGAACGAAAGGAATTCACGAGATAGGTAAACCATTAACCCGTAGGAGAAGGGAAAGCTTCTCAGAAATAATAGGTGATAGTAGATCGTTTATGAACGAATACTGCTGGAGGGTTCTTGATGGTAAATACCGAAATGGTTGCCATGAGAGCTATGGTAATGCAAAATCGACTTGCCCTTGACATTCTTTTGGCAAAAGAGGGTGGAGTCTGTGGAATGCTGAAGGTACAACATTGTTGCACTTACATTCCAGACAGAAGTCAGAATATACAGAAGTATATAAAGAATATTACTGATTTACATAAAGAAATTGCCACACTGGAGGTTGAAGGTGCTTGGGAGAAACTTGGTAAGGGTTTTTCCTCAATAAGGAAATGGTTCACCGAAATAGGTAGTTCTCTAATTGGGAAAATACTAATTCCAGTGACCGTAGTAGTAATGATAATAATGATATTGAGATTAGCATATGTGTGTGTTAAAAGAAGAAAAAGACAAAATAAAGCAAAAAGAGAAAATGAGAAAAATAAGGAAAGAGAACGGGAGATATCGAATTGGAAGAGTTTAAAGAGAACATGTACAAAAGGTCTAAAAGACAAGATGAAAAGAACACGATCGTCTAAAATAACAAATGCAAGTGGACAAGAAACATTTTTCTGATAAATTTTGTAGGGATAGGTTTTAGTGGTGATGTTAAAAATCACCAAAGGGTAGAATTGATGGAGCAGAGGAAGCAAAATATTTTTTATACCCCTTGGAAGTTAATGACCCATAACGATTAATGATACTAACCGTTTGAAACGCATGAACTAATCAACAAATGCGCCTTTTTATTAAACAATACACGTGGGCAACTTGCTGGCATTGCAAAATCTAATTTATTTACAAATGTGAAGCAAAATAACATGAGTATTGTGATTTGAGTAGTAAATAGAGTAAATTGCATGATTTGTGTTACGTAGTAAAAGTGCATTGTGGCAAAGAATGCAGATGGTAAGTAAAATGGCTTTAAATGTCGCTTCTGCTAGGTAATACCTAACATGGGTCTTTAGAATGGCGGGTGGTAAACAGAAAAGCTTATTTTCCATGTTTTAATTTCTGTTGTGTTTGTTCTCATATTAATTTCGTTCGGGCCTGCTAGGCCATGCTTCGAAAATGGCCGCTGGAAAGGACGAGATGCAAAAACAACAGTTGATGGACAGAATGCAGAACAATGTCATACATTCACCCCAGTACAGAGATCTGGGCCTAAATCCATCGTTTTTTTGCTCACCATGCCATTCCAGTTTGAACCCAGCCATATGCAAATCAGTCTTGACCCTGTGCCTCATGGGAACAGTCCAGCCCGAACTGCCAAGCCAGGTCCTCCCTGGACTGGAAACAAGCATCCTAGGACCGGTTTCGGGGTTTCACCCCTCTTCAGCCAGGATAGCTTGATTCCAGTGGCATGGAGAGCACGGGACCCACGTCTGGGCATACCCGTCCCACTCGGGGTGACAAATGCAAAAACAACAGTTGATGGACAGAATGCAGAACAATGTCATACATTCACCCCAGTACAGAGATCTGGGCCTAAATCCATCGTTTTAGTGCTCACCATGCCATTCCAGTTTGAACCCAGCCATATGCAAATCAGTCTTGACCCTGTGCCTCATGGGAACAGTCCAGCCCGAACTGCCAAGCCAGGTCCTCCCTGGACTGGAAACAAGCATCCTAGGACCGGTTTCGGGGTTTCACCCCTCTTCAGCCAGGATAGCTTGATTCCAGTGGCATGGAGAGCACGGGACCCACATCTGGGCATACCCGTCCCACTCGGGGTGACAAATGCAAAAACAACAGTTGATGGACAGAATGCAGAACAATGTCATACATTCACCCCAGTACAGAGATCTGGGCCTAAATCCATCGTTTTTTTGCTCACCATGCCATTCCAGTTTGAACACAGCCATATGCAAATCAGTCTTGACCCTGTGGCTCTTGGGAACAGTCCAGCCCGAACTGCCAAGCCAGGTGCTCCCTGGACTGGAAACAAGCATCCTAGGACCGGTTTCGGGGTTTCACCCCTCTTCAGCCAGGATAGCTTGATTCCAGTGGCATGGAGAGCACGGGACCCACGTCTGGGCATACCCGTCCCACTCGGGGTGACAAATGCAAAAACAACAGTTGATGGACAGAATGCAGAACAATGTCATACATTCACCCCAGTACAGAGATCTGGGC
The DNA here is from genome assembly GCA_963921515.1 of Calotriton arnoldi. Lineage (NCBI taxonomy): Eukaryota > Metazoa > Chordata > Amphibia > Caudata > Salamandridae > Calotriton > Calotriton arnoldi. The sequence goes on along the minus strand of CAWUFW010005435.1, from coordinate 781,315 downwards.
CTAAATCCATCGTTTTTTTGCTCACCATGCCATTCCAGTTTGAACCCAGCCATATGCAAATCAGTCTTGACCCTGTGCCTCATGGGAACAGTCCAGCCCGAACTGCCAAGCTTGATGATGGATTAAACCCAGATCAGTTGACTGGGGGTGAGTGTTTGATTGGCTCAAACGTTCCGTCCATCATCCCCTTTTGTATCGCTTTGTTCGCCCTAAGTTGGCGGGGGTATGCCCAGACGTGGGTCCCTTGCTCACTTTGCCACTGGATTCAAGCAAGCCTGGCTGATGACGGCTGGAATGCTAGAAACCGGTCCTAGGATGCTTGTTTCCGGTCCAGGGAAGACATGGCTTGGCAGTTCGGGCTGGACTGTTCCCATGAGGAACAGGGTCAGACTGATTTGCATATGGCCATGTCTGAACTGGGGTGGTGGAGTGAGCTAAAGAATGATGATGGATTAAACCCAGATCAGTTGACTGGGGGTGAGTGTTTGATTTGCTCTAACGCTCCGTCCATCATCCCCTTTGGTATCGCTTTGTTCGCCCTAAGTTGGCAGGGTATGCCCAGACGTGGGTCCCTTGCTCACTTTGCCACTGGATTCAAGATAGCCTGGCTGATGAGGGTTTTGAACCCGAAACCGGTCCCAGGATGCTTGTTTCCGGTCCAGGGAAGACATGGCTTGGCAGTTCGGGCTGGACTGTTCCCATGAGGAACAGGGTCAGACTGATTTGCATATGGCCATGTCTGAACTGGGGTGGTGGAGTGAGCTAAAGAATGATGATGGATTAAACCCAGATCAGTTGACTGGGGGTGAGTGTTTGATTTGCTCTAACGCTCCGTCCATCATCCCCTTTGGTATCGCTTTGTTCGCCCTAAGTTGGCAGGGTATGCCCAGACGTGGGTCCCTTGCTCACTTTGCCACTTGATTCAAGATAGCCTGGCTGATGAGGGTTTTGAACCCGAAACCGGTCCCAGGATGCTTGTTTCCGGTCCAGGAAGACATGGCTTGGCAGTTCGGGCTGGACTGTTCCCATGAGGAACAGGGTCAGACTGATTTGCATATGGCCATGTCTGAACTGGGGTGGTGGAGTGAGCTAAAGAATGATGATGGATTAAACCCAGATCAGTTGACTGGGGGTGAGTGTTTGATTTGCTCTAACGCTCCGTCCATCATCCCCTTTGGTATCGCTTTGTTCGCCCTAAGTTGGCAGGGTATGCCCAGACGTGGGTCCCTTGCTCACTTTGCCACTGGATTCAAGATAGCCTGGCTGATGAGGGTTTTGAACCCGAAACCGGTCCCAGGATGCTTGTTTCCGGTCCAGGGAAGACATGGCTTGGCAGTTCGGGCTGGACTGTTCCCATGAGGAACAGGGTCAGACTGATTTGCATATGGCCATGTCTGAACTGGGGTGGTGGAGTGAGCTAAAGAATGATGATGGATTAAACCCAGATCAGTTGACTGGGGGTGAGTGTTTGATTTGCTCTAACGCTCCGTCCATCATCCCCTTTGGTATCGCTTTGTTCGCCCTAAGTTGGCAGGGTATGCCCAGACGTGGGTCCCTTGCTCACTTTGCCACTGGATTCAAGATAGCCTGGCTGATGAGGGTTTTGAACCCGAAACCGGTCCCAGGATGCTTGTTTCCGGTCCAGGGAAGACATGGCTTGGCAGTTCGGGCTGGACTGTTCCCATGAGGAACAGGGTCAGACTGATTTGCATATGGCCATGTCTGAACTGGGGTGGTGGAGTGAGCTAAAGAATGATGATGGATTAAACCCAGATCAGTTGACTGGGGGTGAGTGTTTGATTTGCTCTAACGCTCCGTCCATCATCCCCTTTGGTATCGCTTTGTTCGCCCTAAGTTGGCAGGGTATGCCCAGACGTGGGTCCCTTGCTCACTTTGCCACTGGATTCAAGATAGCCTGGCTGATGAGGGTTTTGAACCCGAAACCGGTCCCAGGATGCTTGTTTCCGGTCCAGGGAAGACATGGCTTGGCAGTTCGGGCTGGACTGTTCCCATGAGGAACAGGGTCAGACTGATTTGCATATGGCCATGTCTGAACTGGGGTGGTGGAGTGAGCTAAAGAATGAAGATGGATTAAACCCAGATCAGTTGACTGGGGGTGAGTGTTTGATTTGCTCTAACGCTCCGTCCATCATCCCCTTTGGTATCGGACTGTACCCATGAGGCACAGGGTCAGACTGATTTGCATATGGCCATGTCTGAACTGGGGTGGTGGAGTGAGCTAAAGAATGATGATGGATTAAACCCAGATCAGTTGACTGGGGGTGAGTGTTTGATTGGCTCAAACGTTCCGTCCATCATCCCCTTTTGGAAAGGACGAGATGGCGTGCGATGAATAAAATGGCCCCCGCGCATGGGCAATGTGAATGCTCCAGTCACGTGTATGCGGCCTGTGCCCGGAGTGAGAGATGTCAAGGCCAATCTGACCTGCAACGAGGATCGTGCCAAGAGTTCAGCATATATGCATGGGAACGGATGAGAAAATCGAGCAACAGGGGATGAACTAATATGTGACCATCGGAGTTTGTTACAAAATAGATTAACAAATTGGACTACCTTTGGACATTGTCGATCATGAGACTTAATGTATGCGTTATTATCCCCAAACCGGTTCGAAAAAGGAGGGCGATGAGGTGACCATCACCACCCCTCCAATGGACCAATTAGCGTGATTTCTGCCCCTAAAGATTGCAACTTTAAGTGTAGCGAGTCAGAGAATAGGGTATAAGAGAGTCTGCTCTTACGTTGTCCGTGTTGTTCTATTCGCTTCTTCTATCCTGATGCTGCGAGAGACTCTGTCATTTTGGACTTCGAACTTTGACTGGGGAAGGAACGAGACCGTTGCGGGAGTTGCGCGGGAGGAGATTGCGTCCGAGGAGGTTAGCGGGACAGTCAGTCAGTTTTTGGAGTCCATCCTGTGATCTGCGGTTCATCTTTCTTTCTTGATGAACCATTCTTGTCATCGCCCTATGGCCAAGGGTAATGAATATTTTCCTTCTTTATTCTTAATCTTTTACTTAAATGCTTACTGATATTTTAAATGTATTTGTGTAATAAAGAACTTTACTTATTTGCTCAAAGAATTTAGATAAAATTATATGCTAACTCTAAAATGAGTCTGTGGTTCTTTAAAACAAAGTTTATGATTAATAAATGTTAAAGGTTTTAATTGTGATTGAGCTGGACTTAATCACCATCAACTGATTCTACTAGTTGGTCCATCGACCGAATAGCGGAATACCTTGATGTTTAGAACCGACAGGATCCGAAGTTAATGTATATAATGTATAGGTTATAATTCTGTCATTTTAATAAGGTATCCCGCTTGTCCAGCAACTCATGTTTCCTTAGCGTTTGATCCAGAAAATTGAATGAATGTATGTATGCGGTGTTATGGGCCCCACCGGCATAAGTTTCAAGTGATCAAGGTTGTGTAGGTGTTTTTTCTGGATTAGAGTCATAAGGAAAGATTTATATTAGCCGCGCTGGATCATAACCATGAAGAGTGTCTGCTGGGGGCAGGATGCTATGTGTACAGGCCAGGATGTTAGGCTGAGAGTTCAGAGGAAGATGCACAGTGGTACTGTGGTCCATCAATGCCAGTTGTCTAAAAGATATGTCCTTTTTTGTGCCTGCCATACAAGAAAGCTCAGTGCTTGTAGTTATATTCATTCCTATCAAATATGGTAATCTCGCCCAATTCCCACTGCCAGCTTCCCGGCCCAAGATGGTGCTAGACTATTTTTCAGTGGTCATTTCCTGTTCTACTCATGTATAAAGGGCCTTGAATCTGAGAAAGATGTGTCACAATGCCTTGAATTCCCTTATTATCCATTGCATTTATCACCCAACTTCAATACTTTTACCCCTGATTTTTTTTGCTTTTTTTCCTTCCGCTGTTTTACTTTTTTTGGGATCTTTAGCCTGGAAAAGTATGACATACTCTTCTGTTTCAAGGTGGTTTTGGTGCCTTGCTTACCACCTCTTGTTAAGCTCTTCATCTTCATTCAGGAATTATCCACATTGCTGAGGAGGTCTTTTTGCCATTTGTGGCTATTTCGTTCTAATTTGTCCACCCGGTCGTGGTGACACATTACACCTTTCATGTGTATGTTAAGAGAAGGGTGGCACTGTGGCTACTGGGCGTAGTTGCCTTTTTTGGGGGCAATCACTACAGAAATGAGAGATTTTCACTGTGTCCATTCATTGACAGAATGTGAAGGCAACAACTTCATGGGTCTACTTTAGCCAAGGATCCTTCTCAGGACCTAGATTAAGAGTTTCAACAACCATGTCTTGAGAATACAGCTTTGAAAACAGGCCTTGGTATTAAGGCCGACTGGTATCTCAAACATCCATACTAGGGCCCTACACTGTTCTGAAGATCACATGAAATTAAGGGAACTTTTGGATTCCACAGTGGTAAATTTTTTTACCCTGCCGAATTGTTTCACGACTTAGCCAAACTGGGATACTTAACAGTGTTACTGGACCTGCTGTGGCTACTGCTGCACATTTAGTAACAGATCCGTGTCAGGAGAGTTATCCTACCTTTCAATTTACCTGCAAGAAGATGTCTAAACATCCCCTTATTCAGAATTCCGACGATCTTTGTGAAATTCAGAAAGGAAGTATGAATGTACTGACCTCTGTGAGTCGATTTCGTCAACCGGCTGCTGAGACTACTTGGGCTGAGAGGATTAAGGTGCACATGCATCAAACCCCAAAAATGCGATTCCTTATTTGCGATAAATAAGGAATCGCAAATAAAAAATCGCTAAGTGGAATGCATCATGATACTCGCTAATAATTAGCGATTCGCAATAAATCGCTAAATCGGGACCGAGAACACAATTGCAACTCGCTAACACATGAAATCGGAAAAAAAGCGATTTCTTGTAATAGCGATTTCGGTATTTGCGAAATCGCTAATACCGAAATCGCAAAAAACGGGTCGCACTGGAAGCAGGCTGATGACATCACAACCAGGAAGTCATCCAGTCCATGCTTCATTCAGTGCCCTGAGGAGCTCAGAGGAGGGGGCAGAGACCTGAAGCTGAGCTGAGAAACCTCACACTCTGTATCCAGCTACTGTTCACAGACCCAGGATGGACAAAAATGATGCAGGGAAGAGTGCCACGCCTAGGAAGAGGAAGCTGAAGTTCTCTGAGAGGGAACTTGAACACCTGATTGAAGGTGTCAGCAGTAGTCACGACAAACTGTTTGGGAAATTGTCCCTGAAGGTGCCAGAGGCTGTGAAGCGCAAAATATAGCTGCGCATAAAGGAAAAAGTTAATGCTGTGGGAGTCACACACTGCAGCATTGAGGAACTGAAGAAAAGGTGGTATGACCTGAGGAAACGCGCAAAGGAGCGCATAGCAGAAAGGGTGAAGGAAGCAGCTGGCACAGGAGGAGGTCTATCGAATGCACCCGCAAACCCAGCCCTGGAGGACCTTGTTGAGGGGACAATCGAGCCTGAGGCAGTCGTCGGAGTGACACAATTGGACACATCCGGCACAGCAGGAACTTCACAAGGTAAGATGCATGCAAGCGCTAATCCTCTGCGTACTGTATAACCGTGCACAATCCCCCAGGCAAATCACAGTGTACAGGTAAAACCCCATGCCACGTTTCACCTCCTACACAAAATGCATCATGGGAGTTGTAGTCATGTCAGACAAGTGGTCATTCAAAAGCTAACATGGTTAATTAAACATACCAATACCGCATGCCAGCCAGTGTGTTTAAGTCAGTGATTTATTTTGAAATAAGTTTGACAAATGATAAACAGAATCAGGATAATACAAGACTAACACTGCACTGTTCCACATCACAGATGCAGCGGAGGCAGACTCCGACGATAGTGACCAGCTCGTCATCTCAGAAACACCTGCAGAGACGGATGCAGAGACTCCTGTGGTCCCAGAAAACACACCACCCCCACCACCAAAACGCAGGACACATGTACCCTCACTGGTAGAAATGGAATCCGATCAGACTCCAGCACCCACTACATCCTCCAGCCAGCCACGTGTCCCTTCACCAACTAAAACACCGGCACAGCTCCAAACAGGACGACGGCACAGGTCCAGGGCCCGTATTGCGGCACATGATGAGCAGGTCCCAAATGTATATGGCGGCGTGGAGTCTCAGATGCTACGTGTGCAGCGCCTGCAGGGGAGACACATGGGCACAATAAATATTCAGATGACAAAGCTGGCCAAAAACATAAGCACAATGGCAGACAATGTGCGCGAACTAACATCAGTGGTTGCTGAGGGGAATCGCCAGACAAACTTGAGCTTACAGGAGCTCACCCGTGCAGTGCTTGCAGGACAACGCATGAAGCGGAGAAGGCATCACCAGAGCCTGATCCGCATGTCAGCGAATACCAGGGCCATCAACAAGCTCTGTAATACCACTGCGCTATTGGCACGGCGCTCCGTGTCAATGCAGATTGATCTAGGCCATTTCTGTGGGGATGTTGGCAGGTCCTTAGGACAAGTCACCACTGCTGTGGAACACATCCAGTCCGGGACTGTGAGTGCCATCCACCTGGAAGGGGAGGAGGGGAGTGAGGAGGCCTCTAGCCTGAGTAGCCTATCGGTGCCAGTGACCACTAACAGGAGGCGCAGCTCAACATCCACGGGATCACGTCAGGGTGATGGTGCAGAGGCAGGCGACAGGAGGCTGGGGGTACGTGGCAAGAGGCGCTAGCCAGGCATATACTCCTTTTTGGCCATGGTGGGGTAACCATGGTCAATTTCTACTTGGTGATTGCCCTCCAGTGCTGAGTACAGTTTTATTTTGACTTTATAGACCAATGCAATCCCCTTCCAAAATTTCTAACTGCACGTCTCAAGTTTGACATGTGCTCATGTTAATAAATATTTACGTACAGCATTTGTTTGTCATGGCTCATTCTTACCTACCTCAAAAATGATGTTGTGTGATGTGTGCACGTCTCCTCTGACCCTCTGCAGTGTTTGCCACATGCGCCTGTCGGTGTTGTGCGGGTGGTTGCTCGTCACCATCCGAGTCACTGTTGTCCATCTCAATGGTAATGCCCCTTCTGGTGGCAATGTTGTGCAGCATTGCACATACAGCAACAATCCTGCAGCAGGTTTCGGGGCTATATTGCAATGCACCACCAGTCTTATGAAGGATGCGAAAACGACTTTTCAGTATGCCGAATGTCCGTTCTACCACATTCCTTGTGCTTATGTGTGCCGCGTTGTACCTCTGTTCCTGTGGTGTGGCTGGGTTCAGGTATGGTGTCAGGATATATTCGCGCAGGGCATATGCGCTGTCACCTATAGGGTGGAAAGCAAAGGTTAGCCACAGTAATGCTATTACATTTTGTTTCATGATGTAGCAACTAGATATATGTATGTACCAAGTAGGTGTCCTTCGCCAAATTCACCCCTGAGCAGACGCCTGTGGATGCCACTGTGGCGGAATATATACGAGTCATGTGTGCTCCCTGGAAACTGTGCCACGATGTCCTTTATTATATGCTTCGCATTGCACACGACCTGCACATTGATGGAGTGGTACGACTTCCTGTTCCGGAAGATGTACTCGTTGGCTGCTGGTGGACAGATGGGGACATGCGTGCAGTCAATGCATCCGATAACATGTGGAAAATGTGCCACCTGGTAGAACTCCAGTTTAGTCTGGTTCAACTCCTGTGGGGTTGTGGGGAAGGTGATGTGGGTGTGTATCATTGTCAACATGGCGTCAAGGAATTTTCGGAAGAAGCGTGAGAGTGTGCTTTGGGATACACCTCCTGCTACGGCTACTACCCCCTGAAAACTGCCTGACGCTAGTAGGTGCAGGCTGCATAGGACCTGTACGTGTGCAGGGATGGCATTGGTCCTACGGGTCTGGTGCTGCAGCAGGGGTTCCAAATCTGCAATGAGGCGCATTATAATTGCACGGTTCAACCGGTACTTATCATATATTTCGTCTTCATTTTGGCCCAGCAATGTTATGCGCACTCTGAATACCCTCTCTTGTATCCTCCTCCTGCGCTGGGCTGCTGCATTTATCCTCATCCTCCTTGCCAGCACGTAGAGGGCTGCCATTGTGAAAGGCTTACGGGGTCTCCTGAGGCATTTTTCAAGGGTTCCGAATTGTTTGCACCTGTGGGTTTTTTTTTTGGTTTTTTTACTTTACCTCCTGGTTGAGATTCCCCTTATTCTGCTCTTGCAAAATAGCGTATTTCATTGAATTCGCTAATTGCGATTTTTGATGCATTGCTTTGCGATTCTTTATTTGCTCATCGCTATTTGCGGGAGCAATTGTATGTTTCGCTATTATGGTTTCACTATTTTGCTACTCGCTAAATTTGCGAGGGCTTTTTTTGCGAATCTCTAGTTTTTTCGGTATTTTGGTTGATGCATTGGAAAGTTTCATTTTGCGGTCGCTAACGGCCTATTTAGCATTTTCGCTATTTTTGCCAGTGCAATTATGCTTGATGCATGTGCCAGTAAATTTACATTTTGTCAAGATGGATTAAAAGAAGAGATTAAAGATGAATTTGTTCATACTCATCTTCCCATTTCATTTCTTAACATAGTTTTTGTTATGTGAATATAGGCTATATATAGTAAGCAGCATAATGAAAGAAGTCTCAAGTTGAGTTTTCATACTTCCCAGGGCACAAGTCGAGGGTACACGCTGGTAGACGGCGTCCACCCACTCTTTTCACCGGGTGAACACCGTCCACCCTGCCAAGAAGTTGGGCCCCACAGAAATATGCTGAACTTGTCCCAGTGTAATTTTCAGGCACCGGGACACATCAAGCAGCATCTGCACGCTGTCTCCTTTCATTCCGAGCAGCAACGTGCAGGCGAGGGGGGCTTTCTTATTTTAAATTCCAGCTGAGCCAAAACAAAGGCAGAAGTTAAGGGGCCATAAGGCCTCCTTTTGTACAAGTATCCTGGCTGGGAGCTATTGGGAGCCACACACCTAAACGCAATGGAGGGGAAGCAAAGGCACACAGCTTATCACTTCAGAGGTACTTAAGAGAGGCATGCTTTTGACTTTGTTCATTCCCGATATATGAGATGTGCATGCACTGTAAGAATTTCAGATGTGTTGATCTGTCCCAATATTTACACAAATAACAATTTAAATATCACTATTTTGATTTACTTATTTTACAGCACTACTCATTCAGATGCAGGGTGTCAGAGTGCTCTACATCACACGTACATATTATACATTTACGATAAATCATGTGTGTAAATCAATGTGCAGGATGTGTTATATAAGACAGTGAGAGTTACAAGGTGTAGGAGTCACGTCTTTCATAGCTCACTGTGCTATATTAGAAGGATTACATTTTATGAACTAGAAGTAACAAAAGGATCTCTGTTTCAAAAGCAGTAACCCACTTACAAAAAATACAAATCTGTCATCTGTGTGTTACATGATGTGCTTTGCAGGGGACACATTATCCCTCCATACTACTTTGATTCAAAACTGGGACTTAACCAGACACAGATCTGTCCAGCAAATGCGTTAACCTCCAAAGTTATCTCACCATTATTATTATTCCCTGAGATTTAGTGGGCACACAAAGATCTCTGCAGCACGTGCCTTAACCCCATAAGATATTTTAAAATGCAGACTTTGCAATCAACTAATCAGAACAGATTTATGGCCACTGTTGTCAATTTCTTTGTAGCAGAGTTTTAGAAAAGAAATAAGTTGAGACCCAGATTTTACGTCAGGGTTGCGTTAGTATTTTGGCCCAATCCCGACTCAAAATTTAATTTGTTAATTGTAATGTGCTCAAATGTACTCATGATAGACCTGCTAAACATATGTGTGAGGTCTTAAGATCTGATGTCACTTCTTGTGATGTCATTTCCTGTGAGGTCATGGGTTGTGATGCCACTTACTGTGATGCCACACGCTGTGATGTCACGCACCATAATGTCACTTGCTTACTGCCTAACTTGGTTAGTCCTCCCACTTCATGTTTTAGGACTTGTGCCCTGATACTTCCCAAGAGTCTATCCTTTTTTTCAAATTAGAAAACAGTGACACTTCTCCTCTAAATAAACGTAGGCAAGTCAGGGCACCTAGGCAAAGAAAAAAAGTTTAATGCCCTTATTAGCAGCAATTCTGGACATTTAATTTGTGTTTTCTCAATACGTCCTCAAAAGGAGTTTGACAAAACCCTAACCTCTTTGAAACAAAGACAGAAGTGCATTGACCCCCTACCAAGGATCTTTTATGGGTTTATTTACTTAGCAACTTGCTTTGACCACAGAAGCTGGAAAGGCTACTGATGTTCTTTTATTTTTGGATACCAGATAGTGTGAGATATTTATAAATTATAACTGTACGATTATGAATAACATTCTTAAAAAAGCTAAGAAGGTACCTGAAGTAGTCTAAACTGTTAACGACATACCATAGGCTTCAAGACCAGTTAAGGAGACCACATCAACTACATGTCTGTTTTGGCGATCATAGAGAAACATTTCAAGTTTTATAGCTTCTCCAGCCTATGCTGTGATTTTTGGAGCTCCTTGGCTGGAGAAGCATAATCCTTATATCAAATGGTCTACCACAGCAATATTATCACCATCACAGTTTTGTCATGATAATTGCTATCAATCAATCAATCAATCAATCAATCATAGGATTTGTAAAGCGCACTACTTACCCGCGAGGGTCTCAAGGCGCTGGGGGAAGAGGGGGGGGGGTGCTGCTGTTACTGGTCGAATAACCAGGTCTTGAGTCGTCTCCTGAAGGTCAGCAGGTCTTCGGTCTGTCGTAGGTTGAGGGGGAGGGTGTTCCAGGTCTTGGCAGCGCGATGGGAGAAGGATCTGCCTCCGGTGGTGGTTCTCTGGATGCGTGGAACGGTTGCCAGGGAGAGGTCTGCGGAGCGGAGCCTCCTGTTGGGAACGTAGAAGGAGAGTCGACTGTTGAGGTAGGCTGGGCCGGTTTTGTGCAGTGCCTTGTGTGCGTGGATCAGGAGCTTGAAGGAGATTTTCTTGTCGACGGGGAGCCAGTGTAGGTTTCTCAGGTGGGGGGTGATGTGGTTGTGGCGTGGGACGTCGAGGATCAGGCGTGCAGAGGCGTTCTGGATTCTTTGCAGTCTGTTGATGAGTTTGGTCGGGGCTCCAGCGTAGAGGGCGTTTCCGTAGTCGAGTCTGCTGCTAACGAGTGCCTGGGTGACAGTTTTCCTCGTGTCTGTCGGGATCCATCTGTTGATCTTGCGTAGCATGCGGAGGGTGTTGAAGCAGGTGGAGGAGACTGCGTTGACTTGTTTGGTCATGGAGAGTTTCGAGTCGAGGATGACTCCCAGGTTGCGTGCGTAGGTTGGAGTCGGGGGGGGGTCCCCAGTGATGAGGGCCACCATGAGTCGTCCCATGCTGATGGGTTGGGGCCGAGGATGAGGATCTCCGTCTTGTCTGTGTTCAGCTTGAGTCGGCTGTTCTCCATCCAGTCGGCGACGGCCTTCATTCCATGGTGGAGGTTGGGTTTGGCGGTGATGGGGTCCTTGGTGAGGGAGAGGATCAGCTGCGTGTCGTCGGCGTAGGAGATGATGTTGAGGTCGTGCTGTCGGGCGATGCGTGCGAGTGGGGCCATGTAGATGTTGAACAGCGTCGAGCTGAGGGAGCATCCCTGGGGGACGCCACAGATCATCTTGGAGGCTTCGGATCGAAACGGGGGGAGACGCACTCTCTGGGTTCTGTCGGAGAGGAAGGAGATGTCCAGTCCAGGGCCTTGTCTCGGATCCCTGCGTCAAGGAGGCGGGTGCGTAGTGTGCGGTGGCAGACTGTGTCGAAAGCGGCGGAGAGGTCCAGGAGGATGAGGGCCGCCGTCTCGCCGTTGTTCAGCAGGATCCTGATGTCGTCGGTGGCGGCGATGAGGGCGGTCTCGGTGCTGTGGTTGCTGCGGAATCCTGACTGGGATGGGTCCAGGATGCTGTTGTCTTCGAGGTAGCGGGTGAGCTGGGAGTTGACGATCTTCTCGATGACCTTTGCTGGGAATGGAAGCAGGGAGATGGGCCGGAAGTTCTTGAGGTTGCTCGGGTCCGCCTTGGGTTTCTTAAGTAGGGCGTTGATCTCGGCGTGTTTCCAGCTCTCAGGGAAGGTCGCGGGCTCGAAAGAGAGGTTGATCACGTTGCGCAGGTGGGGTGCGATGGAGCTGTCGGCTTTGTTGAAGATGTGGTGCGGGAAAGGGTCTGACGGGGAGCCAGAGTGGATTGAGCCCATGGTCTTGATTGTGTCCTCGATGCTCACGTTGGCCCAGGTTGTCAGGGGGTCGTGGTCGATGGGATGTGGTGGGTCCGGCGTGTCGGGCCTGTTTGGGTCGTCCGGGAGTCAAAACTGTCGTGGATGTCGGCGATCTTGCGGTGGAAGAAGGTGGCGAGGGAATCGCACAGGGCTTGCAATGGCGGGATGTCGTTGTCGTTGGCGCTGGGGTTGGAGAGTTCCTTCACGATGTTGAAGAGCTCCTTGCTGTTGTGTGCGTTGTTGTCGAGGCGGTCTTTGAAGGAAGTCCTCTTGGCGGTCCTGATGAGGTGATGGTGGTTGCGGATGGCGTCTTTGTGGGCTGCATGGCTGTCCGGCGTCTTCTCGCTGAGCCATTTGTTCTCCAGTTTCCGGCAGGTGCGTTTAGATGCTAGGAGTTCCGGGGTGAACCAGCTGGCTCTCTTGCTGGTGTCTTTGTGGGTTGTTTTTTTCAGCAGGGCTAAGGTGTTGGCGCAGTCGTCCATCCAGCGTCTGAGGTTGCGTGCTGCATCGTCGGGGTTGGTGGGGTCGGTCGGTGGGTTGAGAGCGAGGTTTGTCTGGAGCTGTTCTTTGCTGATTTTGCTCCAGCAGCTGCGGGGGATCTGTAGGGTGCGGTGGTGTGCGGCGGGTTTCCGGAAGGTGAAATGGATGCAGCGGTGGTCAGTTCAGGTGAGTTCGGAGGCGTGGCTGAAGGCGACGTGGGGGCTTGAGGAGAAGATGGCGTCGAGCGTGTGTCCGGCAATGTGGGTCGGCGTCGTGACGAGCTGTTTCAATCCGAGGTTGGCGAGGTTGTCGATCAGGGCGGAGGAGTTGCTGTCGTTGTTGTTCTCCAGGTGGTAGTTCAGGTCTCCGAGGAGGATGTAATCGGTGGAGGTCAACGCGTGTGTGCGTGCTGATGAGGTCGGTGATGGAGTTGCAGAATTGTGGTCGGGGTCCGGGTGGTCTGTAGACAAGGGTGCCTCTTACGGTGGTCTTGGGGTCCATGTGGATCTGGAAGTGCATGTGTTCGGCGGTGCTGAGGGTGTCATTGGCGCTGGTCGAGACCCTGATGGTGCTCTTGTGGACGATCGCGATTCCTCCTCCGAATCCGTTGGTGCGGTCTCTGCGGATGATCTTGTAGCCGTCGGGGATGGCTATGGCGATGTCGGGTGAGGAGGACTCGTTCATCCAGGTCTCGGTCAGGAAGGCGACGTCCGGTGATGTGGTGTCGAGTAGGTCCCAGAGCTCGACGGCGTGCTTGCGTGCAGAGCGGGTGTTGAGCAGGATGCATCGGAGCTGGTTGGGTTCCTGCCTGGCGGGTGTCTTGGCGTCTTCGAGGCAGGAGAAGCTGCAGTTCCGGCAGGTGAAGGGACCGTGGGTGCGCTTCGGGGCGGCCTTGCAGCAGGGGGGTGTCCGTCCTGGGTTGAGAGCGATGAGGGTGCTGGCGTCGTATCGGAGGCGGTCTTTGTGGCTGGTGCGGGGGCCTGGGGTTCTGGCGCTGGGCGCGGTCCAGGCGCGGACGGGCGCAGACGGGCTTGCCTGAGGCGGGCCTTCGGCGCGCCAGCGGCCGCCATATATGGGGAGGTGGGAGGGAGGAGCAGCTGGGAGGCGGGTGGCAGGGGCAGCGAATGGGCACTGAGGGGGCGGGGCCGCAGGGAATGCAGTGGCAGGAACGGGAGTGGCGAGGGAGGGCGAGCGGGCACAGCAGGGGGCACGGGGTACAGAAGAAAAAATGGGCACAAGCACAAGGTCAACAACAGGGGCTGGAGGCACAAAAGGGGTACAGAATGAAAAAACGGGCAGTGGGGGCACAAAGCACAGAGCGCAATAGACAACAACAGGGGCTGGAGGCACAAAAGGGTACAGAATGAAAAACGGGCAGTGGGGGCACAGACCCAAAAGACGCAGGAGATGATCAGACCGGCAGAATGGGTACAAAGCAGCGCAGGAGGTCACAGCAGGGGCTGGAACACAGGTGGTGCTGCAGCGGGGGGGGAGCGACCTACCTGGCAAGGTCAAGGGTCGCTCGCCTCACCGCGCAGCGGCCGCCATATATGGGGAGGTGGGAGGGAGGAGCAGCTGGGAGGCGGGTGGCAGGGGCAGCGAATGGGCACTGAGGGGGCGGGGCCGCAGGGAATGCAGTGGCGGGAACGGGAGCGGCGAGGGAGGGTGAGCGGGCACAGCAGGGGGCACGGGGTACAGAAGAAAAAATGGGCACAAGCACAAGGTCAACAACAGGGGCTGGAGGCACAAAAGGGGTACAGAATGAAAAAACGGGCAGTGGGGGCACAAAGCACAGAGCGCAATAGACAACAACAGGGGCTGGAGGCACAAAAGGGTACAGAATGAAAAACGGGCAGTGGGGGCACAGACCCAAAAGACGCAGGAGATGATCAGACCGGCAGAATGGGTACAAAGCAGCGCAGGAGGTCACAGCAGGGGCTGGAACGCAGGTGGTGCTGCAGCGGGGGGGGGAGCGACCTACCTGGCAAGGTCAAGGGTCGCTCTCCTCACCGCGCAGCGGCTGCCATATATGGGGAGGTGGGAGGGAGGAGCAGCTGGGAGGCGGGTGGCAGGGGCAGCGAATGGGCACTGAGGGGGCGGGCCGCAGGGAATGCAGTGGCGGGAACGGGAGCGGCGAGGGAGGGCGAGCGGGCACAGCAGGGGGCACGGGGTACAGAAGAAAAAATGGGAACAAGCACAAGGTCAACAACAGGGGCTGGAGGCACAAAAGGGGTACAGAATGAAAAAACGGGCAGTGGGGGCACAAAGCACAGAGCGCAATAGACAACAACAGGGGCTGGAGGCAAAAAAGGGTACAGAATGAAAAACGGGCAGTGGGGGCACAAAGCACAGAGCGCAATGGACAACAACAGGGCCTGGAGGCACAAAAGGGGTACAGAAGGAAAAACGGGCAGTGGGGGCACAGACCCAAAAGACGCAGGAGATGATCAGACCGGCAGAATGGGTACAAAGCAGCACAGGAGGTCACAGCAGGGGCTGGAATGCAGGTGGTGCTGCAGCGGGGGGGGAGCGACCTACCTATGCTTCAGAAAATTTCTAATTTGTTATAGAAGAGCTAAAAGAATCCACTGCTGCTTCTTATCTAATGGTGACTAATCTCTCTTCAGTGCCACCTCAGTGTTATGCATATTCTACACTTTTCGCAAAACCTAAAGGCTGCTCTCTTTCCTCGCATCAGGAGAATAATTTCAATACACCAACAGAACCACATGCTGTTCTTCACTTTGGGCACATTTATTCAATGTATAAGGATGAGATGCTTAATTGCAAGAACATTTTTAGTATTAGTTGATTGTATATTATTCTTCAATAACTGGAGCACCCGTATTCTTTGTTCCCAAAAGAAAGATATCAGACCATATATCAATTATAATGGGATAAATCTAATTTCAACAAAAAATCAGTATCCTTATCTCTTGTACCAGGCATTGTAGAATCTGGCAAGGAGAACATATTTTGACCAAACTATTTGCAGAGTGATGACAATCTCCTGCATATAGAAGAAGAGGATGACCAGATAACAGCTTTTCGCTCCTCATCTGGGCATACTAGAGTATTGCACAATGCCAGTCTGGTATGCAGTAGTCATGCCAATTTTCAGCATTTTATGGATTACATTTTTTATGATGTCTTGAAGCATATTGTGTTGCTACACCTGGACAACATTTATTTTTCTAAAACCTTTACTGAACATTAAGATCATGTGGCAACAGCATTATAGAGGCTTCACTAACATTAACTGACTTTTAAATGTAAAAGATGTAAATTCAAAAAGGTATATTTCAAATATCTTCATCTACCAATGTGAAGAATACCCACAGCTCTCTTGGATTTTCTCATATATGTTGCTAATGTATTAGGAATTTTTCACCTCCAATTACTAATGTTGCTTGTGTGCTCAATAAGGAAGATATGAAAGGAGGTTTTTTTGTCGGGACTTTCAATGTGAAGCATTTATTACGTTCAAGAGAATGTTTCACAGAAGCTCATATTCTACACTATCCTGAATCCACAAAAAGTACAGTGGAGATTGATGTTTCTAAAAGGGCAGTGGGAACTGTTCTGTTGTAACTACAAGTGGATAATGGAAACAAGCAGCCCGTTTACCATGTCTCATGACTTTTCAGACAAACTGCACTTTTCAATGTTGGAAAGGAAGTTGCTAGCTACCAAAAAGTATTTTGTTGAGTGAAGACATTTACTGAAGCGTACCAAGGAATCTGCATGATTAGTGCAATTTACAAATCTTTTTGCAATTTCATATAGTTTGTACTTGGCCCAAAGGCATGAGCATGCTTTACATGAGTACCAGATTACATTACACTGCGTCAAATTATTCAAAACATTTTATTTAAAGCAAAGGGAGATTAAGGGATTTGCCAGAACCGCTGTATGCTGAGCCTACAGTACTGCACTTGCAGTGTAGAAAAAGTTACTTACCACCAGTAACAATCTTCCTGGTGGATGCATTTACCTGCCTGCAGATTCCTTACCTGGATATCGTAGGAGCTAAACTAGATCCAGAAAGATCTGACATAGCTCTCCCACACCAGTAGGGGGATCAACAAGAAGTAGGGTCACAGTGACAACACTGGACTTCCATAGCGCCCATCCCAGTCGCCAAACGTCAGTTCTAGTCTTTTTTTTAACATGAGTGAATTCCAGAGAAAGAGACAGAGGCAAAACTGCTTGCACCTATATCACTTGTAGTGAATATAGTTTCCTTAATGTGGTGCTCCGATCGGGATAGACGGTCCCCTATCCTTCCTTATAAGGGTATCACCCTTAATAGAATTAAACAAACATGACCAGCACACACACTTGATTATCAATAAGCAAGTAATTCTTGACTTTTTGCAGAGTAGGTTGCACAGCAATTCATCAACAAGAGACCTTGTTTCTTTTAGAAAACTTATTTATTCAATGCTTCACAAGATAAAAGGATTCTCAGTAGCCAAAGCGTTTCGTCTCTATAAAGAGACTTCTTCAGGGTTAGAAGTGACAAACAATTTACAAAATAATTAAAATCAATTACAAAACTTTTTTATTTTCATACAGTATAAAATCTTATTTCCATAACCGCACCTGCTCCATTCCATTTTAACTTAGTGAATAGGTAATAACAGTTTACCTCTCAGTATATACACCAATTTATCCTTCCTTTGTGCAACCCATCTATCAAGTCATATATTCCCTTATTTGTAATTCATTTATGAAATGTGAAAATTCATAAAAGAGGCCAGCTCTAACTTAGGAATTTACAAAAACATTTTTTATATACTTCAGTGATCATAACGCAAAATTAACCATGGGGATCTATATTTAATGTGAGTCTACATTGACACACTAGATTTAACGTATTTTCATATATTTTCTTTTTTTCTTTTTTTTCAGCAACAGATCCAATTCATAAAAGAAGATGCCGCTATTCAATTTTCAAATCAGTTAGATCCTAACTAGGGCATACATTTCAAATTACCTTATATTCCGTCAACCACATTTTATAAACATTTTTGTGTCATTTCGGACATTATACATAGGACAGCGTACCTTATTTAGTTGTATTACATATACATCGAGCACACGCAGTCTAACTCTATCCTTGCTACATTTAGCCAACACGCTTCATTGCATTAAGCTTGCTCATACGATTCCACACCATTTTTGTAATTGGCATTCAACTTGTTGTGGCTCCAGTGTGTGATTGATGAGCGATGAAAAAGTTAGTAACACTATAGGCTAATCAGCCTTACATTTCTTACAATTGGATGGTCTCTACTGTGTATGTGATGACTGACACCATGATATTTTATGCCTTTTTTCCACCTTTGGTTTTCCCAGTACATGAGGAACCCCTCGTGTTTATAACCTACCGGGTACTGTGATGCCTGGTTAGTCCAAAGTTTAGGGTAAGTCCCTCTGCTCTCTGCTACGCTTGTGTGTGCCACAAGGGCTGAAGTTCAAGCTAATTCACCCTGTGCACTCACCGTTTGACACCTTGTTTTTAACTAAATGTTTGATGCTCACCACGTTATTTTGAGAGTCAGGTTCTCACTGGTAACTTGAGAGAACTCACTCACTATTATCTGACCACACTTACCTATGTATTTTTTCTCAGCAGGTAGTTCCAGTACTACCAGGTATCCGACAAGTTAGTCGCATGGTTGATGTGAGTGTGCAGCCACACACCATTGTAGTTTTAGTTGTAGATAGTATAACCTCTGTTTGGTCCTGAAGAATCTCCCGAAGACTATTCAATTGGCGAGAAACATGTTGACCTACCACATATAAGAACGCCTACAACCTGAGACATAACCTCAGCTTAGCGCCTTATATTTCTTGTTTTTACTTAGGGTAGGAGACCCCTTGATTAAAATAGGTGTCATAGGTACTCCCAATCCTATTTTACATTCACTTCAATTACTTAAATACACATTCATCTACACACACTAGGCCCCTCACCCCCACTTCACCTAACGGCTGTTGGAAAAAGATCTCCGGTAAAGTGCCCCTATTATAGGGAGCCCGTCGGGTATTGCACCGCCGACCCGACGAGGAGCAGCCCTATGATGAAGCATGACACCCAACAGGGTGTGTGAGGGCATTATGATCCAATAAAATGGATTCCCAACCTTGAACTACCTAGTCAGGTTGGTTTATTTTTCCCTACATCTGACTCTCATTCCTGTGGAACTGCATAACTCTTTTGTTAATTACTCTCCTTGGGCCTTTATGCTGGACCTGTCTAAAAGCCCTTTTGTCCCCCCTTTGAGCACTGTTTCTGGCACGGGTGACCCCCGTGGGACCTTGTTTGGTGGGTGTAACTTGTGTTGTCCCCCAATAAACCACCTTACACGGCTACACTTGAGCCAGTGTGTTTTTGAGCAACTACTATTCCAACTACTCCTCCATCAGACCTGACCTCTACACCATGGAGGTACAAGGTCTGAGCTATGGAGATGATATGGCAGCAGAGATACTGAGGGCACCGTCTATTCTGGGAGCAGAAGGAGGTGCAGCAACAGGGAGCCAGTTGGAGGACTGGCAGTCCCTTACATCTATGAAAAGAGAATGGGTCAAGATTACTCTACATGGGGCCCTCATGACTGAATATCTGAGGGCCAATATAGCACCGAATGGGCTGCTCATTAAAAACTTCCCCCGCATTTTCCTTGAGGACAGCACATTCAAGATCGAATGGTCCCAAGTGTCATGGAAATGTACACAGGACCTTCTTATATTGATAATCAATACAGCCAAAAGACTAGCTGACGACCTATTAGCAAGGATCCAGATAGCAGAAAGCGCTTTAAAAAGCGCTACCCCCGCAGACTGGCTTCAAAACAAAACTCACGGAACTGAATAATGAAATAGCGGTACATAAGGAATACCTTACGAAACAAAAGGTGGTGAAACTACAGAAAGATATCCGCAGATTTGAAAAGGAGAAAGTCTACCCATACCTGAAACAGGATTTTGTCCCCCCCGAAACCAATAGCCTCTCAGATGCAAGCTCTAATTCCATCAGGAGGGGGTCATCCAGTAACAGTGATTCCAGCACAGAGAACTGGAACAACAATTACCCCAGGAGAGGTGGCCGACAAGGTTATCAGGGGTTCCCTGTGCCCCATTACCAGGGACCAGCGTATTGGCAATACTCCATGTTCCCTCAGGGCCCACAACCCTTTGGCCCTCTAGGCATGAGCCAACCTTTTTTAGGCAAAGGTTGGGGCAAAGGGCGCAGGCGAAGAAGAGGCAATCAACCAGACAAGAGGGTACAATGGGAAGAACCACAACAACGAATAGTGGAAACCAGGAGCATCACCAAGAAGAGAACCTGATCGTAAACCTCTCTCCCAAGTCCCTGACAGAGATAGAACACAGAGTCCTACAAAAAGGATTGGGGTTTGTTCCCACCCCCAGGGTAAATAAATTCAAACAACAGTGTGAACTGCAGCAATTTTTTCGTAAGGTACGCCTTAGAGCCTTCTTTGATGGGACACCTTCCCATGAAATGAGTGACTCTGGCCTACATAACCCCTCTACATTTACTCCCAACATCAGTATGGTACCCAACGAGGTCATTACTTTTGAACAAGCTGTCCTGAAAGACTTACAGATGGAGTCCGACCCAAGACAGTCCTGCAACATCACCAGTGATGAACTAGCGGCCGTTAGATCTCTGGCTAATGACACTTCTATCACGATCAAACAAGCCGACAAAGGCGGGGCCACAGTAATCATGGCCACTACTGACTATGAAATCGAGTGTTTGAGGCAACTGAGCAACCGGCGGTATTACACCTCCATAACCAGTAGCCCAGTGACACGTCTAACCACCACTATAACTATGCTAGTCTTTGCAGCCGAAATTCAAGGCTGGATAAGCAAGAAGGAAGCTAATTTCCTTAAGAAAAAAGACCCCAGGACCCCCTATTTCTACATACTACCTAAGATACATAAGGGGGTCACACCAGTACCTGGCCGTCCCATCGTATCTGGTATTGACTCAATACTTGAACCCTTGTCACAATTTTGTGACCATTTCTTGCAACCACTGGTTAGGCATATACCATCCTACATACAGGACACCACTGATGTACTACGCCTGGTCTCGGAATTCCAACCCACGAGTAACATTGACCTCCTCATCACTCTTGATGTTGAGGCGCACTATACTAACATCCCACAGAGAGTGACCCTGGATGTGATAGAGGAGTTACTAAACTCGACACCCTGGGATTCCCCCACACCACCTAGTTTTGTTCTTGAGTGCGCAACTTTGGCCCTGACCGAAAACGTTTTTTAATTTAAAGGACAGCTATACCATCAGACGCAAGGTACTTTCATGGGGAGTACCTTCGCTCCAAGTTTAGCCTGCCTGTATATGGCGGCTTTCGAGGGGGAGCTGATCTTCCACGATTCAAACCCATATCTGCCAAACATACGCCTATGGAAGAGATTTATAGACGACATCCTTATCTTCTGGTCAGGCGATTTGACATCATGTGAACAATTCTGTGTCTGGATGAACACACTGAACCCATATCTAAGATTTACCAGTACCATCTCCCAGAACCAGATACCATTCTTAGACCTTACGCTCAAACTTGAACAGGGGTCTTTAACGACCACTATGTACAGAAAAGCGACAGACCGCAACAGTCTGCTACTTTTCAGTAGTCATCACCCCCGTACATTAAAAGAAAACCTCCCCTTTGGGCAATTTCTAAGGGTGAGGAGAAATTGCAGTAAAATTGAAGATTATAGAATTGAATCTGCAATACTGGCAAAAAAATTGGCGGCACGGAATTACCCCCCGCGTATTGCCCTCAGCAAAAAGAGAGCTAGGAACAATAATCGCGAGGCACTCCTAGAACAGAGAGATAAAACCCCCAGTGACACTCTCACCTGTGTCACCACTTTTACACCTGGATCCAACAAATTGAGCAAAGTGATTAAAAAACACTGGGGGATACTCAATACAGGTGCCATAAAACTGGACTTTCCGCACTTTGCTTTCAAGCGCTCGCGCAACTTAAAAGACATGTTAATCCACATCAGACCCAAGACAGTGACATCGGCTGTCCAAAGAACCTTATGGGATCTTCCTCCGGTTAAAGGACATTACCCCTGTGGGTGTTGTATGGCGTGCGCCTTCACTTCAATATTTAAATCGATCACCTTTTCAAACAGTTTCAAGTGGGAGTTGCGGTCCCACACCAACTGCAATACATCAAATTGCATATACTTGATCACCTGTCCCTGTAATCTGCAATATGTAGGGATGACCACCCGCCCCATCAAGACACGAGTTGCTGAACATCGGAGCAACATTCGGTGTCAGTGAACCAATACGAAGATGTGCTCCCACTTTATCGAATTACACCACTCACCCGACTCATTAAAATGGGTGGTTCTAGAGACATTCACTAAGATTACTAAACATGCCCTCTTCCTGAAGGAACAGAGATGGATACACCGTCTATCCTCACACACCCAAGGATTGAATGATGATATACCTTGGAGCATGTTGAGGGTATGACTGATCCATTCCTTCTACTCATTGATGGAATAGTGTATACTCATTAATCACTGATTAAGGCGAGGACACATTATGATATTTGAACCAGGCTGCCAATTCTCGTCTTCCAGTGTTACACATCCCTTGACAGAATGCACTAAGTGGACAGTATGTTGCAGGTTCCACGTAGTGAATCCACTGTTGTCTGTTCTTGATGAACACAGAAATCACACCTAATCAGACTCCTCACATTGCGATTACCATGACTCCCTTATAGCGGTGAAATATGACACTATACCATCATGGCCGCCGAATTTTAGACGAACCGAATGACCCCCTTTTAACATGGCCGCTAAACTTGAGACACACCCAAGGCCCTCCTTCCAATATGGCCGCTGGGTGGGTCAGCATCACATGCATTGATCATCCAAACACTCACACCCCGCCTCCCGGAAGTGCCCGGTGATTTTAAATACGTTGTAGACACTAACCACTCTACCACCCGGACCCGGTAGGAGTGGGTAGGTCTACCGACAACGTGCTACTAGCACTCAAGTGAGTACTCTGAGCTGAATGACTGCGTATTGAATGCACTCGACCCAGGATACGAATCTCTCGACCCTGGTGGGCTATTGTTATGACGTCTGGGATGAGAATTTAGCGCGATTTATGGCGAACTCCTGCTGCTACTATTCCCTTCATCCTGCATTAAAAATACACATGCCTTGTACTACGAAATTGTTGTGTGCAACAGTACTATGATCGATAAACACGGTATGCCAACGCTAATTTTTAGACGACCCCACTCGATCTGCTGCCAAACGCCCGTTGTTTTACAAAACACAGTCACGCAGGGAGGTGTTATTTAATTTATCTATGCCCTAATCCATCTACCGCAAATCCCTTTACGAAGCGTGTCTACACATGCTATGCACAACGGCATTGTTGTTATGTATTTGTTAACACACGTAGATTGAACACAAGCCACGCAGGGATAATCTATTCCCCAATCTGTCTGCCGCCAATCACGATACCCTGCGTTGATTACACCTGCAGTATGCGACATTACTCTTGTGAGCAACGCTGCTGCGGTCTACACTTGTGGTATGCGGTTGCTAGAGTTTCTTAATTGACCCTCTCACTCCAACGTCAAAATGCCCTCTGTTGTATTACATATACATCGAGCACACGCAGTCTAACTCTATCCTTGCTACATTTAGCCAACACGCTTCATTGCATTAAGCTTGCTCATACGATTCCACACCATTTTTGTAATTGGCATTCAACTTGTTGTGGCTCCAGTGTGTGATTGATGAGCGATGAAAAAGTTAGTAACACTATAGGCTAATCAGCCTTACATTTCTTACAATTGGATGGTCTCTACTGTGTATGTGATGACTGACACCATGATATTTTATGCCTTTTTTCCACCTTTGGTTTTCCCAGTACATGAGGAACCCCTCGTGTTTATGACCTACTGGGTACTGTGATGCCTGGTTAGTCCAAAGTTTAGGGTAAGTCCCTCTGCTCTCTGCTACGCTTGTGTGTGCCACAAGGGCTGAAGTTCAAGCTAATTCACCCTGTGCACTCACCATTTGACACCTTGTTTTTAACTAAATGTTTGATGCTCACCACATTATTTTGAGAGTCAGGTTCTCACTGGTAACTTGAGAGAACTCACTCACTATTATCTGACCACACTTACCTATGTATTTTTTTCTCAGCAGGTAGTTCCAGTACTACCAGGTATCCGACAAGTTAGTCGCATGGTTGATGTGAGTGTGCAGCCACACACCATTGTAGTTTTAGTTGTAGATAGTATAACCTCTGTTTGGTCCTGAAGAATCGCCCGAAGACTATTCAATTGGCGAGAAACATGTTGACCTACCACATATAAGAACGCCACAACCTGAGACATAACCTCAGCTTAGCGCCTTATATTTCTTGTTTTTACTTAGGGTAGGAGACCCCTTGATTAAAATAGGTGTCATAGGTACTCCCAATCCTATTTTACATTCACTCCAATTACTTAAATACACATTCATCTACACACACTAGGCCCCTCACCCCCACTTCACCTAATGGCTGTTGGAAAAAGATCTCCGGTAAAGAGCCCCTATTATAGGGAGCCCGTCGGGTATTGCAACGCCGACCCGACGAGGAGCAGCCCTATGATGAAGCATGACACCCAACAGGGTGTGTGAGGGCATTATGATCCAATAAAATGGATTCCCAACCTTGAACTACCTAGTCAGGTTGGTTTATTTTTCCCTACATCTGACTCTCATTCCTGAGGAACAGCATAACTCTTTTGTTAATTACTCTCCTTGGGCCTTTATGCTGGACCTGTCTAAAAGCCCTTTTGTCCCCCCTTTGAGTAATATTTCAAATATCTTCATCTACCAATGTGAAGAATACCCACAGCTCTCTTGGATTTTCTCATATATGTTGCTAATGTATTAGGAATTTTTCACCTCCAATTACTAATGTTGCTTGTGTGCTCAATAAGGAAGATATGAAAGGAGGTTTTTTTGTCGGGACTTTCAATGTGAAGCATTTATTACGTTCAAGAGAATGTTTCACAGAAGCTCATATTCTACACTATCCTGAATCCACAAAAAGTACAGTGGAGATTGATGTTTCTAAAAGGGCAGTGGGAACTGTTCTGTTGTAACTACAAGTGAATAATGGAAACAAGCAGCCCGTTTACCATGTCTCATGACTTTTCAGACAAACTGCACTTTTCAATGTTGGAAAGGAAGTTGCTAGCTACCAAAAAGTATTTTGTTGAGTGAAGACATTTACTGAAGCGTACCAAGGAATCTGCATGATTAGTGCAATTTACAAATCTTTTTGCAATTTCATATAGTTTGTACATGGCCCAAAGGCATGAGCATGCTTTACATGAGTACCAGATTACATTACACTGCGTCAAATTATTCAAAACATTTTATTTAAAGCAAAGGGAGATTAAGGGATTTGCCAGAACCGCTGTATGCTGAGCCTACAGTACTGCACTTGCAGTGTAGAAAAAGTTACTTACCACCAGTAACAATCTTCCTGGTGGATGCATTTACCTGCCTGCAGATTCCTTACCTGGATATCGTAGGAGCTAAACTAGATCCAGAAAGATCTGACATAGCTCTCCCACACCAGTAGGGGGATCAACAAGAAGTAGGGTCACAGTGACAACACTGGACTTCCATAGCGCCCATCCCAGTCGCCAAACGTCAGTTCTAGTCTTTTTTAACATGAGTGAATTCCAGAGAAAGAGACAGAGGCAAAACTGCTTGCACCTATATCACTTGTAGTGAATATAGTTTCCTTAATGTGGTGCTCCGATCGGGATAGACGGTCCCCTATCCTTCCTTATAAGGGTATCACCCTTAATAGAATTAAACAAACATGACCAGCACACACACTTGATTATCAATAAGCAAGTAATTCTTGACTTTTTGCAGAGTAGGTTGCACAGCAATTCATCAACAAGAGACCTTGTTTCTTTTAGAAAACTTATTTATTCAATGCTTCACAAGATAAAAGGATTCTCAGTAGCCAAAGCGTTTCGTCTCTATAAAGAGACTTCTTCAGGGTTAGAAGTGACAAACAATTTACAAAATAATTAAAATCAATTACAAAACTTTTTTTATTTTCATACAGTATAAAATCTTATTTCCATAACCGCACCTGCTCCATTCCATTTTAACTTAGTGAATAGGTAATAACAGTTTACCTCTCAGTATATACACCAATTTATCCTTCCTTTGTGCAACCCATCTATCAAGTCATATATTCCCTTATTTGTAATTCATTTGTGAAATGTGAAAATTCATAAAAGAGGCCAGCTCTAACTTAGGAATTTACAAAAACATTTTTTATATACTTCAGTGATCATAACGCAAAATTAACCATGGGGATCTATATTTAATGTGAGTCTACATTGACACACTAGATTTAACGTATTTTCATATATTTTCTTTTTTTCTTTTTTTCAGCAACAGATCCAATTCATAAAAGAAGATGCCGCTATTCAATTTTCAAATCAGTTAGATCCTAACTAGGGCATACATTTCAAATTACCTTATATTCCGTCAACCACATTTTATAAACATTTTTGTGTCACTTCGGACATTATACATAGGACATCGTACCTTATTTAGTTGTATTACATATACATCGAGCACACGCAGTCTAACTCTATCCTTGCTACATTTAGCCAACACGCTTCATTGCATTAAGCTTGCTCATACGATTCCACACCATTTTTGTAATTGGCATTCAACTTGTTGTGGCTCCAGTGTGTGATTGATGAGCGATGAAAAAGTTAGTAACACTATAGGCTAATCAGCCATACATTTCTTACAATTGGATGGTCTCTACTGTGTATGTGATGACTGACACCATGATATTTTATGCCTTTTTTCCACCTTTGGTTTTCCCAGTACATGAGGAACCCCTCGTGTTTATGACCTACCGGGTACTGTGATGCCTGGTTAGTCCAAAGTTTAGGGTAAGTCCCTCTGCTCTCTGCTACGCTTGTGTGTGCCACAAGGGCTGAAGTTCAAGCTAATTCACCCTGTGCACTCACCGTTTGACACCTTGTTTTTAACTAAATGTTTGATGCTCACCACGTTATTTTGAGAGTCAGGTTCTCACTGGTAACTTGAGAGAACTCACTCACTATTATCTGACCACACTTACCTATGTATTTTTTCTCAGCAGGTAGTTCCAGTACTACCAGGTATCCGACAAGTTAGTCGCATGGTTGATGTGAGTGTGCAGCCACACACCATTGTAGTTTTAGTTGTAGATAGTATAACCTCTGTTTGGTCCTGAAGAATCGCCCGAAGACTATTCAATTGGCGAGAAACATGTTGACCTACCACATATAAGAACGCCACAATCTGAGACATAACCTCAGCATAGCGCCTTATATTTCTTGTTTTTACTTAGGGTAGGAGACCCCTTGATTAAAATAGGTGTCATAGGTACTCCCAATCCTATTTTACATTCACTCCAATTACTTAAATTCACATTCATCTACACACACTAGGCCCCTCACCCCCACTTCACCTAACGGCTGTTGGAAAAAGATCTCCGGTAAAGTGCCCCTATTATAGGGAGCCCGTCGGGTATTGCACCGCCGACCCGACGAGGAGCAGCCCTATGATGAAGCATGACACCCAACAGGGTGTGTGAGGGCATTATGATCCAATAAAATGGGTTCCCAACCTTGAACTACCTAGTCAGTTTGGTTTATTTTTCCCTACATCTGACTCTCATTCCTGAGGAACAGCATAACTCTTTTGTTAATTACTCTCCTTGGGCCTTTATGCTGGACCTGTCTAAAAGCCCTTTTGTCCCTCCTTTGAGTACTGTTTCTGGCACGGGTGACCGGCCTGGGACCTTGTTTGGTGGGTGTAACTTGTGTTGTCCCCCAATAAACCACCTTACACGGCTACACTTGAGCCAGTGTGTTTTTGAGCAACTACTATTTCAACTACTCCTCCAGCAGACCTGACCTCTACACCATGGAGGGACAAGGTCTGAGCTATGGAGATGATATGGCAGCAGAGATACTGAGGGCACCGTCTATTCTGGGAGCAGAAGGAGGTGCAGCAACAGGGAGCCAGTCGGAGGACTGGCAGTCCCTTACATCTATGAAAAGAGAATGGGTCAAGATTACTCTACATGGGGCCCTCATGACTGAATATCTGAGGGCCAATATAGCACCGAATGGGCTGCTCATTAAAAATTTCCCCCGCATTTTCCTTGAGGACAGCACATTCAAGATCGAATGGTCCCAAGTGTCATGGAAATGTACACAGGACCTTCTTATATTGATAATCAATACAGCCAAAAGACTAGCTGACGACCTATTAGCAAGGATCCAGATAGCAGAAAGCGCTTTAAAAAGCGCTACCCCGCAGACTGGCTTCAAAACAACAAAACTCACGGAACTGAATAATGAAATAGCGGAACATAAGGAATACCTTATGAAACAAAAGGTAGTGAAACTACAGAAAGATATCCGCAGATTTGAAAAGGAGAAAGTCTACCCATACCTGAAACAGGATTTTGTCCCCCCCGAAACCAATAGCCTCTCAGACGCAAGCTCTAATTCCACCAGGAGGGGGTCATCCAGTAACAGTGATTCCAGCACAGAGAACTGGAACAACAATTACCCCAGGAGAGGTGGCCAACAAGGTTATCAGGGGTTCCCTGTGCCCCATTACCAGGGACCAGCGTATTGGCAATACCCCATGTTCCCTCAGGGCCCACAACCCTTTGGCCCTCTAGGCATGAGCCAACCTTTTTTAGGCAGAGGTTGGGGCAAAGGGCGCGGGCGAAGAAGAGGCAATCAACCAGACAAGAGGGTACAATGGGAAGAACCACAACAACGAATAGTGGAAACCAGGAGCATCACCAAGAAGAGAACCTGATCGTAAACCTCTCTCCCAAGTCCCTGACAGAGATAGAACACAGAGTCCTACAAAAAGGATTGGGGTTTGTTCCCACCCCCAGGGTAAATAAATTCAAACAACAGTGTGAACTGCAGCAATTTTTTCGTAAGGTACGCCTTAGAGCCTTCTTTGATGGGACACCTTCCCATGAAGTGAGTGACTCTGGCCTACATAACCCCTCTACATTTACTCTCAACATCAGTATGGTACCCAACGAGGTCATTACTTTTGAACAAGCTGTCCTGAAAGACTTACAGATGGAGTCCGACCCAAGACAGTCCTGCAACATCACCAGTGATGAACTAGCGGCCGTTAGATCTCTGGCTAATGACACTTCTATCACGATCAAACAAGCCGACAAAGGCGGGGCCACAGTAATCATGGCCACTACTGACTATGAAATCGAGTGTTTGAGGCAACTGAGCAACCGGCGGTATTACACCCCCATAACCAGTAGCCCAGTGACACGTCTAACCACCACTATAACTATGCTAGTCTTTGCAGCCGAAATTCAAGGCTGGATAAGCAAGAAGGAAGCTGATTTCCTTAAGAAAAAAGACCCCAGGACCCCCTACTTCTACATACTACCTAAGATACATAAGGGGGTCACACCAGTACCTGGCCGCCCCGTCCCATCGTATCTGGTATTGACTCAATACTTGAACCAAAGAGTTCAAGCTGTATACCATGGCAATATATATAGTCTCTCTAATTGACCACATCTGTGCAGTAACACAAAACAGGAAGCGGCATGCCTGATAAGCGGCCGCCATCTTTTAATAAGCAACTGGTGCGTAAAACTCGCTGTTAGTGGTCCCAATTCACAACTAGATGTATCTATTCGCGTAGCGTGTTTCTCTGAGGTGATCACTGTCTCAGAGCCATTAATATCACCAACCCAAACCATTTTGTATGAGAGATATGTTGGTAACTATCTCCGAAAATCTTTGTTTTAGGTTGCTGATTTTCAACAAGAAGAGAGGGCGAAGCATTCATTCAATCATTGTTGAATTGAAATGAAAGAGAGACAGGACATAGTTTTTAATTTGTCCTATTATTTTACGTTACTATAAACCCGGTTAGTTGCAATCCTGACTTGTACTTTAGATTTATAATCCTCGCTCTTGTTTCATAAAAAATGATGGAACTCATGATTTATATTCAAACCTAAGGAGACTGTTCTCAATCTGCATATCCATTTTGCTTCTATCTGCCTTAGGTGTTGTTTCGTGTTACCCCACTTTCATTATTGTTGATGTGCTCAATTCCATGGAACCAGACACTAGTGTTAGTCGGGTGATCTTGATTAATGTGCATAGCCATTGGATATTTCTCATCTCGAAGCCTAATGGCTCTTACATGCTCCTGTAT
The DNA here is from genome assembly GCA_963921515.1 of Calotriton arnoldi. Classification (NCBI taxonomy): domain Eukaryota; kingdom Metazoa; phylum Chordata; class Amphibia; order Caudata; family Salamandridae; genus Calotriton; species Calotriton arnoldi. The sequence continues at coordinate 751,175 of CAWUFW010005435.1, read as the reverse complement.
TCGTGTCTTCAGCTGTCTCGTGCTTCTCCCAATGTAGATCTTCCCACATGCACACCCAATAATATAGATGGTATGGGTAGTATTGCAATTTATAAAGGACCTTATAATTAAGGCTCCCAGTTTTCCGTTTTTACTGATTTTTACAGATAAATACAGACAGAAAACAATGTGTTTTCTGTCTGTATTTATTTTTAAAAGCAGAAAAATACAGAAATTGTGCTTCTTGTGAGAGACTCTCCATGCTGTCTTTCATGAATTCTAGCCAGAAGCTGAGCAAATGGACAGCATGGGGAGTTAATGAAAACAGGATGATATTGACTTAAATACAGGCATATTTTAACATATATTTGTAGTATAACACTAATATGTACCTGTGGGTTTAGAGTTTTGTTATATGTGGCTGCTTAATTTGCTAAAACGCGACAGGAATCCACATGAGTGCACTTCTAACAGTTAAATAAATGTGGAAATATACCATTTTATGACTCTACTTATTCTCAAAACACAAAATAAATATGGATAAATAACAATAAGATGACCAAAAAATAAATATGGATAAATAGAGACGGAAATGTTAAAAAAAAAAAAATACTATAAAACCGGGAGGCCTATTTATAATATATTCTGTGTGTGTGTTGTAACTAAATTTATTGGTTTTATTCCTACCCAAACTGCACACCAAGCAGTTCCCACAGATATAAAATCCATTGGGTTATGCCGGTAGCCAGTTAGTCACCTGATTCTCTACTTTAGACTTCACATAACTTGGGCAAAGGCTGTCCTTCAGTGTGGTGCTTTTGCGATAGACCACCCTGGGTTTCTGTGACACATTGCCTTTTGGTGATGGATCTGGTTTTAAGAGATGCCAGTTCTTACGTAGAATCCCTTAAATATGGTTCCTGACTACAATTCCTCCTCACTGTTACCATTTTACCATAAGGAATGGCATCAATGGTAGATTTCAGATAGGCACTTGTGGCATGTAATACACTGTTACAAGCAGTTTTTTTCTTAAAAATGTCACTGTGAATAAGTCTGTCCTGCACATACAGTCTCAGATCCAGAACATCCATCTCATGCTTATCATATTTCAGATTAAATTTCAAATTGAACTTATGGTTCAAGTAATCATAAAAAGAAACATGATTCTCAACACTTCCATTCCAGCTCATTAGGACGTCATCAATATATCGCCCATAGAATATTATGTTGCCTATCAAGTCACATGTCCCTGGGCCCCATGCATGCTCCACCTCATCCAAACACATAAAGAGATTTGCATACGATGGAGCAAACCTGGAGCCCATGGCAGTGTCTTGCTGCTGTAAATACGAATTTGCATCATGAAGGAACACATTCCTTGTGAGTATGATTTCTGCCATTTCAAGGAGCATAAAGGGTGTGCTCCAAATGGCATGCATTCCTCTTGAACAGGTCAAATCTTAATGCTTCTAGACCACATTCATTTTTATGCACGTATAAAGACCCTCGACATCCATAGTAACAAAAAAAGTTCATCGCTGTCCCACTGAAAATCCTCTAGCTTACTTAAGACATCCTTACTGTCTTTTAGATATGAAGGGAAATTCTTCACTAAGAGGCTGTAAGTAGCAATCTACATATTCTGCAAGATGTCCAGTTGGAGAGCCGTTACGGGAAATGATTGGCCTTCCCAGGGGAAATTCCACTGTTTTATTAATTTTAGGCAACACATAAATACAGGGATATCTAGAGTGAACAGCCTGTAAATATATATATTCTTGATCATTAAGAAGGCATGTTTGATGCCAATCCCTCAGCCTTGCATTTATGTATTTTTCGATTTCAAATACCGGATTTGTACTCAACTTCTCATAACAAGTGGTGTCTGACAGCTGTCTCTCAATTTCTCCCAAATAATTAGTTTTGTTTATTAGGACAATATTTCCTCCTTTATCCACCTCTCGTATAACAATTCTGTCATCATTTCTTAAGCTATAGAGGGCGTCCTTATCCTGTTTCGATAAATTATAAGGAAGTCTACACTTGTTGTTACAAGAATGAGAATCCTCCAATCTATATAGATGTGAAGTGAACTCTGATAAAATTTGTCTATCATAGTGTCATGAACATTAGGGGGACTATATTTGGAAGAGGGTTTCAAGCTACTGTCGATGGTCAGATCCTCCTGTATGTTTAGATCACTCGCTAATCTTACCAAGTCCTCTTCATCAAATTTACAATTCTTAATTCCCTGTATTTATGTGTTGCCGAAAATTAATAAAACAGTGGCATTTCCACCGGGAAGGCCAATCATTTCCAGTAATGGCTCTCCAACTGAACATCTTGCAGAATATGTAGATGGCTTTTCACAGCCTCTTGTGAAGAAGCTCCATTCATATCTAAGAGACAGTAAGGATGTCTTAAGTAAGCTAGAGGACTTTCATTGGGACAGCGAGGAACTTTTGTTTGTTACTATGGATGTCGAGAGTCTTTCTACGTGCATAAAAATGAAATGTGGTCTAGAAGCATTAAGATTTTACCTGTTCAAGAGGAATGCATGCCATTTGGAGCAAACCCTTATGCTCCTTGAAATGGCAGAAATCATACTCACAAGGAATGTGTTCCTTCTTGATGCAAATTGGTATTTACAGAAACAGGACACTACAACGGGCTCCAGGTTTGCTCCATCGCATGCAAAACTCTTTATGGGTTTGTATGAGGTGGAGCATGCATGGGGCCCAGGAGCACGTGACTGCATAGGCAACATAATATTCTATGGACGATATATTAATGACGTCCTAATGATCTGGAAGGAAAGTGTTGACAATCTTGTCTTTTTTCATGATTACTTCAACCATAATAAGTTCAATGTGAAATTTACTCTGAAATATGATAAGCAAGAGATGGATTTTCTGGATCTGAGAATGTATATGCAGGTCAGACTTATTCACAGTGACACTTTTAAGAAAAAAACTGCTTGTAACAGTGTTTTACATGCCACAAGTACCCATCTGAAATCTACCATTAATGCCATTCCTTATGGTGAAATGGTAAAAGCGAGGAGGAATTGTATCCGGAACAGGAATTTTGATAAGAGGCTACAGGACATCAAAAGTGATTTTAAGGAGTGGGGTTACAAAGATCACTGTCTGAACACAGCTGAAAGAAAGGCTAGAAGGTTATGTAGAAAAAACATGTTTACTAATGCTGGAAAGGACAAAAAGAAAGAATCTATGAAGAATAATGAAACTGTTTTGGTTACACAGTACAATATGTACAGTAACCATATTTACGCGATTCTACGTAAGATCTGGCATCTCTTAAAATCAGACCCATTACCAAAAGGCAATGTATCACAGAAACCCAAGGTGGTCTATCGCAAAAGCACCACACTGAAGGACACCCTATGCCCGAGTTATGTGAAGTCTAAAGTGGAGAATCAGGTGACTAACTGGCTACCGGCAGAATCCAATGGATTTTATATCTGTGGGAACTATTCGGTGTGCAGTTTGGGTAGGAATAAAACCAATAAATTCAGTTACATCACACACACAGAATATACTATAAGGTCCTTTATAAATTGCAATACGACCCATACCATCTATATTATTGGGTGTGCGTGTGGGAATATCTATGTCGGTAGGAGCACGAGACAGCTGAAGACACGAATACAGGAGCATGTAAGAGCCATTAGGCTTCGAGATGAGAAATACCCAATGGCTATGCACATTAATCAAGATCACCCGACTAACACTAGTGTCTGGTTCCATGGAATTGAGCACATCAACAATAATGAAAGGGGTGGTAACGGGAAACAACACCTAAGGCAGATAGAAGCAAAATGGATATGCAGATTGAGAACAGTCTCCTTAGGTTTCAATATAAATCATGAGTTCCATCATTTTTTATGAAACAAGAGCGAGGATTATAAATCTAAAGTACAAGTCAGGATTGCAACTAACCAGGTTTATAGCAATGTAAGGTAATAGGACAAATTAAAAACTATGTCCTGTCTCTCTTTCATTTCAAACAACAATGATTGAATGAATGCTTTGCCATCTCTCTTCTTGTTGAAAATCAGCAACCTAAAACAAAAATTCTCAGAGAGAGTTACCAACATATCTCCCATACAAAATGGTTTGGATTGGTGATATTATTGGCTCTGAGACAGTGATCACCTAGGAGAAACATGTTGTGTGAATAGATACATCTAGTTGTGAATTGGGACCACTAACAGCGAGTTTTACGACTATTTGCATACTAAAAGATGACGGCCGCTTATCAGGCATGCTGCTTTATATTTTGTTTTACTGCACAGATGTGGTCAATTAGAAAGACTATATATATTGCCATTGTATACGGCTTGAACTCTTTGGTCATAACGTGCTTGAATCGCTGCTCATCAGGATCTAAGGTAAGAACTTAGGAGAGCATGACTCTTCTGTGTGCTTTATTGACGGTTGCATTACAATCTGACCTGTTCTAAATGTACAGATGTACGGTTGGGGTGAACTTTAACAAATATCGTTTGAATTTTGAGTGATATCACATTTCGCTGCGATTTACAAAAAGACTACATAGAAAAAAGAGTGTTTTAACAGAATGGTCTTTGCAAGCCGCAAATTATAAGATGGCAGCCAACCATTATGATTTGTGCTGATACTTGTATCTGCACCTCTGTAACTACTGTGAACTATAACGATCCAAAATAATGTAGTCAGTTTGCCCATGAGGATAATAAATAATCTTAAGGAGAATAGGGTGGATAAAAAAACACTTTTAGAAACCTTGGCAGTTTATGACATTTCATTGCGACTAACATGAAGATCGTATAGAAAAAAGGTTTTAGAAATCTAGGTACTGAGATTCAACCGTGCGATTTATGCTAAAGTTGTCTATTACAAGATGGCGGCTACCAACTCGTTGGGAGCACAGGGATCCAACTCCGCGATTCGTGTTAAAGTTGCCTATCACAAGATGGCAGCCACTAACTCTCTGTGTGCAGATGCTTAATAAGTAGGTATTAAAACGCTCTAAGATTATTCTGGACATCATGTTCATGGGGTATGTGGTCTCTTACTATAATCTGTACGGAAACTGTACAGGATGAGGCTGGTGAACTCTGGGCAACGTGACTAAATAATACGATTTTTCTGCAAGTTGCACATTATAAGATGGCGGCCAGCTCTCTGTGGATTGTGCCGGCGGTTTCGTAGTAGGAGTTTTACAGACATACTAAGAAATATATGTGCAACTTTATTAGTTAGAATAATCTGGTATAATATAGCTTTTCTTTCAATAACACAAAAGAATTAAAGTATTTTCACAATCTTTGATATATGAGATTTAACCATGTGATTCGTGCTGCAGTTGTCTATTACAAGATGGCGGTTACTAGTTCTTTATGTGTTCTTTTAGTAACATGTAGGGACTGAAACAATTTAAAATCAACCTAGATATCATGCATGTGGGTTATGTGGCTTTCGTGCCATGAGCTGCATGGAAACTGTACAGGATACTGTTTGTGAACTCTGGGCAATGTGATTCAATAACATGATCTTCACGTAAGCGGTACATTATAAGATGGCAGCTACTCTCTGCAAATGGTGCCGGCGGCTTCTTATTAGGAGCTTAACCGGTACATTTAGGTGTACATGGTTAACTCCATTAATCAGAACAACCCAGGGTAATATAGCTCATCTTTCTAATATCAAAAGAACTTAGGAGCCAATTCATTGACATTTCCAGATAGGTTATGTATAATTACATTTATTAGAATATTTTAATACAACACAAATCCTTTTCAAATTAAATGACATACCATTAATCCGCTAATTGGATAGCTTATGATGACTTTAAGTCCCTGGGAATTAAGAACAGGGATGCAGTCCTGTAGTGAATGATAATGAATAATTGGATGTACACTGATATTGACTTAACCCCTTCGCTGCTAGGCCTTTCCCCCCCCCGTGCTAAGCCTTTTTTTGGCTATCTGGGGTAGTTCGCGCTTAGGCCCCTGTAACTTTTTGACCACATAAGGTATCCACACTAAATTTGCGTCTTTTTTTTCCAACATCATGGGAATTTTAAAGGTACCCAGGGTTTGTGGATTCCCCTGGAGGGGACCCATAAATTAGCCAAAATACAGCTAAATTTTGGTTTTTTGGGGAAAAATGGGAAAAAAGGGCTCCAGATGAAAGCGTCTGGTTTTTTCCCTGCAAATGGTATCAAAAAAGGGGTTGTGGTGCTGAAATCACCATCTTCCCAGCTTTCAGGGACAAGCAGACTTTTGTCAGAAAACCAACATTTTTTACACAGTTTTGGCATTTTTCTGGGACATACCCTATTTTTGCTATTTTTTGTGCTTTCAACCTCCTTCCAGTTAATGGTAGAAATGGGTATGAAAGCAATAATGGATCCTGGAAAGCTATACATTTTAGAAAAGTAGACAAAATTCTGAATTCAGCAAGGGGTCATTTGTGTAGATCCTTCAAGGTTTCTTTATAGAAACTAACAGTTAAATATAGGAAAAATTGAAAATTAGTTGAAAAAAACAGCCGTTTGTGTCAACGTTTTCACCTGTTTCTTCTTCTAATTATGACAGCTGTTTGAAAGCAATATACCGTTACATCCGGTGGACCTTTCTGGTTGTGGGGATATATAGGACTTGTAGGTTCACTAAGAACCCGACGAACACAGAGCCAATAACTGAGCAGCGATGATTGATTTTCACTTTTTCCACACATTTTTGTGTCACATTTTCCTTGCATTATTGTGCCAATATTTTCACGCTGCAGAAAGAAACAACAAATGTCCTACCACCCAGCGTTCCCCCAGGTCTCCCGATAAAAATGGTGCCTCACTCGTGTGGGAGGCCCAAGTACCCGCGACAGGCAAGGGCCCAAAACGTATTGAGGCGACATCAAAATTGCCTATCACAAAATGTTTTGGTCCCTTGCCTGTCGCGGGTACTTGGGCCTCCCACACGAGTGAGGAACCATTTTTATCGGGAGACCCGGGGGAACGCTGGGTGGTAGGAAATTTGTGTCAGCCCGGTGATGCCACAACTTTCCCACACAAAAATGTGTGGAAAAAGTGATTTTTTCCAGCTAAATTTGAGGTTTGCAGTGGATTCTGGGTAAGAAAGCATTGGGGGATCCACGCAAGCCATACCTCCCTGGAATCCCCCGGGTGTCTAGTTTTCAGAAATGTGTGGGTTTGATAGGTTTCCCTAGCTGGCCGCAGAGCACGGGGCCAAAAACCCAGGTGACCCCCCTTGCAAAACCAGGTTGTTTTGTGATAGGTCATTTAGATGTCGCCTCAATACGTTTTGGGCACTTGCCTGTCGCGGGTACTTGGGCCTCCCACACGAGTGAGGCACCATTTTCATTGGGAGACCCGGGGGAACGCTGGGTGGTAGGAAATTTGTGTCAGCCCGGTGATGCCACAACTTCCCCACACAAAAATGTGTGGAAAAAGTGATTTTTTCAGCTAAATTTGAGGTTTGCAGGGGATTCTGGGTAAGAAAGCGTTGGGGGATCCACGCAAGCCAGACCTCCCTGGAATCCCCCGGGTGTCTAGTTTTCAGAAATGTGTGGGTTTGGTAGGTTTCTCTAGCTGGCCGCAGAGCACGGGGCCAAAAACCCAGGTGACCCCCCTTGCAAAACCAGGTTGTTTTGTGATAGGTAATTTTGATGTCGCCTCAATACGTTTTGGGCCCTTGCCTGTCGCGGGTACTTGGGCCTCCCACACGAGTGAGGCACCATTTTTATCGGGAGACTCGGGGGAACGCTGGGTGGTAGGAAATTTGTGTCAGCCCAGTGATGCCACAACGTTCCCACACAAAAATGTGCGGAAAAAGTGATTTTTTTCAGCTAAATTTGAGGTTTGCAGGGGTCTGGGTAAGAAAACGTTGGGGGATCCACGCAAGCCATACCTCCCTGGAATCCCCCGGGTGTCTAGTTTTCAGAAATGTGTGGGTTTGGTAGGTTTCCCTAGCTGGCCGCAGAGCACGGGGCCAAAAACCTAGGTGACCCCCCTTGCAAAACCAGGTTGTTTTGTGATTGGCAACTTTGATGTCGCCTCAATACGTTTTGGGCCCTTGCCTGTCGCGGGTATTTGGGCCTCCCACACGAGTGAGGCACCATTTTTATCGGGAGACGCGGGGGAACACTGGGTGCTAGGAAATTTGTGTCAGCCCGGTGATGCCACAACTTTCCCACACAAAAATGTGTAGAAAAAGTGATTTTTTTTCAGCTAAGTTTGAGGTTTGCAGGGGATTCTGGGTAAGAAAACGTTGGGGGATCCACGCAAGCCATACTTCCCTGGAATCCCCCGGGTGTCTAGTTTTCAGAAATGTGGGGGTTTGGTAGGTTTCCCTAGCTGGCCGCAGAGCACGGGGCCAAAACCCAGGTGACCCCCCTTGCAAAACCAGGTTGTTTTGTGATAGGCAATTTTGATGTCGCCTCAAAACGTTTTGGGCCCTTGCCTGTCGTGGGTACTTGGGCCTCCCACACGAGTGAGGCACCATTTTTATCGGGAGACCTGGGGGAACGCTGGGTGGTAGGAAATTTGTTGTTTCTTTCTGCAGCGTGAAAATATTGGCACAATAATGCAAGGAAAATGTGACAGACACATTTTGAGGTTTGCAGGACATTGTGGGTAAGATAACTTGTTGGGATCCACAAGAGAGACATCACCATGTACTTCCATGGGTGTTTAGTTTACGACAATATCTACAGTTGGTAGGTTATTCTTAGATGGAATGTACACCTTGGCAGAGAGACTAAAAAGACAAAGATTACTGCACAGCCATCTATTCCTCAAGCACACACACATACTGGTTAGATTTGGCACGAGGGCGAGTGATGGTTCAGTATATAAAATTTTATTAACAAGAGATTTCACAAAAATTAAATGCACTGTCAATAATTGAAAGGACAAAAAACTGAACCAGTGACTCGCAGCTCCTGAGCTGTAAAGCCACGTCAAGGCCCCAACTGCTTTACAGGCCATTCACACACCTTTCATACGTGATACACACAAGCCCATTCACACCACCAGGCACGAAACCAACACATTACAACATTCACAAAAAGGGACAAGGTACCGCCTGCTTGAGAAAGACAGAAAAGACAAATATTTCTGCACAACCACCTATTCTTCAAGCACACAGACATACTGGTTGGATTTGGCACGAGGGTGAGTGATGGTTCAGTATATACAGTTGTATTAACCAGAGATTACACAAAAATGAAATACACTGTTAATAATTGAAAAGATGAGAAACTGAACCATTGACTCACAGCTCATGAGCTGTAAAGCCACGACAAGGCACCAACCGCTTTACAGGCCATTCATACACCTTTCATACGTTTGACACATACAAAACCATTCACACCGCCAGCCGCGGGCCCAGCACATTACAACACTCACACCAGTAGACAGCGCCATTCAAGGGCCCATCACTTTCACACGCCCACATTCCTGACACAGCAACCACACCAGCTCACGGATTGCGTGGAGTGGCGTTTAGCTAGCAGTGTGTGTAGTGACCAGCAGCAAGTCACTACTCACACACTGCCAGCCAAGCGCCCGTCCACGCACACCGCCAGTCAAGCGCCAGTCCACGCACACCGCCAGCCAAGCGCCAATCCATGCACACCGCCAGCCAAGCGTCAATCCACGCACACCACCAGCCAAGCGCCAGACCACTCACCGCCAGCCAAGCACCAGTCCACGCACACCGCCAGTCAAGCGCCAGTCCACGCACACCGCCAGCCAAGCGCCAATCCATGCACACCGCCAGCCAAGCGTCAATCCACGCACACCACCAGCCAAGCGCCAGACCACTCACCGCCAGCTAAGCACCAGTCCACGCACACCGCCAGCCAAGCGCCAGTCCACACACACCGCCAATCCACGCACACCGCCAGCCAAGCGCCAATCCATGCACACCGCCAGCCAAGCGCCAATCCACGCACACCGCCAGCCAAGTGCCAGTCCACTCACCGCCAGCCAAGCGCAAGCGCCAGTCCACGCACACCGTCATAAATTTTTTTTAAACAAGAAAGAAAACACAAACCAATTGCAACTAAATACAAAACTATAACTACAAAAACAACAGCAGTAACTAAAGACATCATTCTATTGCCAAATGTTAAACTGAACAACTATATAAAACCATACAGACCAGGCAGTACACTATTAGACTCACGGTTGCTCCCAAAATCTCTTTTTGAGTGTGATACAATCTGAAACATGTGGGCACACACAGCCCAGGATTAGAAGGACAATCGGCACAGTGCATACCACTCTCCTTCTGCACACCTCTTCGCAAGCAGACTCTACATCTCTTACAGGGATTGTTTTTTGGGGCGTGGGAGGAATTAAATCAGGAAAGTGGCGATCTTTCAATCTATGTCAACAACAAATGTGAGAGCAAGGAGTTAAAGGGGGTCACGTCCTTCTCCCCAAAGTATAGCCAATAAACAATGTGGACGTACCCAGTACCTGAATAAATACCACTGGGGGCTCACAGTGCGGAGGAACCTTCAGGCACACGCGGTTACCATATGGACTCACTACAGTGCCTTTCAATCAAATTCTGACAGGCACATTCACACAGAAAGATTGCATTTTATGCTTGCTTGTGTCTTTGTTATACATGTCTTGTCTGTCTCTTTCCTCACTTACAGGTTTCTATGTTTAAGTCGCAACCCGCGACCATCATTTTATTCCTTCCCTCCTTAGTGCGTGGGCTGTGATTACTTATTGACACGTGGCCTGATTTTTGCCACTCACTTTTTTCACTGCCTTCACCTTTGGTCCTGAAGAAAGCCCCCTCTACATTTACTTCTGGGGCTGAAACATGTAGACCATCTTTCTTGACAACAGAGATTAATTACCCTCTTATGGTTGTCTACCCCTCGTTTTTATTCATACCCCGGGCCGCCACAATTAAACAATTTTTTGAATATCTAGGCAAGGATTCCCGGAGGTATTCTTAATTTAGCACCACACTTCATCACACTTTCACACCACACCAGCTCCGCTGTAACCAGGCGTTGTAGCACAACCGGGCGGCACTCGGCCGCCTGGTTGGGACCCCAATGATGAAGCATGACACCAACCAGGTTGGTGTGTGAGGGATCTTTCAATCTAGCCACATCCTCCACCACTCCAACTCTAGGAACACTTGCCTGTTCCACAACAACAAGGCTGTCTATCACAGACTCCTGAAACTGAACAAAAGTCAACTTTGATGCAGGAGAACACTCCTTGTACACAACAAAAGCATTGAAAGTTGCTAAATTGAAGAGATGGATGGCCAACTTCTTATACCAAATGTAAGCCTTACGAATAGCAGTGTAAGGTACTCTATCAACACCACCCATGTGCTTATTGTAGTCTAAAATGCACACAGGTTTGCGCACTTCAGCAATCTGACCCCAAACAGCCACAGGTGAAGTACTCTCATCATGGATGGTAGTCAGCATGTATACATCTCTCCTGTCCACAAATTTCACAGCTAGTAGTTCATCACTACGCAAGGAACTGCACTGTCCCCTCTGAAGTTTTTTGCAAACAAGCTCTTTTAGATACCCTTTACGGTTAGAGCGGATTGTGCCACAAGCAAAAGTGTCCACTTTGAACAATTCCTTAAACAATTGCACAGCAGTGTAGAAGTTATCAAGGTACAAATGGTGGCCTCTGTTAAACAGTCCTCTAGCAAGATCCCACACAATTTTCTCTGAAACTCCAAAAGTGGACGGACAACCAGGGGGTCAATAGTGAAATCCCTACCAGTGTACACCCGGAAATTAAAGACATATCCTGTCCTACTCTCAGACAACATATACAGCTTAAATCCATAACGTGCCCTCTTGCTAGGAATGTACTGCCTAAAACCAAACGGCCCTTGAACAGGACCAAAGACTCATCAATAGCTATTTCTTTCCCTGGAGTATAGATCTCTGAAAATCGATCTACAAAGTGATCAAGAACAGGCCGAATCTTAAAAAGACGGTCACAGTCAGGGTGATCTCTTGGCAACGCCAAAGTATTATCAACAAAATGCAGCATCCGAAGCAAAAGTAAATACCGATCACGACTCTTAATTGCAGGAAATATGGCCGTTGCCATCAAGGGACTGGTAGACCAATATGAAGCCATGGACGGCTTCCTTATCAAGCCCATTTAAAAAGTCAAACCCAAAAACTTCTTCATCTCTTCCAGATTTGTGGGAGTCCACCGGGTAGCTCTAGAGTGGGGCCTAAGTCTGGCACTGTTGTCCCTCAAAAACTGTTCAGCATACAAATTAGTCTGCTCAACAATCTCAGCCAAAAATACATCATCCATAAACAACTGAAAAAACTGTATAGCCAAAAAAATTCACAATCCACACTACACCCTGCATCCACACTAAAGGCAGGCAACACCGGCTGCACCATGTTTGGATCAACCCAGAGTCCAGCACTTCCAGTAGGAAGCCTTGCAGCCTCAGGCTGCAATACCGATGTCTCTTGCTGCACCATCGGCACATCAGTGTCCCCCTCTAAAACAGGCACTTCATCCGCACTGAGAGTAGCTTCATCTGCACTGAGAGTAATTTCATCATTTGATGATTCCATGTGGAGAGAAAACTCACTGCCTGAATCTTCCCCTCCCTCCTCTCCCTCAGACGCACGGTCAGTGTCATAATCCTGCTCAGAGGAAGATTCAAGAAGCATACCAACCACCTGCTGAGCAGTAATTCTACGGCTAGCCATAATGCTTACTAATAAAGGTAACTTGTCAAACAAGTCAACAACAAATCCTTTGTAAAAAAAGAAATAAACAAAATGTAGCTTTATCACAAAGACCTATATACTCCAACACTATACCACTCACTTGCCAGAAGCAGCTAGACTCACCACCACCTACTCTGCACAGACACAGTAAGGATCAAGAATATCCCACTAAGAAGAAAAAGAAAAGAAAATTACACATAAGACAATGCAAAACACATCGCAAAGAATTTCATGCTCAAACCACTAACTAAATATGCTGCCATTATGACACCACTAACAAAAAAATTCATTCATGCATGACAATAATACTCATTTGGAGTAAATACAACAAAAATGTTTTTCTTACCAAAATAATGCAAATACGCAAAACTGCAGAACAACCACTGCCAAAACCGCCAACAGGAATCAAAAGCTTTACACTAGAATAAAAAGGAGGAAAAAAACATTACAATCACATATGCAAATAATGCACCAGTCCACACACAATCCACCAGCTAAGCTAAGGGGTAGGTGGGCCTAAGAGTATAAATAAAATATTCACCCCCGTAAAAGGGGAGCAACCCTTGCCCTTGAGGCCACTCCCCAACACAAAAATTTAAAAACCCCTGTTGTCTAGTGACTTCTGCACCCCTTAGGGGCAGATGGGCCTAAAAAACATACTGCCAATCTGCCACCCAAAGAGGACAGAAATGGCCACAATCATCCTCCCATAAAGGGGAGCGACCCTTGTCCAAGGGTCCGCTCCCCAACATAAAAAAAAAAATAACCCTGGTGGCATAGTGGCCATACAAAAAAGAAATCAGCCAATCTGCCCCTCAGGGGGGCAGAAACGGACAAATTAATGCTCCCCAAAGGGAGCGACCCTTGCCCAAGGGGCCAGTCCCCACAAAGTATTCCCTGGTGGTCCAGTGGGCCATTTTTTTAAAAAATGACGAAATCTGCCCCCCAGGGGGGCAGACAAAGCCAAAAAACATTGCCCCGATAAGGGGAGCGACCCTTGCCCAAGGAGCCACTCCCCACAAACAAATCCCTGGTGGTCTAGTGGGCTATATACAGCCCCCAAAGGAGAGCGACCCTTGCCCAAGGGGTCACTCTCCCCAAAAAATCCCTGGTGGCCTAGTGGGCCCTAGATTACAAAAAAAAGGCGAGATCTGCCCCCCCCCCCATGGGGGCAGATGGTCAAAAACATAGGCCCCAAAGGGGAGTGACCCTTGCCCAAGGGGCCACTCCCCACAAAGTATTCCCTGGTGGTCCAGTGGGCCACTTTCCAAATAAATTGGCGAAATCTGCCCCCCAGGTGGGCAGACAAAGCCAATAAACAATGCCCCCTATAAGGGGAGCGACCCTTGCCTAAGGGGCCGCTCCCCCAAACAGTAAATCAATTTCAAAAATAAAAAAATAAAAAAATCCCTGGCTCTAGTGGGCATTCCTGTTGCACAATCACACGATCGTGCAGCAGGAATGCACAAAAGAGGCATCAGGGGAAAGGAAAACCCTTTCCTTTCCCCAGATGCCTCTTTTGTTTAGATCCCCCCCTCCCACGAGGAGAAACTCACCTCCTCTTCTCTCCGGCGCGCTGGAAGCAATGGCTTCCAGCGCGTCGGGAATCCTCTAATGACGTGGAAGGGGGGCGGGGGGTGGCAGGGGAAGGGCTTCCCCGGTGGGGGCATGTAGATGGGCATCCCAGGGGGGGAGCGCCAGCGCTTCCCCCGTGGGTGGGTGCTAGGACGGCCGGGAGCCGTCCCACGCACGGAAGGGGTTAACAGATATATTGTTTATCTATTCAGATTAAGATGCCAACAAAGGCCTGTGATATATTCTATGGATTTCTGAATGTTTTCGACATGTAGAGGGTACTGCTGTGAGGAAGGAAGGACATGAAGCCTAATGGGATTGCATATACTGGTATGAGGAGTCTAATTGTGGCTAACAGGACCCATATATGATTTTGGACAACTAACTAAGGTACACTGTCCTATGTATAATGTCCGAAATGACACAAAAATGTTTATAAAATGTAGTTGACGGAATCTAAGGTAATTTGAAACGTATGCCCTAGATAGGCTCTAACTGATTTGAAAATTAAATAGAGGCTTCTTCTTTTATGAATTGGATCTGTTGCTGGAAAAAAAAAAAGAAAATATATGAAAATAAGTTGAATCTAGTGTGTAAATGGAGACACAAATTAAATATAGATTCCCATGGTTAATTCAGAATTATGATCACTGAAGTATATAAAAAATGTTTTTGTAAATTGCTAAGTTAGAGCTGGCCTCTTTTATGAATTTTCACATTTCATAAATTAATTACATACAAGAGAATATAGGACTTGATAGATGGGTTGCACAAAGGAAGGATAAATTGGTGTATAAACTGAGAGGTAAACTGTTATTACCTATTTACTAAGATAAAATGGAATGTAGCAGGTACGTTATGTAAAAAGATTTTAAACTGTACAAAAATAAAAAAGTTTTGTAATTGATTTTAATTATGTGTAAATTGTTAGTCATTTGTAGCCCTGAAGAAGTCTCTTTATAGAGATGAAAGGTGTTGGCTACTGAGAATCCTTTTATCTTGTGAAGCATTGAATAAAGAAGTTTTCTAAAAGAAACAAGGACTCTTGTGGGTGAATTGCTGTGCAACCTACTTTGCAAAAAGTCAAGAATTACTTGCTTATTGATAATCAAGTGTGTGTGCTGGTCATGTTTGTCTAATTCTATTAAGGGTGATACCATTATAAGGAAGGATAGGGGACTGTACATTTCGATCGGAGCACCACATTAAGGAAACTACATTCACTACAAGTGATAGGTGCGAGCGGTTTTGCCTCAGTCTCTTTCTCTGTAAATCACTCATTGTGTTTGGGCATTTCGGCTCTGTCACGGAAGTTACATAAAGACACATGGAGTTTGAAGATGAACGAGAGGCCAAGCTGGGGTTTTCTATTCAATAAAAGTGGTGCTAGGTACCAAAAGCACCGTCGCATCAAGACAAAAATGAGGTACTGAAAGACAAGTTCATAAAGCTAGAAAGGCTTAAAAAACAAGAATTGGCAAAATGGTGGGATAGTAATACCCTAAAAAAATATATTGAGAATAAGAGAATCCCAAGGGGAGTATGTATTTTAATTTTTCCTAATTTCGAGGATCTGGATATGGACCTCCTGGAAGAATGGGAGGAGGGTCTATATAATGCTTCATATAAAATGATGGGCATTCTAGTAATGAATTCCAAAAGAAAGGTGAAAAAAGTACGAGAGGAGATTCAGAGGTTGGAGAAGGAGGTAGGGGATATGAATCTCCAAGAAGCAACGAAGAAGAATTATGACATATTAAAAAAAGAGTTAAAGAATTACCAGATATATTTGAGAGATACAAAACAAAGTAAAATAAAGAGAGACAATGGAGATTACTATAGGGGGAGGATTTTTACTTTTGCCAAGAAGTATGACGATATTCAGACTGGATCAATCCCAAATCCCCAGAAAAGAACAAAGGACGATAGTGTGTCCACAAGCAGTGTTTCACTGTCATCAATTGAAAGTGATCCTGGAGAAGGACCAAGTACTATGGAATCCAACAAAACGTCCTCGATTTTTTTACAGGAAGTTCAGAGATATCGATTGGGAAATCGAAGAAAGGGCAGAGAAAACGAATCAGAAAGGGGAGGCGGAGACACCAGAACGGGTGTCCAAACAAGGTTACAGACAAAATTGATGCAAGCCAGGAAATGATATCCCTGACAGGACAATTGGTGCCAAACACAATGACTGATCAAAATAGAACTGAATTAAGAATTGTAAATTTGTCTTCAAGAATATCCAATGATCAAGAAAGGAATGTCCTCAGCAAAGGGTTAAGTTTCGGTATTACTGAAAAAAGCAATTTCGTTGATTTTCATTTGGATTTATTCAAATTTCTACACAACTTGAAATTAAAGAAACATTTCAGTGAACACCCATTTGTGTCATGTTCTACATCTGAGCCAACAGAAAGGTCAACTTTTGCTATCTCAGATCTAAAAGATATACATTTAATTGTATCATTAGATGAGGACAATGATGAAGAGGTCTTGGTAAGATTAGCGAGTGATCTAAACATACAGGAGGATCTAACCATTGACAGTGGCTTGAAACCCTCTTCTAAATATAGTCCCCCAATGTTCGTGACACTGTGATAGACGAATGTTATCAGAGGGTCACTTCAGATCTATATAGATTGGAGGATTCTCATTCTTGTAACAAGTGTAGACATCCTTATAATTTATCGAAACAGGA
Source organism: Calotriton arnoldi (assembly GCA_963921515.1). Lineage (NCBI taxonomy): Eukaryota > Metazoa > Chordata > Amphibia > Caudata > Salamandridae > Calotriton > Calotriton arnoldi. The sequence continues at coordinate 734,126 of CAWUFW010005435.1, read as the reverse complement.
TAAGGACACCCTCTATAGCTTAAGAAATGATGAGAGTATAGTTATACAAGAGGCGGATAAAGGAGGAAATATTGTCCTAATAGACAAAACTGATTATTTGGGAGAAATTGAGAGACAGCTGTCAGACACCACATGTTATGAGAAGTTGAGTACAAATCCGGTATTTGAAATTGAAAAATACATAACTGCAAGGCTGAGGGATTGGCATGAAACATGTCTTCTTAGTGATCAAGAATATAGATTATTGGGGGGGGGCGTGTCCAGCAGCATGGCTGACTAGCTGCATTTGCCGGGGCTCCGATCACCTGACACAGATCCTGCTTATAATCCTGCCTTCCAGCCACTAATTACGAACCAATCCCTACGCAGAGTGGGCCCGATTCACAGAACTAACTTAAGACAAAATCCTAAACTTACTACCATTTTGGTATTCACAGAAGGCACTTACTCATTTTGGTATGCACAGAAGGCACTTACTCATTTCGGTATGCACTGAAGTTAGGAGTCCTAACTTTAGGACTCCTAAATGCCTTCTGTGAATACCGAAAGTCTTAAAGTTAGGATTTTTCTCAGTTTAGGAGTAGTAAAGTTAGCACTTTCGGTATTTACAGAAGGCATTTAGGAGTCCTAAAGTTAGGACTCCTAACTTCTGTGAATACCGAAATGAGTAAGTGCCTTCTGTGAATACCAAAATGAGTAAGTGCCTTCTGTGAATACCAAAATGGTAGTAAGTTTAGGATTTTGTCTTAAGTTAGTTCTGTGAATCGGGCCCAGTGTGTCTCATACCCCAGACCCGCAGAGGAAGCCGCCTGTATAGCGGATGAGACGCTCCACGGGGAAGAAAAGAGACTGCAACGAAGATGGGTCGCAGCCGCCAAGATGGCCAACGGGACCCGATAATGGCGCAGCCCTGAATTGAGGCAACTTCCCGGTAACGACAGGAGGGCTGCCCGTATGCCAGAGAGAGACCGCTGCCATGGCTGACTGTCGGCGAGGACCCGATTTTGGCGGCTGCCGGAGGAGCGGATAACACCGCGGTGGAGTCCTGCAGGCCCCGCGACACTGCTGCGGCCGTCTTCCCACTGGAGGGGGCGTGGAGGTGCCGCCTGGTGCGCGGTGAGTGTGGGCCCCTCTGTCCTCCCCCCTTGGCCTGCCGCGGCGAGAAGAGCCGTGCCACGGTCTAGGCGGGCTGGGAGCCCTAGACAGACCCATCTGAGAGCGGCAGTCGTTCCTGAACTCAGCTACACGGCCGGGCCTCGCCAGGGGACGGAGGCGGGCGGCAGACGTGCCCGGAGGCCACACGCAGTCACTGGCAGGATGGACTTGAAGGGATACAACGCTGCTGTGGGCACCCGAGAGCCAGAGAGCGAGTGGCGCTAGAGGCCGTAGACACACGAAGGTGGCGTGGAAGTAACGGGCACCATGTAGCCCATCCAGTCCATAGACACGGGGCGAAACATGGGGCTATCAGATAGAGGGGGAACGCCCAGTGGCACATTGGTGGCGTAGACACCCCTGTGGTGGCAAATAGTTAAAGAAGCCACACTGAGACAGGTTGGGTCTGTTTGTTGTTGTTGCTCCCGGATTGGCTGCCTAGAGACCCCCAAGGCGAGAGGGGCAGCCGCAGGCATACATAGCAGGTCTCCCTCTCCTCGTCAGGAAAATGACCCTGGGGCCACAGCACGCCAGACGACAATAAAGGCGGAGACACCGCTGGACTATAAGGAGGGCTGGGCAGCTAACGCAGACTAGTCCTGCGAGGTGGCACGGGGCCGGAACACTTGAAGCGAAATGCAGCAGGGGCCCAGTGAAGGCAACGTTAGGGGGTAAGAAACCCGTATGAGACTACATCTGAGGGGGATACCTGCTGAAAAAGAAGTAACGCACACAGGGAGGCACCACCGAATGACGAAATAGCCGCCAGAGAGACACTAACGAAATACAATAAGGGAAGCGGACGCATGTTAACAACCCTTCACTAAACGCTGCGTGTGTAGAGAGAATGATGAGCCTTCCTCTTGCTCACTGCTCAAAATAACAGTCTCCCCGAAACGAGATTATAATCTTACCACTGGTACTCTCGGCTTCTGGACATGCTGACGGCAGCAAGCAGCTGTTACAACTAACAATGGCCAAAGACAAAGAACCTAAGACGCAAAAACAGGGAAAGATGGCCAAGTACACCATGGTGCTTCCAGCGCAAACAGAACTAGAAGGGGAGAATGCAAGTGCACCAGATAATGCGGCCATCCTCCAGGCAATCCATGCCTCGAGAGAGGCCATTGAGGGCAAAATGGCCGAGATACGAACGGAGGTGTCCCTTCTTCGACAAGATGTGCTCAACATCGCGGATCGCGTCACTCAAACAGAAGCCCGCATATCAGAAGTTGAGGACACGACACATAAATCCCAAGTAGACATCAAGGAGCTCCAAGTCAACATGAGAGAGGTGATGTGGAAGGTTGACGATGCAGAGAACAGAGCTCGGAGAAACAATCTCCGCTTTATTGGGATACCAGAAGGTCAGGAGAATACTGACCCAATTGCCTTTCTGACGACATGGTTGAGAGAAGCCCTCTTGGGGGCTAAGTTCTCCACTTGCTTTCTCATTGAGCGAGCACATAGCATGCCGACCATGAGACCCCCGCCTGGGGCCCCTCCGCGCCCCCTCATCGCACGATTCCTGAACTATCAGGACTGAGACGCAATCTTAAGAGAATCGCGGGGAATGGGAGAACTCAAATTGGCCAACACTAGAGTAATGATCATCCCCGACTACTCTTGAGAGGTGCAGAAGATGTGGAGGTCCTTCGACTCCGTAAAAGTCAAACTCCGGGCCATGCGAATCCAATATATGCTTCTTTTCCCGGCCAAGCTTAAGGTCATCTTTCAAGACTCGACCCAGTTTTTTCAAACACCTGAAGACGCCTGGGCATGGATAGAAGAACGTCCAAAGCTTAGACCGGAGACAAGCAGCAACACGACGCGTCCAGGGGACTCATTGTCCCCATGGGATCCTAGACCGCAGAGAACAAGAATGAAGAGGCGACTCACTGCGAGAACTGCGAAGCACCTGGGGAACACGTAGCCTGGGACCCCATTCCGGCAGAGAAGGGGACCCTCAGAGGAGGAGGTGGGGAGAGCCCAGGGCACTAACAGAGACTCGACCCAAGGGGACAGTACTCATGCTGATCACTCTGACCAAGAATCCCTGTAGGAGACCAATGGCGACCACCCCCTTCTTAAGGCTATCCATAATGCAGAAGGGTCTGGGGCGACGGCTCCGGAAATAGATACCGAACATCAACTACAACTAAATAAAAGTGGTAAAGAGACCTGACAAATGGGTGTGAGGGAAGAGCATGCTGGCAGCTCAGCGACTGCAAGGAGGCCCCCCTCCTAGACTTGTTTGCACCTGGGAGAGACTGTGTGAACCACTCTCTGGGGCCAGGATAATATCCTTTGTTGTTTTGGTTATTCTTTGGGGGTAGGGGTGAGGTGAAGGGTGGGACCGAAAGACTCCTCAGTGGACACATACGCTTGTTGTCATGTTGACAGTTGAAGGGTTAGACGTAGGGTGCGAGAGGATGTGGGGTGGGGGGATTAGGGAGGGGGACGGGGGAAGTTTGGAGCTTTTTGACCTAAAGGGTTTTTGTTACTAGCAACAGCAGGATGTCTTAGGGTACAGAGCCAGAAGCAAAAGGATAGGGGTTGGCAGGGTAGGGAATACTCCTCACACGACTCACATGAACCACAAACGTAATGCACGATACACCATATGCTGTGTTGACGTGGAATGTCAACGGATTTGATAGTATGATTAAGAGGGGCCTAGTGAATAGATATATCAAGAGGACCAAGCCTGACGTGGTCCTCCTACAAGAAACCCATCTCCGAGGCAGCCGATGCGCATTTATTGGGAGAGGGGCCTACATCACACTGGCACACATGGGGTTCTCCCCTGGGGCCCGCGGAGTGGCCGTTCTCATTGAAAAAAACAACCCTTCCAAGTAGTCAAGACCTGGGTTGACCCTGGGGGAACCTATTCTGCGGTTCGGGGTACATGGGGACGGAGGGAGATTACCCTGGCCAGTGTCTATGCCCCGCCGCGACTGCAGCCCCAGACGCTACAGGCAGTAGCTAAGATACTGTTGGATTCAGACACCTCAATTCACATAATAGGGGGCGACTTTAACGATGTGATAGATCCACGCTTGGATAGATCCCATGCAGCGACTGGTACCCAGGCGCCTACTCCACTGGCGGAGTTCGTGAGATTGCTAGGATTGACGGACCTTTGGCGCCGACACCACCCACTTGACCGTAGCTACTCTTATTTTTCAGGGGCACACAAGTCCTTTTCCCGAATTGACTAGCTTTTTGCTCCGGCAGGAGAGATTCAAGCCATTGAGGAAGCAGAATACCTTGCAAGAGGTATCTCAGATCACTCACCGTTAAAGTTAAGGGTTGGGGGAAGGGAACATAGACCCAAATTGGACTGGAGGCTGAATGCCTGGGAGTTACGTGACAAAACAGTAACGGATACAATCACCATCGAGACCAAATAATTTTTTCAAGATAACAAAGGTTTCGTATCCTCGAGGGCTACCCTCTGGGAGGCCTACAAGGCAGTCCTCAGGGGTAAGCTACAGGACGTAATAGCACTTAAGGATAGAGAGGAAACGTTACAAATAGGAAACTTAGAAGGTAAATTGTTAGAATTAGAACGGAAACTATCCCCAGACAACGAGGCAGCGATGCTTAGGCAGTTAGAGGTCATGCGGAGGGAACTCCGGGCTCTAGTAGAAGGAGAGGTCCGCGCCCAAATTCAGACCACCCAGCTCAGACTATACGAGTCAGGGGATATAGCGGGGAAGCTACTAGCCTGGTTGAGCCGGAAGCGAATTGGGTAAATCAAATAGAAGAGGTGGGGACACGACATATAACGGCACCCGCAATTGCGGCAGCATTAGCGCGCTACTACACGAATCTATATGTGGCCCGGCCGACGACAGAAGAGAATAGCATAGAGGACTATCTTGACGCAATAGATATGCCCACCTTGCAAAATGAAGATGCGGCGGCCTTAGAAGCGGAGCTCACATTAGAAGAAGTTTATGCTGCCATTGCCAAACAGAAATCGGGGAAAACTCCAGGGCCAAACGGGCTGCCAGAGGAATTCTTTAAACAAAACAATAACATATTAGCGCCCCATTTATTAAATACGTTTGTAGCGGCAAAGAACGAGGGAGCGCTGCCCCCGGACCTCTGCCAGGCCACAGTAGTGGTCATACCAAAACAAGGCAAGCCCCCAGAAAATTGTGACTCTTACCGTCCAATCTCGCTCCTCAAAGTCGAAACCAAGGTACTGGCCTCCATACTGGCCGCACGATTAGTGACGGTTATCACATCATTGGTACACAAAGACCAGTCGGGCTTTATGCCCAAGCGAGCCACACGCCTCAACCTTCATAGGCTGGCAAACTGGCTAGACACGGCTAAAGAGAGAGAGGTCCCCCAACTACTTTTGTCACTCGACGCCGAAAAGGCATTTGATACGGTACATTGGCCTTTTATGAGACTGGTCCTTGCAAAATTGGGTTTTGGACGCAACTTCCGGACGTGGGTCGATATCTTATACACAAATCCCAGGGCTAGAGTTAGAGTAAATGGTGTTACATCAGCCGAGTTTCCCATCCGGCGAGGGACCAGGCAGGGTTGCCCGCTGTCCCCCTTGCTTTTTGCGCTTGTTCTGGAACCTCTAGCATGCTTGATCAGAACATACCCTGACCTAAAAGGGTTCCAGGACTCTAAGGGACAGTTGATGGACGAACGAATCTCGCTTTACGCAGACGACATCCTATTATATATAACCAGCCCTGATAAGACACTCCCGATCATTTTCCAATTAGTCGAAGAATATGGCAAGCAGGCGGGATACAAGATTAACTGGGGGAAGTCAACCATATAACCTATTGGGGGCCACGTCGACATGCGATCTGTAACGGTACTTCTCCCCATCGCTGAAGAGGGCTTTAAATATCTAGGACTCTTCATCTCGATAAACGCGACAGACTGCCTCACCCATAACATTCAGCACGTTTTAGCAGACTTCCGAGACGATGTGGTTAGGTGGCGGCGTCTCCCCCTTACATTACTTAGAAGAGCCGCTCTGTTCAAAATGATCACGCTACCCAAGCTATTATATATTTTTCAAAATACTTACTGTAAAATACCGGAGGTAACCTTCAGGGCGATAAACAATGAACTGCGGACTTTGCTATGGGACGGAGGTCACCCCCGAGTAGCACTGCAAACGCTACAACGCAGCCAATATAATGGGGGAATCGCGCTACCGGATGTGCGGGCATATTATAGAGCGGCACACCTCATAGTCATCAATGAATGGGGTCACGCCCCCCGGGATCATCCCACATACGCCCTGGAGAGAATCCAATTCCAAAAACATTCTCACCTACACTACATATACGGGGGCCACGGGGTGGAGAGCCTGCTGCCAGCAACACAGAGGGTGATTGAGGCATGGAGGGAAGCTGAACGTATGATGAATTGGGAAAAAAGACTAACTAGATCCACACCCCTATGGCAGGGTAAACGGCTGCCTGAACTTGCAAAACTACTGGGGTTTAAAGGACGGGACACTATTGGGATCACTGCCTTTGGGGATATAATATGGCAGGGCGCCCTGATAACATTCGCAGATCTACAAACGGAGTATAGCTTGACAGATAAGCAACATTAGAAATATATTCAACTCCGACACGCCTGGCAAGCGCAAAGATATGACATTGCGGATCTCCATGAATATGCCCCATTAGAAGGCCGGTTACTACAGGAAGAGATACCAGAGAAAGCAGTCTTCTGGACTTCTAAAACCCTAATAAATAATATGCCTGATAATCTATTAACCGCTTCACCGCGATCGGAATTCCGCCCAGGTGCTGGACATTCCGATCGCGGGTGTGGTCGTGACGAGCTCAGCTCGTCATGCGCACAGCGCGACCGCGCAGCATGACGAGCTGAGCTCGTCATGAGCATCGAAGGGGTTAACACTTCGAGGCAAATGGAAGGGCCTAGTAGGCACATTGGAGGACATAGACTGGGAGGCGGCCCTAATGCACCCCAGAGAGGTGGCGATCAAGCTCCGGTTAAGACTGGTACATTTTAAAATTTTGCACTGGGTGTATTACGATAAGGCAAAATTACAAGCGATGGGCAGTGCGGAGACGCCGGATTGCTTGCGGTGCAAAACAGAACTCGGATCTTTCATCCACACTCTATGGGAGTGCCAACCAATACATAGATACTGGACACGGATAGTGCAAGAACTGAATAACATACTACAAGCACAAATCCCGATGGACCCTAAATATGTTCTGCTAGGCATCCACACGGATGTTGACATCCCTAGATACCAGCTTCTGCTGAGTAACTTAGGCCTTGTAGTGGCGAAGCGTGATATAGCTAGATACTGGGGGAGATCAGAACTTCCCACCATGAAAGAGTGGTGGACCGGCATGGATATGAATATGGGTGCCAAAAAAACGGTGTATAAAGCAAGGGGGTGCCCGAGAAAGTTTTGGAATGTTTGGCAGCCATGGCTGAGCTATTACAACCTAGAGATGGAGGAGGAGGACATAGATGTATTAGATTGCACATTAGATGGCGCGTAGGCGAAGGGCCCTTTACTCTAGATCCACACCCAGCTGAGGGACCCGAGACATACCTAACACAAGGGGTAGAATATATTACAGGGGCCGTGAAGAAGGAGCATAATGGTGCAAACTCTGTATCCTTGCTAATTGTAAAGTTTACTTTTTGTAATCAATGGACAATAATCGAGATGTACCTGCTGAGTATTTTGTTGTTCTATCAAGATAATAAAAATATTTTTTTTAATTAAAAAAAGAATATAGATTATTTACAGGCTGTTCACTCTAGATATCCCTGTATTTATGTGTTGCCTAAAATTCATAAAACAGTGGAATTTCCACCGGGAAGACCAATCATTTCTGGTAATGGCTCTCCAACTGAACATCTTGCAGAATATGTAGATGGCTTTCCACAGCCTCTTTTGAAGAACCTCCTTCCAAATCTAAGTGACAGTAAGGATGTCTTAAGTAAGCTACAGGACTTTCAGTGGGACAGCGAGGAACTTTTGTTTGCTACTATAGATGTCGAGAGTCTTTATACGTGCATAAAAATGAAATGTGGTCTAGAAGCATTAAGATTTTACCTGTTCAAGAGAACTGCATGCCATTTGGAGCACACCCATATGCTCCTTGAAATGGCAGAAATCATACTCACAAGGAATGTGTTCCTTCTTGATGCAAATTGGTATTTACAGAAACAAGACACTACAATGGGCTCCAGGTTTGCTCCATCGTATGCGAATCTCTTTATGGGTTTGTATGAGGTAGAGCATGCATTGGGCCCAGGGACACGTGACTGCATAGGCAACATAATATTCTATGGACGATATATTGATGAAGTCCTAATGATCTGGACTGGAAGTGTTGACAATCTTGTCTCTTTTCATGATTACTTGAACCATAATAAGTTCAATGTGAAATTTACTCTGAAATATGATAAGCAAGAGATGTATTTTCTGGATCTGAGAATGTATGTGCAAGTCAGTCTTATTCACAGTGACATTTTTTAAGAAAAAAACAGCTTGTAACAGTGTATTACATGCCACAAGTGCCCATCTGAAATCTACCATTAATGCCATTCCATATGGTGAAATGATAAGAGCGAGGAGGAATTGTAGTCAGGAAAGGGAATTTGACAAGAGACTATAGGACATCAAACGTGATTTTAAGGAGCGGGGTTACGAAGATCACTGTCTGAACACAGCTGAAAGAAAGGCTAGAAGGTTATGTAGAAAAAACATGTTTACTAATCTATGATTAATAATGAAACTGTTTTGGTTACACAGTACAATATGTACAGTAACTATATTTACGGGATTCTACGTAAGAACTTGCATCTCTTAAAATCAGACACATTACCAAAAGGCATTGTATCACAGTCTTGGGGATGATGAAGAACGACTCTTCACAGGCGTAGGTAAGTACAACTTTATTCATATAAGTAGCAGCCTGCGGTGCAAGCGTGGCTCATCCCTAGCTAGCCAGTCACCAACTGACCGCCCAAGAACTCCAACAACAGTAAGTGGAATGTGGAACGCACTGGGCACAGTGCTCCACACTCCTCACGCAAAAGAGAAACATATAAACTATAAGTACAACACACAGAAACCCAGGGTGGTCTATCGCAAAAACACTACACTGAAGGACACCATATGCCCAAGGTATGCGAAGTCTAAAGTTGAGAATCAGGTGACTAACTGGCTACTGGCAAAACCCAACGGGTTTTATATCTGTGGGAACTGCTTGGTGTGCAGTTTGGTTAGGAATAAAACCAATAAATTCAGTTACAACACACACAGAATATACTATAAGGTCCTTTATGAATTGCAATCCGACCCATACCATCTATATTATTGGGTGGGTGTGTGGGAAGATCTATGTCGGGAGCAGCACAAGACTGCTGAAGACATGAATACAGGAGCATGTAAGAGCCATTAGGGTTCAAGATGAGAAATATTCAATGGCTATGCACATGAATCAAAATCCCCCGACTAACACTAGTGTCTGGTTCCATGCTATTGAGCACATCAACAATAATGAAAGGCGTGGTAACGGGAAACAACACCTAAGGCAGATAGCAGCAAAATGGATATGCAGATTGAGAACAGTCTCCTTAGGTTTAAGTCAATCAATCAATAGCTTTATTTCGATAGCAATGTATCATAAAAGCATCGTCCGACAGTTATACAATTAATAAAATATATATACAAGCACAACATTTTCAGCATTCTGTTAGAAAACAACACGTAAGAATTGATTATAATAAAAAGCAGTGATTTAAAAATATGTATCCACAATTCATCATCATTATTGTTTCATAGAAAGGGACAACAGTCTAAAAAGAAATATAAAAGAGCAGTAAGAGATTTGCAGTTCCTATGTAACACAACAAGATGAGAATTGTGATAGCTGAATATTTTTCTTTCTCCAGTAACAATCTTGGCCTAGACTTTGGTCATCCCACGCAAGGCTTTGTGCCTAATTAACCAAGCACAGCTCAAAAACTTGGCGACTCCACAAGAAAATAAGGTGCGTGGATCGGATTTCAAAATGCGTAGAGCAACCCGGTGGTCGCGGGTGCCCATGTCTCTGCAAATTGGTTTTAACCATTTCGATCTTGCATTGCTATAAGATGGACAGGCAAACAGGACATGGGCAACACACTCCACCGGGGCTCCACAACAGGGACAGCTTTTTGATGTGATCTTGGCAGAGTGCCATTTTGATGTTAGGGCATTAACAGGGAGCGTACCGTACCTAAACTGGATATACAGAGCCCTATCCCGTGGGACCTGGATTACGTCCAGAAAAGGCTCAAGGCTTCTAGTTTGCTTAAAACTAAAGAATTCCTCTGTTAATCTTCCCCAGTTCGATTTGCTGCGCTCCTGATTGTCAATCCAATTCCAGTAATGGCGTTTAAGTTCCACCTTACTTGGGGGCTTCTGATTTTCCCACGCTTCTTTACGCCCAAGTGAGATCATTGTTTTCTTGACATTTAAAATCCACTTGACCCTGTGGTCCACATCTAAATTCATCACCTCTGTTAAGGCTGTGGCATAGTTTTCAAGCTCTGCAGTACGCCTTAGGCGAGCCCAGAAAAGCAATGGGCGAAACCTGGCGATATCCCTAAATGGCCGCCTACCCACATCGTGCATTAAAGGAGTTAGAGGAGTGTTGCAGGGGAGCATCGCCAGGTCCCTTAAAAACTTGTGCTCAGATATACTGATTTCGTCAACACTGTCGAACCCCCATAGCTCTGCTCCATAGAGCGCAGAGCTTAATACCTTGGCATCATAAACCACAAGAGCCGGGGCAACTGGTCTACTAATTGAAGATTGATGTTCCTTAATGAGCGCTCCCGCCACACGTTTGTGGTTAATAAGCATTTTGGCTATATGAGGCCTCCAAAGCATCCTATCAGAGAGGCGGATGCCAAGATATTCAAAGGTGTTGACTCTTTCCAAAATAACGCCATTAAATGTGAGATTGTTTCTGAAAGATTTGTGGGGGTTGAAGGCCATAAGCTTGGTCTTTAAAGTATTAATGACCAGGCCTCGGGAGTCACAAAAGGATTGGTATCTATTCATTAACTTTTGTAGCCCAGCCGGAGTCTTTGACACCAACAAGGTGTCGTCGGCGAACAGGAGTGTTGGCACTTTATCGCCCACCAGGGTTGGGGCGTCAGCAGGATCTTCTTGTAGGTACCTCACCACCCCGTTCACATACAAGGAGAACAGGGTGGGGGCTATGACGCAGCCCTGGCGGACTCCCTTTCCCACTGGAATCTGTTCGGTTAACTGGCCTTGGGCCCCCATCTCACCTGGGCGTAATTTCCCTCATGGAGGCGGATTAGTAGGTTTAAGATTAAGGGTGGAATACCCATGTCATTAAGGACATGCCATAGTCTTGTCCTGGGTACCAGGTCGAAGGCAGTCCTTAGATCTATGAAAGCGAGATAAAGACTGCCCCTTCCCACAACCACAACTTTCCAGTATATGAGCATTAACCTAAATGCCTGGTCAATTGTACCAATGCCCGCCCGAAAGCCGGCCTGGTATTGAGAGAGAATATCCTCTTCTTCGCACCACGCTTGAATCCTCTGTAAGAGGACTCTGCCTAGCACCTTCTGCATTACATCGATTAGGCTTATGGGCCTATAGTTCGCAGGATCTTCCCTATCCCCTTTTTTTTGTAAATCGGAACAACCACAGCACCTTTCCAGGATTCTGGGACTGGACAGCCTGCAGCTAGAGCGTTGAATAACAACTAAAAATAGCGCGACCAACCGCTTGGATCTGCCAAAAAGAGGTCTCCTGGAAGTCCGTCTGAACCTGGGGCTTTAGCAGGGACTAACTTCTTGATGGCTGCCTCTATTTCAGGTAATGAAAATGGGTTGTCAGTATTCCCCACTAGAGGGACGTCTATGGGGCCGCATGGCTCCTCCAGACGTCCATCTTCTGTGGTGGAATACAGATTCCCAAAATGATTATGCCAATCTTGGCCTGTAATGTGGTTGGGCAGAACATCTGATTCCCTATTGTTGCCCCTGCTGACTAATGTCCAGAATAAATGCTTATTCTTCCCAAGGCTCGCGCTCTTTATATCCTGCCAATACTGTTCTTCCCACTCAACTTTGCTTTGTGCAGGGCAGCTTTGTATTCCCTCCTTGCCATTTTGACCATAAGGCAATTTTTGGCCTTAATAGCTGAACTCAAAACTTGTCTTTTAAACTTGCAGTTTTTAGAGTACCATAGGTGCTGTTTTTTTTTAGGAGCACCTGGTTTATTAGGCTTACACAGCTTTTGGAAATAAGAAGACAATTGATCTATTGTTCGGGAATGGACATTGGAAACTACAGCTAAGTCCATGCCCGCAGCCTGGAGCTCAGCTGTGTGCTTAGCCAAGGCCTCCTGAATGGCCACTAAGTTGGAGTCTTGTGAGGAAACCTTGTGCCACTTTAGGTACCTATTACAATTAGAAGGAATAACATCAGTAGTAAAGGCTAGAGCTCTCCGTGACAAGGGGCCAGATAGTGGAACCCACGGATTAGTCATTGTCATACAGAGGGGGTTGTGGTCACTATCGGTCGTGGTGCCCACAAACATATCAGTCGTATTATCCCACAATTTCACATCGACTAAAATATAGTCAATGCGTGAGGGTTCACTGACTCTATTAAAGGTGTTCGCCCCTGAGTATCTGAAGGAGTTCTGCCATTCGCAGCCCTGAGGCCGAATTCAGACATAAGTGCGTTGAGCTGGATTGCCAGGTTAGTCCACCTTTTAATCGGTGGTAAATTAAGTGGAGGGACAGACCACATGTTGTCAGCTCTTTCTTGTTCCAACATATCGTCATAGCATAGGGGCTCAAAAGTACAATTAAAATCACCTGCAATCAGGAATTTGGCGCTAGGCAGACAACCAGATATGGCTTGTTCAAGAAGCATGACAGTAGGTGATTGGTTGCCACCCTTGGTCCCTCGAATATAAACGTTAAACAAAACTATAATGTCCCCACCCCTGGGGCCCTTGATGGTAAGTCCCAGAAGATCATTACTTAAACTTGGATGCATGTGAATTCGACACCCTAGAGCAATGTTTACCCAAACAATCAAACCTCCAGAGGGCGCCCTCTTCCTATGGTGGTAGCTGGTATACAAAAACAGACATAGCCAGATTTATATAAAGAATCCATACTCCAAGTCTCCTGGAAGATACAGATATCGTATCCTTCTATCAGCTCGTTCCAGTGAGGGAGTGAAAGCTTGTTTTTTAACCCAGCTATGTTCCATGATATAATTTTTAAATTGCGGGGGTTCAGGTTCTGAACAGGATACGAGTTGACCTTTATCAATGATGGGTGGCTCAGCTGTATAGGGAGCACAGGCATCTCGATGGAATCTAATAAGGTGTAGGTTCCTCTTTCATGGATCCTATATGATGTTTCTAAGTGATCGCTCGGGCCTTTCCCCCCGAAGTAGACATTGTTGGTTTCTGAGCTTCAGGGTGGAATAGGGAATTAGGGGGGTTACACATAGTACTTGTGATGGAATTAGATAGATCAGTACATGAACAAGGGGCAGTCTGTAGTCAGTCAACTTCTTCTAGTATTGTCCCCCGCTCTAATGATGTCCTATGCTCTGTGGGGTCGACTAACCCTCCTCCAGTGATTGTTCGTGTGCGCCTGAACTGGATAGATGATGTGGGGGAGGGCAAGTTCGATATTCTAGAGCGAGGAGATTCTCTGCCAAATCAGCAGTGGAAAGTGTGAGTTCAATGTAGTCAAATGGTTGGGCAGAGAACGAGCATCTTTGGGCCCTAATAATGTCCTCGCGTATTACCGAGCGACAGCCCCTAATATGGCGAATCCAGTGAATGACTTTGTTTGTTAAAGAGTCATCACTTTCGCGGGCGTTCTTTGGACTGAGCTTGGGGACATTAGTCATGAAGATTTTTGAACCATATGACAGGGGGCGGCCGATAATCGGTGAGTGTGATGAGATAGCTTTTCCGAGATGTTTTGACCCATTGGCATGCCATTACGGTCTGTATGTTCAATTCGTGTTTTAAGAACATTTTGAGTAAAACGATCTTTGGATGTATTGGGCTGTGCATTATAAGGACCTTTGAGTGTATTGGCCTTTGTGTTGTTAAAAAGGTCTACTTTTGGCCTATGAGGTACTGAGTTTATAGGGAGTGCTAAAGAAGAGATACCAGCTCCCCCCGTTTTCACCCTATCAATTACAGACGTCTCATTTGGTGCATGCATTTCGTGATCATGGTGTATAGAATGGTTAGCTTGCTGATGGCAGGATAAAGCGATTGGTGATAATGTTTTAACCATCACTGTAAGGTCTTCAATCATTCGTTTCATAGTTAGTATCTCGGTCCTTAAAGAATTAATAAGTTGGACCGTATCAGGTGATGCAGACATTTGCTCTACTCTGCCTTGTGCTTGCGGTGACTTTAGCAAAGAAAATGAGTCGTCTGCAGTGGAATCATATGTGGCCAAGGGAGCAAACCTATTTGAGCAAGAGACAGCGGAGCATGGTACGCATTCCTCAGCACTAGCAGGGAGATCTGGAGGGGTATTGGTTACTTCTACCTGAACTGTTGCCTGTCCTATTGCGTGTGCCACTTGCATATTAGCGCTATGTTCAGAAATTCCCTTACTAGAGTGTTTATGAAACATATTGGGAATAAATAGTGTGCGAGAGAGGCCAGTATGATTGGAGAGGAGATCACCATCTGTGCGGGATATTATTGGTTCAGAAGCTAAAATGTCTTCGCATTCGCCAATAAGGGTGTCAATTCTGCCTAGAACACAGTTAGCAGCTGCGTGTTTCTGAGCTTTTCTTGCCTTTTTCCCCTTGTCTGCCCCACTGATGTTACTACTTCCCGCCCCCGAGCTCTCCATAACTTTCCGTTTACCCATAGTTTAACCACTATGCAATAATAAACACACAATACAATTATAGTTTTCACAATCGTGAGTGAGGGCCCCACAACAGATGTATATAAAGTTCGCCTGTCTTAGTTGAAGTCCTGGGCACAGGGTTCGGGTGAGTAAATCGTGAAAAAAACAGGCAAGCTCAGCAGTTTGGGGGAAATTAACACAGTACCTTATCCAGTCGTTTTCAAGGGCCGTAGCGGACCTCAGCTTAAGCCAACAATGGATGAAAGAGGGGTGGCCCAGCCCGACCCTCTCCGGTCAATGACGGGCAAGGACATGCCCGCCCTTGGCCCGGGCTTCGCCGCGGGGGGAGATGCAGCGCTTTTTTTAGGTTTAAGTATAAATCATGAGTTCCATCATTTTTTATGAAACAAGAGCAAGGAATATAAATCTAAAGTACAAGTCAGGATTGCAACTAACCAGGTTTATAGCAATATAAGGTAATAGGACAAATTAAAAACTATGTCCTGTCTTTCTTTCATTTCAAACAACAATGATTGAATGAATGCTTCGCCCTCTCTTCTTGTTGAAAATCAGCAACCTAAAACAAAGATTTTCGGAGAGAGTTACCAACATATCTCTCATACAAAATGGTTTGGGTTGGTGATAATATTGGCTCTGAGACAGTGATTACCAAGGTGAAACATTGTACGCGAATAGATACATCTAGTTGTGAATTGGGACCACTAACAGCGAGTTTTATGAACTAGTTGCATACTAAAAGATGACGGCCGCTTATCAGGCATGCCACTTTATGTTTTGTTTTACTGCACAGATGTGGTCAATTAGAGAGACTATATATATTGCTGTGGTATACGGCTTGAACTCTTTGGTCATAACATGCTTGAATCGCTGCTCATCAGGATCTTAGGTAAGAACTTAGGGGAGCATGACTCTTCTGTGTGCTTTATTGACAGTTGCATTACAATCTGGCCTGTTCTAAATGTACAGAAGTACGGTTGGGGTGGATTTAACAAATATCGTTTGAATTTTGAGTGATGTCACATTTCGCTGCAATTTACATAAAGACTACATAGAAAAAAGAGTGTTTTAACAGAATGGTCTTTGCAAGCCGCAAATTATAAGATGGCGGCCAACCATTATGATTTGTGCCAATTATTGTGTCTGCACCTCTGTAACTACTGTGAACTAGAACGATCCAAAATAATGTAGTCAGTTTGCCCAAGAGAATAATAAATAATCTTAAGGAGAATGGGGTGGATAAAAAAACACTTTTAGAAACCTTGGCCGTTCGTGACATTTCGTTGAGACTAACATGAAAAAAGTATTTAGAAATCTGGGTACTGAGATTCAACTGTGCGATTTATGCTAAAGTTGCCTATTACAAGATGGCAGCTTACAACTCGGGGGCACTGGGATCCAACTACGCGATTCGTGTTAAAGTTGCCTATCACAAGATGGCAGCCACTAACTCTCTGTGTGCACATCGCTTAATAAGTAGGGATTAAAATTATCTAAGATTAAGCTGGACATCATGTTCATGGGGTATGTGGTCTCTTACTATAATCTGTATGGAAACTGTACAGGATGAGGCTGGTGAACTCTGGGCAACGTGACTAAATAATACGATTTTTCTGCAAGTTGCACATTATAAGATGGCGGCTAGCTCTCTGTGGATTGTGCCGGCTGTTTTGTAGTAGGAGTTTTACCGACATACTAAGAAATATATGTGCAACTTTATTAGTTAGAATAATCTGGAATAATAAAGCTTTTCTTTCAGTAACACAAAAGAATTAAAGTATTTTCACAATCTTTGATATTTGAGATTTAACCATGTGATTTGTGCTGCAGTTGTCTATTACAAGATGGCGGTTACTAGTTCTGTATGTGTTCTTTTAGTAACATGTAGGTAGTGAAACAATTTAAAATCAACCTAGATATCATGCATGTGGGTTATGTGACTTTCGTGCCATGATCTGCATGGAAACTGTACAGGCTACTGTTTGTGAACACTGGGCAATGTGATTCAATAACATGATCTTCGTATAAGTGGTACATTACAAGATGGCGGCTACTCTCTGCAAACAGTGCCGGCGGCTTCTTATTAGGAGCTTTAACGGTACATTTAGGTGTACATGGGTAACTCCATTAATCAGAACAATTCGGGTAATATAGCTCCTCTTTCTAATATCAAAAGAACTTAGGAGCCAATTCATTGGCATTTCCTGATAGATTATGAATAATTACATTTATTAGAATATTTTAATACAACACAACTCCTTTTCTAATAAAATGACATACCATTAATCCGCTAACTGGATAGCTTATGATGACTAAGTCCCTGGGATTTAAGAACAGGGATGCAGTCCTGTAGTGAATGATAATGAATAATTGGATGTACACTGATATTGACTTAATAGATATATTGTTTATCTATTTAGATTAAGATGCCAACATAGGCCTGTGATATATGCTATGGATTTCTGAATGTTTTCGACATGTAGAAGGTACAGCTGTGAGGAAGGAAGGACATGAAGCCTAATGTATGATTTTGGACAACTGACTAAGGTACACTGTCCTATGTATAATGTCCGAAATGACACAAAAATGCTTATAAAATGTGGCTGACGGAATCTAAGGTAATTCGAAACATATGCCCTAGATAGTCTCTAACTGATTTGAAAATTGAATAGAGGCATCTTCTTTATGAATTGGATCTGTTGCTGAAAAAAAAGAAAAAAAGAAAAAGAAAATATATGAAAATAAGTTGAATCTAGTGTGTAAATGGAGACTCAAATTAAATATAGGTCCCCATGGTTATTTCTGAATTATGATCACTAAAGTCTAAAAAAAAAAATTTTTGTAAATTGCTAAGTTGGAGCTGGCCTCTTTTATGAATTTTCACATTTCATAAATTAATTACATATAAAGGAATATATGACTTGATAGATGGGTTGCACAAAGGAAGGATAAATTGGTGTATAAACTGAGAGGTAAACTGTTATTACCTATTCACTAAGATAAAATGGAATGTAGCTGGTGCGGTTATGTAAAAAAGATTTTAAACTGTATAAAAATAAAAAAAGTTTTCTAATTGATTTTAATTATGCTAAATTGTTTGTCATTTGTAGCCCTGAAAAAGTCTCTTTATAGAGACGAAACGCGTTGGCTGCTGAGAATCCTTTTATCTTGTGAAGCATTGAATAAAGTTTTTTTAAAAGAAACAAGGACTCTTGTGCATGAATTGCTGTGCAACCTACTCTGCAAAAAGTCAAGAATTATTTGCTTATTGTCATGTTTGTCTAATTCTATTTTTTTAACATACCTTTCGAGGCAGAGACAATGAGACAAAGGCAATCAGCCATGAAGTGTAGCAATCTAATTTGGAACCTTATTAAAGGCTTATGATCTCCCGCCGAGGAGGGCAGTGCCGGCGCGGAATCTGCAGATAAGAGTATCCACCAGAAAGATTGTTACTGAAGGTAACTTTCTCTTCCCATGGATACTTCTACCTGCAGGCTCCTCACCTCTTGAATAGACTCCAAAGTAGTACCCAAACCCAGCAGAGGGGTACTACGGAAAGGGCAGCTGAGGAAATTCTGGATTATTGAGCGGGTGAAATGGGCTTCCCTTCTCACCTCAGAATCTAAACAGTAGTGCTTGGGGGAAGCCAATATCGCCACTCTGCAGATCTCAACCACAGGACCACCTATGGCCAATGCCCCAGCGCAAAATTTAGCCCTGGTGGAATTTGCTGTTGTGTAGTTCCTATATAACCTATACAGGATCTGCGCGTTTGGATAACATAAACTGTGGGACTGGTGGCAGACTGATTCCGTGCACCCCCACCGGATACGTTAGCCTATCTGTATTAGCTAGCTCACAGTGCCACTATAATCTCCTCTTACCAAGGAGAGAATAGATTCTGGCAACCTCAGAACATGACAACCCTGATCCCTCAGAATCGTGGAAACAATATACTACCTTTCGCTCAGTCACTCGTGCTTACTTAATTTGTCTCAGAGAGATACACAGAATAAACAGGCTGGGTGTTTTCAATAAGTATTTATTGAACAGTTGTTATTCTAGTGTAGATTAGATGAGCTGCAACAACCATTAGACAGTAGCAGAGATATATGATTAGCAGTACTATGAAAGTAAAGGGATGGTATAGCTCTACCATCTTGCAGTAATCATGAATATATACAAGTACATAAAACACATGATAAAAAGTGCATACTCCTACGATGTCTCCCTAACTAGATGTACCTAAATGTACCTAGCATCTGTATAGGTGATATGCCAAGAATCCCTCTAGGATCTAGTCAACACCATTACCTTAGATTGAGAGAATATGGGACCCCGTACTGGTCTCGAGTTGGACACCCCGCGAGGGATGTTAGACCACTGCGAGCTGGAGCGACTGCATGCAGGAACCTCAGCGTCTCTGGTCAGTGTGTCAGCCGGGAAGTCTCGGTCTCCTCTATCTTCCTAAGCAAGATGTGCTGTATATATACCCATAGGTCTCCCCAGCAGTGGCAGCTGGTGACATTTGAAAGTGGTGAAGCGTAAAATTATTGTCATACTGCACCGCAGCGAGCAAGCGTAGCGAGCGAGCCGGAACAACCTACGGGGTTTCGGGGAGGTTCTCCCCCCGAGAAAATTTTGAAAAAAGAGTGGACAAATGGTGCATTTTCAAGCAAATTTGAGAAAGCAGAAAGGTTAATAAAGCAATTGTGAAAGTGCAGTTATTAAATTAACCCCTCCAAGAAAATGTCACTGATGAGCCCATATGCCAATACTGGAAGATTTCTGAAGTTGACGGGTTTAGTAAATTGTTTTAAGCAGACAAGAAGCAACAAAGTCATCTTTTATTTTTATTTCGTTAAATGTTGTATAGTTCAAAGGGTATTTGACGTTGTTAAGGGCCTAGGTTCCAAATTCCTGGTACAGGATTGAACCCTTGCTGGCACATTACACACAGCAATAACTCAATAATGTATGCATGGAAACCACTTTTCTGATGTGTGTGCCCCTCGGTGCCCTGGCGTACAGGTGAGCCTAAGTGTGGACAAGTTGGTATGGAGTTTTTACCACGAGGTTAATGCATTTTACTTTGCTCAGTTAAAGTATTATATGCATTTTTATAGCTAATAAAAAGATTTGTAAAAAGACAGATCATAATTCTTAGCAGCACACTAATGTTTGAGCAGCAACCAGTAAATGCTGACAGCAAGGCAACATGATAGATAGTACAAATGTTACATTATGGTTCCCGGAAACGATATAAGTATTTAACTGGTACACGAACAGCAATGGATACCTACCGTGACCGTCTGCTAAATTATTTTAAGAACTGGCATTTCTTTTGTCACATTTAGCGACTATGAACAATTTGTATGTTTGACAAGCTGCGCATCCCAACTGTCCATTTAGGCAACACATGTATTGTAGAAAGATGCTGTTAAATGCACTTTTTAATTCAAAGTTTGACTGCGGCCATTGAACTCTCTCGGTGCAATACTCAGTAATATAACCATCTAAAAAGAACCTTGAGCCCAAACCCAGCCCTGGCAAAGGAGCTTCCCTGTAAAGTTAGTCAACATCTAAGGCGATGTGAAAAAACTTCAGTCAAAAAATATAAAAAATAACTTTACGGCTCGTACCACTGACATTAACTGGGTTCAAGTTAAAACACCCGCCAACTCAGAATAATGTACATGATGAAAAAGTGAAACGTGATAAAATGTTCTTTTCACATTTCTGAGTCATTCTGTTTGTAAAAGGGTTACTTAGATTAGAAAAATGTGTAAAAATATGTTTAAACAAACAGGTGTTAATTGCTACTTACATTTAAAATCTAGCAGTTTTCGCTAAGTAATTAAAAAGTGATTGGTGTATTTATTTTAGAACAGTTAATTGATGATGTTCATGTCTTTGTTTCCTGCCTGCTTGTTTAACCCCTTCGCCGCGGGGCAAATTCCGCCGCGGTGCGAGAGGGGGCGGGGTTGGGCGTGGCGCTCCCGTACTCAGGACGGCTCCCGGCCGTCATAAATCACGGTGGGCATGTGCTCATGATGGCCGGGAGCCGTCCGAACTCCACCCACTGATTAATTCTCCCGCACAGGCGGGGAATTAATACCACGTGGGCGGAGCGGCAACGTTCGGACGGCTCCCGGCCGTCATGAGCACACGCCTACTGTGACTCATGACAGCCGGGAGCCGTCATGAGCACTCAAGGAGTTAACCAGCATGAAACATGGCACATTTACATATCATTAAGAAAAGAATGATGATGCCGGTGCCCCCGGAATGGGTAGAGCAAGTCCCTGATCCTGGGACGCTAACAGCCCGCCAATGACACTTGAGCATACCTTTTGCACGGTTAATAACAATTTATTTATAAAGCCTTCCGCCTGTTTTGGCGGCATCTTGGTACAGGGTACACTGAGATGAGCAGAGGTTCTGGCACTCGATAGTGAAAGACAACACACGTTTACGGCCACTGCAGGGTGCGTCGTGCAGCCAGAGGAACTGCCGGGTTAAATGAGTGGCATAACTTGACACGCTTCCCCAAAACTTCAGCACATAGTAGTGATTACACTCGGAATGGGATGTAGGAGCCCGTCACTTACCAGTGCTCAGCTCCGTGGACTCCATCGCGGGTAACTCTCCTGCAGCCGGTCCCGCCAGCATGGTCCTCCTGTCCTGGTCAGAAATTAGAATCCCACTCTTCTCTCGAGCTCTCCGGCTCACAGTCCGCCTCACTCTCTCCCCCAGCCTCGGCCTCCAGTGCAATCAAATTTGGCGGACTGCGAGAGGCCGCGGCGCTGGCGCAGTGTGGCAACCCCTCTCAGCCAATACAGATGCTGTTCCAGCAGCACCAGGATTGGCTTAGCAGGGATACTCGCTGCCCATTAGGAGACCGAGGGCTGCGGCGTTGATCAACCCTCGCTCTCCTAATGCGCAGCCGCCAGCCAGAGCAAACACTAGTGCGCATGACTGGGCTGGTCAGAAAGATTCTCCGACCCAAACCCAACATGCGCATCTGTGCTGCTGCCAGCTGTGCGCTCCGCGCCACCCCCTGGCCTGCTGAGTCATGTCAGTCAGCATGACACCGGCCGGAGTCAACCTGCTGGCTGCCCCACCCACCCCCTTCAGACAGTCAGACTCAGAGCCGCTGAGGGAGCAGCTGAGCCTGTCTTAATGACTGCCTCGGGAGAGTCTGGCGAAGCTTGTGGGTCAACGTCCCAGCGCCCTAATGGACGCACCGCCACTGCTCCCCAGGGGTCCTACCTTGGTGTGTTACTGTGTCGGCCTAAAGGATGACGTTGGGCCTGAACTTTATACAGAGATATTATACAGGAGATGGTAATCCTACGGTTAGTCCTGCTGTGCTTCCAAGAAGCCTCATGCATAATGTATGAGAATCGAACCAGGGAAAAACCCGCATTCTGAATGCAGTGTCATATCTAGGTAAAAGATCAGTACCCAAGAATCGTTATGTGTGTAATGTAGGGAAGAATATAGGTGAAAGGTTACAAGGTTACCTGCGCCTATATAGGGTACCTATATGGAATATAACACCCACTCCTTTTCTGACTGGATGACATATGTAACTTATTACCGTACTACTAGGCTAACGCATATTAGTATAGATTTATTAAAACATTGATTATGCTAAAAAAAAAAAAAAATCCTCTAAAATTTCTAAAACCGTTTTTTTTTTAAATTAAAAAATAATGCAAGCCATAGCTCTGTGTCCATAATTATAGTCCGAAGCACTATAAGCATTAAAAAGCCATGTATGCCCAAAAAATGAAAGGAATGTCAATTTTTGTTTTTGAGTTCCAAATTTTATCTTATTTTAAAAAAAAGGTTAATTTCTTCCCAGCACACGACGAGCCAAATGAGTCAAATGTTTATGTGTCCTGGCTGGTAGACCCAACATTTCCGTTGCTTGCTTCCGCCATAGACGGCCCCTGTAACACCTCGCAGAGTATGTCAATTGAGCACAGATGATGTTCCACACTGTACGCAGCCGGTGCTGGGGCAGCCTGTGCGCCGTCCAAAGCCTGGGTGTCAGTGGAGGAGCCGGTGTTCATACCAACAGGTGCAGTTACCACCTGCGGTGGCTCAAGGAATGCCGCCATCAACATTGGAATACGCTGAGGACACTGCAGAACATGGGCTGTTATCGGGTCCAGTAACGCATTCACGTCCGGTTGCGCACATGATGGGAGTGTCAAACACAGGTCTAACACGCATTCTTCTCTGCAAAACAGGCATCAGAGGACAGGTAAGATGCAGTCCATCCAGACTGGTCAAAACGACAAGAACCAAGATGCACTTAGTTCTCTTAGGCGAGGTGTGCCCAGATGTTGTGCCATGCGGTCACTGTATTTACGCTCCAGGAGTGCTTTTCAATCTCCATGGTGACTGGGTCGTCCATTGCATAGCAAATATAAAACAATCAGGATACCTGCTGCTAGGAACAGGATGAGCGGAAGTCCTCCAAAGATGCTTCAAAATACGGAGTGTATGAAGTTTGGGATAACTCCAAGTACCGTCTGAAAGGTGCTCAGAAGTCCAGAACCTATGGTCTTAAATAGGTGGACTATGCCTGTCATATCAGACATGTTAAAGATACGATTGACCATTTCTGCGAAATGGAAAGGGCAGTTTGTATGAATTAGCGCCTGTATCTCTGCCGAAGACCTTGCGATCTGGAGATCAAAAGTCTCTCGAGCGGAGGTTAAGGGCACAGACTTCTGTAGAAGCATGGCTTTCATTCTGCTTAGAGTATCAAACCTTATTAAAGAAACATTCAGTGAAGGCCATAACGGCGCCTCCCTGACTGTATATGTCGGTGGAACCAATACTTGCATACAACAAGTAACCCTGGAGCTCAGGGTTACCAGATATGCGATGCCCGGGAGCATGCCGCAGCAGCCTTGACTGTTCAGCATCAAGTAACTCCCATTCAAAAGTAGCCCGAATGCTGGAGTAATCACAGCAGCTGGGGCACCCCTCAAATGGCAGGACAGGTTCGCCACAGAACCATTACAAGCCCCATGCAGCATTATATCCTGGCATATGAGTGATCCACTTAAAGCGTTCTCACAGTTTGTACCGCTCAGAAACACTTCTCGATCCCCACTCTGGAATCGAAATCTGTATGGTAATACCCATGATTCCTTAATGTATTCCTTACCCATTTCGTCATATCTGCCTACTTGCTTTTGTTCAAGGCAATACTGAAACTGAAAAGTAGTGACCGGTAGAGTTATGTGGCCATGGATTAGCCATTCTGGGGACGGTGATTCTGCCACTGTAAATGCTAATCTATCCAGTTTTTTGATACGCAGCATTGTATATTTTGCTCCCCTTTGTGCCATTTCTATCTGTTAGATTGTATTCAGAAAACAGAGATGTACTGTTGATATAACGCCAAGGCACGTAGCCTGCACGCAAAGATTGCAGCGTCTAGTTTAATAACATAATAGAACGTAATTGAGATTGCCCGTGTTGTAATATGGCCAAATCTTGTTCTAGTATGTCTATCGCAGAAGATACAATGTTGCCTAAGGAATATATCCTGGAGGTCAAAGTAGTTAACCCATTGTCTACCATGGCTAGAGATTTTTCTAGATTTATACGAACTATTTCATGTAACCTCTCTGCGCCTCTAGTTGTGATATGTTCCATATTTCATTGTAGACAGCATAATAGAAACATTTCTGACGTGGTTACCTGGGACCCAATAAAAAATCCCTGAGATCCACATCCTGTGATAGTAAGGATAAGTGTTGTTTCACCTTTGTGAGTGTCGAGGTTTTTAGCCAATTAAGGCACAACTTCCCAACACTGTAGGATGTCACTACCCCTGGATGTTGTCTCTGTATATAACGTGGATCTGACCTATGAATACTAAACCCTTCGGTTTTACCCATGAATCTTGCCTGACAACCATTAGTGTCTGTGGGCCAAATCAACCATTTTTTCCAATTGGGTTCTGATCTGTTGTATTGTATGATGTCATCTACTATAATCTCTTTCTGTGATGTATCGTTACCCTCGGTGTGTGATGGAGTTGGCAACCGAGGTGTGTTCAAGTCTTTGTTCTTGGCTAGTCCAAGGCAAGACATCTGTTGCACTGTCTCGTTCAAAAATATGATTTATTGAGGGATGAGGCATGCTCTAAACAAAGCTTCTGTTCCCTGAACTTGCCATTCCCTAGTACCCCAGACTGATTTTAAGTCTATGGTGTCTTTCCATAAGTCGAAACCCTGTTCAGACAACTGGGCAATAAAAGAAGCAGAGTAAATGTGTTTGGTGTTTGTTAACATGTGCTGATGTTGGTGCAACCTTATAATAATATGAGGTTGGCTCAGACATATTAAACCAGGAAAAATATGGAAACTTTTGTGTAAATGTTTTTGAACTGCCTTTCGGCGGTGTTGGACTATGTTCCCACTGGTGGTATGTGAACACAGGTCTAGGATTAGCAGATTTATGCAAAAAGGGATGACCATAGTGTTGATAACAATACATAGTTTCGAAATC
The DNA here is from genome assembly GCA_963921515.1 of Calotriton arnoldi. NCBI lineage: Eukaryota > Metazoa > Chordata > Amphibia > Caudata > Salamandridae > Calotriton > Calotriton arnoldi. Next base: position 708,474 of record CAWUFW010005435.1, on the reverse strand, counting down.
TGATGTGCTTTCCAATGTTTCACTATTAGAAAATGCAACAGATTTTTCCAAATCAGACAACATGTTATTAACAGTTTCGAAATCCCAATCATCGGAAAATATACTTGAGGTAAGGATATCATTCAACGATATTTTAAATGAATGAGGAATTCTTAAAATTTCAGTCGGACCAAATATATCGAAATCAACCTTGTCCCAAACTATACCATCAGGTATAGGAACTGCTGTAATGTTCACTGATGACTAGTCTCTTTGTTCACGATGAGATGATAGGTGTGGTTTTAAAAGTAAGTTCACTTTTTGGGCTGCAGAGCTTTGTGGAAGGTATTTTCCATTAACAAGCATACTAAAAACTATTACCAAGCCTACCCAGAAAAGAAAGAAAAGTATCCCGGTGATTACCCATAGTTCTACCCAAGGTGACACCAGGTAAGTCTTTTTAAGAAAGTTCAGAAAGTCTTTTACTTGCTGCTTGCGTGAATTTTTGGCTGGCATCGTTTCTGGTTCGCTTGGATCCAAAGAAAACGTATCAAAGTTTATGAAGTAGCCAGAAGCACTTCGATCAATTGTTGGTATTGCATCAGGATTTGTAGAAATCGTAGTTTGTTCTTGTCGAGGCATGATGACGTAGACATCTGTATTTGGTCGAATAGCGAGTTGTCTTTCATTTTGAGTTTGATTTTGAAATTGAACTTCAGGTTCAAGGGGAACGAGTTCCATAGCATTGTTGCATAGTCCTTCATTCCGTGCAGGGGACTCTTCGAACGTGATGAGTCTTTCCATTTGAACTTCTTGAATTGTAGCGAGAGGAGGGCGTCTGCTACTTTGGAGTCCACGTGGCCTACTACTCAGTATTGGCCACATATTGTGGTTTGATTAGGTCGATTGAGACAAATCTTTTCTCCTCTTTTCCGGCAAGAGGCGGTAGAAGTACAGTTCTTGTTCCTTCAATTGCTAGGACCGGTACAGGGTTTCTGTATGATGGCCCAAATTCTTTCTTGTCCGCTATTTTCTCTCTGACCAGATACCCGACTTTTGGGATCCAGACAGGCCTTGCCATGACTGATTTGACTTCCCCAGTGGCGGTCTTCTTCAGGTGGACATTACTTTGTTGTGTACTGGATTCATTTAGATCCTGAAAAACAGCCAAACGATCATGGATGTCAAAAGGCTTTTCATTCACCACTGCGCCTTCACAATCAAGATCAGGTACCCACATTCTTGTTCCAAATAGGACCTCATATGGAGTGCTCCCCTAGAGAATTCCTTGGCATGTTGTTCAAAGCTCGCTGGACTCCATACAGATGTTTTACCCAACTTTCACCCGTGCCTAATACTCTAGCTGTTAAAGATTGCTTTAAGTTCCGGTTTTTTCTCTCCACAACCGAATTTCCCTCGGGATGGTATGGAGATGAGTACCGCAACACTACACCTAATCCTCGCATGTCCTCCTTGTAAGCCCGAGAGCTAAACGCAGGCCCCTGGTCAGAATGTAATGTGCCAATTGCGTATGTCCCTATAAAGACTCGCAAATCTTTGATAACAGTTCGAGCGTCAGCCGAGCGTTGGGACCACACCCATAGGAATCTTGAGCAGAAATTCACTAAAACCATGATATACATGTAAGCCCCATCTCTTTGTAAGGGGCCGCAGTGGTCCAAGTAAACACACGCTAGTGGTTTATCAGATATTAACAAAGGTGTCTGTGCTGGACGTGTTACGGTGGAACCTTTCATCTGCTGGCAGATGTCGCATTTCAAGACAGTCTTTAGTCTGCTTCGTTAACCCAGGCCACCAATAGCGTTGTTTCAATAAAGAAACAGTCGTCGTAACTCCTGCATGGGCAGAACCTAACCCTTCGTGTGCTGCTAGAATTAAACCTAACCTACGATCCATGTTTGGAATTACTCTATCCCCCACTCCAGGAATCTGAGCAAATGGAATGTTATTGGCATCTAACTTGTAGGAGTACTTGAGTGGAAACCTTTTCAGTACTGCTCCGCTGTTTTTGCGACAAGCATTGATAGCTACCATAATCTCACTGTCTATTCTCGTTTTAGAACGAGTGATTGCAGCTACGGAATCCGTGCGTACAGCCCCCTTTGCGGCTTCATCAGCCAATGAATTCCCTTCAACGTGAACGCCATGACGCTGATGACTCAGTGTATGTATCACGTGAGCTCTCTGTAGTTCATTTTAAACTCCACTACCTGTTCCCATAGCATTTTATACTTAATTGTGCCACCTTTTGCATCTTTGAACCCGTTTTGAACCCAGTGCTACAAATATTCATTATATGACTGCACACAGTAAAAGGATTCGCACACAATTAGTGTGGGGAATTCTCGATCCGTATTTACCAGTGCCAGTATCAAGGCTTTCAACTCTGCCAGCTGTGCAGTCTCCTAGAGATTGCGTTTTTGTGCAACTTTGGTGGAACCTTCCATCCCGCATGCGACCTTTAACGATTGCGCATGCCGCGCTATATTGTTGCTTACTTCCTGTGGCCGGTTGAGCAGATCAGTCAGTGTAAATTATATATTCATACTGATCTAGAGGCATTCTTTCGTTTGGTAGAGGATATTCTTGCTCGTATTGCAGAAATGCTTGTGTCTTTAAATTTGGGTCGTACCTGTATTCTACATCTGATGCAGTGAGTGAATTAGCCCATTGTATCCATCTCGGATGTAAAGCTTTAGCATTAGGAACGCTTGCCTTTGTCGCAGCCTCTAAGGCTGGAACTGGAGTTACTACTATTATTCGTTTCCCCTGAGCCAGTGCTCTTTCTCTCACTACAGCAGTCTGTACTGCTGTCAGAATCTTTTCTGTAGATTAGGCCTGGGCGTAATTCGCGGAGTTTTGCTACGCGGAACTCCGCGAAGTTACAAAATACTCCGCGAGTGGCCGTGTGCAGTGCGAACTGCAGTTTGTGCTAGTATTCCTGTCACTCGGTTAGAAATTCTACCCGAGCGGCAGCTCGCGCTCGCGAACTTACCATTCGCGATCTCGAACTTACCGTTTGCGAGTGGGGAAAAAACTCTGCTGCACATCGCAAAGCGTAGTTTTCTGCACTCTGCGAGCTCCGCGGAGTGCGGAGTGCAGAAAACTCCGCAAACGGAGCGAAGTTCACCGCCCAGGCCTACTGTAGATGCGAAGCGCATCTCAGCATTTGTGTACAAATGTGATTTGTATGCAATTGGTACTGTTTCACCTTCATTATATGTTAGATAGGTGTACCCAGATTGACCCGCAACTATACGGATCACCAGGTTGCGTACATTTACGCGTGTCTGTAAGTGTTTGGAAGCTATCATGTCAGCTTGTAAGGAACGAAGTGTATCTGTATGTTCCTGTGTCCATTGTTTTACTGAAAAATCAGGTTTTATTAAATCGTAGAAAGGTTTTACTCTTTCTGCGTAATCTAAAATGTTTCTTCTACCAAAATTTAGGAATCCCAGAATTAACTGTACATTTTTCAATGATTTTGGAGGTTGGAGCAGCACGCATTTTTCTAAAAAAATTGGCTGCCAGGCTTTTTCCTTCACTTGAAAGCTCATATCCTAAAAACAGGACACTGAGATGGGCAATTTTTGATTTTTTAAAGTTGAATTTGTAGCCCTCAGATGCAAATCCCAAAATTATGGTATTTACTCTGTTCAAGTGCTCCTCTAGGTCATCGTCCATTAGATAAATATCATCCACATAGGACAATGCCTCTTCATCCAAATTTTGAAGTAACTCAGTTACTCTGGCCGAAAACAACCCCAGGCTATTCTTATACCCTTGGGGGAGTCGACAAAATTGCCTTTGGGTCCCTAGCGCTGAGAAGGCTGTCAGATACTTGCTTTCAGACGCTATATTTTGGCAGAAAAATCAATTTGAGATATCAAGTGTTGTTTTATATTTTTTCTGCACAATGTTATTCATTAATGTGGCACTGTGTGCATTTAGGACTGCAAATGTCTTAGTGCAAGTGTTTAAATGTCTATAATCTAAAACTAAATGATATGTATTGTCAGGGTTCATGACCGGAAACAAAGGATTGTTCATTGATGAGGTGCAATTTTCGATCACCCCTTGGTACTCAAGTTGATCTAAGATCTCCTTGACCTGTTTTTTAGCTTCTTGCTTTATTGGATACTGCCTCTGTGCAGTTGGAGTATTTTTTAAAGGAATTATGTGGTGGGTTGAATCCTCATCCCATTCAACATGGTTTTTGTATAATGCTGGAGCCTGGGCTACCGCCCACTCCTGCGCATAAGTGTGTTGTAAGTGTCTGGGAATATGGTCTGAGAAGGCCGGAAGAATTACCGTTTCTCCTTTAGGGCAATCCATGACGAATGCTGGCGGCCAATCTTGTTCAGCTAATAAACTATCATAGCCAAACGTCAGGTTCTCCCAAAAGAGACCGCTTACTGTTCTACATTTGTCCTCCGCCATTTGGAGCGTTATTTCATATACTTTATGTGGGACACTTACCCTAGTATCGGGTGTTTCTACCCTGATATAATCATTCAAGTCCGCTGTCACCAGAAATTCCATCAGGTTCTGGCGAGCTATTGTTATTTCTGCCACACTGTCTAGCATCGTCAGAGCCCATTCCCCGTTCAGTAGTCGAGTCCTCAGAATTCTGGGCATGTCTGATCTTTAGACCTGCAACCTTCTTCTTTTTGAGCTGTGGCTTCTGCTTTGGTTTTTCTTCTTTTTTAGAAGAGTAATCTTGAGTGTGCTGCTTGTCTCCGGACTTTGTACGCTCTTCTTGCCTTTCTGACCGTCCTTCCCTCTCAGAGTTTTTCGATGAACCCTGAAAGGAACGAGAGGAACGTGTATCAGTATCCTGATACCTGTCAGGTTTCCTAATGTTATCCCTATTCCTTAGGTTATACCTCTTTTCGGAGGGCTCCTGTGGAGGAGATCTACCTCTGGATTGAGATCTGTTTCCTTTAAAGCTTTGTTGTTTTTTATTGTCCCACTTCTTCTTTGTAGAAGAAGGTATCTGCTTGGAAGTGTCCTTTTCAGGACTGCCCATCAGTTGTGGTTTTAAAGCTTTCCCACTCAAACTGTCTCTGCCTAATTCTGCATATGCAGTTTTAATTATTTTTGGTAGTTTGTGGTGTTGTTCTAAAGGACTGAACTCCCTTAGGCGTTGGCGGATAGCCACTGAAGCTGCTTCCGCTTTAATATTAGCTAATATTATGGCTGATACCTGGGCATAGTTACCTAGTAACTCCATCCCTAAGTTCAGAGCAGGCTCTGCTCCGTACTCATTTTGTATTTGTCTCAATACGTCTGGTACTACTGCTAATGACGGGATACCATGTGTTCTGGTTATAAATGGCAGCAAAGACTGTACCCCAAATGATACAATCCTCTACTTGTGGTGTTATCCCCATGGGCAAGCAGATTGTTAGCATTCTGTGCTTTTCATACAGGGTAGTATTCGGGAATACTGCCTCTAGCTGTGTTATTTTCTGAGCTACCCAGAGTGGCATTTGTTCACGTTTTGTGGGCATTTTACCCATTACCGCGTGTAATGTTTGTGGTGTAATTTTAGTTGCTGTACCCTGAATTTGAGTTCTATTAGTTGCAACTATCGCTGGTTGGACTGTAAGTGTCCTCATGACGAATTGCATCAAGTTTCTGTATATTTTAATTAAATCTTTGTGTTGTGTGAGTAAGTCTCCTGGTGGCATTGTTTCAATGTCAGGATGTGGTGTGTAGGCTGCTAATATCGGCCATGTGGCCCCTTCTCTTCCGAGCGGGCCGAGTCTCACTCTTCTTCTTATATGGGGTAGGGCGCCTTTAAACCAGTGTAAGTGTTCCAGGTATGTGAGTGGAACCACAATGTCCTCGAACGGACAATATTCCACTGGTGCATCTCCTTCTGTGTAGGAGTGAAATGTTTTTGTTCTTGCATTTGGTGCTGGGAATGTAACCCACAAATAAAATACCTCCATTCTGTTTGATTCGTGTGCCTCAATCACGAAAACTACTATGCCACCCCTAGATGATAGACCATATTCTAGCAGTCTCAGGGTGACATATTTCTAAAGTTTGGTGCAATTTGTATTGCGTTTGCATCTTCCTCCTCGTCTGAGAGGGGCAGTGCTTGTTGCAGTGGGTGTAAGACCTGGTTAGTCATTGTTTCTAGAACACTAAAATAGTTTTTCAAGGGAACCAAGATAAGGTGTTATGCACAATTTTAGGAACACTGTGTCCTTCAAGCTTGATTAACCAACAGCCAATAAATAGGAATTTGTAGCCTACTCAGCTGTGACGGAGTTTGTGCCCACCCACTCCAGACGTCTCTGGTGTTTTGTGAGTAGGGATCTCTGAGAATAGCACGACTGAACTACTCAGATTCTACTGTTAAATTAGTACCCAACCAACGTTGGCAGCGCCATGTCATGTAGTTCCTATATAACCTATACAGGATCTGCACGTTTGGATTACATAAACTGTGGGACTGGTGGCAGACTGATTCCGTGCACCCCCACCGGATACATTAGCCTATCTGTATTAGCTAGCTCACAGTGCCACTATAATCTCCTCTTACCAAGGAGAGAATAGATTCTGGCAACTTCAGAACATGACAACCCTGATCCCTCAGAATCGTGGAAACAATATACTACCTTTTGCTCAGTCACTCGTGCTTACTTAGTTTGTCTCAGAGAGATACACAGAATAAACAGGCTGGGCGTTTTCAATAAGTATTTATTGAACAGTTGTTATTCTAGTATAGAATAGATGAGCTGCAACAACCATTAGACAGTAGCAGAGATATACGATTAGCAGTACTATGAAAGTAAAGGGATGGTATAGTTTTACCATCTTGCAGTAATCATGAATATATACAAGTACATAACACACATGATAAAAAGTGCATACTCCTACGATGTCTTCTAACTAGATGTACCTAAATGTACCTAGCATCTGTGTAGGTGATATGCCAAGAATCCCTCTAGGATCTAGTCAACCCCATTACCTTAGAATGAGAGAATATGGGACCCCGTCCTGGTCTCGAGTTGGACACCCCGCGAGGGATGTTAGACCACTGCTAACCCTGGGCGGTGAACTCCGCTCTGCTCGCGGAGTTTGCGGAGTTTTCCGCACTCCGCGTTACGCGGAGATCCGAAAAACTCCGCCCCGCGGAGCGGAGTTTTTTTGCCTCACTCGCGTTCGTCAACGTCAAGTTGGCGACCGCAAGCGCGAAAAATCAACCTCCCGGCGAGATATTTCCTCGTTTGCGATCGCCAACATTAAGTTGGCGAGCGCGAGCGTGGAAAATCAACCTCCCGGCGAGATTTCTCAACGCAGGGGGGGTCAGGTTTCTCATTGCGAGTGGTCGCGTATGCTCGCGACCGCTCGCGTTGAAAAACAGCCCGTTCCCATTGAGAAATCTGCCGCTCTAGTAAAAATCTACTCGAGCGGCAGAAAGGGAAAGCAGGGACCGCTTGCGCTGTGCATGGTGCCGTTCGCGATGATTGCACAGTGCGGACAAGCATCCGGCACTGTGCAATTACCGCGAACTGCATTTTTCTATCGTACTCCGCCGCTTGCGGAGCTCCGCGTAGTGCGGCGGAGTTTTTTTTGCACTTCGCGGTGTTCCGCGTAGTGCAACTCCGTGAACTCCGCCCAGGGTTAACCACTGCGAGCTGGAGCGTCTGCATGCAGGAACCTCAGCGTCTCTGGTCAGTGTGTCAGCCGGGAAGTCTCGATCTCCTCTATCTTCCTAAGCAAGATGTGCTGTATATATACCCATAGGTCTCCCCAGGGGTCCTACCTTGCTGTGTTACTATGTCGGCCTAAAGGATGACGTGGGCCTGAACTTTATACAGAGATATTATACAGGAGATGGTAATCCTACTGTTAGTCCTGCTGTGCTTCCAAGAAGCCTCATGCATAATGTATGAGAATCGAACCAGGGAAAAACCTGCGTTCTGAATGCAGTGTCATATCTAGGTAAAAGGTCAGTACCCAAGAACCGTTATGTGTGTAATGTAGGGAAGAATATATGTGAAATGTTACAAGGTTACCTGTGCCTATATAGGGTACCTATATGGAATATAACAGTGCACAAATCCTCCTCTGGCAGCTCCTCCTTCACAAGAGCAGAGCATAATTTAATACACAACAGTATCCAGCTGGACAAAGCTTTTTGTGGAAGGGTGACGAGCACTAAAAATAAAGTCTACTACATCTGGTAGCAGCTGGAAAGAGCTCAAGTGTTCCCATTCAACCTCCAGACATGAAGGTGTGAGCTCTGGAGGCTAGGGTGCAGTACCTGTCCCTCAGAATGTAAGGTGGTCTGCCCTGAGAAGAAGAGAGAGAGGACACAGTGAGGGGGGCAGAGGGTCTGTGCACTACACCCTTCTTTGCTAATCCAGGGTGATGAGAATGACTTGAACCCAGTCTTGGAGAATCTTCCGGAGAACTCCAGCAATTCGAAGGTATGGGAGATAACACATACTGGGCTACGAAGAAATAAAAATTTCTAAGTTGGCGGAGTACCACTATGTGCAATTCTACGGAGTTGAACAAAAACTCAGTGAAACTCCGCTCCGTAACTCTGTTCCATTTCATCCCAATTAATAAAACAGAAACCTCACATACCTTTGGTAAAACAAGTAATTCTATCTTTACATGCTAAAATGCATATAGTCATCTCACAAAAGTGAAAATGAAAATATAGCAAGCAGTGAGAGAGGTGATGATTTTGGGGTCCTCCCTAACCTAGGGAGAGAACCAAGCAGATGCCTTGAACACAAAGAGCACATCATGCTGAACGATTCGGTGGTGGTCCCATCCTCCTAGGACCACCCCATGCACAGTTATGGGCAAAAATACAATCCCAACCAAAGGCCCTGCAAAGCATTATGGGACGAGATTCTAGAGTGCAGTGAATATTATAGTATCCAATATCAAAACATTCCTCAAGCACAGCTCTCCCTGGCTCAGCTGAGAGCTAATACTATAATATTCACTGCACTCTAGAATCTCGCCCCATAATGCTTTGCTGGGCCTTTGGTTGGCATTGTATTTTGCCCATAACTTTGCTTGGGGTGGTCCTAGGAGGATGGTACCACCACCCAATCGTTCAGCATGATATGCTCTTTGTGTTCAAGGCATCTGCTTGGTCCTCCACCTAGGTTAGGGGGACCCCAAAATCATCACCTCTCTCATTGCCTGATATTTTTCAAAGCTCACTTTTGTGAATTGGTTATATGCTTTTTAGCATGTAAAGGTAAAGTTGTTTTATCTAATCATCTTAATTTCAGAAAGCAGCTTAAAACCTTTCTTTTCTCTTGATCTGCTCTCAGTCTAATAGGTGCCACATTAAGCGCTGGGATGCCCATGGGTAGCCATGCGCTATATAAATGTGTATTTATTCATTCATTATCAAAGGGTTGTGGGAGCAGTAGCTAACTCCGCTATGTGGCGGAGTCGGAGTTTTTGCATAAATTCCATGGTTTCAATGTAATGCGTAGTTAGCAAATCTCCGCTAACGGAGCGGAGTTCATTGCCCACGGTTAGATAGGAACAGCCATGAGAAGCAAAGAGATCCACCTGAGGTGTTCCCGACTAGACAAAAATGTCTTCAATCACCTCTGGATGGGAGATGGCAGACATGGTCAGAAAGATGACAAAGTGTGAGGCTGTTGGCTTGTGTTCAGAGCTGGCAAGATGTTTGAAGACTACCCACATTCCATGCTGGTGCACCCAGGTCCAGAACCTTTCCACTTCTTGACAGAAAAAGTGAGACCCACTCCTCCCTGAATGTTGACATCCCGTATTGCAGACATATTGTCAGTCAACATCTGGACAGACTGACTGTGATGGGAAAGGAGGAAGGCCTTGAGCACCATTGAAACGGCCCTTGGTTCAAGCAGTTTGGTGTACACAATCTGCTCGCCTAGAGATAAAAGGGCTCTGATCTCCCATACTCCCAGATGTAAGCCCACCCAAGAGTGGACACATCCGTCACTATCGTGACCATGGCAGGAGGGGGGACACAAGGAAATCCCTTGAGACAGGTTCTTCTCTGTCCTCCACCATCTCCAATATTGCAGTGTCGATGGAGATCATGATGCAGAATACCTGGATCTCACTGGTGTTGGAACCACTGCCTGTGGCAACACCACCGGAAGGCCCTCAAGCATCAGTGTGCATGCAAAATTAGAAGAATTCAAGCAGCCAACAAACCCAGCATGTGCAAGACTGCCAGGACTGGAATCAGAGACCCTTCCCCAAAACATCAGAATCATAACCCCATTGCCCCAGAATCCTCTGTGGAAGAGGGAAGGCACAGAGCAATGTTGTACCCAATACTGGTGCTATAAACAGAAGGTGCTGAGAGGGCTCTAAAAGAGACTTAGGCACTTTGATGGAAAAGCCCAAGTCAAACATCTATCGATGCTCCTACCTGCAAATGATGCAACACAATGTGTAATGCGTTGGCTTGGAGTTTGAGCAGCCAGTCGTCGAGGTGTGGGAACATTATGATTCCCGACCTCACAAGATGGACCATGGCAAGTCTATTACCTTTGTGTAGACACGGGGCGCCAATGTCAGCCCAAACGGGAGGACATCGAACGGGTGGTGAGAGGACCCTACCACAAAACACATATACCTCCTGCCCAACTGCAGGATCAGGTTGAGAGACATCATTGAGCCTTCTGCTTCCAGCGCCAAAAGAACTTGAGCCATGGGCAGCATCTTGACCTTCTTCTGCAGGAAAATATTCAAAAGCATGAGCTCTAGAATTGGATAAACAAGCTGTAATTCAGTAATTGTTTGGTCTAATGTTGAAATTATTAACACTGACTTTTGCGGATTGTATTTGAATAAATGAATGAATGGATGAATGATGATTTCTAGAGCGCACAACTACCTCAGCGGAGGTGTCACGGCGCTAGCGGAGAGCTCACATGAGGGTCGAGTGGGCCAGCAGTCACTGCCTGAAGAGCCAGGTTTTTAAGCTTTCCGGAATTCTGTTTCTGATTCCTGCAGACACAGATGGAGTGGGAGGGAGTTCCATAGTTTAGAAGATTGCACCATGATAGATCTACCACCAAGTCGCGCTTTGCGGTATCGTGGGACTTTCAGTCGTCGCATGTTGTTGGATCTCAAAACTCGTTTTTGATGGTACAGCTGCAGCCTTTTTTGGAGGTACCTAGGTCCCAAGCTTCTGGTGGACCTAAATGCAAGGATCAGTGACTTGAATTCTATCCTCCTGATTATAGGGAGCCAATGAAGTTGTTTCAAGTGTGGAGAGATGTGGTGATGCATAAGTACCTGCCTGATTAGCCTTGTAGCGGAGTTTTGGATCATTTGTAGCCTGCGCAGTAAGTATGCAGCTAGCCACAAGAATAGGCTGTTTGCATAGTCCAAGTGAGACGTAACTAGTGCATGGACTACTGTCTTCCGATGTTTCTCCGTTAGAGAGCGTAAGAATTTCCTTATTGCCCTCATCTTCCAAAAGCAAGTGGACGAGATATGCCGTATTTGGGCGGAGAAGGAAAGCACTTTGTCCAGCCTGATTCCCAGATTTTTGGCAGACTCTGAGGGGGTGGGGTGGATTCAGTTCACCACAGACTGGGTGGGGACGCTTGGCTAAAAAACAGGACTTCCGTTTTCTCTGCGTTTAATTTCAGGCAGTTCTTATGCATCCATACTGAGATGTCTTTTAGGTATGCCTTAAAATTGTGAAATGCCTCCACTGTGTGTTCTTTAAAGGAGAACACCAATTGCATGTCGTCCACATAAGACACCACTTTCACGTCTCAGGATTGAATCAGAGTAGCCAATGGGACGAGGTAGATGTTGAAGAGCAATGGGCTGAGTGTTGATCCCTGCGGCACCCCGCACCTCATTGGTTTCTGAGCTGAGAAAAAAGAATGAAGAAACACCTGTTGGAACGCTTCTCAAAAAAAATCCGAGCCAGGATAATGCCGTACCACGCCCTCTGGCCTGATGGAGTTTACTGAGCATGATTGAGTGTGAAACCATATCGAATGCTGCTGATAGATCCAGCTGCACCAGCATAGCTTAGGCGCCTTGATCCATGGACTCTCAAATGGATTCAGAGACTTTAAATAGCGCTGTCTCAGTGCTGTGGCCAGCTCTGAAGCCTGATTGAGATGCATGGAGGAGACCGTTGGTTGCCAGTTGCTTATGCACCATCTTCTCCAAGATATTGGCGGGGGCTGGTAGCAAGGAAATAGGTCTGAAGTTACTAAGAACCTCAGGATCAGCCGCTGGTTTCTTAAGAAGCGGAAGTAAGAAGGCATGCTTCCAAACCTCAAGAAAGATGCCTGACTTCAGGGAGGTGTTTCAGATCTGGTTAAGTATCGGATTTAATCAATGTGTCAGCAAACGGAAAAAGCGGGCAGGGCAAGAGTCTCCTGGAGAGCCTGATTTGCATCTCAGTAGTTCAACTAGTGTTTCCTCAAGGGGCAGTGGGACAAATTCTGACATCGAGGCATGAGAATCTGAGAGTGAGGTGGGGGTTTCCTCTTCTAGGGAAATGTGGAGTAGATATCAAGAATCATGGTTTCGAAAAAGTCAGACAGGTTTGAGCAAAGTGGAAGGAAGAAAGGAACGATCCAAGGCTGTGGGGTTAGTGAAAGATTTTGCAAATTAAAAAATTTCCTTGGTGGAATTAACTGCGCTCTCAATGCAGTTGGCAAAGTAATCTCTCATCTTACGGCGCTTAAGCCTGTGAAATATTTTCAGGCCTTCTTTATAGAGCTCCTCGTCAGCCTGATTGTAGGACTTTCTCCAAGTCTGTTCCAACTTCTTACAGCCACTCTTCTCCCTTCTTAGTTCTTCGGAGAACCAAGTGGTGGAGGGTTTGGCTCTTTTACTAGAGGCCGGCTTTAGGGGTGCTACAGTCTCTAAGGCAGTCCCTACCCATTCGTTGAACCCAACAGAGTCCCTATCTGGGTCGCCTGTCAACTGTGGCAGCGACTTTACAAGTGCAGGCCCCAGTGGCTTTGCGGTAGCTTTTTGCCAATCCCTTATTTTTTCAACGTTTGGCCACTGTTCTAAGGTACCGGCCTCTAGGCTAAAGGTGAATGGTACTAGCGACTGGTCAGACCAAGCCTGACACGGAGGGGCACCCACTCTGAAGTTCGTCGTGTTAGAGAAAATCAGATCCAGCATATGGTCCGCGCTATGGGTAGGTGCAGAGACCAGTTGCCTGAGGTTGAGGTCATCTGAAGTTTCCAAAAACTGGGCCGCCAGGGTGCAGCTATGGTCATCTGCATGCAGGCTAACATCACCTAAAACTATGAAGTTGGTGTACTGGAGAGAGTTGACCGATCGTATTGCAGAGCTCTGCTAGGTGGATTGTCGGGCTGTCTGGGGCTCTACATACTAGCAAACCAGCCAAGGAGGTGGATGGCGAGAGCCTAATGCAGAAGGAGAGAGCTTCAATGTACCAAATGGGACCCTCTCTATCTGAGATAATCCCCCACTTGTCTCTGAGAACAACTGCAATGCCATCTCCCAACCTGTTCTTCCCTCTGTTGGCACACACTATCCGGAAGCCGGGGGGGGATAGCTAACATTAGGTCTGGGGAAGAGCCCTCCTTTAGCCAGGTTTCCGTTAGGAACATTAAGTCTCAGCCATTCGTGTCTAAGGAGAGACAAATGTCCTCCACATGCTTTGGGTGAGATCTACAATCGATTAAACAGGCTCTGACTGCCAACTGATCGTTGGTGCAGGGGTCCGTGGAGGCCATATTCCTTCTTGATAACCCTGACACTTTTGTCAGTTTAAAGTTACAGGCCTTGCAACAGTATTCTATTTTCTCAGTAGTGAGGTCAACTATGGCCTTACCAAGGCATTTGTTGGTGTTCAATGCCAGTAGCAATTCTCATGACCAGGTAACGGCGTAGTTGCTGCAGATTTGGGCAGCATGGCTGGGGCTGACCGCAATCCGGATGCGGACGGGCGCAGACGGGCTTGCCTTTGGCGCCCCAGCGACGCGCCCGCTGCGTGCGTCCGGTTCGCGCCATGGCTGCTGTTAGAAAACAGTTATGGGCAGGCAGGCGATCAACAGCTAGCCTACCATCCCCCAGAATGGAGCCCAGCCGGTGTCCAGATCGAGGAGAGGAGAGATGGGAACTCCCTCTGATCGGACAGCGGTACGGCAGCACAGAAAAAGCCCCAGCACTCCGTCCCCAATTGGCGAGCATTGGTAAAGAGGTAAAGAGAACAGCCAGCCCTGCACCCTGCAACATGCAGCAATGCAGAACGGCCTTGCAATTTAAAACACAAATGCTTGCTAAGTTTAAAACACAGAGGCTTTTCCGATCAAACTTTGGTGAATAAAAACCACACTGTACTGAGTATTTCATAAAGTCAATGGTGAATAAAGATTTTTTTATGAACCATTTACTTACCCTCATGCCAAATCCAATCAGAAGGCCTGTGATTGACTAGTGGATGGGTGTGCAGTGATGTGTTTTTTTTTTTTGCTTTTTATCTTCAGTGCATACTCTCTCTGTAGTGAACACCTTCTGCCCTCACATCACAAAACAACCTGGTTTTGCGAGGGTTTTTGGTCCTGGGCTCAGTGGCCATCTATGGAAACCTACCAAACCTAGACATTTTTGGAACTAGACTCCCGGGGGAGTCCAGGGAGGTGTGGCTTGCGTGGATCCCTCAAACTTTTCTTACCTAGAATCCCCAGCAAAACTCAAATTTAGCCAAACAAATCTAATTTTCCTCACATTTCTGTGTGGTATCACTGCGACTGCAAATACTTCCTATCACCCAGCGTTCTCCTGCGTAAAATGATACCTCACTTGTGTGGGTGGTCCAAGTGCCTGTGAAAGGGAAGAGCCAAAAATGTGTAGAGTTTGAGAGGCTATCACAGCGTGTTGATAAGTGCAATTTCTTTTATACGTTTTTAGGCTGACTCTGCTTTGGGTACCCACACAAGTGAGGCATCATTTTTATCGGGAGACCAAGGGGAATGCTGGGTGGTAGGAAATTTGTGCTGGTGTGGTGATCTCAAAAAGAAATGTGAGGAAAATGTGATTTTTTTAAAGCTAAATTTGAGGTTTGCAGGGGATTCTGGGTAAGAAAACTTTGGTGGGTCCACGCAAGTCACACATCCCTCGACTCCCCCAGGTGTCTAGTTTTCAGAAATGTCTGGGTTGGTAGGTTTCCCTAGATGCCCACTGAGCCCGGGACCAAAAAACGGAGGTGACCCCCTTGCAAAAACAGGTTGTTTTGTGATAGATAATTTTGATGACTTTACAATACGTTTTGGGCCTTTCCCTGTTGCGGGCACTTGGCCCACCCACACAAGTGAGGTAGCATTTTTATCGGGAGACATGGGGAAAGGCTGGGTGGTAGGACATTTGTGCCAACCTGGTGATCCCACAACTATCCTCACTCAGAAATGTGAGGAAATTATGTGATTATTTTTAACTAAATTTGAGGTTTGCAGGGGATTCTGGGTAAGAACATTTTGGGGGATCCACACAAGCCACACCTCCATGGACACCCCCAGGTGGCTAGTTTTCAGAAATGTCTGGGTTTGGTAGATTTCCTTAGATGGCCACCGTGCCTGAGACCAAAAACGCAGATGACCCCCTTGCGAAACCAGGTTGTTTTGTGATAGATAATTTTGATGTCTCCACAATACATTTTGAGCTGTTTCCTGTCGTGGGCACTAGGCCTACTCACATAAGTGAGGTACCATTTTTAATCAGGAAAATGCCAGGTGAATGGAAGTTTGAGGCACCCCGCAGATTCTATAACTTTCCATCACAGAAATGTAAGGAAAATGTGTTATTTAGACAAGTGTTGAGATTTGCAACAGAACCTGATGAAAGCCACACAAGTCAGCCCACCCAGGATTTTCATGGGTGTCTAGTTTTCAAAAATGTACAGGTTTGCTAGGTTTCCTAAGATGCCAGCTGAGCTAGTGCTCAAAATCCACAGCTAGGCATAATGCAAAAAGAGGGTCAGTTTTCAGTTGAAAAATGTGATGCATCCACATTGCGGTTTGGGCCTTTTCCTGTTGCGGTCACTAGACCTACCCACACAAGTGAGTTGCCATTGGTATCAGGAGACTTGGCTTGGGGGAATGCTGGGTGTGTGGAAGTTTGTGGCTCCCCGCAGATTCCAGTACTTTCAATCACAAAAATATGAGGAAAAGGTGTTTTTTGGGCACATTTTGAGGTTTGCAAGTGATTCTGCGTAAAGTAACGTGGAGAGAGCCAAGCAAGTCAATCCATCTTGGATTCCCCACCCTCATGTCAAGTTAATAAATGTACAGGTTTACTAGGTTTCCGTAGATGGCGGCTGAGCTAGGGCCCAAAATCCACACCTGGGCACATTGCAAAAAAAGGGGCAGTTTTCAGTGGAAAAATGTGATGTGTCCATGTTGCGATTTGGGCCGGTTCCTGTCACGGGCACTAGGCCTACCTGCACAAGTGAGGTACAATTTTTATAGGGAGACTTGGGGAAATGCTGGGTGGAAGGAAGTTTGTGGCTCCCTGCAGATTCCAGAACTTTACATCACAAAACTGTGAGGAAAAGGTGTCTTTTTTTTAGACACATTGAGGTTTGCAAGGGATTCTGGGTAAAATAAAACGCAGAGAAAGCCATGCAAGGCACCCCATCCTGGATTCCCCTAGCTGTCTAGTTTTTAAAAATATACAGGTTTGCTAGGTTTCTCTACATGCCGGCTGAGCTAGGGCCCAAAATCCACAGCTAGGCACACTGCAAAAAAAGGGTTGGTTTTCAGTGGATAAATGTGATGTGTCCACGTTGCGTTTTGGGCCGTTTCCTGTCGCGGGCACAAGGCCTGCCCACAAAAGTGAGGTACCATTTTTTAACAGGAGACTTGGGGATATGCTGGGTGGAAGAAAGTTTGTGGCTCCCCTCAGATTCATAAACTTTCCATCACAGAAATGTGAGGAAAATGTGTTTTTTAGACACATTTTGAGGTTTGCAAGGGGTTCTGGGTAACAGAACCTGGTGAAAGACACACAAGTCACCCTGTCCTGGATTCCCCTGGGTATCTAGTTTAAAAAAATGTACAGGCTTGCTAGGTCTCTATAGGAGCCAGCTGAGCTAGGGCCCAAAATCCACAGCTAAGCACATTGCTATAAAAGGGTCAGTATTTCAGTGGAAATGTGACGTGTCCACGTTGCGCTTTTGTCCATTTCCTGTCGCGGGCACTATGCCTTCCCACACAGGGGAGGAACCATTTTTAGCAGGAAATTTTGGGGAACATATAATAGTACAAGTGTTATTACAATTGTCTTTCTCTGCATTTGTGCCTTCCAAATGTAAGACAATGTGTAAAAAACGAGCCATTGTGAAAAGCGCCCTCTAATTCACCCACAAATTCAGAGATGTGCAAATAACCACTGCTTCTAAACTCCATATCTTGTTCCCATTTTGGAAATACATAGGTTTCCTTGATACCTATTTTTCACTCTTTATATGTTACCAAATGAATTGCTGTATACCCGGTACACAATGAAAAACCATTGCAAGGTGCAGCTCAGTTATTGGCTCTGGGTACCTCGGGTTCTTGGTGAACCTACAAGTCCTAAATTACTCTGCAAGCAGAAGGGCCCAGTGGACTTAACTGTATATTGCTTTAAAAAATCTGCCAAAGTTAGAAGAAGTTACAGGTGAAAATGTAGGCACAAATGGCTGTTTTTTCAACTCAATTTCAATATTTTGTTAGTTCAACTGTTACTTTCTATAGGAAAACCTTAAAAGATCTACACAAATGACCCCTTGCTTAATTCAGAATTTTGTCTACTTTTCAGAAATGTATAGCTTTCTGGGATCCACCACTGGTTTCACATCCATTTCTACCACTAACTGGCAGGAGGTTGAAAGCACAACAAAATAGGAAAATTGGGGTATGATCCAGTAAAATGCCAAAACTGTTGTTGAAAAATTTGGTTTTCGGACAAAGTCTGCATGTTCTTCAAAGCTGGGAAGATGGTAATTTTAGCACTATAAACTCTTCATTGATACCATTTGAAGGGAAAAAAACAGACGCTTTCTTCTGCAACACCTTTTTCCCAATTTTTCCCCAAAAACCCAAATTTTGCTGTATTTTAGCTAATTTCGTGGTCTACTCCAATGGAATCCACACACCCTGGGTACCTTTAGAATCCACAGGATGCAGGAAAAAATGACGCAAATTCGACGTGTACACCTTAGATGGACAAAAAGTTATGGGAGCTTAAGTGCAAACTACCCCAAATAGCCTGAAAAAGGCTTGGCACGGGGGGGGGCAGAGGCCTGGCATCGAAAGGGTTAAAAGCACTCCAGAGACCCCCATACCTGCATCGTCAGTGCTGCAAACCTCCTCGGCATCCCGGAGAGATTAAGGAACAGTCTCGGGCACGTCATCTTAAGAGGTTGCCGGAGACTATGACTCGCCTAAAAGGGACATGGAGAACCCGGGTTCTCTGGGAAATGTGGTTCAGGATACGGGTGCTGTATAACTAGGGAGATCTGCCCGTGAACAGGCGACAGCATGTATGGTGGCATCAGCCTTACTCACAGGGTAAAGGACTTCTTACGGGCCCTGTCCCCAACTAATTTGCATGATCATTTAATGTAGTATTGGAATATGTAGACTAGCTAAATGGACTGCACTCAGAACAAGGCAAGAGTTGCATACTCATAACAGCTCGCCCAATCAGTTAGAGCAAGTCGTATGATGTCCCAAGACACAAGGAACCAGCTGCAATGTCAGTGTGGGGGTGACAGGGATGACTGAAGGGATAGGCATTTAGTACATATCATAACTGGGGGCGAGTGTGGCCACCAGGGGAATGAACCGGGCATTCTGAACCAGGATAGAGATTTTTTTTAAAACACAACAAAGACATACCTAGATAGCTAGACTATCCAACACACTGGAGTAATAAGTGAACAGCAAGGGAAAGTTAGTAAACGCCTGGCTGATATGTCTATAAAGGGGTTACTAGCCAAAGAGTAGACTGTTATTATCACAGGCTAGTCCATGGAATGTCATCATTCAGACCCAGTGTGTTATTTTTAAGTCTAAAGGTCTAACGGTGCTCCTTATGAAAAAGGACTGAATCTAAAATCCCAATACTTGGTGAGAAACGGTGTTTGTCTACAGCCACCCATCTAATGTCGTAATCTGTGTGTGGCCAAAAGTGCGATAGTGACTGGTGAGGTTAGGTTTATTTTATCCCACTGAAATGCGATGTTCTCCTATCCTTGTTCTAACCTTGTGGGTGGTCATGCCAACATACAGCAGTTTGCAGGGACATGTGAGGAGATAAATGACTCCTTCAGTGTTGCAAATATTGTGGTTAGAAATTTCTCAAGGTGTCTTTAGACCAAGGTCATTATGGACAGTGGGTTGTGTCAGCTTACACACCGAACAAGAACCGCATGGAAAATGACCCTTTATTGGAGGCAAAGACCACAGTGTCCTGGTTCATCCTGTGACTGGTGGACTGTGGCCTAGTGTGGACCACCATGTCTCCAATATTCCAACTCCGTCTGAGTTCAAACAGAGGTTTGGGTAGTGTATTGTCTCCTGTGTTAAGAATATTCCAATTTTTGTTAATGGCATTCTTGAAGGTGCTAGTAAGATGGCTGTATGTGCTAACACATACCAGTCTGTCTGTGTCACGTTTAGGTTAAGTCTGGAGGAGAGCTTCTCTGTTGTTGTTCTTGGTTCTTTTTGCCACCCTGGCGGATGAGGTTCTGTAGGTATTGTCTCCGAGACAAATGGGTGCTCAGTGTAGCCTGTATTTGACCATTTCTGTGCAGTTTCTTCTAATCCTGAGGAACTGGCCCACTGGTAAGTTGTTCTGAAGTGCTCATGGGTGGAAGCTGTTGTAGCACAGTAAGGAATTGTGAACCATTGGTTTCATATATAGTTCAGAGTATATGCCTACATCCTTTGGGTATAGCAGTAGGTCGGAAGAGACACCTTGCTGTACTAATTTGAGATGAGGGTTCCTAGAACACAACCTCTCAGTTAAAGAAATAGGGGATGCCCTGAGGAAAAGTCCCGGGAGCCAATGGCTTCCCGGTGGAACTGTTTAAATGCCTTGCTGCGCTCCTCAAACTGCACCTCCTGCTAATGTATCAAGCATCCAGGAAAGAAGGCTAACTCCAACTGAAATTGAATCACGCAATTATATTGGTGATCCCCAAGCAAAATAAACCCAAAGATCAATGTGACTCATATAGGCCTATCTCTCTCTTGAATACAGAGAGTAAGGTATTGGCTAAGATGCTGGCTCCAGGCTGGCCAGAGTAATCACTAACCTGGTACATGAAGACTAAGGGTGGGTGGAGCTCATGGAGTTTTACTACGCGGAATTCAGCGGAGTTTCCTAAAAACTCCATGAGATTACCCCGAGTTCCAACCACACCACTACAAAGATATAGAGATATCCATGGGACACCCGATCCCGCTCCTTGGGAAACAGAGGCAGGGACATTAGAACTTCCACGCGGGGGAGGCAGGAGGCACGAAGGATGCTTTGATGGATAAAATGACAAATTGCACAAATGTATGCACCTGCAACGCCGTAAAGCATTGTTTCACCTTTCCCTTTGAACCTGCTCCACGCCTCCCTCCAACACAATCTCACATAAGAGCGCAGTGTAAAAACTGAATATTTACACCCATGGCAGAATTAGAAATGCACGAGGTGCTGCCCTTCAGCCCATTTACCATGCGTACTAAAATGCTTCTTTCAATAAAAGCAGCCTTAAAAGATGAGTGTGTCCTCGACAAATGAAGAGTCTTGGTTAGATGCCTGTTTTTTTAAACTCACCACAGTAAGAACATTAGGGTGAATTTCAAGGCATCACCTGCATTGTTAAACACCAGCCCTCCCCATCCCAATCACATCACCACCGATCATGCCCCCGTTCATGTTTGGCCCTTGGCAGCACTTAGCCCACAACCTCCACTCTCACAACCTCCACTCTCAGGGGCACTCACCTGCTCAGCCATGGCGGCTGCCATGCATGCTGCCCCTCCCTGGGCCAAGGCTCGCTGTCACCGTTCCTTGGTGATGGAGCTGCAGCTCAGACCCATGGCGGCTTCGAGGAGAAAAAGAGGCTGAGCAGAGCATGGATTTGCCTCACTCCAGCACTACTCTGCTTCAGGGCCATACCGTCCAGGATCTACTGGAAGCCAGCCCAACTTTAGCTCTCCCTAACGGAGGCCAGGCATTGTTTCTCCTCAGTGAGCATGTGACAGGAGATTTATTTGTGGGTGGGTCCATGTATGCACAGGTGCCATCTTGAATTGGGGAAATGGCCTTGATTATCCTGTTTTCCCAAACATTTGAAGAATCAGGTGTGCGGTAAACTCCGCCACATGGCGTAGGTGGAGCTTTTTGCCAAACTCCACGGTCCAAGCGGAGCACAGAGTGGCAAAAACTCTGTGAATGGCACCAGCGGTGCATAGATTGCCGCCCACCGCTAATGAAGACCAGCGGGATTCATGAAAAGACGACCCACCCATCGCAATCTCAGGCGGCTTCAGGTATGGCTCCTTGGAAACACACCTACTACAGAGCGATACAACTACAGTTTATTAATGATTGCGAGTTTGCCCCCCATAGTGCAACTGCGAAGCATGTCGAGAGGGCACAAATGGAACTGGCCACGTATGTCCATTATATTTATAGCAGAAAAGAGAGGAAATATCTGCCCAAACCAACAAAAGTGACTCTGTGGGAGGATGCTCAGAGAGCAATTGGTTGGCATAGAAAGCTAACATTGGCCACTTCACTGTGGAATGGGGATGACCCTAAAAGAAATTCAAAAGCCAGAAGGCTTTAAAAAATGGGAGTAGTGGGTAGAGAGTCCTTGGGACACATCAGGGAAAGTGAAATCCTTTGAAATCTTAGAACTAGAAAATCAATTAGCCCCTACTCTGGAAAGAACAGGTTAAAAAGGTAGATATCCCAGAACAATCTCTCCTGGAAAACTGGGTGCAACAAGGTGAAATTGACCAGGAGGGGGTTCAAAACTCTATTGTACCTTGATACATCACACCCCAGATGGCCTTTGAGGTCTACGAGCCAGGTGGGAGGCAGATATCGGGGAAATGGAAGATATAGACTTAGGCACCCGAGGGAAGTAGCTACTACAACCACAGCAAAATATTCAGAAAGGGTAGTGCCAAGCCCCGGTTGCTTGAGGTGTGTTTCCCTGGAGGGAACGTTCATATATACTATATGGGGTGCCCCAAGATTGGTGTGTATCAATCAATCCTTTCTAAATCACAGAACTTTCACCCCTAGGGTTATCCAGGCGCTGATGTTGCTGTGTCTGCATCGAAAATCCAGGTCTTGAGTTGCTTTCTGAAGACTGCCAGGGAGGGTGCCATTCAGAGGTGTAGCGGGAGGTCATTCCAGGCTTTGGTGGAAATGTAGGAGAATGCACGGCCCCCACTGCAGGTGCGATGGATGTGGGGGACATGTGCAAGGGCGAGTAAAGTGGGGCGCAGGCGTCTTGAGGGAAGATGGAAGTTCAGCGGTGGTTGACGTAGGAACGTCCTTATTTGTGGAGGGCTTTGCAGGCTTGTGTGAGCACCTTGAACTGGCATCTTTTCTGGAGAGGGAGCCAGTGGAGGTTTTTGAGGTGAGGAGAGATGTGGGTAAGCTTGGGGAGGTCCAGGATGAGTCTGGCTGCCATTACCTGTATTTTCTGGAGTCTTCTGAGGAGCTAGGTGGAGATACCAGTGTAGAGCACGTTGCAGTAGTCGAGGCGTCTGGTGAGGAGTGCTTGTGCAACAATCTTTCTGTTGTTCACTGGGATCCATCTTAAAATTTTGCGGAGGGCAGGAAGAGGCTACTGCGTTGACTTGTTGTTTCATGGTCAGTTGGTTGTCCAGGATTATGCTGAGGTAGCGAGTGTGGTCAGTTGGTGTGGTTCGTAGTTCTTCCAGCCACCAGCTGCAGTCCCAGGTGGAAATGTTCTTTCCGAAGATCAGTACCTCAGATTTGTCAGAGTTCAGTTTGAGGCATCTGTTTTTCATCCAGTCGGCTACGTCGGTCATGGCATTGCGGAGGTTGGTTTTGGTGTTAGAGGGGTCCTTGGTGAGCAAGAGGACGAGGTGAGTGCAGTCGGTGTAGGAGATGATGTTGAGTCTGTGGGATCTGACTATGCCCACAAGGGGGGTCATGTAGAGGTTGAACAGAGTGGGGCTGGGGGATGATCCTTGGTACACGCTGCATATCATGTCCTTGGGAGTAGTGGTGAAAGGCGGTAGACTGATGCTCTGGGTGTGTCCTGAGAGGAATGAGATGATCCACTTGAGAGTGTATTGTTGAATGCCAATGTTGTGGAGTCTGTCAATGAGGATGTAGTGGGCTACGGTGTTGAATGCTGCAGACAGGTCGAGGAGAATCAAAGCCACTGTTTCTCCTTGGTCGAGGAGG
Organism: Calotriton arnoldi; assembly: GCA_963921515.1. Lineage (NCBI taxonomy): Eukaryota > Metazoa > Chordata > Amphibia > Caudata > Salamandridae > Calotriton > Calotriton arnoldi. Next base: position 685,026 of record CAWUFW010005435.1, on the reverse strand, counting down.
GTTCTGATGTCGTTAGTTGTGGCGATGAGTGCGGACTCAGTGCTATGGTTGGCCCGTAAACCTGATTGTGATGCGTCAAGTAGGTGGTTTTGCTCTAGGTAGTCAGTGACCTGTTGGTTGATGGCCGTCTTGAGTTATTTGGCTGAGTATGGAAGCACAGAGATCGGGCAGTAGTTTTTGAGGTCGCTGCGATCAGCTGAGGGCTTCTTTAGGACGGGTCTGATGACTGCGTGCGTCCATCTGTCTGGAAAGGATGCTGTGGAGATGACAGCATTGAGGAGGTTGATGATTTCAGGGCTGATTATGTTGGATCCGAGTTTGAAGAGATGGTGGGGGCAGGTGTCCGTGGGTGCCCCCAGAGTTCGTGGAAGACATGATGGTCGTGGTGGTCTGGACGTCGAGTGGGGATCAGGTAGTTATGGCTGGGCTGGGGTTCACTGGTTGGATGAGGTTGTCGAAGCTGAGCGAGGTGCGTTGGGAGTTAAAGTTCTTGTAGATGTTGGCAATCTTGCTGTGGAAGTAGTTGGATAGTGAAACGCAGAGATGTTCGGAGGGACATACTGTGTTTTCCGTGGCAGGCGGGGTGGAGAATTCCTTGATGATTTTGAAAAGTTCCTTGGTGTGGTTGGCTGCTGCGTCAATGCGGACCGTGATGGCTGCTCTTTTGGCCTCTTTGATGTGCCGGAGGTAGTCGTTGAGTGCTGTTTTGTGTGTGGCTCTGACGTAGTGATGTGCCATCGCTTCTCGAGTAAAAGACAGTTGCGCTTGGTGGTTTTGAGCTCTGGGGTGAACCAGCTGGCTTGTCTTGGCAATTCGTTGGTTTTTTGCCGGTTTCATGGGGGTGTCTTTGTTGGCACATTTGCTGATCTAGTCAGAGAAGTTGTGGATGGCCTGGTCGAGGTTGGCTGAAGTGTTGGGTGGTGCCGAGTGTCTGCGTCCATTGGTTCTCAGTTACTTTTCCCCAGCTACGGTGGGTGGTGCTTTGGTGCTTGGTGGTCGTGTGCTGGGCCTTTAAAATAGTAAAATGGATGATTCTGTGGTCAGTCCAGGAGAGTTACGTGGTGTGGGTAAATTTGATTCTGACACTGGAGGAGAAGATGGTGTCAAGGGTATGTTCAGCTCTGTGGGTGGGTTCGGAGACTAGTTGAGTGAGTCCGATGTTGTTGAGGTTCTCCAGTAAGGATGTGAAGTTGGAATCCTTGGGATCCTCGATGTGGAAGTTTAGTTCGCATAGCAGAAAGTAGTGCAGGGAGTCCATGGCGAGGGGGCGATGATGTTGCTGATGACGTCGCAGAATGCTAGCCGGGGTCCTGGTGGTCTGTATGCGAGGGTGCCTCTTATGGTTGTCTTAGCACAATGTGTAGAAGGGCGTTGAGGTGCTCCATGAAAGGCGTTGGGGTGTCATTCGTGGTGAAGCTCTGGATGGTTTCATTGAATATTATGGTGATTCCTCCGCCCTGTCTGTTGGTGCGGACCCGCTGTATCATCTTGTATCTGTTGGGAGTGGCAGTGGCGATCTCGAGGATGGAGGCGGGGCTGAGTTATGTTTCAGTGATTAAGCCGATGTCTGAGGAGAGGGTGGTGATGGTGTCCCAGATTCCCGTGGAGTGTTTGCTGCGGGAGCCGGCATTGAGCAGGATGCAGTGTAGTGGTTATGGGTTGTTGCTGGTCTTCTGGGAGGTAGTGGTGTTGGGTCCTGTGTGGGTAAGCAGTCCTGTGAGGCAGGAGAAGCGGCAGTGGTGACAGGCGAAAGGTCCTTCGGTGGAGCGTGGGGAGGACATGCAGCAGCAAGAGTCCTGGCATCCGATGTTGCGGTCCAAGAGCTTGTCTGTGGAGTAGGGGCGGATGGTGGGAGGACCAGGGGTCCCGGCCCTAGGCGTGGTCCAGGTGCAGACGGGCTTGCCCTTGGTGCACCAACAGCATGGGTGCGCTGCGGCCTTCATTAAATAGGCCTCGGGCACTGGGGAGGCGGGGGCAGAGCAGGAAAAGGGTAGTGCGGGAGGCAGGAAGAGGAGGAAGAGGGGAGAGGGGCCTAGGGGCAGGAAGCCTGGGGGGAGGTGTGCTGGTAGCAGGCACAGGTGTTGTTCAGCGGGCCTAACCTGGACCCTGGGTCTGGCCCTCGCTCTATCCCAGTTGGTCTCAACTTGTGACTTTGACCTGGTCCGGTGCGACCAGTTAACCACAGTTGGCGATTTGTGCTACTAAGCACTGTTTTCACTTAAATCTTTAAAATTGCATATCTCTAGTTCTACTGATTGGATTTTTCTTCAGTGGTGTTTTCACTTTATTACTGTTTGACGTGATGCATAAAGACTTTGCACATTGCCTCCAACTTAAGCCTGACTGTTTTTGCGCCAAGCTATTAGAGGGTCAAGCATAGGTTAATTTTGGGTTTGCTTGTGTTTCACCCTGACAAGAATTGTGGTTGCTGCCTGAGTAAGGTTTCTCCCCCCACAACCAGTAACCCAATTTCCTACAGATACTACATATTACCTACTGGCGGTCGGCAGTAGGTAGTTATAGTTAGGACCTAGTTTCCATAGGAAAACCGTTTTTTGTTTTCCGAATAACTTTGGCGCCGGTTGACGAATCTTCGCGAAATTTTCAAACCTAGAGATCAGCTCCGGTCAGCTCCTGTCTTGAAAGTTTCGGGGTGATTCGCCAAGCGGGGGCCGAGAAAAAAGGGGGGTCTCAAAACGTGTTTTCCCGATGTACTTTTCCATAGGAAACTTTAGACAAAGCTACAGCCCGAACTGCAGAACGGAATTACACCAAATTTGGCAAAAAGGTAGGTCTTGGTTCAGAAAGAGCCCTTTTTGTTAAATGGTGTAAATCCGTTCAGTAGTTGCTGAACGGGGTGCGTTTGCACAGTGGTGAAGGGAGGGGGCGGGGCCTGACGTGACAAGTGTGCAAACGCGCTCCATGGCGCATTTTAAGTTGGGGGATTAAGTCCCCTTGAATCCTGAGGGACCCTGGGGGCCAACTAGCCCACCAGGTACCTCCAGTAAGCGCCACAGAGTTGCGTTGCAGAGAGGTGTAAAAAGGGGCGTGGCCTCGGACCACCTCTCTGCAACGCAGCTCTGTGGCACTTACTGGAGGTACCTGGTGGGCTAGTTGGCCCCCAGGGACCCTCAGGATTCAAGGGGACGTAATCCCCCAACTTAAAACGCGCCAGGGGCGAGGATCCGCTTGTAGAAGCTGCTGCCGCAAGCAGGATTGAGGACGAGTCTACTTGCAGGGTCCATACAGGACAAGATTTGTGTGCTATCCGGACCACATTTCCCACAATGCACAGTCTCATTCGAGCTTCCCATTGGTGGGTGTGCAATATGAAAATGGTGAAGTGGGTTCGGCGTTTGCACACACTGTCTCCGTTCAAGCCTCTGAAGAGAAGCATATGGAGCTTCGAAACGCGTCAGGCATTTCCATTACGGAGCAGCTTCTACAAGCGGATCCTCGTCCCTGCCTTTCATAAACAAAGCTGCTGATCGAGTGCTACTCACCTGGTGGACAACCTTTGGAGCAGAATGTAATACGCGGCCGTCCTGCCGCGGAGTGTGCACCACCCCGTGCTACGTGGGTCAGCAGCCACAAGCAGGATTGAGGACGAGTCCACTTGCAGGGTCCACACAGGACAAGATTTGTGTGCTATCCGGACCACATTTCCCACAATGCACAGTCTCATTCGAGCTTCCCATTGGTGGGTGTGCAATATGAAAATGGTGAAGTGGGTTCGGCGTTTGCACACACTGTCTCTGTTCAATCCTCTGAAGAGAAGCATATGGAGCTTCGAAACGCGTCAGGCATTTCCATTACGGAGCAGCTTCTACAGGCGGATCCTCGTCCCTGCCTTTCATAAACAAAGCTGCTGATCGAGTGCTACTCACCTGGTGGACAACCTTTGGGGCAGAATGTAATACGCGGCCGTCCTGCCGCGGAGTGTGCACCACCCCGTAATATCTTGGGGGCTACGTGGGACAGCAGCCGCAAGCAGGATTGAGGACGAGTCCACTTGCAGGGTCCATACAGGACAAGATTTGTGTGCTATCCGGACCACATTTCCCACAATGCACAGTCTCATTCGAGCTTCCCATTGGTGGGTGTGCAATATGAAAATGGTGAAGTGGGTTCGGCGTTTGCACACACTGTCTCCGTTCAAGCCTCTGAAGAGAAGCATATGGAGCTTCGAAACACGTCAGGCATTTCCATTACGGAGCAGCTTCTACTAGCGGATCCTCGTCCCTGCCTTTCATAAACAAAGCTGCTGATCGAGTGCTACTCACCTGGTAGACAACCTTTGGAGCAGAATGTAATACGCGGCCGTCCTGCCGCGGAGTGTGCACCACCCCGTAATGTCTTGGGGGCTACGTGGGTCAGCAGCCGCAAGCAGGATTGAGGACGAGTCCACTTGCAGGGTCCATACAGGATAAGATTTGTGTGCTATCCGGACCACATTTCCCACAATGCACAGTCTCATTCGAGCTTCCCATTGGAGGGTGTGCAATATGAAAATGGTGAAGTGGGTTCGGCGTTTGCACACACTGTCTCCGTTCAAGCCTCTGAAGAGAAGCATATGGAGCTTCGAAACGCGTCAGGCATTTCCATTACGGAGCAGCTTCTACAAGCGGATCCTCGTCCCTGCCTTTCATAAACAAAGCTGCTGATCGAGTGCTACTCACCTGGTGGACAACCTTTGGAGCAGAATATATATATATATAATTAAATATTATTATTTGACAGTTCAATGCTACTAAACAAAAATATAATTGTAATATATACATGCAACGATATATCAAAGTATGTTTTCCATATCTATTGGCCCTATGGTCACGTGATGCGCATTACTTGCACTTTAAATTTGGTGGCTCTCCCTGACAGCGTCATGTGATCGAGGCCCTTCTGGGGCCAAAACGCGTCATGGCGGTGCGTGGTGTTAACATGGATTAAATACCTTTATGCACGCAATTATCTGGGTCCGTGTTCGTCTTTTCTTGGAATTTGGATGTTTCGAGACGGAGCTCTTTGTATGTATATATATATATATATATATATATATATATATATATATATAAACACACACACACATATATATTCACTGAAAAAACCAAAGGTTACAGGGCTCTTATAGTTAGGAAATAGGATTAAAAAAACCTTAGATATTTACTGAAAAAAACAAAGGTTACAGGGGACGTTATAGTTAGGCTGATATTTCACTCGTCCAAAACCAGAGAAATAGCAGCAGTTCTAGTTAGCTGAGCTAACTGGAACTCGCACCCCTGCAGGGGGCGTGGCAAGCAGCCCAAGATAGTGGTCGCATAGGCGACGAGCTCCCAGACCTGGGATTATTACCCTGCAGTTACCCCATGCAATACAAGACGGAACGGCGGTAACGGACCATTCCCTGCTGCCTAGATGACAGAGCCGACCCCTGCGGTGATGGCAGTGAGCGAGTGGTGCGGCGACCCAGAGATCTGAATGGTGCACTGAGGCCTGGGGCGGGCCTGTTCCGTGCTGCGGTGGCCTGATGGGCCTGATTTAGCGGGTGCAACGATCACAGAGAGGAAGTGAGGCTGACTGAGGTGTGCCTGCCCGCACTGATCGCAGGAGTTGCTGGACTGCCGTAGTGGTTGGACCGCGGCCGAGACCCGTTGCCCAACCACTGGGAGTGAGCGCCCAGGCCATGAAGTAAGGCCACTGCTTTGGGGGGCAAGAGTGGACGGTGGAGGCCCAGATTGATGCTGCGTCGGCGCCGAGGGGTGGGGCTGCCTCGCCAGCGGCTCTCGCTCCTGAGGTGGAGATTTGGGCCCCTTCTCCTTGCGAGCTTGATCCCGTTACCGTCATGGGGATTAAACAGCTGAATGGTGGTGACCTTGAAGCGTGGTTCTCCCGGCTGGCCTGTGGTGGCGCCCTGTGGCAGACTGAATTCCCCTCACATGATACACGCTGGCCCCCACAGGGACTGAAGGAGAAGGCCCCCCTGTGACTGCTCCTGATTCACTATAGTACTGGCCTGGAGGCCCGCTGAACTGGGAAAGTTAGTCCCCCGCTTTCGCAGAGCATTCCCCCATAATACCCCACCCCTCGCCGGGAGCTGAAGGCCTTGGATGACTGTTACCCTGCTGATTACTGGGCACGGAGTGGGGCTGGTCTTACCTGCATGTATGGAATCTGCCATTGCCAGAGACTCAAGGTTGGGATCACCCACAGTGGCCTGAGCTCCTTTATAAAGCCCCACCGCCTTCCGTCCCTGAATGTGAGATCATCTCTGATTGGCCAGCAGTAACTACTTGCTGGTCACCTGGAACTGAACTCTTGATCAGCACTGTTGTTTGCAGAGGTACACTGTCCAAACCTACTGGCCTCTATTCCACGGGCCACGGCCCTCTCTCAGCGGGTTTGCACTGGTGTTGGTCCGTGCCCTTGGCCATCCCTCAGATACAGACATATTAGTGGCCCCTCTGTGCGTCAACACTAGTGGAGGCCTAATCACCTCCGCCTCTCCTCTAGGTCAACCTCCCCAGATTACACAAATTCTCTTAGCCAGTATAGGACCATGGGGCGTACCAAATCCAAGACTGAGGCACCCCTAGGCACCATCCGCTTCGGGTCCCCACCCTCGGAGACCTCCTCAGCTCACTCCCTGCCTGGGGACTCTGACCAGGTAAACCTCCCTACTGACAAATTGGACATGATCCTGCAGGAGATACACGACTCCAGGACGGCCATAGCACAACAGCTGGGGGCGATCTCCACTGAGCTCAACCTCCTAAAGGACGACCACCGTAAATTGTCAGATCGCGTCAAGACTAATGAAGCGGCACTAGAAGAAGTTAACCCTAAGGTAAAAGAACATTCTGTTCAAATGTTACAACTGCGCCATCAGGTGGAGGTCCTCCAGGTCCGGGCAGATGATGCAGAAGGGATGCCCACGCCCAATAATTGCAAGAATCTTGAACTTCAGAGATCGTGATTTCCTTCTTCAGTCCACCAGTGACAGCTGCCCCCTCATGGTTAACAATGCCAAAGTATCAATATTTCCTGATTATACTCAGGCAGTGCAACGCAAACGCTCTTCTTTTTCGGAGGTTAAAGCCCGCTTACGAGCAGCAGGTCTTTCCTTTGCGCTTCTCTTTCGGGCTAAACTGAGGATCCTCCACAATCAGCGCTCCCATTTCTTTGAAACGCCCGAAAGTGCTTGGGACTGGATGGAGCGACATGTTCCTGGAGCCGCCTGGGAGGCACCACACGCCGTTGTTGCCGAAGTCACAGAGACCTCCACGTAGGCACAGAAGAGGAATACTTACTCAGGACAGTATCACCGGGGCGCCTAGATAGATTCCTATGTCCACATACCTTACTCACAGCTGTAACTCACACTACCTACTTAGGCAAAACTATATCAGGTCATAACCCGCTGGAACTCACACTACATTGGGGCTGAGTACTTTCCCTGATTCCAACATGGTGATTGCAGCCCCAGCTTTTAGAAGACTCTGTATTTAGAAATCCTCTGGCCACCACAATTCCCTCCTTTTTCTCTGAGAATACAGGCACAGCTACCACGGGGCTGCTTGAATGGGAGGCCTTTAAAGTGGTGGTCCGCGGAGTCTCAATGGGCACTGTGGTGGGGGCCACACATGAAGTTAACCGGGACATTACAGAATTAGAATCAAAACTGCAATCCCTAGAGGTAACGGTCCAGTCTGACGCATCAAAGGAGGTGAAGCTGAGGGAGGCTAGAGTACGATACCCTGAACTACTAGAGCGCCTGCGACTACTTGACCTAAACGCCTATACCCAACGGACACATGCTGATGCGGACAGATCAGGTACATTACTTTTTAAACCAAAAGGAGTAGGGAGCAATAAAATATCTACGTCTAGTGGTGGCACGTGCTGTGTGTCTTAATACTGCCCTCACTCACACAGTTGTAACACATGCTTCATCATAGGGCTGCTACAAAACACCCCGGCGCAGCCAACGCCTGGGGTGGAGCAATAGGGTGGGGGAAGACAAACACAACACAAAAGAGAAACAATGATATCAAAAGTGACTGGGAATGCCGGAAGTGAAAGTGCAGTGTGATGTAGGTTAAAACTAGCTCAGAGGTGTCGCTGTGCCTATACTTTATTCCTGGACCCTCCGGCCAGGGTTAAAAACGTGAAGGATGTAGGGGGGAAGTGGCCAGCGACATGGCTGGGTAGCTGCGTTTTCCGCGAGCTCCGCCGGCCCCAAACCTAATCCTTCAGAATATCCTGTTCCTCCTCACATTGCTGCACCTGGCCTGAAATCGGAAGGCACAGACAAGTGGCTGAGCGCCCGACAAGGCAATCTGGGGCGTTTTCGGGCTGAAATCGGGACCTTCTCGGCGCGGCAGTCGGCGCGCGGTCCCAAAAGATGGCGGCCAAAGCAGACTAGCCGAGGCAGAGGACTGGAGCTGCAGTACTCTACCCGGGGTGGCAGTGGTGAGATCAGCGTAGTGAGGGCTGACACGCATCCATTCGGTGCCGCAACGTGACCTGATCCGCCACTGTGATAACGTGATCAGTAATCGGCGACTGCCCGGAGGACTCCCGATATTGGCGCGGCGGCGCCATTTCTGACCTCGGGGGAGCTGGAGGAGACGGGGGCTCCCCCCCCTTGCAGGCAACAAAGTGAAGTCTGCGGCAGCCAGTGGAGCCTGTACCCGGGGGCTACAGACCGGGAGGAGACTCGGTGGAGGAGTGACTGGATCCTTGTGCCTCCCAGCCCTGCATGCGCATGACCCCAGTGTGAAGACTCGTGCGGGGCAGCGTGAATGAGTCCCTGCGCGCCTCGGCTCTCCCCTGGTAGACTGGTGTCTGGCCCTGCCCTCCGTGGCTGAGCCGGGGGTGCACGCCAGTAGGGGACTTTCCTGGATGGGGTGCCGCTTCCTGGGGGTGCCCCCGGTCCTACACTTCTGACTGTGCGCATATCTGCACGTGGGCTCCGCCTGGCTGGACATGAGAGAGATGGTGAGCCAGGACGTATCCAGGGTGTGTCCGTCACTGAGGCATTGGGGACCAGTATGCACCCTGTCTGTGGTCTGGGACTCTGGGGCAGGCCACAGTCTCCTACACTGGGACACTGAATGAGTGCGGCCTAAGAGGACAGACAAGAGCAGGGGCTGAGACTCTCCTGAGCCCTGTGGAGACTGCACTGGTGCCGGGAGACAACCCACGACTGGTCCTGTGGACACGGTAAGGGGCTGAAGCGGGTGCACGGCTCTTCTGTCCCACTGTGTGGGAGCACTATTGGCTCGCCAGCCGGCATCATAGTGGCAGTGATACTGGAGGGGTGAGCAGCGAATTGCGTTTCTGCCACTCAGATGGCCAAAGGGATAAGGCCGCACTGCTAAGACTTTTTGGTGGCCTAGTCAACGTGAACATTGTGATCCAGGGGCCCAGTAGCGACCGGAGGGGCGAGGTGCGGGGGCACACCACCGAGAGCGGTGAGAGGCGCCGGCTCTGAGAAAGGTATACAGCGGCGGCCCGCCGACCCCTGGGCTGAGATGGCGAAAGATAAAGAGCCCAAGACATCCAAGCAGGGGAAGTTGGACCGATTTGCTAAGGTCCTGTCTGCACCCGCTGGGGCGGAGGGAGGCGCGGCCCCCCCACCCAGACACAGACACGATACTACAGGCAATCCATGAGTCCCGAGAAAGCCTAGAAGGTAAAGTGGCGGAGGTGCGGACTGAGGTGTCCTTTCTGCGTCAAGACCTGCGGAAGGTTTCCGAAAGAGTTACCGAGGTAGAACAGCGTGTATCGGAACTGGAAGACACCTCTCGAACCACATGCAAGAAGAAGCAGGTCTTATGGCGACGGTAAAGGAGGTGGCATGGAGAGTTGATGATGCTGAAAACAGGGCCCGCAGAAATAACGTACGTTTTATAGGTTTTCCTGAAAATGCGGCACGCTATGACCCGGGACACTTCCTACTGACATTCCTCAAGGATGCCCTTGTGGAGGCACAATTTTCATCATGCTTTGTCATAGAACGAGCGCATAGGATGCCTGGTATCCAACCACAACCGGGAGCTCTCCCCCCAGACCACTGATAGCCCGGTTCTTGAATTTTCAAGACAGGGATCTTATACTCCGCTACGTAAGAAGGGAGAGATCAAATATGAAAACACTAGAGTGGTGGTGGTGTTCCCGGACTACTCGCGAGATGTACAAAAGCTGTGACGCACCTTCAATCCCGTAAAAATGAAGCTTCGTGCTCTCGGGATGCAGTATATGCTGTTGTTCCCAGCCAAAGCGATACCAAAGGGGATGATGGACGGAGCGCTAGAGCAAATCAAACACTCACCCCCAGTCAACTGATCTGGGTTTAATCCATCATCATTCTTTAGCTCACTCCACCACCCCAGTTCAGACATGGCCATATGCAAATCAGTCTGACCCTGTGCCTCATGGGAACAGTCCAGCCCAAACTGCCAAGCCATGTCTTCCCTGGACCGGAAACAAGCATCCTGGGACCGGTTTCGGGTTCAAAACCCTCATCAGCCACGCTATCTTGAATCCAGTGGCAAAGTGAGCAAGGGACCCACGTCTGGGCATACCCTGCCAACTTACGGCGAACAAAGCGATACCAAAGGGGATGATGGACGGAGCGCTAGAGCAAATCAAACACTCACCCCCAGTCAACTGATCTGGGTTTAATCCATCATCATTCTTTAGCTCACTCCACCACCCCAGTTCAGACATGGCCATATGCAAATCAGTCTGACCCTGTGCCTCATGGGAACAGTCCAGCCCGAACTGCCAAGCCATGTCTTCCCTGGACCGGAAACAAGCATCCTGGGACCGGTTTTGGGTTCAAAACCCTCATCAGCCAGGCTATCTTGAATCCAGTGGCAAAGTGAGCAAGGCACCCACGTCTGGGCATACCCTGCCAACTTACGGCGAACAAAGCGATACCAAAGGGGATGATGGACGGAGCACTAGAGCAAATCAAACACTCACCCCCAGTCAACTGATCTGGGTTTAATCCATCATCATTCTTTAGCTCACTCCACCACCCCAGTTCAGACATGGCCATATGCAAATCAGTCTGACCCTGTGCCTCATGGGAACAGTCCAGCCCGAACTGCCAAGCCATGTCTTCCCTGGACCGGAAACAAGCATCCTGGGACCGGTTTCGGGTTCAAAACCCTCATCAGCCAGGCTATCTTGAATCCAGTGGCAAAGTGAGCAAGGGACCCACGTCTGGGCATACCCTGCCAACTTACGGCGAACAAAGCGATACCAAAGGGGATGATGGACGGAGCGCTAGAGCAAATCAAACACTCACCCCCAGTCAACTGATCTGGGTTTAATCCATCATCATTCTTTAGCTCACTCCACCACCCCAGTTCAGACATGGCCATATGCAAATCAGTCTGACCCTGTGCCTCATGGGAACAGTCCAGCCCGAACTGCCAAGCCATGTCTTCCCTGGACCGGAAACAATCATCCTGGGACCGGTTTCGGGTTCAAAACCCTCATCAGCCAGGCTATCTTGAATCCAGTGGCAAAGTGAGCAAGGGACCCACGTCTGGGCATACCCTGCCAACTTACGGCGAACAAAGCGATACCAAAGGGGATGATGGACGGAGCGCTAGAGCAAATCAAACACTCACCCCCAGTCAACTGATCTGGGTTTAATCCATCATCATTCTTTAGCTCACTCCACCACCCCAGTTCAGACATGGCCATATGCAAATCAGTCTGACCCTGTGCCTCATGGGAACAGTACAGCCCGAACTGCCAAGCCATGTCTTCCCTGGACCGGAAACAAGCATCCTGGGACCGGTTTCGGGTTCAAAACCCTCATCAGCCAGGCTATCTTGAATCCAGTGGCAAAGTGAGCAAGGGACCCACATCTGGGCATACCCTGCCAACTTACGGCGAACAAAGCGATACCAAAGGGGATGATGGACGGAGCGCTAGAGCAAATCAAACACTCACGCCCAGTCAACTGATCTGGGTTTAATCCATCATCATTCTTTAGCTCACTCCACCACCCCAGTTCAGACATGGCCATATGCAAATCAGTCTGACCCTGTGTCTGGGACTCTGGGGCAGGCCACAGTCTCCTACACTGGGACACTGAATGAGTGCGGCCTAAGAGGACAGACAAGAGCAGGGGCTGAGACTCTCCTGAGCCCTGTGGAGACTGCACTGGTGCCGGGAGACAACCCACGACTGGTCCTGTGGACACGGTAAGGGGCTGAAGCGGATGCACGGCTCTTCTGTCCCACTGTGTGGGAGCACTATTGGCTCGCCAGCCGGCATCATAGTGGCAGTGATACTGGAGGGGTGAGCAGCGAATTGCATTTCTGCCACTCAGATGGCCAAAGGGATAAGGCCGCACTGCTAAGACTTTTTGGTGGCCTAGTCGACGTGAACATTGTGATCCAGGGGCCCAGTAGCGACCGGAGGGGCGAGGTGCGGGGGCACACCACCGAGAGCGGTGAGAGGCGCCGGCTCTGAGAAAGGTATACAGCGGCGGCCCGCTGACCCCTGGGCTGAGATGGCGAAAGATAAAGAGCCCAAGACATCCAAGCAGGGGAAGTTGGACCGATTTGCTAAGGTCCTGTCTGCACCCGCTGGGGTGGAGGGAGGCGCGGCCCCCCCACCCAGACACAGACACGATACTACAGGCAATCCATGAGTCCCGAGAAAGCCTAGAAGGTAAAGTGGCGGAGGTGCGGACTGAGGTGTCCTTTCTGCGTCAAGACCTGCGGAAGGTTTCCGAAAGAGTTACCGAGGTAGAACAGCGTGTATCGGAACTGGAAGACACCTCTCGAACCACATGCCAAGAAGTAGCAGGTCTTATGGCGACGGTAAAGGAGGTGGCATGGAGAGTTGATGACGCTGAAAACAGGGCCCGCAGAAATAACATACGTTTTATAGGTTTTCCTGAAAATGCGGCACGCTATGACCCGGGACACTTCCTACTGACATTCCTCAAGGATGCCCTTGTGGAGGCACAATTTTCATCATGCTTTGTCATAGAACGAGCGCATAGGATGCCTGGTATCCAACCGCAACCGGGAGCCCCCCCCCCCCAGACCACTGATAGCCCGGTTCTTGAATTTTCAAGACAGGGATCTTATACTCCGCTACGTAAGAAGGGAGAGATCAAATATGAAAGCACTAGAGTGGTGGTGGTGTTCCCGGACTACTCGCGAGATGTACAAAAGCTGTGACGCACCTTCAATCCCGTAAAAATGAAGCTTCGCGCTCTGGGGATCCAGTATATGCTGTTGTTCCCAGCCAAGCTTAAAGTTATCTTTCAGGGTACTACACAGTTTTTCCAGACACCGGAGGAGGCATGGTCTTGAATTGAACAGCGGCCTCGTCTGAGACGGGGGGTCAGAATCCGCTGCGGCCTTGTCCGTGGCCAAGCAACCGAGCTCCAGTTGGGAACGTCCTAAGGAACGTCGGCGGAGACGAGTTTTAAAACGCCGGACTCCCATCGGGGCCACACCTGCGAGGTCCCTGAGGCTTCGGGAGCAGAAAACTGCCATATCGGACACAGATGATGACACGGCCCTGGAATGTGTGTCCCGTGCTTCTCAGAGATCGAATGACAATGAAGACTCTGATCACTCAGAGAGACAGGAGTCCCTGGACACAGACAGTGAGCATACTCTTTTGGAAAGTATTCAAAGGTTGTAGGCGTCAGGCCCGAGCCCTCCGGGTGAGAACTCGCAATCACGGCAGCCACGGCGAAGAGGAATGACGATTTGGGGCTGGACGGCCACCTAGAGTCGCTGTACAATTCCCGAAGCTTGGCGAACTTTTGAGGTCTTTTGCCACGATAAAGGAAAGTATACAGTGGGTTGTGACTGTTGTATTGCAATTTAGTTGAGTACTTAGGGGTAAGGGGGTGCGACAGACCTCTGGGTGGTTTACCCGCACCAGTGTTGTCACGTTGACGAAATTGGGGGTGGTGGGGGTGCCTGCAGAGTGTGGGGAGGGGGGACACGATGTACAGGGTTAAAAGTTCTGAATCATGTTTTTTGGGGAAACGGGGAGGGTAGTTTTGTTCGAGTAAAATGCATGAATACTGACACTGAGAAGAAAAGGCACTGTCAAGACGGCGCCCAGAGACTAGGGCAGATGGAGGCAATTTTAGCTTTTGTTCAATTATTGTACATTACTACAGATATTGAGCGGGAATGGCACTGTTGGGGCGCTATTCAGGGACCGAGGTGGGCAGATGACACACTGCACCTTCTTATACCATGGCCGGGGAAGGGTACACAGTAATGGCATGGAATGTTAATGGGCTAGGGAACAAAATTAAACGTGGTCTGGTATCTAATTACCTTAAAAGACTCAAACCAGATATCATATTATTACAAGAAACGCATCTTATGGGCCCACACTGTTCATTTCTGGGTAGGGGACAATACACCACCCTGGCTCATGCTGGTCTCACCCGAGGCTCGAGGGGTGTGGCAATTCTCATTCGGAAATCACCCCCCTTCCGGGTCACTCGACGATGGGAAGACCCAGAGGGCACATATGTAGCGGTCCAGGACACCTGGAACCATACACCATGGTTAATAATTAGTGTTTATGCTCCCCCACGTCTCCAGCAACATACTCTGGATAAACTAGCGGACCTCCTTTTACAGTCAGGCCCTGCCACACATATAGGGGGCGACTTCAACGATGTGAGTGATCCCTCCCTGGACCAGACACTGACGCCCCCGGGCCGCATGAGACTGGCGCGATTCCAGGCGACCCTTGGGTTAACGGACCTTTGGAGACGTCACCATCCCTCCACGCGTGCATACTCATACTTCTCCGGAGCCCATAGGGTGTTTTCCAGGCTGGACTACCTTTTTGCCCCAGCTGGAGAGATTGAACAGATAGAAGAGTTGGAATACCTAGCTAGGGGTATCTCAGACCATTTCCCGCTTTATTTAAAGGTGGGAAGGAGAAAGGGAGGACAGGGCACCTCATGGAGACTGAACCCATGGGCATTGAAGGATGAAACGGTTGACAAAGAAATTAGGGTGGAGACGGAACTCTAGTTCCGGGAAAATGATGGTTCGGTGCAATCAGCCGTCACTCTGTGGGAAGCTTTCAAAGCGGTATTACGAGATAGAGCCCAAAATATCATCGCCCATAAAAAGCGGAGGGAACTTCAGGAGCGTCTGAAGTTGGAAGGCAGACTGATAGACCTTGAGAATAAGGGGGCCTCCACATTGAGCGCACACACCCTCCGCCAGATCGACATTACTAAACGGGAATATCAAGCGTTAGTCACCAATGAGACACGGGCACACCAACTCGCAGTTCACCATCGCCTGTACGAGACTGGGGATAGGGCGGGTATATTGCTGGCATGGTTGGGCAGGAAGGAACTAGAGTCAAGGTGGGTTATGTCTATTAGGGAGCTGGACCAGATCTACACCGTGCCCCAGGATATTGCTGGGGCTTTTGCCCGATACTGCTCAACACTCTATGCAGCCCAGACACGAGTAAGTGAGGTACAAATAACCCAGTACCTT
The DNA here is from genome assembly GCA_963921515.1 of Calotriton arnoldi. Classification (NCBI taxonomy): domain Eukaryota; kingdom Metazoa; phylum Chordata; class Amphibia; order Caudata; family Salamandridae; genus Calotriton; species Calotriton arnoldi. Next base: position 669,493 of record CAWUFW010005435.1, on the reverse strand, counting down.
GAGGGTATTGAACTCCCTTGCATCGCCCTAGAGGAGAGAGAGGGGCTGGAGGTGGATATTACACTGGAAGAGGTAACAGAGGCCATCGGTCGACTGAAAACGGGGAAAACCCCCGGCCATAACGGCCACCCGGGGGAATTTTTTTTAAAACATAGTGACATTCTGGCACCGCATCTACTTAAGATGTTTAAAGCTGCCAAAGATAATGGGATACTCCCTGTGGATTTCAGAATGGCAACGGTGGTGGTGATACCCAAGGAAGGGAAACCCCCGGACGACTGTGGGTCGTATCGTCCCATTTCGCTATTAAATATAGAAACCAAAATCCTGGCGACGATACTCGCAACACGCCTGTTAACCGTCATTACCACTTTGATTCACGAAGATCAATCTGGCTTTATGCCACACCGAGCCACTCGCTATAACCTGCGACGGGTTGCCAACTGGATGGATGCTGTCCAAGGCATGGAGGAGGCCCATTTGCTCCTCTCTCTTGACTCTGAGAAAGCGTTTGACACCATCCACTGGCCTTTTATGAGACAAGCTCTGGAGAAATTTGGATTTGGCCCGGGTTTCCGGGACTGGGTGGCACTGTTATATACGGAGCCCTTGGCTCGGGTGCGGGTTAACGGAGCTCTATCGGAAACCTGGCAGATTCAAAGAGGAACTAGACGGGGATGTCCCCTTTCCCCGCTACTTTTTGCTCTTATTCTGGAACCCTTGGCCTGTGTCGTTAGGACTTTCCCGGGGCTGGGTGGGTTTGCAGATGACACCCGAGTGTTAGAGGAGGAACGCATATCTTTATATGCGGACGATATCTTATTATACGTTACGAACCCAACAGGGATACTTCCTCTGCTCCTACGACTTTTTGAGACGTACGGGCTTCATGCGGGATATAAAATCAATTGGAGTAAGTCTACCCTATACCCAGTCGGGGGTGGTGGAGCCCCAGATATACCCTAGTTGTTTGCGCTGGTCGACAGAAGGGTTTACCTACCTGGGCCTATACATCACCACAGATGTGGCAGCAAGCCTAACACGTAACATTAGGCGGGTCCTCCTAAACTTTCAGGAAGATGTTAAGAGGTGGAGAAAACTCCCCTTAACTATTATGGGAAGGGCCGCTATGTACAAAATGATTACTCTTCCTCAGCTGCTCTACGTACTACAAAATACTTACCTTAAAATCCCAGACACAATGATCAGACGAATAGATAGCGAACTACGCTTGCTCCTCTGGGACGGGGCCCATCCACGAGTGGCACTTCAGACTTTACAGAGAAATCCATATAATGGGGGTTTGGCACTCCCCGATATAAGGGCATACTATAGAGCGTCCCACCTTATTGTCATCAATGAATGGATTCACGCACCCGGGAATCACTCGACCTATCGGTTAGAAAAGTTACAGTTCAGAGACCGTACGCATCTGCATTATATCTACGGAGGCGAGGGAAGCAGACGGTTGCTACAGGTGACCCAGAGGACAATAGAGGCTTGGAAAAGCGCGGAACGTAAAAATGAAGTGGGACCAGAGATGCACTAGGGAGACCCCGCTGTGGGAAGGAAATAGGTTAACCGAGATTGGGAAGCTGAGAGGCTTTAAGAAATGGGACCGGATAGGTATTTCCAAAATAGGAGACATCCTGGAGAAGGGTAGGTTGGCCTCTTTTGGCACACTCCAAGCCAGGTATCAGCTACATGGCACTCAGGCTTATGCGTACCTCCGTCTGAAGCATGCATGGACTGTGGAAGGGTTGGATGGGGAGACATTGCCAGAATACGCCCTGCTAGAGGGTCGACTCTTGCAGGAGGAGATCCCGAATAAAGCCATTTCGTTTACCTATAGGACGTTACTCAACAACATGCCTGACAAACTGGGTCCACTCCGAACTAAATGGGAAATGTCCACCGGTGTACTGGAAGATATTGACTGGGAGGCCGCTCTCATGCACCCACGGGAAGTGGCAATTAAGCTTCGGTTACGTCTCATCCAATACAAAATCCTGCACCACACATACTTTGATAGAGCATGACTACATAAAATGGGGAGGGCGGAAAGTCCTGAATGCCTTAGATGCCACGTGGCGGATGGGACATTTATACATACCCTTTAGGAATGCGCAGAGATCCAGGCATACTGGGGAAAGGTTGTGGGTGAGCTCAATAGCCTACTAGAGGTCCACATAGCACTAGAGCCACGGTTTCTACTTTTGGGTATCCCAACGGATGTGGACATCCCAAGATGCAAACTAGTATTCGCCAATTTGGGGGTGGTGGTAGCCAAACGGGATATAGCAAAATACTGGGGGGCTCCACAACTACCTACACTCAAGGAATGGAGGGCGTGTCTTGATCTGTACATGGTGGCGGAACGGGTGACGTATAAGGCTATGGGCTGCCCGCGGAAGTTTCGGAAGATATGGGCACCATGGATAAAATACTACAATTTAGAGGTGGAAGGGGAAGAAGAGGGAGGGGGATTGTTCTAAGAAGGGCCGAGGGAGGAGCCTTGAATGCTGTAATGTATGTCACTGTTGTTAGTAATCTTGAATACTGTTCCCTCTGTACACCCGACTTGCTCAGGCTTACCGACGAGGCCGCCTGCAATAGACACTATATTTGAACCGCCTTATGAGACAAGTGTGGAAATGCGATTATTGTGCACTGTGTATTCATGCTTTGTTCTACGTTCCATCTTATTGTCAAAGCAAAATAAAAAATATTTAAAAAAAAAAAAACTTGGAGGATGGTGGTGATTGGGAGAAGTAATGTGCTCCTTACATGACTTAGGGTGAAACTCGGTGAGTAAGGACATACCGAGCCCCTACTGTTGCATTGTGTGGATTGTACGGATCCTTAGTATGGTTCACGTGACGCTGGTATCTACGCCTACCTAGGAGGTGGCAAGTATGAATGGTTGATTATGAATTATTTATTTTTAGGGTGATGTACCCAGGTCCTTGGTGGAATGAGTGATCGATTAGGTCATGCTTCAGTGTATATGTACACTTATACATATATATTTAGAAACACGAGGGAGATATTCCTTCTAATTCCTTTTTTGTTATGTCTCTTGTCCCCATGTTACTTTTAGTAAATCCACGATTATCCTAGAGGAATTCGCTCGGATACAGAACTAGGGGTTCTGACATTCTCTTATCTCGAACCGAGGTGAGAGAGTTACACAGTTACACTGGGACTGGCAGAGTCCTGAAGAAGGCCGGCGTGACCCCAATCGAGGGGCACAAACACACGGCCAAAACATGTCTACTACCTGGCAGTAAGGAGGGGTGGAGGGAGCACATTACTTCTCCCAAACACCACCATCTTTCACGTTTTTAACCCTGGCCGGAGGGTCCAGGAATAAAGTATAGGCACAGCGACACCTCTGAGCTAGTTTTAACCTATACCACACTGCACTTTCACTTCCGGCGTTCCCAGTCACTTTTGATATCATTGTTTCTCTTTTGTGTTGTGTTTGTCTTCCCCCACCCTATTGCTCCACCCCAGGCGTTGGCTGCGCCGGGGTGTTTTGTAGCAGCCCTAAGATTAAGCATGTCACACAACTGTGTGAGTGAGGGCAGTATTAAGACACAGAGCACGTGCCACCACTAGACGTAGACGGTTTATTGCTCCCTATTCCTTTTGGTGTAAAAAATATTGACTGGGGGTTCGGAGTAGGTGAGTCCGTTACCCTCACCCCTCCTTTTTGTGTATACCAGCTACATTACTTGCCCGTATGATACGACTCCAATTCTCTCCCACATCTATACTATCAATCACTACCCCTGCTCATAAGCTAGTGTCAACGCAACTTGAAATCAACACAGCGTTTCAGGACTATTATGTAGGCTTGTACAATGCTCCACCGTTACCCCCCTCACACACACCCCCCGGATTAATAAACACTTTTCTAGCGATAGTGGCCCTCCCAGTAATCTCCGCAGCTGATGTTAAGGATCTGGCATCCCCCATCACCAAGGCGGAAATTCATGAGGCCATTAAGGAACTTGCCCACAATAAGGTGCCAGGATCGGACGGGCTCCCCATCGAGTTTTACTCCACCTTTGCGTCACAACTAGTACCGAAATTGCTGCAACTATACGTAACATCCCTTGCCATCTACGGTCAGGGAAGCAATAGTGACATCTTTATTCAAACCTGATAAACCCCCCACTGACCTATCCTCCTACAGGCCTCTGTCGATACTCAAAATGGAGTACAAGATACTCAGTAAAATTCTGGCTCGCCGCCTTCTTCCCATGCTCCCTGGGCTGATCCATTCGGACCAAAACAGCTTTGTACCACATCATAGCACTTCCTTGAATATACGCAGACTATTCAGCTTATTTGATTCAGCCGGCGAACATTTCCCCTATGTGGGCTGTTTAACACTAGACATTCTGCAGGCATTCGGCACACTAGGCTGGGATTACATGATGGCAACGCTGAGACGATATGGGATTCCTCCTAAATACTGCCTCTGGGTAGAACTGCTTTACAAAATGCCCACGGCCAGAGCTAAAACTGGCCAATACATTTCCCCATCATATTGGATATTCCGCGGAACCCGGCAGGGATGTCTCCTTTCTCCACTTTTGTTTGTATTGGCTATAGAGCCGCTAGCCCAGCATCTTCGTCAGGCGATGCAACCAATTGGAATACTCATAGGTCGGACTACCCACTCGATCTCCCTGTACACTGATGATATGCTCTTGTATCTTAGAGATCTCTGCATGGACATTCATGCACTGGTCTCCCTTTTGACATGATTCGGCAGTCTCTCAGAGCTACTGATCAATGCCTCTAAATCACGTGCATACTCCTTTTATTACAAGTACACGCTGCCTGCCTTACAATTTGGGATGGTACAACTGAGGGTGGAACCGGTCAACTTTAGGTACTTAGGCATTCAAGTATACAGAGACACGCAGGACACCTTAGAAGGTAATTTAGTACGCACTTTCAACACCCTGAAGTCACAAATAGCCTTTTGGACTAGATTACCACTATCTACAGCGGGGCGACTAGCAGTGTCCAAAATGGTAATGTTGCTGAGATTACTGTATTATTTTGTCAACTGACCGATAGCGATCCCTGCCTGGATCTTTGAACTCCTGGACTCTCTATTGATAGGCGTGATCTGGGGAGGAGGGCACCGGAGGACAAGCTTCTCAAAGCTCCAATTACCGATGACTAAAGGGGGTATGGGGGCCCCAGATTTTAAGGCGTATTGTATTGTATACGGTATTTGTAGAGCGCAGCTATCACCCAACGGGTATCTTGGCGCTATAGTACATGAATCCTCATCAAGCAGTGGAGGGAAAAACAGGCGTAAACCAACAGGGCAGCTCCAGAGCTGTCAAGCTCTGGGAAACAGTATAGTTGGTCAACTTCAATGGCTGGTGTACTGGTTGGCTGGCCAAAATTTATTTGAAATTGGCTACACCCCCACACAACTGTGTCAAGGGACGCTACACGCTCTACTCTGCCCAAACACCACAAAACACTGGATAGACTCATTACTACTCAAGACTGCCATGCACTACTGGAAAATGGCCCTAAAATACACTAGCATTCCCTTCCTTTACGCCCCGAACATTCCACTTTGTGGTCTACCAACATCAATGGGTACACTGACGGCTCACAAATTAGCCCCATGGGAGAGGGACGGAGTCACGATGGTCGGTTCCCTGTTTGCAGACAGCTCCCTAATGCCGCACTCTGAATTTGTGCACACACACACAGGGTACCCGAAACATTGTTTCTAACCCATGCTAGTATTATGCACTATGTAAGGCTATACTGGTTAGTAGAGAACAAGGAGCCCTTCACCTGTGAATTACTCCGTGCACCTCATACAATGGGTCACGGAAGCCATCTAGTACGTTGGTTATACAAGGGCATTCGAGAACACCTCTCAATCCTGTTGCTCCCCCGAAACAGAAATGGGAGACTGATATAGTAATACCCGGTTCAAGTTTATACAGCTTTTAGTCCTACATAGGGCATATTTAACTCCACTCAAGCTGCATGTAATGTACCCATCAACTTCCTCGGGGTGCCCACGTTGCCACATGCCTGATGCAGACCTTATTCATATGCTCTGGGCGTGCCCCTCCATATCTGCTTTTTGGGGCGAGGTTACAGAGGGTCTCTCACATTTATTTGGGATAACCACATGGTACTCACCTGAAGTCTGCATCCTAGGCATGTCTCCACTCCCCCGAAAAGCCAAAATGCTTTGCCGTTTTACTGGCTTGTCCCTCTTAGTGGCAAAAAGAATCCTGACAACGCTGGAAATCCCACAAAGCACCTAGGGAAGGGGCCTAGGGAGATGAAGTACTACGCTGGGACACTGCAGAAAGTGCAGCTCTAAGATGAGAAGAATCCAAGGGGCTCCGTAAAAAGCTAATTTCGATGGAGTGGGCTCACTTGCTGGAGCAATTCCGGATGTACATATCTGATATTTAATAAGCACAGTAATTTGTATGTTTTCCTCACTTAACTGCCCTGCATTGGGTCATATGCTACAAGGCCACTGCACCGAGGTCTCACCATCCAGCCCCCTCCACACCCCTGGGAATCATTTTATACACCTAGTCTGACCACTCAGGCTAGTTCAGGGAAGGAAGGTGGAAGGGAGGGGCAGGTTTTTCACTTTCTTCGTTCTATATGTTAATGCTTTTTGTGTTCCTAGAAAACTGTGTGCCAACATATGTCTCTAACATGAACTGAAATAGACGGGCCAAATGCTAAGATAGATCATAGCTAAGGAGGCAACCTTCTGTTCAGTGAAACCAACTTGACGAATTGGTCGGATTATATGTCTGTACTGCTGGCACCTGAAACATCAATAAAATTTGTTTTAAAAAAAAACTTGCGCCCCGCAATGCACTGCTTATGACCTCACATATTACATCACTCATAACATGGTCAATGACATCACTGATGAGATCATGGATGACATCTCAAATGACATCACTGATTACATCATCCACAGAATTTCTGATGCAGCCACTCACACCCCCATGTAACCTTTCATACACCCACTCCAACTTTCACACTACCATTCTCGAAACCATTGACACACCTATACCAGTACTTACATACCCACTCACTGATTCATAGATCTTCACACACATCCACTCACTCACTCACCCATACAGCCACTCAATGTCATGATTCTCATTAATACTTGTGCCTCCTTTCAAATTGCATTTATGAGTTCTTGTGCCTCCTTTCAAATTGCATTTATGAGTTCCTGGTACATGAAAACATTGCCTAACGTAGAAACACAGACTGAGGAAATTGGTACCCTGTCTGTTGCGGTTTGTTCTTTGTTTGTTTTTTCTCTTGTCTTTTTTTAAATTTATTACAGGTCCTTCGTGGCATTTTGAGAAATGCGCATTCGAAGCATGAGTCTACACGGTCACCGTACGCGTCTCTCGTGGCTATAAAGGAAGCCACGCCCATCCACCGTATGCAGATTATTCAGCGTTCTGTGTCCAGGAAGGTGTTTTCTGGCGGCTCCGTCCTGTCATCCTTGAGCGGGCTGAGTCTTCAAGGCGTGTCGTGTCCAGCGTTCCCGCAGCAGTTATAGACTGATGGTTGGTGCGCGGAGCAGGTAGGAGACTCCGTTTTCTTTTGCACACAACCAAGCATCGGCTTCCTTTGCGAGTGATACGAAGAAGTTTCAGGGGCTCGTAAAAGGCGTTTGCTGGAATTTTGCCGCTCTGAGCAACGGCTTCATTTGCGAGCGATACGAAGGTGTTTTCAGAGGCTCGTAAAGGGCGTTTCCTGGAATTGTGTCGCTCTTGATTATTGCTAGACAATTGTTTATTATTGGAACTCTGATTTTAGAGAGCAAAGCATTTGAAGGACAAAACTACGAGTCTAGTTCATATTGAAATAATGACATTTGAAGAAACCAAGTTGAAAACAATATTATTGACCACCAGTGTGAATGTGCGATAAATGCCGGAATTTGTGCCAATAACACAGGTGATTTGGAAATATCAAACTATAATTAGTATTATCATGAATACAGGTGATTATGGGCACCATTAAGCTACGTGACTTTTCATGATATGATTCATTATTCCTTCATGCCACCAAGAATTGGTTTTATCAGCAAAGTTTATTTTTACAGGTAAATCAAACAAAGCATATTGAGTGTTAATATAATGATGTAATGCTACTCATCTCTAATCATTGAATATCATTAAACAGTGTTGGGTTCTCTATTCCAGGTCTCCCTCCCCACAGTACCCTCCCTAAATTCCCTTCCCCTCGTCTGGCCACTCTTAACCTCTGTTCCTTTTTAATCAGAGTTGGAGCTGCCAGAAGGTGGGCCTCTTGAGGGTACTGCTCCCGAGGAACCTACAAGATCTCTGACACTTAAATACCCACTCACTCACTAATACAGCCACAGACATATCCACTCATACACCCATACAGCCACTCACACATTGTCAGACACTCATAGAGCTATTCACATATCTACTCACTCACCCATTGAGTCAATCACACAGCCACTTACTCACCTACACAGTTATACACACACCAACTCACGTATTCATACAGATACTAACACATACTTACTCACCTACACAGTCACTGACACAAGCACGCACTCACCCATACAGCCACTCTCACAATCACTCACACAGTCATTTATATACTCCAACACTCACTTATACTGCCTTTCACATATGCAGTTACCCATATACCACTGACACATCCATTCACTCACCGACACAGCCATACACACACTCACTCACCCATACAGCCCTTCTCAGATGCACCCATGAACCCATACAGCCAGTGATTCACCCACTCACCCACCCACACAGAGACTCATACACCATTACAGGTACTCAGACAACAAATCAATAACCCATATAGGCAGTCATGTACCTACTCACCAACCTACACCAACTGACAGACTGGTACAGACATTCACACAGACATTCACATAGATTAGTCGCTCACCCATACATTTACTGAGACACGTATCATCACTCACTTATACAGTCAGTCACACACCCACTAAATCATCCATAGAGGCACTCATTCACACACTGATTCATCAATACACCTTGGTGTGTCTATCTATTTAACACTCAAACTTTTTAAAAACACACAGTCACCTGATGTCATCAATGATGCCATCTGCGATGTCATCAGTGATGTCACTGACCATGTCATGAGTGATGTAATATGTGAGGTCATAAGCAGTGCATTGCGGGGGCGTAAATTATAGTTCGCTCAGCTAACTATAACTGCTGAATTTCTCTGGTTTTGTACGAGTGAAATATCAGCCTAACTATAACATCCCTGTAACCTTTGGTTTTTCCTGTGAATATGTAAGGTTTTTTTAATCCTATTTCCTAACTATAACAGCCCTTTAACCTTTGTGTTTTTTCAGTGAATTTCCATGGTTTTTTAATTAGCAATGGTCTTTGCAGAATGGTGTGGAGTGTGGAAAGGAGGTGGGCCTCTGATCGGCTCTCAGAAATCCCATTGAGTAGGACTTATAGAAAGTATCAGGAGGGCTTCTTGGTCCCCAAGGTCCTTTAGCATCAAAGACAACTTTATTCCCCAACCAGTAATATGCCAGGAGACGTATTTGCAGAGTGGTGCAGAAAGGGTGTGTGGCCTCAGAAGACCTCTTAGCAAACTGACCTTGTGGCACTTGCTGGAGGTAACATGAGGGATACTTGGCCCCCAAATACCCTCAATAGCCAAGGAGACTTCATCCCCCAACTAGTACTATGCCAGGAGGCGCGTTTGCAGAGTGATGAGAAAGGACGTCCTTGATGATTGCACAGGTGGTGCCTGTATGATTCTATGAGTGCCATTGTCAAGGACATACTGCGAATACCAGGTGTTTTTAACAAAGTGTAAAACACATTTATAGACATATTTTACACAAGGTTTCAGTGTAGCTATTTAGTAAAATACTAATTTAACTTACCCCTTTGTATTCATTTGTTGAAATAACTCAATCAAAAATTCATATTCCTTCTTCACAGCAACACCAGAGGTCGCAATGACATCAGTAGTCACGAATAGAAATGACAAAGTGAAAAACAGATATATAGACATATTTTACACAAAGTTTGAGTCTAACTCTTTAGTAACATATTGGTTTAACTTTATTTTAACAACACATTTATAAAAAAAGAACAGTTTTAAAAAATAGCTCAACATCTGAACTCACAAATAGAACAGAACTACCAAACACCCATCAAACTACCCATTGTTATCCAAACTCATGGGGAATTAAAAACCGTTGCCAAATCTTCTTTTCCAGAAATTTATTGTGAGCAGGTGGTAGATTTTGGCTGGAGACTTTTTTGGGACCCATGTGGGATGACGTTCATGTTATATCATTTTAAAATTTATCATAAAAATAGTCTCCAACTGCCGAACAAACAGAAGGGAGCTGGAGGACCATCTACATCAGTGGCAGCAGCAACAATTCCCGGCCACAAAGTCCCTTTAGAGGTACAGACTACTACAACAGATATGGCTCCAGAGTTTTCAAGAATGGCCACATATTGCATGGACAGCTGTTGAGCAGTGTGTTACAGCTATTCGCAATGCTGCCAAAAATTATACATGGTAGTTTTTCCCCCCTTTTATATTTTTTGCACATTTCATAAGAGGAGTGCATAGTGAGCAGCAAGAAGGCAATGCAAAGCTGAAGGACCCTCAACTTCAATAGCAGAACAACAACACCGAAGCAGAGTCCATTCAAAAGTCCAATCTCAACTTAAGGATTTGGCTCCACAGTTTTCCTCAATGGCATCATACTGCCTGGATTGTGGAGCTGTAGTGAGTGTTGGGGAGCAGTCCATGACGGCCCTTCGCAATGCTGCAAAGAATAATAAATGTTTTTTTTTTTTTACTTTTGGCCCTTCATAGTTTTTCTACATTAGCAGGCATTTTATTATCTTACAAAATGGGTATCTAATATCTATCTGTTGCTCATTTTATTATCTTCTAATTTATTGTAACACTACTTACATATAACTTGCTGGATAGACAAGTCAAACCGTCCCTCTACAAATAAATACACAGGTAACCTTTGCCAGTTATAATTTACTTTTTCACTTTTTAAATATAAGTCAACAGTCTGTGTTTAAATCTTCTAGTAAGTGCATCGACAACATATGCAAACATACCCTGGTGTTTTAGACAACACTGTGTTAAATTTTGTAATCTCTTCTTTAAAACTATCAACTGTAATATATATGTCTTGTTCTGCAACTCCTCCTCTTAACAACTCTTCATTTTCCCTAGAATCCTGCTCAGGACCAAAGAAACAAAATTGCATATCGTCTGCCTCACTAACATGCAAAAGTGCTCTATTAATTTCCCCTAAACATAAAGCAGGAGTTTTCACATAATACAGCCTCCTACCTAAAGTTCACATTGTTGAGTGGTATAACTTATTTTTGTGGTTTAAACTTCGCCTTGGAAAGATACGTAGGAATTTTCCTAATATATCAATGGATTGCCGTTTAATAATAGAAACACTACTACAATTCCATTTGTATACAGTACCCTGACTACACCTTCCTTGTACCTCTTCTGCAATAACTTATTTTACAGTAGTTCAATACATGCATAGATACTGGTAGGAGGATTAAATGAGTACAACTCTAGTGCCTGGATGATTGCAAGAGTGCAAGCATAGTATAGAGGTGATTTATGCAGTGAATGGATTGTGCATACATGATTATTTAAGCCCATTCTTAGCACCTCGAATATTGGATAAGTGGATGAATAGTGTTTCAGCAATTGGATGCTGCCCTTTTCTTTTTGGTTAACTGAACAGGTAGTGCTTGTGTGCGTACAGAACTACATGGGCAGTGCCTGGATAATTGAATAAGTGCATCAGTTTTGCCTGACTAATTATATGAGTGCATGACTTGTGTCTGAGTGACTGCATGATTCCATTGTTAAAGCTTGAGAGATTGGATGAAAGTAACTATACTGCTGGGGTGATTGTATTAGTGCAAGACTATTGGCTCAGTAATTAAATGACTGCATAGGTACTGGATTGTAAGGGTGGGCGAAGTTGGCGGAGTACCACTACATGGAATTCTACTGTTCCATCTCATCCCAATTAATAAAACAGAAACCTCACATACCTTTGATAAAACAAGTAATTCTATCTTTACATGCTAAAATGCATATAGTCATCTCACAAAAGTGAAAATGAAAATATACAAGCAGTGAGAGAGGTGATGATTTTGGGGTCCTCCCTAACCTAGGGAGAGAACCAAGCAGATGCCTTGAACACAAAGAGCACATCATGCTGAACGATTCGGTGGTGGTCCCATCCTCCTAGGACCACCCCATGCACAGTTATGGGCAAAAATACAATCCCAACCAAAGGCTCTGCAAAGCATTATGGGACGAGATTCTAGAGTGCAGTGAATATTATAGTATCCAATATCAAAACATTCCTCAAGTGTGGCTCTCCCAGCTCAGCTGAGAGCTAATACTATAATATTCACTGCACTCTAGAATCTCGCCCCATAATGCTTTGCTGGGACTTTGGTTGGCACTGTATTTTTGCCCATAACTTTGCTTGGGGTGGTCCTAGGAGGATGGGACCACCACCGAATCGTACAGCATGATATGCTCTTTGTGTTCAAGGCATCTGCTTGGTCTTCCCCCTAGGTTAGGGGGGACCCCAAAATCATCACCTCTCTCATTGCCTGATATTTTTCAAAGCTCACTTTTGTGAATTGGTTATATGCTTTTTAGCATGTAAAGGTAAAGTTGTTTTATCAAAAGGTTGTGGGTGCAGTAGCTAACTCCGCTACGTGGCGGAGTCGGAGTAACCTCCGCTAGCGGAGCGGAGTTCATTGCCCACGGTTACTGGATTGGTGATAGGTTTACTACAATGGTACTGTCTATGTAATTACATGAGGGCATGAGTAGAGCCTGAGTGTTTCATCAGTGCACACATGTGCCTCAGTATTTCAATGACTGCATGGGTTGTAAATGGGTGTTTAGATGGCTGCATAGGTTCTGCACAAATGTTATAATGATTGCATAGTTACAGCCTTGTTAATTGCATAAGTCAATAGTTAGTACCTAGGTGATTAGATGAATGTATAGGTAGTGCCTAAATAGTTCAATGACTACATTATTTCTGCCAGTCTGATTGCAAGAGTACATGTGTAGTGTCTGGGTAATTGAATAACTCCATGGATAGTAAATCATTGATTTGATGACACCCTGGGTGATTTCATGAGTGCCTGAATACTGCCTGACTGACAGAGAAAGTACCTTCATTGCTGTTAGATGTATAACAGTTGTCGCTATATCTCTGACTCATTGGTTATCTCCTTCTGTCAGTATCAAACTACCTGTTTTACTGTATACATGCTTTTCTTCTGAGCTATGTGTGAGTGAAATCTAGGTATCACACTTGATATATAATTGCATACATGGCTCTCTAGAAACATACATTGCTTTGTTACTGAGCGTGCACATGCATCAGTAAGTTTCGAAAACAGAAAACAAAATTTTGGAATTTTTCAAAGCACAAAACCTTTTGTGAATGACATACCTACATCATTTCTCAAATACTTCTTCTGCTTCTAAAACATATATTCAGCATTTCTCAAACAAAAGTTACACTCGAAATGAAGCTAGCACAAGAACTCTCGAGGCATTCTGCACTATTAATCCTCAATTTTAAACAAACCATGTTTAAAGAAAAACACTACCCTCACCATATACATGAAATTTTCATCAGCCTTACTGAACATAGATCCTCATGTAAACATATATGCGATTTCTTAACCCCTTCGGTGCTCATGACAGAATGGTTCCATCATGAGCACCAGTGCTCCTGTGGTCATACCTCGCTGGACTTCCCTGGGTGTCTAGTTTTCAGAATTGTGTGGTTTTGGTAGATTTCCTAAGATGGCTGCCGAGCCTGGGGCCAAAAACCCAGGTGACTCCCCTTGCAAAACCAGGTTGTTTTGTGATAGGTCATTTTGATGTCTCCTCAATACGTTTTGGGTCCTTGCCTATCGCCAGTACTTGGGGCACCCACATGAGTGAGGTCCATTTTTTATCGGGAGACCTGGGGGAACGCTGGGTGGTAGGAAATTTGTGGATCCACGCAGATTCCAGAACTTTCCACCACAGAAATGTGAGGAAAATGTTTTTTTTTTTTTTTTTTTACAAAGTTTGAGGTTTGTAAGGGATTCTGGGTAACAGAACCTGGTGAGACAACTTACCCCATCCTGGATTCCCCTGGGTGTCTAGTTTTAAAAAATGTATAGGTTTGCTAGGTTTGCCTAGGTGCCGGCAGAGCTAGGGTTCAAAATATACAGCTAGGCACCTTGCAAAAAAAGGGTCCGTTTTCACTGTGAAAATGTGGTGTGTCCACGTTGCATTTTGGGCCCTTTCCTGTCGGGCCACTAGGCCTACCCACAGAAGTGAGGTACCATTTTTCTCGGAAGACTTTGGGGAATGCTGGGTGGGTGGAATTTTGTGGATCCACGCAGATTCCAGAACTTTCCACCACAGAAATATGGGGAAAATGTGTTTCTTTTTACAAAGTTTGAGGTTTGCAAGGGATTTTGGGTAACAGAACCTGGTGAGAGACAGTCAAGTCACCCCATCCTGGATTCCCCTGGGTGTCTAGTTTTAAAAAATGTATAGGTTTTCTAGGTTTCCCTAGGTGCCGGCAGAGCTAGGGTTCAAAATCTACAGCTAGGCACTTTGCAAAAAAAAAGGGTCAGTTTTCACTGTTAAAAATAAAGTGTGTCTACGTTGCGTTTTGAGCCATTTCCTGTCGTGGGCACTAGGCCTACCCACACAAGTGAGGTACCATTTTTATCGGGAGACTTAGGGTAACACAGAATTGTAGAGCAACTGTTATTACCTATTGACTTTCGATGCATTTCTGCCTTCCAAATGAAAAACAATGTGTAAAAAAGAAGTCACTTTGAAAAATGTCCTATAATTCTCATGCTAGTATGGGTACTCACAATTTCGGAAGTGTGCAAATAGCTACTGTTTCTAAACTCTATATTTTGTTCCAATTTCAGAAATACATAGGTGTCTTTCATACCGATTTATCCCTGTATATATTTTCCCAAATTAATTGCTATCTACCCGGTACATAATAAAAAACCATTGCAAGACGCTGCTCAGTTAACGACTCTGGGTTCGTCGGGTTCTTGGTGAACCTACAAGTCCTATATATCCCTACAACCAGAAAGCTCCATAGGATGAAACGGTATATTGCTTTCAAACAGCTGTCATAATTAGAAGAAGTTACAGGTGAAAACGTTAGTACAAATGGCTGTGTTTTTTCAACTAATTTTCACAATTTTTCCTATATTAAACTGTTAGTTTCTATAAAGAAACCTTGAAGGATCTACACAAATGACCCCTTGCTGAATTCAGAATTTTGTCAACCTTTCTAAAATGTATAACTTTCCAGGATCCATTATTGCTTTCATTTCTACCATTAACTGGAAGAAGGTTGAAAGCACAAAAAATAGCAAACATAGGCTATGTCCCAGTAAAATGCCAAAACTGTGTAAAAAATGTTGGTTTCTGACAAAAGTGTGTCAGTCCCTAAAAGCTGGGAAAATGGTGATTTCAGCCCCACAAACCCTTTGTTGATACTATTTGCAGGGAAAAAACCAGACGCTTTCATTTGCAGCACTTTTTTCCCATTTTTCAAAAACAACATTTAGCTGTATTTTGGCTAATTTCTGGGTCCCCTCCAGGGGAATCCACAAACTCTGGGTACCTTTAGAATCCCCATGATGTTGGAAGAAAAGGACGCAAATTTGGTGTGGATACCTTATGTGGTCAAAAAGTTACAGGGGCCTAAGCGCGAACTACCCCAAATAGCCAAAAAAAGGCTTAGCACAGGGGGGGAAAAGGCCTAGCAGCGAAGGGGTTAATAGATGTACATCTTCAAGCCATCTTTCCTAAAATATAAACCGCTCTGCATCTTTAAGTAAACTCAGAACTCCAACCGTACATATAGCTATGTGCAAGCACAAAAACCGCATCTCACCATCTAGGCATATGCAAAGCTGTCATATAAGTTAAAAACCAGATTGACAAACACTTCCCAATACATACCTAACAAGTATTACTTCTTTCTAATTCAAATACAGGCGAACAACATGTTCTCGATTTTTATTTCTCACTACACTATTCCCGTTTAATAATGTTACTAATGATACTACAACTCCCAGAATGCAAATAACAGACGTATCTATTCTGCACATGATGTTGAGACATTTAAAACATTCTTAGTTCCTCATTGCAACTTTCCACAAGACTATACTGTTATTTTTCAATAAAGTACACAATGTAATAAAGAGGAACTAATTCATTTTTCTCTTACTTCCCAAAACATTCACCACTAACCTCTTAAATACATACCTTCTAATAGATGCAGTTCATCTCATATATTTTTTCTCATCACCGTGATACTCCTTTTAATCAAACTCCCATATACATCTTCATTTCTAATGTACATTCTTAAACTAATTACAAAGTTATATACATACCAGTGAATTCAGTTTGTAGATTATATTGTTGTTTAGCTCTTTCTGGATAGTTTTGACACTTAAGATTTGTAAAAACTAAGAACAAGAATGGTACACCACTGTCATACAAAGCAACTCTAAAATGGCAAACTCTTCAACTTTCCACTCTATCATCATGAGAAAGGCAGCAAATGAAATCATGTCTTTCATTTTAGACTACAGCATCTTCACTTGTGAATGGTTAGCATCTGTTAACCCTTTCCCTCTCTTTCAAAACGAGGTTCCTGCCAGCGCGTTTTGACGATGTTTTCGCGATCATCGCTGGAAAAACAGGAGTTCAAACCTATATCTAGCTTCATTTTTTCTGAAATTTAAATACTACACAACAGTTTATTACATAGTCCTGAGTTGGAAATTAAAACTTGCCATTACTTACATTGTGTCATTACCCCATAACCTTAAAAAAAATGTTCTGTCTCTTTAACTCCCTTCCCCCTCAATACAGTGTTAGCTCAGT
The DNA here is from genome assembly GCA_963921515.1 of Calotriton arnoldi. Lineage (NCBI taxonomy): Eukaryota > Metazoa > Chordata > Amphibia > Caudata > Salamandridae > Calotriton > Calotriton arnoldi. Next base: position 652,411 of record CAWUFW010005435.1, on the reverse strand, counting down.
GTACCTAGCAACCCAGCGGAACCAGTAGGTCAAACGTTCACAGTACATTCTAGAAGGAACATGCTACTTCCGAATGAGATACAGCAGGTGTCGTTTACTCCACAGATTCAAAAGCATATCAATGTCTGTATTACATTTCTTTTTTTTTTTTTAACAACTGCCAAAAATAAGAATTCTTCCTGAGCCATCCAACACACTACATAATTTTATTCACTTTCATGCTGACAGCATACAATGAAATAAATATATATATATATATATATATATATAGATAGATAGATAAATATATATTTTTTTAAACACCTTCATTTTAACTGCTTTTCCTTTGTAAAACTACCTCATTCAGCTCCAGCCTTTGCCTGACTACTATTGCTCCTTCACTTCAAAATGCTTAGAGTATGGATTGTGGGCCTCAGCTATATCTATTGGGCTAGAGAGCCTGCAAAAAAGAGAGGTATTGACAGGGACTTGGGTTTGCCAAATGTGCAGATTACTTGGTTTGGCCAGAGAGGGTTAAAGTTTCATCAGTTGCTGGCTTTGGTTAAATCCATTGTGAATTACCAAACCCCTCACCTCATAATTGTGCACTGTGGTGGCAATGACCTAGGCACATTGACTGGGGTAGGGCTGAAAATCCTAATGAAAGAAACCTTTGCAGAACTGATGTTGCTTTTCCCTCACACTGTCTTGGTGTACTCTAATAAATGCCAAAGACAGAAATGGAAGTAGTCAAAATTCTATCCACAGATTGACAAAGCCAGGAAACAAGTTAATAAAACTATTTCTGCATTCCTCAGAGACCATCGCATGTGGTGTATCAATAACAACAATCTGCATTTTGACATGCATGAAATTTATAGAAATGATGGAAAGCCCTTTACAGATGAAGGCAACAGGGTGTTTCTAAGTAACAGGAAACTCTGCATCCAGTCTTATGTGTAGCAGCCATATACACACAACCAATGCAACATCTCTTGTCAGAGCCACCCTAGTAAGCGAAAAATTGTGAACTATTTTTCTAAAGGGTTTTTTTCCCTTTCGTTTTTGGGAATCTTCGCGACGAGGTCAAGATCCCTGCGGGGACATCGCAAAAACGGAAAACAAAAGCAGACATTGAATGGCCACCAACACACCCAAAAATAATATGTAAAAAAATCCATTCTGTACATTGCCCTACACATATTACTATACACATACTTCTTTCAAAGCATGTTTAAACTCATATTCTTGTACTAAGTTTCTTTAAAAACCATCTTTCAGACCTAATTTCCGTTTTCTCGGTTATTCAGGTTGTCGTGATGACGTCGTTAAATGCGACGATCACGCCTTTCCCATAAAGTGAAAACTCATATATGCACACATATTACAGTATTTTACACACTATGGGTTTATTACTGTACACTTCAAACTCATGCTTTTCTAGTGTATTTCTAGAACAAACATCTCTAAAACCTATTTTCCGTATTTGCGGTGAGGCCAGAGATCGCAATGACAATGGTAATCGCGATCCCCCCAAACACGTCGCGAATGCAAAAGCTGGAATTCAATAGCCACCACCACATAGAAAAATTCTAACTATTAAATTAATTCTAACCATCACAGTACATAACACACTATATAAATAACTTTATAAAAACATTTATCAATATCTCAATATCTCTATACAATGTATTAATGATGAATATTTTCACCAATATTCGCAACGACGTTGATAGTTGCAATGTCCCCACATTGGTACACGGGGGGGCCGCGCTAGCAGTTGCGGGGTCACCGCAAATATCGCATGCAATAAAAAAAAATACATTTTTGACACATAACTTGTGTCACTAACACCTCCATTTCTCAACCATGGGGTCAGAGTATGTCCACCCTGACCGCTTATGTGGGCTTTCACACAGATTTTCAGCCCCGGGAACCGGTCCCGATAGATGAAATGGCAGGTGCAACTTTCTATTCAGGTGGTGTCCAGCCAATCAGAGCATTCCCGTTGGCACGTGCATTTGGGATTCATCACGAAACCACCTGGATGGCTGAGAGTGGTCCAAGGCCACGCCCCCTTTTTACACCACTCTGCAAATGCGGCTCCTGGCACACTGCTGCTTGGGGAATGAAGTCCACTTCTGTCCTGAGGTCCTCAGGACACAAGAGGACCTCATCGCCCCACCAGCAGTGCGCCAAGAGGTGCATTTGCAGAGTGGTGTAAAAAGGGGTGTGGCCTCAGACCACCTCTCTGCAATCCAGCTGTGTGGCGCTTACTGGAGGTACCTTGTGGGCTAGTTGGCCCCCAGGGGCCCTCAATATTCAAGGGGACTTAATTCCCAAACTTAGAACGGGCCAGGGGGCTCGTTTGCAGAGTGGTGCAGGGAGGGGGCGGGGCCTCCGGCGAGATGCCGGCTTTTTAAAAAAAAATTTTTTTTTTTTTTTTTTTAGAAGGGGTGCTGTGTGGCCCCCCTTCTTATATTATTTTTGAGGCCCTGGGGACCCCATCCCCCAGGGCCTGACCCCCTTTTTAAAAAAAGACAACAACAAAAACGGGAACGGGGCCGCACGGCCCCCCTCCTGAGGCCAATTTTGGCCTTGGGGACCCCATCCCCTGGGGCATGGCCAGAAACACTTTTTTACATTTTTTAATGGAGGGGGGCCGCGTGGCCCCCCTCCTGAGGCTTTTATCTGCCCCTGGGACCCCATACCCCGGGGCCTGGCCTCACTGTTGGGGACCGTGGGGGGAGCCCCAATGCCCCCACGATCCCGCCGGCTCCCAGCCTCCTGCGGGAGCCGGCATTGCTTTTGCACAAGGGGAGCTGCTGACATGCAGCTCCCCTTGTGCAAATGCAATCTGCTTTAGTTTTTGGAAGTGAGAGCAGGTTTTCCTGCTCTTGCATCCAAAAACCAAAGCAGAGTTTGCTATGACAGGGCAAACGGCAATGTCCTGGGGGACATTGCAGGAGCCGGCCCTGGGGGCTGGCAGTCCACAGGCCCATCAAGGGCTCCTGGAGGGGGGCCGTGCGGCTCCCCTCCCTCAATTTGCATAGCCCCGGGGAGGTGGTGGTCCCCGGGGCTTGGGGGGGCCCGCGAGTCCCCCCCCTAATAAACGTTGAGGTGGTGCCCCCCACCTCATAATTAAAAATGCCCCGGGGAGGTGGCGGTCCCCGGGGCAGCGTGGGGGGGTTGGGACCCCCCCACACATTTACTAATGAAGCTCCGGGGGCCCCCGCAAATTAATTACTGATTGCCCCCAGGACCTGGCCCACCCGGAGGCTTATAGAAAACGAAGCGCGGGAGTCCGCGCTTCGTTTTTTATTTTATTTTTTCGTCCGGATTTGCGAATCCAGCGCGAATTTGGCCGTTTTAAAAAACAAAATGTTTTTTTTTGGCCATGGGGGTCCTTGTAGGACCTCCTGAGCAGGCCTAGGGGTCAGGGTGTTTCTACCCTGCCCCCTTTTCTTGTTTTTCACCTTTTTTGTACTGTTTTCTTGTGACTCAGTAACCTAGTCACAAGATGGCTGCCAACACATTTTAGTTTGGAATGTTGGCAGCAAATCAGAATTCAGCTCGTGCTCGGGAGCGTTCGCGAACCCTCGTCGGTGCTCTGATATCGATATTTTTATTTTTTGAATTTCTCAGCAACTACTGAACGGATTTACACCATTTAAAAAAAAGGTTCCTTTCTGAACCAAGAGCTACCTTTTGGTGTAATTCCGTTCAGCAGTTCGGGCTGTAACCTGTTTCAAAATTCCTATGGAAATTAACATGGAGAAAACATGTTTTGGGACCCCGCCCCCTTTTTTCTCGGCCCCCGCTTGACGAATCACCCCGAAACTTTCAAGACAGGAGCTGACCGGAGCGCCCCATTAGTTTTGAAAATTTTGCGAAGATTCGTCAAACGGCGCCAAAGATATTTGCAAATCAAAAAACGCTTTTCCTATGGAAAATACATTCTAACTATAACTACCTACTGGCGACCGCCAATAGGTAATATATATATATACATATATATATTTGCTGAAAAAAACAAAGGTTAAAGTTCTGTTATAGTGAAGTAAAAATGTCAGTTAAAAAAAATACAATTTTAAACCTAAAACACCCTGCAATTCATCAGTTATAGTTTACTGAGCTAACTATACCTTGCACCCTGCCATGCACTGATTAGGACCTCTGGCCTACTGGCTTTGTCAAAGTGTTACCACATCATTATATAAACGCAAGACTATTCGCTTTGTCAAGCGGTCAGCACATCATTATATGAAAGCAAGCCTATTCGCTCTGTCAAGGGGGGACCCAGTCAATATGCAAGGAATCCTATTGGTTTTGTCAGAAGGTGACCACATTTAAACATGAAGGTAGGACCAAGGGCAATGCATTGCCCTGCTGGCTACCACAGCCAGCACTGATCCTCATGTGCTGAGTGGGAGCCAGCCACACTTCAATGTGCTTCTACCCAGTGAGAGCAACCTCTCCTTCTGCTCCTGCCAGGTGATAGTAATACAGTGTACCCCCCAAAAAATAAAACACACACACTTTTTGTGCCCCGAGGGATGGGGTCCCCTGGGCCCCATACTTTCGACATACCTCAGGGGAAGGGGTCCAAAGGGCCATTACATGGCACACATGCCCTATCAAACGTTAATATATATAAAAAAATAATTAAAATGTGGCGACCCCCTGGGCCCTGGCCCATGCCGGGGGGATTTTTATCAAAAAGTGTCCCCAGCACTTTCCCCATTTTTTTTTGTCCACTAGTGCTTTAGACCGTGAAACAATAAAAAACAATTGACTATGGTTTGGTCCCTCTTCAACCTCTTCAGGGACTAGGAGGGTCAGGGTATCCCCACCCTGCCTCCTAACGTCCCTTTTTAAAATTATTTTTAAAACAGGGGACCAAGGTCTATACAACTATATACAGGCCTGCAACGGGCCAACCCACTGCATGGGCGCTACCCTTGACCTCATCATAGCTAGAGAGCACATTATTCAGCTAGACGACATAGTACCATGTGATTGGTCGGATCATCTCCAAATCTCCTTTCACATTCAGGAGAAGGTATTGCTTAGACAAGGGCAACCACTCAAAAACAAGCAATTGTCTCATAACCTGAGAGATATCAACATCTCTAACCTTTCCATCTTGAGCAAGAATCTACTTGAACCTCCAACCACCATGAATAATTTGGAAGAGTTGACGGATCATTACTTCAACACTATGTCTAATATTCTCGACTCTGCAGCCCCGAATCTACTTAAAAGGATTCCCTGCAAACAATCCAAACCTTGGTTCAATGGTACCCTTAATGACGAACGTCGCAAGCTGAGGCTCTCTGACAGACGTTGGAGAAATGACCCCTCCACTTCTAGCCTCGAACAGTTAAGAAAGATGAGAAGCTCTTACAACAAACTCATTCGCATCTCTAAATCAGATCATTTCAGAGATCAGCTTGACAGCGCTAAAAACCGTCCCAGGAAACTGTTTGATTTCATCAAACAACAGGCTAATCCTATTCCAGCAATCAAAATCGCTGGACCCAGTGAGGAGGACTTCTCAGAGCACTTCGCTGAAAAGTCTAGAAGTATTGAGAGGGAACTGCAACGGGCCGCTGAGAATTTGTTGTCTATGAGTTCCGAGGGTTTGCCTGGTTACACGGCAGTACACACCCAAAATCAATGCCTGTACACACCCAAAAACAATGCCTGCTGGAATACCTTCCGACCTCCAGACTTGGAGGAGCTGTCACTTTCCTGGCTTCTCTGAAACCTTCCAACCATTTCAAGGACCCACTCCCCGCCAAGCTGCTCAAAGACCTCAACTTGGCAGTTCTGCCTCTCTGGTCCAGGATCATCCAACAATCTCTCTTACAAGGGAGGATTCCCGACTGCCTTAAAATGGGGAAAGTCACACCCATCCCCAAGAAGCCCAATGCAGACCTTACAGATCCCAGTAACTTCCGACCGATCACCAACATCATGTCCCTAGCGAAATTGCTCGAGAAATGTGTTCACACACAGCTTTGCAACCACATTGAGAAATTTCAGCTCCTAGACCAACATCAATCAGGCTGTAGATCAGGTCATAGAACAGAAACAGCGCTAACTCACATTGTTGATGACGCATTGAGAGCTCTGGACCAATATACACCATGTCTTCTAATCCTTCTGGACTTGTCCTCTGCTTTTGACACTATCAAACATGATAACCTGATTAACCTTTTTCAATACAGGATGGGGCTATCGGGCCCTGTCCTAAATTGGTTCTCCTCTTTCCTGCATAACCGAACACAAAGAATCAAAGTCAACCAATCTTTGGCGGCCAGCACTTCAGTCTCTATTGGGGTGCCTCAAGGTTCTGCACTTTCGCCCACGCTCTTCAACCTATGCATGGAACCTCTAACTGCCATTCTAAATGACTCAAACATTCAGTACCACATGTACGCGGATGACACTCAACTGTATTTGAAGATCTCCTCTCCAGATGACATTAAAACTCTTAACGGAGCGCTTCAAAAAACTCAACAATGGCTAACACATAACCACCTATTACTTAACTCTCTCAAAACTGAATTTCTCCTGATTTCCCCACGCAACCACGAGGCCCCCACGGAAAACTGGATCAAAAATCTCAGCACTCAACTGCACCCCGCATTTGGTGGACTCCGCCTGCTCTTTAGGGGTCACCCTAGACAAATTTCTAAACATGCAAGGTCACATCAGTGCAACCATTAAGAGTGCCAACCATCAGCTCAACACTCTTAGGAAAATCAAACCGTTCCTACCTCCAGAAGACATGCAATCAGCAGTCCAATCCTTAGTTATATCACGAGTAGAATATGGCTTGGTGACCCTAGCTGGTCTTCCTAAATCTAGGTTAGCGCCGCTAAGAGCTACTCTGAACGCCACTGCCAGACTAATCACAGGTTCAAGAAAGCATGATCATATCACACCTGACCTAATCCAGCTTAACTGGCTCCCCATTGAAGCTAGGATGCGCTTCAAGATAGCCTGCCTGACACATAAAGCTATACATTTCAATAGCCCCGTTTACCTGGCAAAAAAACTTGAGCTCTCCGGATCCAGAAGAAACCTAAGAAGCTCCAATACCCTTCTTCTGAAACCACCGAAATTCAATAAAAAAAGAACTTACAATCGTACCTTCTCAGGACTGGCTCCAAGAATTTGGAATGCCCTTCCAACAGAGATGAGTCAATCCTTCGACTGCCTCATTCAAAAAACAGGTCAAATGGCTACTATTGGAAGAACTGCATCAACAATAGCCTCCATGTCATTTGCTAGTCAATTACCTGCATTCTCGACAAGCATTTTTACTTTGTTGTGTTGAAATTTATGCTTGACAATTTACTTTCACTTTATGTTTGTAACTACTCTTCCCCTAGCGTCCTCATTTATTTTATGCCTCAGGTTCCTCTCATGTTGCCTTATGGGGTGTGCTTGGGTGTGTTATTGTATGCTTAACAATTTACTTTCACTTTATGTTTGAAACGTATGCTTGACAATCATTTCTACTGGGGGTTTAAACTTACTTTGTTTGTCTTTGAAGTAAGTCTATGATGAAACTGCTTGGCCTCATATTTCCTTTTTGTAAGTGTATTTATATTGTCTCTGTACGTATACGTCAGCTTTCCTCTTTGTACAGCGCTCTGATACCCGGTTGGGTCTTGTTCGCGCTTTATAAAACTTTTCAAATAAATAAATAAGGTCACTAGGCTTAAGAATGGCATATTTAAAGCTTTTCAACACAGACTTTCACATTAATGCGTGGCTACTTTGATGTAGTAAGCCTCATTATAGCAGGGGCTCTTAACTCTGATTTACGCCTTCACCCATTGTTGTATAACAAGTGCTTAACTTTGAAACTTAAAAAGCCAGCACTTTTGAGAAGTAACCATCCGAGAGAAAGGTTCTCTGGTGTCATTGTACCCTGGAAATGCTGTTATTCCAAGTATCATCCTTAGGTGGTAGGGCCTTCAAATGGTGAAGATTGGCAATGCCTTTGGACAAGAATGTGCACTAAGATCTGATTCTTGTATTCTACAGTACTGTACTGTGACAAGAATACTGCCGTCAACAGAAGGCTTAGTTATGTGCCACTAATACTCAGCTAAGGCATGCCTATGTCAGAGTTTGTTTTTTTAGGATTTTATTTTTGTGTGACAAATAATATTGAGTTTTAGGGATTTTTATGTTTAATGCTATACATAAATTGTAAAATAATATGCATGCAGTTGAAACAAGTTTAATATAAGGTTTAGACGTATCTTTATTAGCATGTCTTGGTCAGTCCACATTTTAGAAAAAATTGCATATTGGTTAAAATTGATGCTGAATCAGTGTCTTCGCTCATGCATCTATCCCTCCCATCAGGTCCCCCAGCACTTTTTCTCTCCTCACAGGCTCCACGAAAGTGAAGACAACTGATGTACTGTATTTTTTGATTAACAATAATACAAAGGCCTAATAAATTGAAGCTTCTAGTGCACTAGGAATTCAAGGTTTATTACTCTGTTTCCTTGACAGAGTTCAAAGCTCATACATTCATGAGTAGCTTTTCGTTTTTGGATAACTTGCCCGCAAGACTGTATCATTGTTGAGCATCCTGCTTACTAAGAAAATGGGATAGTGCTAACATGTAATGCAATTGACGTGATCTATTCCGATTTGCCAAAAGAAATGTTACATGGATTATGTATTGCTGGATCTCTGCTTTTAGCTAATTGTCTATGCAAGAATTGTGCATAAGAATCTGGGGGTGAGCCAGATTATCCTTGCAGTCTTTCCCATTCTATTGGGGATGCTGTCCAACGTTTCTTTGATTTTGCTGCTCATTTGAAACCTTTAGTGATTTATTGGCTCTTGACTATTCTGTAATATCTTTGCATTTTAAGCCTTCGTGGCATTTACTTGTACTACTTGATTTGAGATTTTGTAATGAAAATCTAACTTTCCCCTGATTTCAGTTATTGAATGGTCTTTGTGGCTTGTTATGTTGCTCTACTCAACTGATGTTGCATGGGGTGTTCTTTTATGCAAGATCAACCAGGAGTGGAACCTCTTGAGCTAAATAATGGGGTTTTGAAGATTTTGGGTTATCATAATTATTGGGATGCAGTCCTCAATATAGGGGGTTTTACTCTCACAAATTGGTAGCAGAGGATGGTTGTATAAGAGTACCTCCTCTTTTATAGGGGTCCTCAAAAGATGTCTTGGGGACCAGGGAAATCTTTGTATGAGTTTGTGTGTCATGAATTGTTCAGGTTGTGAAATGTTTGTTTATCTGCTTTTTGTTGCTTCCATTGACAGAATAATCACTGTTTTGTTGATGTGTTATTCATATTTGTTATTTATTCTTGTTCAATTTATAGGTTGGTTTGGTAATCAGATTAGGTTTAAAGCATAGTTATTGATTTTACATGTAGAGAAAAATTCAATATAAAACACCTCACCTAAATCCAGTGGCCAGTGAGGGAGGGACAACTTAGACAGAGGAGAAAGAAGATCGAGATAAGAAAACTAAAATAGTAACAGAGCAGGATAAGGAAGTAGGGAGAGGGTCCGAGGTCGGTAAGCATTGATAGTCTGTGAGTGGGTAGCCTGGTTTCATCTAATATATATGGTGATGGTTGGTCTTGTGTAGGGAGTGTCAACCCAATGGGGGATCGTGATCTGGACAGTGAGCTTTCTGGTATCAAGCGCAGCATGTGCAGGTATGTCGGGCATGTTAGTTCCCTAAATTCTGCACCAAGGTATCTGAGACAGGGTCCCCATTCCTTATCAAACTGTGGTAGCCGATTCTCTGAAGCCGCTGTAAGTTTTTCCATGCTTAATAAATTCCAGAATTTGTGAAGCCAATCTACGTGGTGTGGTATCCTATCCGTGCCCCACCTGCTCAGAAGGTTCTGCTTGGCTGTGCATAAAGCTAATGTTATTGTGCAACCTCTCAGTGACCTGAGGGGGATAGGTTAAAGCACTAGAGAGGCACAGCAGGACAGCTCAGAAACCTGGGTAAGGTAGTGTCAAAAATATCATCAACTGCATCCAGTACAGCCTTCCAAAACGTCTGTGTCCGGGGGCAGTGCCGCAGGAGGTGTGTTAGGGTTCCCTGTTCCCCACATCCCCTCCAACAGGCTGAGTCCCCTCCCTGCTTCCAGTGCGCACTTCGCTCCGGAGTGTAGTACATATAGTGCAATATCTGGAGTAGTGTCACCTTACCAGCTGCGCTGTTGTATTGGCCTGTTTCTGAATATCCGACCAGTCTTTCGGGGTAAATGGCCGTTCACATTCCTTCTCCCATCGCAGTTGTACCGATGACTTTATGCGAGTCTGTGCTTTGTTTAAAAAGGCATATATGTCCGACAGAAGTCGTTTATCTGAGTACCTAGTGATACGCCATTTTTCAAATGGTAGGAGGGGTCTGCTAGCATGTGTTCTCATGGATGGCTGCGTAACCCAATGCTTGATGGTCAAGTATTGCCAATACGCTGAGAATAGAATGCTGTATCCTTCCCTAAGCTGTTGAAATTCCATTATTCCGTTGTGGTCAAAAAGGTCGCCCACTCTCTTACAGTTGGAGCATTACCACGTCATGTAGGCCGTATCTCAGAGGGGGGTTTGGGGGAGTCAGGATTCCCAATTATGGGGGTAAGGGTGAATCCGGGTCGATAGCTTCATCTTGAGTTGAACTGCATCCGAGGTGCCTCTCATGGCTCGGAGCACTGGATATGCATATACCGCCTGGGGGCGATGGGGTCTGGGAAGCCAGGGGATTTTCCATATGTGAATCCCAGTGATTGCCTGATCAATGAGCCCAGAAGGTCTCGCTAGCAACACATGAAAAGGGACACCTCCTGGACCCCATCTTTTCTAACCTGGAAAGTCTTGAAGGGAAAAAACCCATCCCCCTCCCTTGGTCAGACCACTTTTTGATCCCCTTTCAGTGGGTACATTCCAATACGACACCTGGTGCTGTACCGCCACGCTCTCTAATTCGACCATGGTCTAAACTTCCTTTGGAGAGCTGGATATCAGAGCTGGAAAAAACAATACCAAACCCCGTCATTGACCCCATAACAGCTAATAAAAACTTTGGCAACTGGATCGAGGGGTCTCTCGATCTGGTGCTCCCCAAAGTCCTAACCCAGAAGAAAATTGGCCCGAATAAGGCCCAGTGGTATAACTCTAATCTACGCACCCTACGCCAACAGTGTAAAAAAGCAGAACGAGAGTGGAGAAAAGACTTCTCTTCTAACAAAAAAAGTGAATATAGGTCAGTCATTCGCCGGTATAAAGCAGAAATAAAAACTGCCCAAGCCTCCTACTACGAGGGAAAGATCATATCGGCATGTAACTCCCCCAGAGAAATATTCAAGATTGCCTCGAAGCTAATGAAATCACCTGGCCCGGCGGTTCCACTGGATTCATCTAGTCAGCGATGTACCGAACTGGCCAATTTTTTTCTCCGCCAAAGTCCAAAACATTCTTAAGATTCTCCCTCAAGAGTTCAGGAATATTCCTAGCATAGACACGAATGATAGTGGGCAGTTAGGACAACAGGAACCTACAATCTTCCCTAAAACAGGTTTGGATATGAATGGCTGTGGGCAGTCAGAAAAACAGGAATTAACGACCTTCCCTATGCTAACTCAGGAATGTTTTCTTGCCATATTAGCATCGGTAAAAGTGGATCCCCTTTAGACCCAGCCCACCCCCCCCCAACATTCTGTCGCTGGTTGGACCAACCATTGCCCCCACTGCTACCTGCCTGATTAACTCCTCATTAGATAAGGGTGTGGTTCCTTCAGAGTGGAAAAGGGCAATGGTGCGTGCCTTGTTAAAAAAAAAACCAACCTGGACCCTACTGAGCTAGGTAACTACCGCCCTATCTCGCTCCTGCCAGGTATTAGCAAGATAGCGGAGAAACATGTAAATCACATCCTTTCTGCTTTTCTTGAGTCCAATGGTGCCCTCCACCCCTCCCAGACAGGCTTCCGCCCCGGGCAAGGGACGGAGACCGCAATACTATCAGTGGTGGAAGAAACTCGGAAAATACTGGACGCAGGAGGAGTAGCAGCAATAATCCTCCTCGACCTGAGTGCGGCTTTTGACACGGTTAATCACCGGGTCTTGATTCACCGCCTCAGAAGAGCTGGAGTGACGGGAACAGCGCTATTATGGCTGCAGTCCTTTTTAGAAGAGAGGTCCTTTCAGGTTTTCGAGGGCAATACCAACTCACGGCCCTTGCCCCTACAGTGCGGAGTCCCACAGGGCTCTTCACTGACTCCCACTCTTTTTAATGCCTATATGGCCCCACTGGCTGAAGTGGTGGCCCCTTTTCGGATTCATATGGTAACCTATGCCGACGATACACAGTTGGTTGTAGCCTTGAACCACCCTAACCAACAGACCAATCTCCCTCCTGTTTGCAAGAAGTTGTAAAATGGATGAGTCTATCCCATCTGAAGCTCAATGGGGAGAAAACAGAGCTTATGATCCTTGGTAACTCGGTAAGTGCATTCCCAAAAATCTCTGGCCATTGACCATGGGCCCAGCACCGACCCCCAAAACAGAGATCAAAAGCCTTGGAATCTGGCTTGACCAGAATCTCACCTTTAAAGCACAGGCAAGGAAAACGGTCGCCCTATGTTACGGCCTATTGAGAATCACCCGTAAAATTCTCCCTCTTATACCGCCGATTGCAAAAAGATTAGTGATTCAGGCCCTGATTTTGTCCAGATTGGACTATGGAAATGCTCTATATTTAGGTGCCCCTAAGGAGGTGATTCTAAAACTGCAGTTCGTACAAAATTGTGCGGCAAGGATGCTTACCGACACCCCTAACCGATGCTCAGCCAGACCTGCATTACACTCTCTCCACTGGCTTCCAGTACAGAAGAGAATTCACTTTCAGGCTCTTTGTATAGCCCATAAGGCATTGAATGAAGGAAGGCCCGGAATCACAAAGGATATGATCCGACCCCACAGGGCAAATAGGAAACTGCGTTCAAACGAACTTTACCTTGCTATGGTCCCCAGAATCAAGAAGGCAAGAAGTGGCGGAAGGCGTTTTTCGCTAAACGCTTCCAAACTCTGGAATGACCTCCCGCTACACCTACGGAGGGAACCGAACCATCTAAAGTTCCGGAAACAACTTAAGACCTGGCTCTTCCCCTAAAAGACCAGCGCCCCTAGCCCCAGACGTTCACAGCGCTGGGATGCCTCCGGGTAGCCATGCGCTATACAAATGCCAATACAATGAAACACCAGTGTTTCTCGGTGGTGGGACTTGCCCACTCCATCATATAGCGGCGTTGTGCCGGCCAGGTAATAAAGTTTAAGGTAGGGAAGCCCCAGTCTGCCCTCCGCATGAGGCAGATATGCCAATTGTTTAGCGACACAAGCCCTCTTACCGGCCCATACGTATTCCTCAGTCAAATGTTGCAGCTTATGAAGAACTTGAGGCGGGGGCAACAGTGGTAGGGTTTGCATTACATAAAGTACCTTAGGGAGGAGCGTTATCTTGACCGCTGCCAAGCGTCCAAGCCAGGACGTATGAGCTCTCCATTTCTGCAGCTCTGCACGTGTGTCCACTAACAGACGGTCATAGTTGCTGTCCGCTGTCTGACTGTGGGATGTATTCGTAGGCCCAGATAAATTACTTGTCCCTTAGCCCATGGGAAGCACCGCTTCAGAGCCTCCTGGTCCGGAGTTGGGATTGTAAGAGTAAGGAGTTGCGATTTTTGGATGTTAATCTTGAAACCAGATACCTCCCAAAGGCTTTCATTTCTTGTACCAAGGCTGTTAGCGATCGGGAGGGTTCGGACAGTATCGCCATAACATCATCTGCGTATAGCGCCAGTTTATGATCTCTGCCTCCCATCGTCACACCAATGATCATTGGATTCATCCTCACCCATTCCGCAAACGGCTCCATATATAGTGCAAAAAGGAGTGGAGACAGTGGGCATCCCCGTCTCATGCCCTTTGCTATGTCCAATGGAGGAGACATCACTCCATTGACCCAGACAGCGGCCTGGGGCCGTGAATATCAGCACCACACCCACTGAATGAAACAGGGCCCCAACCCCACCGCCCGAAGAATGGTGTGCAGATACGGCCAATGAACTCGATCAAACGGTACATTGAACTTTATCTAAGATGTGACACATTCGTTTTGTATTATCGCTGCATTTATGTTCCGGGTTAAAGCCCGCCTGGTCTGGATCTATAAGACCCAGCATTATAGGTGCTAAGCACGTAGCAAGGATGGTAGTAAATATTTTAGCATCGACGTTCAGTAACAATATAGGTCTGCATGCTGAGCATTTGGTGGGATCTTTGCCCGGCTTATGTATAACTGCGATTGTGGCTTGTCTCATCGTGTCCTTCAGTGTGCCCATGTGGCTAAACAAATTATAGAGGAGGGTGAGAATGGGGACCAGTGTGGGGACAAAAAGCTTATAAAAGTCTGTCAAGTAACCAGGTAACCACCTTGACCTAGGGCCTTGCCCGCTTGAAGATGAGCAATCATCTGGGTGTAGGTCTTTATCCAGGGTAAGAGCTTAGTGTCGGTCCAAGTGGTCCAACGGGGCCTGTGTTAAATATGTATCTATATTAGCCTCACCTAGCTCTTCTGTTGCGTACAGGTCTGTGTAATAATGGTGAAATGCCTGTGCTATATAGTCATCCTGTACTAATCGGGCTCCCTGTGGGCTTTCAATTTCTGCAACTCTCCGACTATTCGCTCTGGCTCCAAGCTTATGGGCTAGAAGCCCTCCAGCCTTGTTTCCCCCTTGTAGTACACCTGCTTGGTGTGTAGTAGGTCATATTTCGCTATAACCATGTCTAATGCTCCGAGTTCTTTTCTAGCTGCATTAAGTTGGCGGTGGTTCTGGCAGGCTCCTGTCCGTTTGTGTAGACCCTCCAGTTCCTTAACCCTTCCCTCGAGCGTTAGTCGCTTTGCCCTCCTCTCCCTATTGTAGCGGGCATCTATGGTAATAAAGTGGCCCCATAATACTGCCTTTAATGTATCCCACAGGAGAGCTACTGGCGTATCACTGATCTCCAGATAAGCCTTAACAGCATCCTTGGCCTCTGCTATCACTCCAGTGTACGTGAGGAGTTTGAGGTTCAAGTGCCACAAGTGGGGCTGTTGGGGGGAGATTGGGCACCTGCATCTCAATCAGTACGGGAGAGTGGTCTGAGAGAGCAGCTACCCCTAGGTCAATGTCGTGTTTAGAGGGTTCTAAAGAGCTTGTAACTAAGAAGAGGTCAATTTGTGCGTATGTCTGGTGGGCTGCTGAGAAAAAAGAATAAGATCTTTCCGGTGGGTGGCATTAGCGGCAGATATCAACAAAGCCGTGGCCGGCAAGTTGACGATGGCCCTAGTGACAACAATGCACCCGTGTGACCCATCCGAGCGATCTAAGTGTGTGCCCATGGCCAGATTAAAGTCCCCTCCAAGAGGATGTATTTGTCTGTAGATTCCTTCACTACGGCAACAGCTTCTAGGATAAAAGATTCCTGGCGCTCATTGTGAGTGTAAAGATTGGCTGGGGTAAAGGTGTAGGATCCTAGTGCTATGTGAAGGGACAGGAGGCGTCCAGGGATCTCTTTATTTGTGTGGAGGACTCTACCAGCAAAGTGAGTGGCTAATAGAATCGCCACTCCTGCATTCTTTCCCACCCCTGCCTAGAAAAACTGGCGGTCAAACCAGTGCAACCTCATTCGTCGCCAGTCTGTCTTAAGCAGGTGAGTTTCTTGAAGTAAGCAGATATCGCATTTGGATTCATGCAGCATAGATAAGAGCGCCACATGCTTTGCCGGAGCAGTAAGACCCCTAACATTATAGCTAAGTATCTTAACCATCAGCCAGGTTTAAGGAAAAAGAAAAGAGGAGGAAACCATGTCCCACTACTCCCTCGCCACCCTGGGGGAGTTGTATGGGTCGCCAGGGTCGCAAGCTCCGCCGTCCAACACATATAGATCAGGGGGATGATCGCAGGTAGGTCCCCAAGCCCAAGGAATCAGAAAGAGACTAACTCCGCGCCCTCTGGCCCCGGGGCCGTCCATCTGACTGCTTCAGGGTGTAGAAGTTACTCACTGCCTAACTCACCTCCTGTACCCTGGCTCCAGATTTGACGGAGTAGAGCCTCTCTTTCTTTACAGCTCTCTGCATCAGTTGGTTTGATTCAATCAATCAATCAATCACGGTATTTATAGAGCGCGCTACTCACCCGGGAGGGTCTCAAGGCGCTGGGGGAGGGGGTAAGTTACTGCTCGAACAGCCAGGTCTTGAGCTGCTTCCTGAAGGCGAGATGGTCCTGGGTTCGCCGAAGGTGAGTGGGGAGGGAGTTCCAGGTCTTGGCCGCCAGGTAGGAGAAGGATCTTCCTCCGGCGGTGGTTCTGCGGATGCGTGGTACGGTGGCGAGGGCGTGGCTGGTTGATCGTAGCTGGCGTGTGGGCGTGTAGAAGGACATGCGGTCGTTGAGGTACTTTGGGCCCAGGTCGTGGAGGGCCTTGTGTGCGTGGGTGAGGAGTCTGAACGTGATTCTCTTGCTGACGGGGAGCCAGTGCAGGTCTTTCAGGTGTACGGTGATGTGGCTGTGTCGGGGGATGTCCAGGATGAGTCGTGCGGAGGCGTTCTGGATGCGCTGGAGTCTCTTTGAAGTTTGGCTGTGGTTCCGGCGTAGAGGGTGTTCCCATAGTCCAGTCGGCTGGTGACGAGTGCCTGGGTGACGGTCTTCCTGGTTTCAGTGGGGATCCATCTGAAGATCTTGCGGAGCATGCGCAGGGTGTTGAAGCATGAAGATGAGACGGCGTTGACTTGTCTGGTCATCGACAGGGAGGAGTCCAGGATGAAGCCCAGGTTGCGTGCGTGGTCCGTTGGCTTGGGTGCGGTGCCCAGGGCCGGGGGCCACCAGGAGTCGTCCCAGGCGGAGGGTGATGAGCCCAGGATGAGGACTTCCGTCTTGTCTGAGTTCAGTTTAAGGCGGCTGTTCCTCATCCAGTCGGCGACGTCTCTCATCCCGTCGTGCAGGTTGGCTCTGGCGGTGGTGGGGTCGTTGGTGAGGGAGAGGATCAGCTGGGTGTCGCCGGCGTAGGAGATGATGTTGAGGTTGTGTCGGCGTGCGATGGCTGCGAGGGGGCTCATGTAGACGTTGAAGAGGGTCGGGCTGAGTGAGGATCCTTGTGGAACGCCGCAGATGACTTCGGTGGCTTCGGATCTGAACGGGGAGAGGCGGACTCTCTGGGTTCTTCCGGCGAGGAACGAGATGATCCATTCCAGTGCTTTCTCTCGGATTCCGATGTTGCTGAGGCGCTTCACTAGGGTGCGGTGGCAGACGGTGTCGAACGCCGCGGAGAGGTCCAGGAGGATGAGGGCAGCTGTTTCCCCGTTGTCGGTTAGGGTTCTGATGTCGTCGGTGGCTGCGATAAGGGCGGTCTCGGTGCTGTGGTTGGCCCGAAACCCGGACTGCGAGGGGTCGAGGGATCCATTCGTCTCGAGGAAGGCGGCAAGCTGTCTGTTGACGGTCTTCTCGATGACTTTGGCCGGAAACGGAAGGAGCGAGATGGGGCGGTAGTTCTTGAGGTCGGTGGGGTCCGCCGTTGGTTTCTTCAGGAGGGCGGTAAGCTCGGCGTGCTTCCAGCTCTCCGGGAAGGTGGCGGTGTGGAAGGAGGAGTTGATGATGTCCCGGAGATGGGGTGCGATGGTGGCGTCGGCTTTGTTGAAGACGTGGTGTGGGCAGGGGTCGGTTGGTGATCCGGAGTGGATGGAGTTCATCGTGCGGGTGGTGTCTTCGGTGTTGATCGGGGTCCAGTTGCAGAGGGTGGTGGTGGCGGGCATTGGTTCGGCGGTAGGGTGCGTTGTTTGTGCGTCGAAGCTGTTGTGTATGTCGGTGATCTTGCGGTGGAAGAATGCGGAGAGTGAGTTGCAGAGGTCTTGCGAGGGGTGATGTCGTTGAGCTCCGGCGCTGGGGTTGGAGAACTCTTTGACGATGCTGAAAAGTTCCTTGCTGTCATGGGCGTTGTTGTCCAGTCGTTCTTTGAGTGCCGACTTCTTGGTGGCACGGATCAGCTGGTGGTGTTTGCGGGTGGCGTGCTTGAGGGCGGTCCTGTTGTCTGTGGTCTGGACGAGTCGCCAGGTTTTCTCGAGAGTGCGGCAGTTCTTCTTGGATTCCTTGAGTTCGTTGGTGAACCAAGGGGTTTTCTTGCTTCCGGGTCTGCTGGGAGGGCTTTTTAGTGGTGCGAGGTCGTCGGCGCAGGCGGTCAGCCACTTGGCGAGGTTGCTGGCTGCTTCGTTTGGGTCCGTTGTGTCGGTGGGTGTGTTCTGGCTGAGGGAGGCGGTGAGCTGCTCGGGCGGTGATCTTGCTCCAGCTCCGGCGGGGAGCCTGTTGCGGGTGGTGGTGGGTCGCAGTCTTTCTGAAGCTGAAGTGGACGCAGCTGTGGTCGGTCCAGTGGAGTCCGGTGGCGTGGCTGAAGGAGATGTGCTTGCTGGACGAGAAGACGGGGTCAAGCGTGTGGCCGGCGTAGTGGGTGGGCGTGTTCACCAGTTGTTTGAGTCCGAGGTTGGCGAGGTTGTCCAGCAGGGCGGTGGTGTTTCTGTCGTTGTTGTTCTCCAGGTGGAAGTTGAGGTCCCCTAGGAGGATGTAGTCGGCGGAGGGCATGGCGTGCGGGCTGATGAAGTCTGCGATGTCTTCGCTGAATAGTGTGCGTGGTCCCGGGGGTCTGTAGATGAGGGTGCCTCGGAGGGTGGTCTTGGGGTCCGTGTGTATCTGGAAGTGTAGGTGTTCGGCGGCGGTGAAGGTCTCTGTCGGAGTTAGTCGAGATGCGGATGGTGTTCTTGTGTACGATGGCGATGCCTCCTCCCGTCTGGTTGACGCGGTCCCTCCGGGTGATCTTGTATCCATCCGGGATGGCTATGGCGATGTCAGGCGCTGAGGAGGCGTTCATCCAGGTTTCGGTGAGGAAGGCGATGTCCGGTGCTGTTGCGTCGAGCAGGTCCCAGAGTTCCACGGCGTGCCTGTGGACGGAGCGGGTGTTCAGCAGGATGCATTTCAGGTGGTTGCTGCTGTTGCTCGACTTGGCGGAGGTGGTGCACGTCAGGGGGCAGGTGAATCGGCAGGTTTGGCAGGTGAAGGGTCCGTGGGTGCGTCTCGGTGAGGCTCGGTAGCAGGCAGGGTTCCGGCCGGCATTGAGTGCGGTGAGTGTGGCGGCGCCGTAGGTCCGTCGAGTGGTGTTGCATCGGTGGGATCCAGGGGGTTCTGGCGCTGGGCGCGGTCCAGTCGCGGACGGGCGCAGACGGGCTTGCCTTAGGCGCGCCGTCGGCGCGCCAGCGGCGCGCCCGCTGCGCACGTCCGCTGCGCGGCGTGCAGCGGCCGCCATTTATGGGGAGGTGGGAGGGAGGAGCAGCTGGGAGGCGGGAGGCAGGGGCAGCGAATGGGCAGTCAGGGGGCGGGGCCGCAGGGACGCAGCGGCGGGAATGGCGATAGGCAGCGAGGGGCACAGAAGGAAAAACGGGGGAGAGCAGGCAAATCACGGGCACAACAACAGTGGGGCAGCGAGGGGCACAGAAAGGAAAAACGGGGGAGAGCAGGCAAATCACGGGTAAACAACAGTGGGGCAGCGAGGGGCACAGAAGGAAAAACGGGGGAGAGCAGGCAAATCACGGGCACAACAACAGTGGGGCAGCGAGGGGCACAGAAAGGAAAAACGGGGGGAGAGCAGGCAAATCACGGGTAAACAACAGTGGGGCAGCGAGGGGCACAGAAGGAAAAACGGGGGGAGAGCAGGCAAATCACGGGCACAACAACAGTGGGGCAGCGAGGGGCACAGAAAGGAAAAACGGGGGAGAGCAGGCAAATCACGGGTAAACAACAGTGGGGCAGCGAGGGGCACAGAAAGGAAAAACGGGGGGAGAGCAGGCAAATCACGGGTAAACAACAGTGGGGCAGCGAGGGGCACAGAAGGAAAACGGGGGAGAGCAGGCAAATCACGGGCACAACAACAGTGGGGCAGCGAGGGGCACAGAAAGTCAAAAACGGGGGAGAGCAGGCAAATCACGGGTAAACAACAGTGGGGCAGCGAGGGGCACAGAAGGAAAACGGGGGAGAGCAGGCAAATCACGGGCACAACAACAGTGGGGCAGCGAGGGGCACAGAAAGGAAAAGGGGAGACAAGCAGACAAAACTGGCACCGGGGCCACAAGCGGAGGGCGATCTTACCTACAGGAGCAGCGGGCAGACAGCACAGGCGGAGCTGTGTGGTGGGGGAGCGACCTACCTGGCAAGGTCAAGGGTCGCTCTCCTCACCGTGCAGCGGCCGCCATTTATGGGGAGGTGGGAGGGAGGAGCAGCTGGGAGGCGGGAGGCAGGGGCAGCGAATGGGCAGTCAGGGGGCGGGGCCGCAGGGACGCAGCGGCGGGAATGGCGATAGGCAGCGAGGGGCACAGAAGGAAAAACGGGGGAGAGCAGGCAAATCACGGGCACAACAACAGTGGGGCAGCGAGGGGCACAGAAAGGAAAAAACGGGGGAGAGCAGGCAAATCACGGGTAAACGACAGTGGGGCAGCGAGGGGCACAGAAGGAAAAACGGGGGAGAGCAGGCAAATCACGGGCACAACAACAGTGGGGCAGCGAGGGGCACAGAAAGGAAAAACGGGGGAGAGCAGGCAAATCACGGGTAAACAACAGTGGGGCAGCGAGGGGCACAGAAAGGAAAAAACGGGGGAGAGCAGGCAAATCACGGGTAAACAACAGTGGGGCAGCGAGGGGCACAGAAGGAAAAACGGGGGGAGAGCAGGCAAATCACGGGCACAACAACAGTGGGGCAGCGAGGGGCACAGAAAGGAAAAAACGGGGGAGAGCAGGCAAATCACGGGTAAACAACAGTGGGGCAGCGAGGGGCACAGAAGGAAAAACGGGGGAGAGCAGGCAAATCACGGGCACAACAACAGTGGGGCAGCGAGGGGCACAGAAAGGAAAAACGGGGGGAGAGCAGGCAAATCACGGGTAAACAACAGTGGGGCAGCGAGGGGCACAGAAAGGAAAAAACGGGGGAGAGCAGGCAAATCACGGGTAAACAACAGTGGGGCAGCGAGGGGCACAGAAGGAAAAACGGGGGAGAGCAGGCAAATCACGGGCACAACAACAGTGGGGCAGCGAGGGGCACAGAAAGGAAAAGGGGAGACAAGCAGACAAAACTGGCACCGGGGCCACAAGCGGAGGGCGATCTTACCTACAGGAGCAGCGGGCAGACAGCACAGGCGGAGCTGTGTGGTGGGGGAGCGACCTACCTGGCAAGGTCAAGGGTCGCTCCCCCATTGGCTTCTTCTGCTTCGTTCTGAGGAAGTGATGTGTTTGCTTAGCAAGGGGATTGTCTTGTGGGGTTCAGTTTCTTGATCATCTCCTGGAGTGCCAACGCTGAGATCTATATATCCCTTAACATAATCTATAGTGCAGACAGAGCGGGTCTCATTGTCTCACACAAAGGTGAGGTGGCAGGGGTGTCCCCACCGATATCGAACTCCTTTCTTTTGCAGGTATTCTGTAAGTGGTCTCAAGTGACGTAGGCTTTGCAATGTGATAGGTGATAAGTCCTGGTATAGCCATATCTTAGTGCCTTCAAATTCAATGACTCTGCGGTCACGTACCGCTCTCAATCGTTTCTTTCTGCGTGTAGTAATGAAGGCACATAAGAATATCATGATGCATCCCCGAGGAGCTCACCGGCCGACCAGCTCTATGTGTGCGATCCAGAATTATGTCCTGTGGTGCCAGAGTGGGAGTAACATGTGTTTTTTTTAAAAATCTGTTTATTAATTTTTTGAAAACATGTTAGCGGATACCATTTATATAAATACATTTTCGTAATAAAGGAGTTGCCACCATACATATGCACATAGAAGTACAATAGAATGCAAAGGTATTTTCTTTTTTCTTCACCCCAGGGACGGGGTGCCGCCCTTCTAAGTGTCTCGGTGAGTGACTTTCAAAGGTCGTGCGATCTATGACCATATCCATCAACAATACACAGACATGTACCTCACCAGTCCAACTCTCCGTACAATATATGTTCACTCATTTCCTACAGCAAATCTAGAGTGCGAACACAGACCCAGGCACAAAATACAGTAACCAGCCAAGTGGGACTTCTAGTTGATCCCACAGGCTGCTGAGTAAGGGCAGCCTCACTGACCCTCTCGAGTGCAATAGGCCATATGATGTAATTGTTGAAGGAAAAAAACAGAAGAGAGAAAGAGCATACCCCAATCCAGAAGATTCGCTATGCTCGCTTAACATGAAAGGAAACTTAACCAAAACGTCTAAAAAACCGACAACTGCCAGGAGTCTGTGTTTCGACTGTGAAGAGGAGCTACGTATCGACAATGTAAGGGGGTGGGGCCAGATCTGTCCATGGAACAGAGCGAGTGGGGCAAAGCATTTGGGGCAGCCTCCATGCGCATATCTACTCTTCAGTCTCAGACCCGCTGCCCTGGGGGTCCTGGTCCAGTACATGACGTGCCTCCCACGACCGGGCAATATCTCTCCATGGTTCTGCATACGGGTTACGCCGTTTAGTAATCTTATCTTCTGAGATTAGTACCCGTTCCTCTGCTCGGACCCAGCATGTAACATCTGCTTCCCATGTGGTTACCAGAGGCGGAGTCTTTGCTTTCCAGTGGAGCGCAATCCTCCTCTTGGCCAGGAGGAAGGCCAGGTCTACGAATCTGTGCCCCAACTTGCGGGACTTGGGTCTCGGAAAGAGGTCCAAAAGACAGGCCTTAGGGCTGCACAGCAGAGTACGAGACAATACTCTATTGACCAGGGCTACTATTTTGCTCCAATAATTAGAGAGCAACGGACAAGACCAGATCATATGGTCAAAGTCCGCGTTCCCCAATAGACACCTAGCACAGGACAGATCATCTCTATTGTAAACCACATTCAACCGATGCGGTGTGAGGTAAGTTCTAGGGAGAATGATGAATTGAAGGGCCTTAAAGGCCGTATTCCTTGAGACTTTTTTCTGGCTTGCTAGGACTTTCTGCCATTCTTTATCCGTCAAGGGTCTCGTCAGCAGTCTTTCCCATCTCTCCCGCAAGCCCGGCAATGTCGTGGGCGCCAGCTCCCTTAAGGCCAGGTAAAGCCAGCGTATCAGGTGTCCCGCGGAGCCCAAAGTGACCACCGCTTCCAGGGCCGGGTGAGTGTCCGGCTCGCCAGTGGCAGCACCCCATAGCTCCGACACCGCCCCTCGGAGCTTGTGATAGTTCAAGAATTGACCTGGGGGAAGTTCATGGTATTCGAGAAAATCAGCTAACGGGAGCCACTCTTTATCTCTGTAGCAGTCACCCACCTTCTGTACTCCCACCTCCCCCCAACCCATCAAATGACACTGCGTGGGGGGAGTTCCCAGCCCCGCCTGGGGAATGCCTGCGAGTGGAAGGCTCGGGGTGTAAAGCAATCTCTCCCGTGAACGGGCCACACACCTGTCCCAACACTTCACCGCCACTGAAAGTAACGTCCCCATATGTTGTATCTTCTGATGACGGTTAAAGATCCTGGGAAGTAACCTAGTATACAATGCCCAGGCGGGAAGTGAGAACGTATTCAAATCTCTGCCATCTAGCCATCTGGCCACCCATTGAGTTGGGCGGCCAAATAGTACGCTTCGAAATCTGGGGCCCCTAATCCTCCATCCGTAAGTGGGAGGCGTAGGGTTTGTAGCGACACTCTATTGCGGCCGCCATCCCATACGAGAGCTCTAAGAAGTCCATCCAACGTCCTAAACCACGATTTCGGTATCAATACTGTTAGATTAGCAAAATAATACAATAGGCGGGGGAGAACAATCATTTTCGACAATGCCAGCCGAGCCATAAGCGGCAACCTGAAAGCACGCCAGAAGGCTACCTGCGATCTCAATGCCCTCAGGGAGCCTCCAAGGTTTCCATCGAACAAGTCTGCCTGCGTATGATAAATCTGAATCCCCAGATATTTAACCAACACAGGTGCCCATGCCAGGGTAGCCGGTAGACTCAGTGGCCTGAGCATGGTGTGGTGTAACGGGAACACAAATGTTTTTTTCCCATTCACCCGCAGGCCAGATAGAGCGGCAAACTCGTCCAGAATGTCCAGTACCTGGCGGACTCCCGAAGTCCCGTCCCGCAAATAGATCAGAACATCATCCGCGTAGAGCGAAATGATATGGTGAATACCGTCGAGGGTCACCCCCAATTCCTCACTCTCCCTCCGCATTCTCGCCGGCAGAGGTTCCATGGCAAGAGCGAAAATCAGCAGCGACAAGGGGCACCCCTGCCGGGTCCCTCTGTAAATGGGGTAGGACGCCAAGATCGTGGTCCCCATTCGCACACGAGCCGTAGGGCTTCCATAAAGCAGACGGACCGACTGCAACCACCCGTCTCCCATCTGCAGAACGCCCATTACCGCAAATAAAAAATCCCAACGTAAGGTGTCGAAGGCTTTTTCCAAATCTATCGCCACTACCACTGCTTTTGGGTAATCGCGCAGGCCCGGATGAAACATAACATGGTATAATCTTCTAAGGTCCTGGACGTGGGAGGGGATAAAACCACTCTGATCCGCATGCACCATTCTGCACATGTGCGGGAGGCGTCTCAGGGCTAGTGCTTTACTTAAAAATTTGAGATCCAGATTTAACATGGATAATGGCCTGAATTCAGTTAATCTGGGATGGGCCAATTTAGATTTGGGCAGTGGGATCACAGGCGCCTCCCGGTGCGAGGGCGGTAGGCGCGTGTCGCGGAGCGCGGCAGCATACATAAGTTCCAACTGTGGAGCCAGAATGTCCATGTAGGTATTACCGGATAGAGGACCTAGTCAGGGTGAAGTTTGATCCCAAGTCAAATTGAAATGGAAGGTCAGGTATTTATGACAAGAAAAAACAAATGTTTTCTTGAGTCCCCTCACTCACCGGGGTTTCCCACCGGTGACATGCTTCATCATTGGGGTCCTCTCAATCCGCTACGGATTGAGGCTTGCTTCGACTTGCGAAATTACGTAGGAGCACTAATAGGCGACTATGTGTGGTGCAATGTTTGGTGGAGTGGATAGAAAATCTAAAAATACCTGGCTAGTGGGCGAAACACTTTATTCTAGCTCCTAGTCGGTATATTAAAAACAGGGGTACTAGACAACGATGTAACCATGATGAGATAAAAGTCTCTAGTGTTTAGTCAACATGTTTCGAGCCTCCCCACGGCTCTTCCTCAGGACCACACAGGGGCCAGCCCTGTGCGTTCCACTCCTAAGTGACCTAAAAGTGAGGTAAATAATTAGTTAAGTGAGAAGTGATGTGTACACACCTACTGTGTGTGTACTATAATACATACGATTTTAAATTCAATTGATCGTAGTATCTGTCACCACGGCCTCCGCCCTCTGATACCACGTACGTTCTCCATCTCAATGTGCAGTGGTGTCGCCTCTCCAGATAAGTGGATTAATTTGTCCTGAGTGGTATCAGAGGGCGGAGGCCGTGGTGACAGATACTACGATCAATTGAATTTAAAATCGTATGTATTATAGTACACACACAGTAGTGTGTACACATCACTTCTCACTTAACTAATTATTTACCTCACTTTTAGGTCACTTAGGAGTGGAACGCACAGGGCTGGCCCCTGTGTGGTCCTGAGGAAGAGCCGTGGGGAGGCTCGAAACATGTTGACTAAACACTAGAGACTTTTAACTCATCATGGTTACATCGTTGTCTAGTACCCCTGTTTTTAATATACCGACTAGGAGCTAGAATAAAGTGTTTCGCCCACTAGCCAGGTATTTTTAGATTTTCTATCCACTCCACCAAACATTGCACCACACATAGTCGCCTATTAGTGCTCCTACGTAATTTCGCAAGTCGAAGCAAGCCTCAATCCGTAGCGGATTGAGAGGACCCCAATGATGAAGCATGTCACCGGTGGGAAACCCCGGTGAGTGAGGGGACTCAAGAAAACATTTGTTTTTTCTTGTCATAAATACCTGACCTTCCATTTCAATTTGACTTGGGATCAAACTTCACCCTGACTAGGTCCTCTATCCGGTAATCCGGTTTTTTGCGTACATGATTGAAAGGAGGGTGGACCTAGCCTTATACCCTCTACCTCCCCCTGTTTTTGTAGCATGAAGGTATTATAAAATTCGGCTGGGAGGGCATCCGGTCCAGGGGTTTTCCCTCTAGCCATTTCCCTAATGGTGGCCCTGATCTCGCCTGCCTTGATAGGCGAGGCCAACTGGTCCCGGACATCTTGGTCCAATTGTACCAGTCGTTGCTCGACTAAGTATGTCTGCAATGCTTCCCCCTGGGACAGCCCTGGTGGTCCATACAGGGACTCATAGTACTCCCTAAATGCGTCATTAATAGCCCTCAGGGATGAGAGAACTTGACCCCGAAAATCCGTGACACTCACTATGGGTGAACCTCTACTATCAGGTCTAATTAACCAAGCCAACAGTCTCCGCGCCCTGCCCCCTTCCTTATGTTGCGTGGCCTGGTACGTTTTAAAATCTTGGGCTCTCAGTCTATCCCAGGTGGTACTGTAAAGGCTTTTCACGTCCGATAATTTCTTCTGATTCTGGACCGTTCCCGCGGTTTCCCTATCTAAAGTCAGGATTTGGGCCTCTAAGTCTGTCAATTCTTGTGTGACCAGTCGTCGAGTGCCTACAGTCTTGCCCAGACAATGCCCCGTATCACCACTTTAAATGCCTCCCGTTCTACCAGCGGGGAGCTGGCAGTTCCCCGATTGATGGAAAAGTAATCAGTTAAGGCCTTGGAATAACCCTGACAAAACCCATCGTCTTCTAGAAGCGACGGATCCAGCCACCAACGCGGGATCGGGGCTCTCTCCAGGACCGGGACAAACCCCACGAGTAGAGGGCTATGGTCAGAAAGGGATCTGCCGAGATATTCAACGCTGGTCATCATGGGTGACAAAGTGGCCGAACAAAAGAACATGTCCAGGCGTGTGTGCAAGTCATAAAGATGTGAATAATAGGAATATTCTCTGCACACAGTGTTATGCAGCCGCCAAACCTCGTGTAGGTTCCAACCCGTGGCCCAGGCCCTTAGTCCCTTAGTGGTGGCAGCCGCCGTGGTTCCCCGCAGAGGAACCCACTGTAAATCATAAACACAATTAAAATCGCCTCCCAGTAGCAAGGTCTCATGGGGGAACCCCGCCAAGACCCCAGACAGCCGGTCCAAGAAGGGGAGCTGGTCTTGGTTAGGGCCATACACACTGCCCAATGTGATCTGCCTGCCCTTCAAAGTGCCCGTGATCACCACATATCTCCCCTTAGGATCTAACACTTTCTGAGTAAGCTGGAAGGGCACTCCTGGCCTAATCCATATCAGCACTCCCCGGGAGAAGGCAGAGTATGTAGTTGCAAAGAGTTGACCCCGCCATCTGCGCCTCAGGCGAGAAACCTCCCCTTCAGTAAGATGGGTCTCCTGCAGTAGAACCACTTGCGCCCCCCGTCTTTTGATATAATTCAGAACATTGTAACGCTTAGATGGTGACCCCATGCCCCTAATATTCCAGGTCATAAACTTAATCCCTTCAGGGCTACCCGCAGATTCAACCATCATATCGGCTAGCAAACCCCCCCAAACCCCATCCACACAAAAACCACCCTCCTGGCATATAACAACAAACCCCATCAAAACCACTCCCCGTCCCAAGAGCGGACTGACAACGGTCAGCTGCCCAAACACACAAGCAAATCGCATAGTGGAAACTCACACCAGGTCGGAAAGATCCAAGGCTAACTGCACTAGGACCTGCAAGGGGCGCAGCGTGTCAGGAAACCAACAAATCGTTTGAAAAACTTTCACACAGCAGTAGCCATAGTAGGCCGTTCCAACCCGCACCCGGGAGCGCCCGGCCAGAGAATCCCCCCCCCCCTTTTCGCCACCCTCAATCTCCAGCAACAGCCCGAGTACACTCAAGATGTAATCTCGCCCAAGTAGGCCGGAAAAAGGTAAAAAGACAGTACAGAGAGGCAGGAGAGAGTAAGAAGGAAGAAACCCCCCCTCCTCCTCTCCCCTCCCCTCGACTTCCAGCCCTACATATCGTTCGAGAGTTGTGGAGTCACTATGGGCAAGGTGCCGCCGGTGGTCCGGGAGGCATCCGAATCGGTTTCTTCCTCGCCATACTTCGCTTCTGAGTCTTTCTCTGATGAGGAGGCCCCAGACTGCATCAGGAGGAAAACAGCTCCCAGCGCCGTAGCTCTCTCCCTCGCTGTCCGGGACGGACTCAGCCTCTTGAACTCCATTTTCTTTCGGCGTTTCCGCAGCCGCCTCCCTGAACGCTCAGCTCCAGACGGTCGCCGTTCTGGCCGAGGATGTGAAGGGCCCCCCGCTTGGTATGACTCAACCCAGTCCCAGGCCGCTTTAGGGTCGTCGCAGAAGTGGGTTGTCCCATTCAGCATGAGCTTGAGCCGGGCCGGGAACATCAGCCAATATTGTATTCCCTCTTCCCGCAAAGCTTTTTTAACGTGCAGGAAGGAGGAGCGGCGCCGTTGTACTTCCAACGTGTAATCGGGGAACAGGGTGACTACTTTTCTCTACAAGGAATAGACCAGCCTCCCGAGCCCTCCTGAGTAGCAAGTCCCTGTCTCGGAAATGAAGCAGTCCGGCCACAACAGCACGGGGCGGTCGGCCAGGTGCCGGTGGTCGAGCAGGCACTCGGTGTGCCCTTTCCAGAGTGTAGAATGGGGAAAGGCCCTGAGGCACCACAACGTCCTTCAGCCATGTTTCCAGATAACTGACCATATCCTGCCCTTCCACTCCTTCCGGAAGGCCCACCACTGGTACATTGTTTCTTCGATTGCACCCTTCTGCATCTTCTGCCCGTTTCTCCAGTTGACTGACCTTGCTGGCCAGTTCACCCACCTGAGCCGACAGAGCCTGCTGAGCCGGTGCCAGCACCTCCAGGGACGATTGTCTGCTTCACCCGGTCAGACAGCTTAGCATGTTCGGCGCGCAACAAACCAAGGCCTACCGCCACTGTGCTAATGTCCTGATGTAAGGTCGCTTTGGTGTCAGCTATTGCCTCAAGGATTTTGGCCAGTTGCTGGTGAACTGGCACCTCCGCCTGCTCATCTCCAGTGTCTCTCGCGGCCGTGTCCAGCTTGCCGTCCTCTTGATCCGGGGGGGACCGATTTGCTTCCCCCGCGGTTTCCCCATGGCTGGTACCACTCGTTCCCTCGCTTTGGCCCTGGTTCGTCGGGCCTTGGGCAAACAGGGAACTGTAGTCTGCCTGTCCGGCACCCACCACTCCAGGATCGCGCTCCGTCCGGCGGGGCCCCTCAACACCCTCCTGCGAATCGCGGCCTAGGCCAGCGCCCAGTTCAGACCACACCACTCACTTCTCAAGGCCAGCGAGAATGGGGACGGGTCGCATACAGTCACTGCAGGGGGGTTCCCGCAATCACCTCACCGGGACCATCCCCTGCACTCTCAGCAGATTTCTCCAGCGTCAAAGGGGGACGCGTCGTCACCCAGCCCTCACGCCTCGGAGCCGGCGCCCCCGTTTCATGTGCAGCCAACCGTCTAGTTCCTTGCCGGTCTAGGGGCACACTGATGAGAATTCGCTGATGATCACAGAAATCAGTGCCAGGGACGCCTCAGTGCTGTTTCACGGGCTATATAAGGTGCAGGTCAGCGAATGAGTCCTTTAAAATCCAGTGATCACCTGTACTGCTAGCCGATAGTGTATGGAGGAGCACACCCCAGCCGCTCCACCAAAAGGAAAGCTACCCAGCTGCACGCCCAGGAAGACCGTAGCATGGCCTCGCCTATCTGCAATCCAGGCAGGGGATGTTCATTCAGAAGGGAGACGTCTATTACCTGTCACCCCAATGCCCCCGCGCACACCAGCCAGCTCCTCGAAGCTCAACCCTGTCTTGCCTCCGTTGGCGGCACTATAATAGTAGAATGCTCTGTCTCCCAATGGCTACAGGGGGGCTCTCTTCCACAATGCCTGCTTGTCGTTGGGTGTGTTCTGTCTTCTCCAGCAAGAGCCCAGATCTCGGCTGCCGTGCCGTCACGCAGGGGCCCAGGAGCCACGAGCCCCCAGCAGCCGCGTGTCCCCTCGACCGTCCTCATGCAGAAATCGTCGGCCTCGCCTCCTCCACTAGGCTGCGCCCGCCCTGCGCAGCAGAAAGTGC
Source organism: Calotriton arnoldi (assembly GCA_963921515.1). Lineage (NCBI taxonomy): Eukaryota > Metazoa > Chordata > Amphibia > Caudata > Salamandridae > Calotriton > Calotriton arnoldi. The sequence continues at coordinate 622,208 of CAWUFW010005435.1, read as the reverse complement.
TGTGTTCTTTGATCACTTGCCCGGTGGCACGGACCCAAAGACACTCAGGCAGGCACCCCCGAGCCTTGTCCAACAATGTGACGTGCCATGCACCATGCCTCCCGATCAAGTCTCTGATGCAGCGGTCCCAGATTTCCCCACATGCTCTCTCCGCCGTTCCGTACCTGCAGTGGGGTTACCCCAGAGACAGCCGCCGAGTCCGGTGCCTTCCTCCGACGTGATTCACAGGCCCCCCCGGCCGGGTTCCAGCTCACCGGCACAGCGTTAGGGCTCCGATTTTCCCCACTCAATCGCTACAGGCTGGTCTCCGCTTCAGCGCCCGGCCTCCTCCACAGCCGTTGGTTTGTCGCTCCCTCAGGCCGCCATTTTGCCGGAGCAGCGCCCGCCTCTCACCGCCCAGGCAGCTCACTCCACTCTCCGTTCCATCACAAGTGGCCGGAATTGGGTCCCCAATATTGCCAGCGGGTCAGGCCCTCGAATGCAGGTCCCCGGGCGCGGGTGGATTCCACGCAAATCAGGATAAATGAAGAGGCTGGCGCGGAGCTCTCAGCTCACGCATCCGCCATCGACGGCTCGTAAGCCATGCCCCCCGTGGGAGCAACATGGTTAAACAGCCTACGGACATATCCCTCCAGATTGTTTGTGGCAGTCTGCAATGGAACCATCTTAATGCGGATGTTCACCCTCCTGGACAGATTTTCAAGGTCTTCCATCCGATATCCCAAGTCTGAATATTTGTCTTGGAGGTCTAAGAGTTCTCGTCGGTGTGCGTCCAGCTCTTCATCCCGGGAGTCATCAGTGCGCTCCACGGTGTCAACTATGTGCTCCAGCTCGCCAAAGTCTCTTCTGGGGTCCCTGACTTCTGTTGCAATTTCCCGCTTAAGGGTCGCAAAGTCTGGCCTCAGGGTGTCAAAGAGGGTCTCCAGGAACTCTCTGGTGACCGGGGCCTCCTCGCCATCCCGGGCCACCAGCGCAGTTTCGGCAGAGTCAGGGATCCCATCTCAAGCCTGCAATTTCTAATGTGGGGTTTTAGTGAGCATTTCTTTAATTGAGCCTTCCTTCATGGCGGAGGACCGAGGGGAAGCCATTGTTGCCGCTTAGATCATCTGCTGTGTCCACTAGTATGGGGTCTGAGCAGTATAGGGCAGCCGTCTTCAATGGGGGACCCGTATCTGGCGTCTCCAGTCCACCGGAGAGCACGGCTAAAGCTCCAGTCACCAGCGGTCGCCGGGTCTCCAATCCTCAATGTTGCACTCCAACGGGGCTCGTCCACCCAGCAAGGCTTAGCTATGGCAGATCTCCTCCCGCTCCTTCCACCAAGCCACTGGCCAGGTCTTCAGATGTGGCCCTTAGAGGTCATCCAGTTCACCGTTACGCCGTGCTTCTCTCTCAACCCCGCCTCTGGTAGCACTTGCTCTGCTCAGTGTCGCATTCAGCTGCTATTGTGTATTCGGCCCCCACCAGGAGATCCAGCGCAGCCCCCAATTGTTGCCTGTATCGTCGTAGCACCAGGGAAGTGAGGGTCCACCCACACTCCTTAGTCAGGCTGGAGCTCCCACCAAGTCGCAGTCCAGGCCCCAAGCCTCCGCACCTACGCAGGTCTCTGTCGGGTATCGGGCGGGGGGGGATTTCCAGCACCTCGTCTCAGTGGGGTTCTCTTATCTGGTGGGGTTCCGCTGCGTTGGATCTCCTCCCGCTGAACACCACGGGACGTCAAGCGCGGCCCATAGAGGCCGATCAATGAACTGGTGCGCCGGGTCTTTCCCCCATCGCTGCTGCCGCCGCCAGTACTCACTCCACCGTATGCCCCCCTCAACAGCCGTTGAGTCCCCCCACCTTACATAGTTTATCACAGGGGGACTAGTCCCATCCCTCCATCAAGTCGGGATTCCTACTAGGCCGCAAGCTGGGCTTCCACTGGTTGCTGGTAACGGATTAGTCGAAATCCAAGACCCAATTATATTGTGGGCTAATTGACTGCATAAGGTAGTGTGTAGTGCGAGGCGCCGCATTAACACAATTAGGGGGATTCTGAACTACTATTTTTTTCTTATAGGATTGTGGGTCCAATTTAGGTTAATTTATCTTAACTTCTAAATGCACAGGAGTAAAACTATTAACCTGGGTGGATTTCTGCTAGACGGGGGAATGCCTAGTATGAATTGTGGTTTTGGGATGGTACTGTGGAAGAAGCTTGTTTCTCTCTTTTAGGTTATTAGTTGTGAATTTTGACCTGAATTTCAGTAGCCTGAAGACTTTCTTCTTATTTAGGTTAAGCAGACAAGAGTTTGATAAGTTTAAAGGTGTAGAAGGTTCTGCAATTGTTTTTTGTGTTCACGGACAAGTGGCACTGTGATTTGTTAGTCAGCTGGGAAGACGTGCTGGGATTGGCAAGAAGTCACCACAAAGCTATACTGTCGTTGGTTGGATGTGGGCAGAGTCACGCTGTGATAGGTTGACCTTTGACAGGTTGACCTTTGACAGAGCCGCGCTGGGATTGGTTGTTGTTCACTAACTTGTTCATTGTGATTTTAAGCGAGATTAATAGCGAAGGTTTTGAAAAAGCCTTAAGATTCTGTTGTGCCTGCCCAAAAAGGTAAGCAATTACCAGATGAGGGAATGCTTGCATACAAATTGATAAATGGCATCAGGCACTATACTTGTAACTGGATTGCTGAATGGCAAGCTTACACATCTGCTAATAAAGAATTACAGTTTCGTTAAGAAGGTAGCTTTGATATTAAAAAGTTGGATTTCCTTAGACGGACAATTAGTGTCAAAGACGAGGCCCAGACCTAAGCAGTTTGAGGCACTAAATAAATGGGATTCAAGGGCAAGATAGAAGGAAAATGTCAAAACAGGTGAAGGGATAATTCAAACAATGGTTAGAGAGAAAGTATGATAGACAGGAAATACGCTGGAGGGAGGCTTTATGGATGGCGTAAGAGTTTATCCTGCTCTAGTCAAAGAGACAGAGGACCAAATCAAGAGGGTCAAAAGAAACAGAACAATGATTCTGATGAGGATAATTTCTTTAATGAGCTACCGAATTCTAGACCACCTCCATATACTGCTGCAGCAGCAGGAACAGGGATGGGTGGTACTGGTTCTCGTTTGAGACCCGACATAGGGGAAGGAGGAGATGGTACTACTGTACAAGCTCCTAAAGCTGTGGTACTGAGTGTACCAATAGAGACAGAAATTACAGCAATGACAGTACTAGTAGGGATGCCCAACTTGTTACTCAGGCCTAAGTTGATTCATCTGAAAGAATGGTGATACTCTAGGATCTTTCTAAAGCTATTAATGTTGGCATTTTGAAAATCAAATTTGGTGAAATGTCACAGGGGAACATGGACTTAGGCTGTTGACATACAATGCTGATGAAATGAGATGTAATTAAAGAAGTAGTCAGATGTGCAAATAAAGCACATGAAGAGCTAATGAATGCAAGGTTGACATCAGTAAAATGAAAAATGTTAAACAAATTATAAAATGGATTTCACTCATGCTGAGATCAGAGGAATGCAATTAATTACTTTAAGAGTTCATATTAAAGTTTTGATTGAGAAAACAAGGAATTGGAGTGACTAAAAGAAACGGACAGCGAGTAAAATTAAAGCAAAGCTAGCACAGCCAAGGGGAACAGCAAGCGATTCAGAAGCTAGTATTGGAATGGTTCTGGAGTTTCCTCTAAGAGAAGTAGATGGAGGGAGTTTGTGCATGTGCAATGGACGAGGGCTGATCTTTATGCTTTCACTACAAAATTTCCTAAATTACGAGAGGAGCCATGGCAGTGGTATGAAAAGGTCCATAGGTTGACAAATATATCACAAATGCTGTAGACTGATTTGAATTTATAATTTTAAATTGTGGCGCCTAGTGATTTGTAGGCAGAGTGCAAAGCAGCGGTTACTTGGCCAAATGTGGAGCCAGCTAGAGATGCTCCTACTAATACTCCTTCTGAAGAGGTGGCTACTAAATACCAACAGGTAACTAACAGTATCTAAAAAAGAGAGTACCTGAAAAGGATATTGATTAGGTAAAGATTTTGAGAACTTTGCAAGAGATGGCGTCTGTGCATGCTTTTGACGAGAGGCTTATGCAAATTTCAAGCAACACAGCAGAGTTGAAGACCCCAAGAAATATGGTACCAGTGGTTTCATTTATGTTGTCATGACTGACAACAGAGCTCAATAATCATATACTGCAGAGTGAATTGTGTTGGCTGGCAAAGAGTATTGATGAGATCTTGAAGCTGGCTAAATATAGTAGTGATTACTTTGATGCAAAGTAGAAAAAGATTAAGGAAAAGCTGATTATTGCTCAGACAAAGCAATTGGAAAAAGGATCTTGGAACCAGATGGGTTCAAATATGAATTTTAATCAGCCTGAAATTAATTAAATGACTGGTACAGCAATGGGAAATGGAATGATGCACATGCTAGGAGGTGGGGGGGAGAAATGGTAGGCAATAATGGGATGAATGTGAATGTTGAAATGATGAAAAGAACTGCTTGTCACAGCTGTGGGAATATCGGGCACTAGAAGCAGGAGTGTCTTCAAAATCCTAACAGCATTTATGGTGATGGTATTACCCAGATGCAAAGAAATATCATGGTGCCAATGGTTACAAATTCTGAGCAGGGTATGCAAGGTCAGAAATCATTGCAAATGCAAATACCCTCAGCTCTAGTGATGCAGCAAAAATTGAGACAAATATTTTATATATATACACATATATATATATACACACACATTTTATTTATAATATACAATAGAATCCATGTATTGTGAATGATGACTCAGCAGGGAACCATTCACAATGACAGTGCCCGACGGGGAGCTTACTTGGAGCAATTCTAGAGGTAGACCAAAGTGGCCCATATGTTGATGGTGAAGTCAATGGCAATCCAGTTTCAGTTTTGATTGATACAAGGGCTACCAGTTCTACAGTTCGTTCTGTGGAAGTCCTAAAAGCTAAACAACCCCTCTCAGGAAAAGAAGTCCAACTTGTAGGGATTAGTAAGAAATTGTTAATCAGGTTAAAGCAGATGTCCCAGTTAAAACAAGTCAATTGGAAAATAAACACCAGTTAATTTTGTGGGATTCAAGTCCTGTGAATCTGCTTGGAAGAGACTTGTTATGTAAAATGAATTGTGTGATTTATTGTACACTGGATGGTGCTGGTAACGAAACACAGGATGAGTGTTAAATTAAAATTCAGTTAATCACGACTTTCTCAAAAAATGACCGGTCTCCTGATTTAAGACATAATATCAAGGATGAGGAATGTAATTACTCTGGAAAAGAGATTGGACTTCTACTAAGTGATGAATCACTTAAAAGAAAAGTAAGACCAGATGCAGTTTTCTCTAGAACAAAACAGAGTAAACTCTCTGCAGAATAGGTAATGATACTAATGAGTAGAAGAATGATAGAGCAAGGAGACCCCACAGGCGGTACTTGGTAGTCCTAACTCTCCCGTGATGGGAATAAAGAAGCCAAATGGAGACTCGTGCAAGATAAATAAAATTGTCATCACATGTTGTCCTGTGGTACTGAATCCAGCAGTGATTTTGTTTCAAATTCCATCAGATGCAGCTTGGTATGCAGTCATCGACTTATGCCAAGCGTCCTTCTAAATTCCTTTACATGAGGACAGCTAGTTTCTTTTCATGTTTCAATTTTTTTTTAAAGTACTCAAGTGGTGTTGGACCCACAAGGGTGTACAGAAATTCCTCCAATTGGGAATGCATGCCAGACTACAACCTCACATATTAAATGTATTGGCATGAGAAAAGTGGACAATGTTCCCTCTGATTTTTGTTTCCGGCAATTAAGGTTCTATGTGCACTACAATCAAGGCCACATGCATTGAGGCATGACAAATCACTATGCAAGTGAGCCCGCACCTGCCCTCCTCTCACTGTCATGCACAGCCCCCCGTCCTGAGCCATTAGTGGCCCCAAGGACCTCATCCTCCAGGTCCAAACCATATAGGTTAGGGGAAAAAAACACACACACACACACACACACACACACACACACACACACGCACACGCACACGCACACGCACACGCACACGCACACGCACACGCACACGCACACACACACACACACACACACCCCCACCCCCCCCCCCCGCTAATAGTGTAAGAGAAAGCTCCCCTCCACGCTGCTGCATTCTTTTTGAATAAGCTGGGGGGAGGGAGAAGAAGTCATTCTCTTGGCGTCTGTAAAGCACACTCCTACAAGCGCACTGGGAAAGTGTAAGGTGCCTGCAATCTACAGGGAACACAGAAAGTAGATGTTTGTTGTAAATTCTGACCCAGAAACATGGTGTCTAATGAGTCCAATAGCATATTTCTCAGCTGTATTGGATCCAGTAGCTATAAGTCTTCCAGGATGTTTGAGATTCGTTTGTGTTACCATTGACCAAAGTGAAAGATCATTATGTTCGTCACTCAGTTGAAATTCTATTGATGAGAACTGGAACATAGCATTTGACTAATAGCAGACTGGCTCATTGTGAGCAAGTCATTCTTGCAGCTGAGACTATTTCAGTTCGTAGGTGCAATTCCTTAACCCTGGTAGCACTGCTTCCTATTTCAGATAAGCCCTGGCAAGGCAGGGAGGATGATGAAATTGATGATGAACATGACAGAATACCAGCTACTGAGATATGCATTAAACCAAGACCAGACATAAAAGAGACTTCCTTAGAAGCAGCAGATCTAACATTGTTGAAATTTCTTGTTTAAAAGACCGATTTGAAAACTGCCTATGCAGTATGTTCCATTTCTGAGACCTCTGAAGCATCTTATCTGCCAAATGTAACATCAGCACAAGTGGCAGAGATAGTAGCATTAACTAGGGCCTGCTGGTTATCAAAAGATTTGAAAGAGACTATCTAAACAGTCATGCACATCAACACTTAATTGGCTGTCTATGGCCAACTGCGGTCACAGAGGGCTTTGTGACATCTTCTGGAGCACCAACTGAAAACAGTGTTTACATTTTGGAATGGTTGGAAACTATACACAAACCAAAAGAAATTGCTGTGGTCAAGTGTGTTGCCCATGAGGCTGGAAAAGATTTAGTTGCAATTGAATTTCAGATCTGGTGGCAATATAAGAGAGTTTTACAAGAAAATGAGGAATCAAGAGCACCAAATACAGAAATGTATATTGTTTATTTAGTAATTCAATTCAGACTTCAAGAAGATGTGTCAGAAGAATAGAAAAGGTGGGGGTGGAAAGGGTTACAAGAAAAATCAAGATTTGCCTTTTAACACAGAAAAAAAGTGCACACTTCCTGATGAAATGTAATATCCAGTGGGAAAATACCTGCGCTATCAAAGCCATGCAAGTAGAAAAAATATGTTGCGTGCCTTTAGAAAATATTTGGTGAATTCTGGGTTTAGAAGCGTGCCTGAAGACTTACATTTCTGGTGCATGGTTTGTCCAATGAATAATCAGGGCCATAGAACACAGACTGTGACGAATCATATTTGCAAATCAGAGGGCACATTTATGAGACTCCAAACAGACTTTGAGATACCAGCTTACAATGGTTGTCCGTTTGATCTCTGTGTAGGCTATACTTCCACTCATTTCAAGAACAGATAGTCTTACAGTTGCCAAACTTTTATTGAGGTAGTGGATAACAAGATACCGTTGTCCAACATCATTCGCAACAGATCAGGATACCTATTTTGAAAAGGAAGTTTCGCAGATCATATGTACAAAGTTTCAGATCAAGCAGAAGTTCCACTGTAGGTATAAACCAGAATCTTTAGCAGTAGTTGAAAGGGCAGATGGAACTCTCAAGAACTGTCAAAGGTGTGTGCTTCAAATGGTTTGAAATTATCTGACACATTTCTTGTAGCTCGGATGAGCATGAGAAGCACTCCTGATAAAAAAAAAGGACTGGTTTATCACCGCATGAAGTGAGCATAGGACGAGCAATGAGACTTGCATACACTCCATCAGCTGCACTACTTTCAACTGATATTGTGCTGGATTACTGCAGAGCCCTGGCTGATATGGTAAAAATCTGTCTTCTCAGGTAAATGTGACAAAGGAAGTGGTATCATGCTGTTTTGTGTAATATACATGTTGCTCTATTTAATAACTATGAATGTCTTTCTCCCTACTCAACTACTTTTAATGTGTCTTTGGAGGATTTACCTATAAGAATAGATAATCCAGCTGTTCAGTACAACAATTTTCTGAAGGTGAGTGCACAAGACAGGAATTGATACTAAAACTACTAATGTGTGCATTTTGAGTAGAGACACATGTTGACTCCTCCCCATAGGAATTCTCCCGCGCGCGTCTGCCCACAGGCTAGGATAGCAAGCCCATTGCCGCAACGACAAGACTGGGCAGGGATGGAGCTCAAGGCAGAGTTCTGCTGAAGGCTCGTATCTGGTATTGCAGTCGCCAGAGGTTGTTTTCCTGCTCCTGAGTCGTATTCTCACTGGGGACGGTGGACCCAAACTACCCCCCAGAAACAGACAGCCTGGAAACTCTCCCTGATCTTTTGGCCTCTCAGCCTCCCCTGCGGTGACCACCACGCTAACCATTATGCGGCGGCCGTCACTGTGCCAAACTCACGCGGGGAGTCTAGGCATACGGCAGGGCAGGCTGGTGGCCAGGGGCTGCTCCTCCATTGGGGCAGAGGAGCATCGCCCCCACTGCTTTCTCGCAGTGCGAGAAGCAGAAACATAAAATGGTATTTTAAATACCATTTTATGTACCTGCTTCTCGCGCTGCGAGAAAGAAGGGTATGCCTGGTTGGGGGCGGGCAGGAGTGGCTTGCCCAATGCTGTGGGCCCCGACTGTTTGGGCTGGGCGCTGTCCCCACCAATCACAACGCTGCCATTGCAGCATTGTGATTGGCGGAGGGGAGGGAGGCTGCCGGCTTCCTGGTCCTGCCGGAGGCAGGAGAGCAGGAAAGCAGCAGGAAAAGCGGGATCCGGCCAGGAGCGGAGGAGGCACGGGACCCGGTAAGTTTTTTTTAATGTTTCAATCCCTCCCCCCACCACCTGCGACTGCTGGTGGCTGGTTTAGGTGTGAGTGCATCCAAGTGGCACGAAGGGATGGAGGACTGCAGATCGTGGGGCTCTGGAAGAGGAACTGGGACCTTCTCGTTTAAGAGCCTCACGGAAAGGATAATTAGGCTGTTTGCAGATCTCACGGTCGGCGAAGGGCAGCGGAGGATCCAACAAGTCTTGGCGGTGCATCTGAGCGTCCCTGCTTTTTCGTTCTTCACGCTCTATGCTTGTGGGTGGAAGCGGCGGCCCTTTCACAACTGCCTGGGGAGGGAGTAAGTGGCTCATAGCCCGTCTGAGGCAAGTGTAGCTATGTAGCTGCTGGTCGCGTGTGTGGGGCCCGCGCCTGCATGGTTTAGCTATGCCAGACAGCCTAAAAGACTTCCGTGAGAAAACATAGGAGAAACGTAGGAGGCTGCTGTTGTGCCATGCGGGTCAGCCCCTTTGTGACAGTCCACGTCCCCAACCCTGCCTGATTTTGACACCAAGTTCTGAGAAGCAAGGGTGGTGAGAGGTCAAGGAGACAATCTACCCCCCAGGGTTTCTCCTGGGACTGAGCCAGTGTTCCTGTTTGGGTGTTCTGCTTGCTGCCCTGACTGGTATTTATCGCAGCATGTCAAGGCATAGACTATAGTCCATAAGTCTGCAAGTATAGAAGTCTCAAACTCTGCATTGGGCTGCTGTGGCTCTGTGGATGGAGCCGACGGCTGTGCAATAAGTTCAGGGGAGGGGTCACGTGGTTGCCCTGCCAGTGGTCCCTCAGCATTCCAAACTTTGAGGATCTCTGCTGGCATATTAGTGGCTATTGGTAGCAGTTAAGCCTCAGTTCTGGCTGGTCTAAAATAGGAAAACAGGAGGCAGCCTCTACCAAACCAACTGCAGTGCCAACACCAGACACTACCCTTGACAGCTTTTTGCAGCGGGCTGTAGGTGTTCTCAATAGGGAAATTGGCATTGCAGAGCTCCGCCTGTCCCGAACATCTCTGGCAGGGCAGGCGTGGGAGCAGCCTTGTGTCCCTTTCAAGCCCAACAGGCTGCTTACCACGCTTGCTTTAAACACAGGCCCTCCAGCACATGCTTTGACCAACGACGCCATGAGCAACCCTACTCCTGTGCGTGGATACTCTGGATGGCTCTCTGGCCACAGAATTTGGCCACCGCCCCAGGCGAGATTCTTCAACCTCCAGTCTTCCCGGAAAGCCCAGAAGCCTGAACGGGGAGGGGGGAGGGAAAAGGGCTGTTAGAGAGACCAAGTCAAAACGTCAATGTTTCAGTCCCACGGCTGTGATGCTCAATTCAATCTCAGACACCAGCCTTTTCTCTTCAACCCATCTGAAGACAGCCTTGGAAGATATAGTGGGGGGGGGGGCAGCTAGGAGTGTGGTGTCTTCCTTTACAAATGCACTGGCCCCATTATGGTCCTCCTGGAGAAGGTGGAGTAAGCTTTGATGAAATCAGGGAATGTTGTAGTCTGTTCCTACAGATACCACCATCAGCGCTGTGCCTCCGGCACCGCTTGTGTGCCCAGGGTGGCTCAGGTGCTTACCGCTCTGGGATAAGAAGGAATAGCAGGAACAGTAAGATGACCCAGTGAGGTCATGTCCATCATTGCACCAAGGGCAGCCTCACATATCTCCCCGGAGCAATGGGCGAGTTACGGTCGCAGTCATCAGGTCCAGAGCCACCAGGCTGGTTAGTGCTGACCCTACTCAGCACACCCCATTTCCTAGGGCCCACACGCTGCATCTCCCACCCAGGCGACTCATTTTGTGGTGACCTTGAAAAATGCCCCAAAATCTCTCCCTTTCCCCCCCCCAAGCGATGGTATGCGAGAGGACCGCGACCAACTGGCTAACAAAGTGGTCCACTGGGCACATTGCAGGCTAGGAGGTCCTGCATTACTTCAGTCATATCAACGTTGTTAGTTGAGTCCCTTGGGTGGGTAATACTCACAAACCTGACGCCTCTGAGTGTGTTGTGATTAACTTTAGAGACAAGAGGGTGGCTGCAGATATTTTAAATGGGCTATGGTTTGCAGGGGCCCAAACAGTTGCAATTGCGACTCTTCCATTGGGTTATTTCTACAAACCTCAAGTAGTTTCACCTACTTTGTGGATGCCTAGTGACCCCGGTTCAACCTCCAATAGGTTCACTCCGGTTTCAAATTTGGACCAGCTGGACTTACTGTGACGTGGCAACCCCTCAAATTACTCGCTATCTGTCAATGGAGTTTGGGTCCCCCAAGTCAGCTGATCTAAATAAAAGTCCAGACTTCTCAGGGCTCTGGATGTGATAGGATTCAACCAGCACAGATAGCTTCATGGAATGTTTTGGGTCTGGCAAGCAAGTGGGGTAGCCCGACTCTCTTAGTTTAATTGATGAATATTTGGTTGTCTGCCTGCAAGAGACCTGGCTCAAAGACCCAGCCTTTATTGATGGGTACACTATCACTTTTATTTCCCTCAACTTCCCTGCCCAGGCTTTGTGGTGGCTGTGTAACTCTGTATATAATCAGATGATTTTGCTCTAGAGTCGATCAGCTTAGCTGTTGTTGGTTAATCTGTATAACAATGTTTTTGACACCCGATTTTGTAGGCTCAGTGTCAGAGGATATCGAAAAATTGATTAGTAACATTCACGGGGATTATGCTGTGATATTACTGGGGAGACTTTAATATGAGACTTAGTTCTTTGCTGACAGCGTCTGTGGCATGGTGGATGATTCGGGGGACCACTTGCCCAGTTTGTCCACTGCCCTCAGGAGGATGCACTCAACATCCTGTTGGCCAAACTTAATTAAATTTTCACTTATGACTCTTTAAGTACCCAACCACTTACCACACTCCCTTATGTTGAGAGGGGCACTCCGAGTCATATAGATTTTATTCTTCTTGCACAGACTTGGAATGGGTACTCGAATATAGCCTTACAGACTCCATTGAGTGACCATGGATTGTTGGCCCTTTCACTGCATACCTTGCTCTTTGCCGTTATGGCTGTCGTGAACTATTCAGTCCCATTAACATTCTCTAGGAATCATGAAGTGATCAAGAGCTGGGCAAAGCTTGATGGAACCACTTTTCTAACTCAGCTCGTGGTTTCTTCGCTTTCAGATTTTCTAACATGTCTAGTTAAGATAAACAGGGTTGTGGCTGGGAGCTTCTGAAGAGATTCAACAGAATTTGCAGTGTGGCCTATGAACTGTTTTTGGTCCTGGTTAAGGCCAGTAATAGATTGCCCATCAAATGGTGTGATCGCAATTGTACCAAGTCTCACAATCAGCTTCTAGCTGCCCTAAAGAGGAAACCCAGAGATCAGGAAGGGTTCAGAAGTTGCAGATCCAAATATAAGAGTTCCATTAGAGAAAGAAAGATTGCCATTAGAGAAGAAGCCTTTTCCTCTCCATCACAAGCAAGTGAGCTAAGGGACATGAATGCATTTTGGGCAGTAGTTAATCGCAACTATTCTGAGAAAGCCAATATCCCTGAAATTGACACTGCGATTCCCCCCTCCCCTGATCTTTAGGTTGCCCACTTTACAAAGCTTTATGAGGGCCCTGCCGCAGAGACCTCAGACCATTCTATTTCAGGTTCTCCCAAACACTCTGTCAACGGTGTGACCTTTGGCTGCCCCTTAGATAGAATTGAGTGAGGTCCTGCTGGCAATAGCCAGGTGCCTGGTCGGGCGTGCTCCAGGCCCAGAAGGGATACCTTCGGACAAGTTTAAGACTAACATTCCATTATGGGACCTGCCCCCTCCCCCTTGTCCAATGTCCTTAATGTAGCCTTAGTGACTGGCCCGCCTAAAGGTTGGTCCCAGGCTACTATTGTTCCGATATTTAAAAAAGGCTTGAAAGGAGATCCACAATACTACTGGTCCAGGGAGGACCTGGCTTGGCAGTTCGGTCTGGACTGTTCCCATGAGGCACAGGGTCAAAGACTGATTTGCATATGGCCAGGTCTAAATTGGGGTGGCATGGTGAGCAAAAGAATGATGGATTTAACTCAGATGTCTTGACGGGGGGTGAATGTTTTGATTTGTTCTGCATTCCGTCCATCAATTGTTTGTCTTTTGCTTTCTCGCCCCAAGTACCACGCATCAGGCATTAGACTGATGCATTTTAATGTGTTGGTCCGCATCACTGCATTAAAATGCATCAATCATGCATTTTTTGAGCAGACTTGACCACCTGCATGCTGAGGGTGAAGCAGGTAATTGATCGCAACAGTCAGAGCTGCATTTAGAGTAGCGCAGAGTCTGAGAGCTCAATGAGGGCCGGGGAAGCCGTGGCAGGGCTTGCACAGCTGGATCCTGCGACAGGGCGGCTCTCGGATCATGACAGGAGGCGCAAGATTAAAGCAGAGGAGCACTGCTAAAGAGGCGGGATGTAAAGCCGGCTTCAAGGAAGCAGGCACGCTTTACAGCCAGCCTGCCAGCACTCCGTTGCACTTATTATTAACTGTCAAAGTTTTCAGTGGTGTGTGCAAATGCTGCTGCAAGCAAAGCTCACTCCCAGTAAGTACTACTAGTACTGTCTGCTAGCCGCGTGTGCCTGCACAGTAAGTTTAATTAATAACTAAAATATCAAACTGACCAACACATGCCTGCTGACTCGTCCTCGGGCCACAGCAGGCTAGGCTCAGCGGACTGCATTCTTCTATCCCTCCACTATCCTTCTCAATCCAAATAACTGACTAACATATCCACCACTCCAATTACTTTCATATTTCACTATACCAATTCACCATCCTTTATGGGTTCCAGACTAGCGTGCTACTCACCGAAAAAGCACTTTGATGCCTCATCAGGGGGTAGTAAGCACTATATAAATGCAAATACAATACAATATGGGGGTGGACCAGCACATTGTCAATTTCCTTAGGGAGCTTCACAATGAAGTCACTGCCAGTGTGAGATTATAGCCTGGGCAGAGAGTTAACTTTAACCTGGCGAGAGGCATACATCAGGGATGTGTTTTGGTCCAGTTTTTATTCTCACTGTATATTAATGGCCTGGAGGAGAATCTGCTTGAACTTCCAGCTGACTGCCTCCACATTGGTTAGCGCAGTGTTCCCATGTTAATCTATGCAGCTGATGCAGTCCTAATGGCCACAACAGCAATCGGCTTAAAACGCTTGCTGAATCGCTTTTGTCAGTTCATTTCTAGCTTGGATTTAAGGGCCACTCAGGCCAAGATGCACATTATGATCTCTGGTGCAAAGAAAAAGGAACACACCTCTTCTGTAGTTAACAGCTCAAGGGTTAGCACTGTGCCTTCGTTTTCGTATTTCGGTATCCCCTTTGACACTCACTTAACGAGGGGTCCCCTAAAGACTAGAGCTTCAGCTTTCTCTAAACCTGTTGAGGCTCTCTTTAGTTTTGCCTGCAAATTGGGCATCAAGCCCATCAAGGAACCTGTGGCCTTCTATAAAACTAAATGCTGTACCGTTGCCTCCTACAGGGCAGGGTTGTGGGGCATTAATGACCAGCAGAGTCTGGAAGAAATTGAGAATGATTTAATTAAAAGGTTACTATCTGTCCCCAGAACTACTAGCTCCTTCATATGCTAATCTGAGGTTGGGTACATAAATTATTTTATAATGCTGCAACTCCTCCTCCTATGGCTTAGAATCTGGTCCAGGACCCAAACTTCTTTCAACAGGGCCATGCTTGCTGACTGTCTGAAACTTGACAGAGGTATGAAAATTCCCTGGATAATGTATATTCACGACACTTGTCCAAGTCTGGGAGGCGAAGACCTGTTTACTTCCCCTAGTAGTGTGGCAGTTGCCTCCCTCACCCTTCTATAGAACACCTTTTTAGCCAGTTGAAGAAAGGGAGGGGGGGGTGAGTGAGTGGGGGGGGGAGGGGGGTGAGTGAGTGAGTGTGTGTGTCTGTGTCTGTGTGTCTGTCTATGTGTGTGTGTGTCTATGTGTGTGTGTGTCTATGTGTGTGTGTGTGTGTGTCTGTGTGTGTGTGTCTGTGTGTGTGTGTGTGTGTGTGTGTGTGTGTGTCTGTGTGTGTGTGTGTGTGTGTGTGTCTGTGTGTGTGTCTGTGTGTGTGTCTGTGTGTGTGTGTGTCTGCACGAACACCAGCCCTGAACCCTGCCTAACCTGGGTGTGTAAGCAGCACCACAGATTTTTGTTAGTAAGACAGACTATGCACAGTGCACTTTCTGGCTGCATTTCCTCGTCTGGGCTCTCATTTTCATAGCCTACCCGTCTGTCCCAGCAACAATCACTCAGCACAAAGCATGATTCGCTTTCTGTTAATTTTACACATCCCTGCGAAAACACTACGTGTTACCTCTTTTAAATTAAGTGAGCATTTGATATTGCAAAGCAGCTTTTAATTATTTGCAGACTCGTCCTTCGGTGAAAATCTGTTTAACTGCCTCTTTCAATGTGCTATAAAAGCAGACAGCAACGTTGGTATGTAGCAACTGATGTATTTTTACCTGTCTATTTGTATGGGTCTCATTTTTTAGGGTTATTTGCATTTAGTAGCTTTTTATTGTCTTTTAATTGAAATCCGCTTGCTGTGCGATCTTATTGAGGTTTGTTTCAACTTGTATCGTTTTTAGGTCGAGCCTCGAGTAGCGCGCAAGCGCTGCTTAGAGGCGAAGACTTAATGTAAGCGAGTTTTCAAAGCAGTCCAAGAAACGCTCGTGCGTCGTGGCTGGCCTTTTTGAGATGGGTACGCGCGGCAAACATGTGTTTCCAATTATCGTGCCCAGACGCGGGCGCGATAAGTGGAAACACATGTCTGCCGCGCGTGCTCATCCAAAGGCCAGCCACGACGCACTGAGCGTTTCTTGGGACTGCTTTGCAGGCTGCCGCGCCGCTCGCCCCCGCTCCATGTCCCCCGATGCGCCCCGTAGTTTCCGGCTTCGCTCACCTTCTGCGGCTCACCGCTCGCAGCCCCGCTCCCCACATGATTTCCGTCGCTCGCCGCCT
This sequence comes from Calotriton arnoldi, assembly GCA_963921515.1. Lineage (NCBI taxonomy): Eukaryota > Metazoa > Chordata > Amphibia > Caudata > Salamandridae > Calotriton > Calotriton arnoldi. The sequence goes on along the minus strand of CAWUFW010005435.1, from coordinate 606,194 downwards.
CGTTCCCATGTCTCCCCACATGATTTCCGTCGCTCGTTGCTTTTTTCACAGGTGAGTGATCTAGAGTTATTTGACCTCGAACACTGCAACCCCAGTACTTTCTTGGCAATGATTTATTCAAATCTCCTAGGTTCCATTACGATGGGTTGGGTAATACTGTGGTGGTTGCCTGAAATTGCACATTCAGCTAGTTGTTTCCATGAGCATGTTTTTTTTGGCTTGTGCTTCTGTGGAATTCATGAGACCGGCAGTATTGTTATTCCAGGTACAATGTATTTTTCTTTAAGAAGCTTTCACGCAAATAAGCAACAAGGTTAGGAAATACAGGCTGCTTCAACCCATGCTTAGCCATGCCGCCGCCGCTGCTGCTCCCAACCAGTCGGTCCAACTGTTAACCACCCGCACCAACCCCCAACTCTGAATCTCACCCTCTGCCATATTCCAAGATGACAATTACCATATACCGAGTTACGCACTCATTCGGGCAACCAGCTTGCTACTACACATCTCCCTGTTCTTTACAAAGTTAGCTTCTAGAAGCTATTTAAACCTCTACACAATCCGAGTCTGACATTTTCTTTGACGCTGCATCTCAATTCACAATTCATCCAGACCACAACACAAATCCCTTCAAGCGCTTGAGAAGATGTTTGTTCTGTTTACTGTGATGCAAAGAAGTACTGCGACATTCACGGATACCATCCGTGCTTGTCTGTTACCATCTTACCTGATCCAGCTGCTCCTGCTGCAAATGAAAAATCAACAATCAGGAAAACATTGTCATTGTTCACGTCCTGCTGCCCAAGCACCTCCACCAGTTTCTACTCTATCCTACAGGGTTTAGCCGACTTGCCACTAACACACAGTACAGTGAGTAACCCAATTATCCACACATTCGTCCATACGAGGCTACCCAAAAATTACTCTGGCATGCCTTTTGGTGGAAGATATACACAAATGCCCTTCATGGCATTGCTCAAACATCCTTCTTCTCAAACCGAAAGAAGACACAATGTTTTCTCCTCTAAATACAATAACACGCTTCACATGAAGGTCGTTTCTTATCCTCAAATACACTTTCAACTCTCCACTCAGCTTCTGCTCCTCAGGCCATCCTGACTTGGAACAATGCAAGACCTATTTAAGCTCCATATCTATTTCCATACGTTTCCCCCACCTCCTTCAATCAAAAACACAACAGCTATAAAATAATTCCTCTCCACATCTGCCAAAGTGAACACTACCCCAAACTTTGCTTCACCTTCCAAAGAATCTGTAGGATCAATAAGTAGTATTCTAGACATGCAGTCAGCAAGCACATTCCATGTCCCCAGGAAATTCCACCAGATAACGGAAGGCTTGCAACTTGGCTGCTAACCCAGCCAAAGCTGACTGTTAAATTTTCCCTTCAACAGCCATAATTTGTTGGCTAGGGGTTTATAGTCAGTTCTGATAATAAACTTAATTCATCAAACAAATAGTCTGTAGTGTTCCGAGTCCCAGACACATGCAAGTAACTTCCTTTCGATTACGGAATAATTCCTTGATGCCTCTCAAAGTGGAACTATGCCCAACCACCCACTCACTTCTGTGTGGGTCAAATTCCTGTTCGGCCATATGGTTCTAAACAGCTCATGCCTAGCTATAAAATACCAGGCACAGGAGTCCATGATGTGGCTTTCTACGCCACTTTAATAACATTTGAAGATAACTTGCCTTGAATCCTATGATCGCCCTCACCAAGTACTAGTTGACGGTTAAGAGTCTCATCTTATACTTCCTCTTCCCATGTAACCATATTGACCTTTCTTGAGGTCATCCTTTTTCATGTCTAAAATTTCCACCATGGCTAAAACTGCCACACCTGTAGCACTGAGGTTTTAGTTACTTCTCCGCGCTCCTTACATAGTCCCATCTCCTTTTCTCTCTATCTTGCCTCCTAATTATAGCATTCACTACATTAGCTGTCTCTTATTTCTTGAATGTATATATCTCTGAATTCTCTATGCATTTTGCTATGTTGACAGCTGTCTTCATTGTTAAGTACAAGCAAACCTGCAGTCTCTCCTGCCCTTTTTTGTTCTTGCACCTCATGGAAATTATGGTCTCTTCAAACCTGTTCAAAGTTTATATGGTCAAAATCACCCGATGCAGCTAAGGTCCTTAATACCGCTAGGTACCCTTCTCTTGATTCACAATTACATTGTCCCCTAGAGTAGAATTATTGAATGCACTTACTCTTCACCCGTATTGTAAGCCCAACTATTCGATGTTATACCATCAATCTAAACCAACAGCTATATTTGCCTCTAACGGGAGTAAGTTCTTGAACTCATGCGCCCCTAGGCTAAGTTTCAGTAATGCCAGAGCCTTCTGTTTTGGGCCACTTGCTGCTGCTGGGGACTACCTGTCCCAGAATTCTTCCCAGGAGGGGAGGAGTGTCGCTGACCGAAACGCGCTAAATAGCGCGAGCTACCATCGCGGCGCGGGACGCCAGAGCCTTCTGTTTTGGGCCACTTGCTGCTGCTGGGGACTACCTGTCCCAGAATTCTTCCCAGGAGGGGAGGAGTGTCGCTGACCGAAACGCGCTAAATAGCGCGAGCTACCATCGCGGCGCGGGACGCCAGAGCCTTCTGTTTTGGGCCACTTGCTGCTGCTGGGGACTACCTGTCCCAGAATTCTTCCCAGGAGGGGAGGAGTGTCGCTGACCGAAACGCGCTAAATAGCGCGAGCTACCATCGCGGCGCGGGACGCCAGAGCCTTCTGTTTTGGGCCACTTGCTGCTGCTGGGGACTACCTGTCCCAGAATTCTTCCCAGGAGGGGAGGAGTGTCGCTGACCGAAACGCGCTAAATAGCGCGAGCTACCATCGCGGCGCGGGACGCCAGAGCCTTCTGTTTTGGGCCACTTGCTGCTGCTGGGGACTACCTGTCCCAGAATTCTTCCCAGGAGGGAGGAGTGTCGCTGACCGAAACGCGCTAAATAGCGCGAGCTACCATCGCGGCGCGGGACGCGCGCGGGCTAGCCCGGGCCAAGGGCGGGCCCGTCATTGCCAGGAAGAGGCAGGGCAGGGCCACCCCCCCTGACATTTTACTAATCTACATGCGAACTTGTGAACTCGAGGTACTGTCCTGTCCAAAGAAATATATTTGGTGGGGCTCTTCCCCTTGAGCTGTTTTTTTTTTTTTTTTTTTTTTATTGGCCTTGATCATTGATTATCTTGAGGTTCTAAATGTGCAGGGCTAGTTTTTTATTTTGAGTTTTTAAATTGTGTTCTTAATATATTCCTTTAATTACCCCTCCTTAGCCAAATTGTAAATTGATTATTTGTCTGCTGTCTATAAAAATTTCACCTGGGCGTTTGTTAAAGATGGGTAAAAGGAAAGGTCAGGAGAGGGTTAGTGGCCCCACAAATCCAAAAAAAAAGAGAAAATCCCCTGGCACAGTCTGTTATGAGACTATGGACCATATTGAATTAATTTTATCAGAGTGTCGGGAGATAGCAGACTCTCAAATAAATACCTCTGTTGTGGTTGAAGACCTGCCTGGTGAGATGGTTGCTGAGCTTGGGGCTGGGGTAATGGGTTCACCCCCGCCCCCGCCCCCCTCTGCACAAATTGTGAAACACAAATCTATCCCGGGCAAGACAATCCCATGTATGTTCCATCCTAAATTGAAAGGTAATAAAAAATTAAAAAAAGGGGTTGTCTAAGGGGAAGGAGTTAGATCTGACAATAGACAAGGTTCGGGATGTACCTAGTGTGCCTCCCTATACCCTATGTTGTTCAGGTAGATTGTCATAACAGATTTGATGTATTAGAGTCTGATGACCACGAAGCATTTGAGCCAAACGTTGATAAAGATAGAGGTGCCCCTTTTAATGAGTTGGCTGTGATTAGGTCCTTGCTTGAATCCCTAAGAGTGGAAGTGGTTGCTCTTAGAGGGGAGGTTCGGAGTCTCTCCCAGGGAGCTATTAATGGCATTGGGAGAGAAGTAAGTTCTTCACTTTCTAATAGCATACTAGCAATACCGTCTGTAGGTAATGATAGATGTGTGAAGCAATCATACCATGGGCAGGAAAAGAAGTACCCTAAAGTTCTAGTGCCAGATTCCTTCCCTCAACCTCTATTACCTGAAGAGTTACCCCCACAAAGTGCTGGAACCAGAGAGTATTAAATTGTCACCCCGGGGAGTTGTCAGTGAGGGACAGGGTCAAAAATATCTGGATAGAGGGGAGGTGATTTTGGACGAGGGCTGCATACGTAGGCCATCCCATGAAGCCCTACATGGCTTTGGGGTGGTAAGGGATGGAGTATATAGAGGGCTGGAGAGTGGGGGCAGTCGAGGTACAATTTATCTTATAAACGTTCCAAAACCTGCAGATAGAGGTCATGAGGACCATAGCTCCCTAACAAACAAGGTTATCCACTGGCATAGAACATCCCGCCACTGTTATTCCATCATAAGGGATGATATTAGATGTGTTAGTAGATTATCTATCCCGGGGAAAAGAAAGACACAATTGTAGTTAGTTTTTTGATGAAACCATGGTTTCTGGGCTTTTGTCAATTGATGCCCGTACTTTCCCCCTCTAACACATCTATTGAGATTAGATATCAATACCCACATAGAGAAGGAACAACACTGCCTAGATTGTGCAGGGAAGATCCTTGTTTCGGCTTTAGTGGGATAAATAGTAGCCAACATTGACTGAAATCAGATAATGATATGCTATTAGACTTCCGGCAGGATCCTTTTCTCCCTTTTCTAACACCTTGTTACTGGCAAATTCTATATCGAATACTGATCCTTGTGCTGATGGGTTTGATGATAGTAGCACAAACCGAAGCACGGCAATTGAATCTTCAAAGGTAATCTTCCCTTGGCCATTGATATGTACCCAGTCAGTTTAGATTGTGTACTGGTTAATGATCTTGACCAGGATAAGGGGATAATCCCTGCTTTTGGTTTGCAGATCCTAGTGTGGAATGTTGCTGGGATCCAGAAACTTCAATTGGAGCCTGATTGGTGTAGTTTTGTGGATTGCTATGATTTAATTCTTTTCCAGGAAACGTGGAGTTTGGTTACCCCCTATAGAGATGGTTACTCAGCCTATGCAATTGATGCAAAGAGGAAAAAACAGGGTAGACCTTTTGGAGGTCTTGTAACCTGGGTTAAAACCAACTTAGGAGCTAAAGTAAAGCTTCTAAATGTGGATTCACTGGATATCTTGGCTTTAGAATTGACCTTGTTTAGTGGGTGGAAGGTTAGAATTTTTAATGTCTACAATAGAGTAGGTGCCCCAAATGACGATACAGATACAATTCGTAAGATAGACGATGTCCTGTCAATTTATTCTGATAACATTCCAACCATAGTAGCAGGAGATTTTAATTGCACTTTTGAACCTCTTACCTCAATCCCCTATGATTTAATGGAGGATTGGGACCGTTTATGGTCTATTCCTCCTTTGGATCTTCCAACAGTAAGATGGACGAAGAGAGCAGCCCAAGTGTTGGCGCTAACTCTTCAGCATGAGCTCAGAGCTACTAATGGTAGGTCAAAGTCGGACTCTAATGGGGAACACACCTTTAATAGGCCGGGTAAAACTAGTAGAATTGACTACTGCTTAATTACCCCTGATCTTTGGCCCCTATTGATTGACATGGAAGTAGTGAAAAGATTGGAGAGTGATCATTATCCTCTCGCTATTAGTTTGTCTATAGAGGGCCCACTAAAACCAAATACTTTGACAAATCCTGATGTTGGTATACTCACTAGGGCTAATGATCAGAAAGCCCTGAAATGGGCATGGGTTGAGAGACACCCGGAAACACTAGAAATAGTAAAGACCAAGGCAAGTTATTAATGACCTGAGTGATTCATGCCCAAATGAAGCTATTAAAAATCTAGGGCCCTTGCATGATTTGTTTTTTAGTGAGGTAAGAGGCCTACTGAGTCAATCCAAAAATTCTAGTGGTAAAGGGGGCCAATGTAGTGCTAGCAAGTATGGTACCAAGAGTCCCTGGTTCAATTCACACTGTAGGAAGGCAAAGGGGGCGCTTATTGGTGCGCTTAAACGAGGGTCCAAGGCAGAAATCTCAACATGTAGAGTGGAATACAAAAGAGCTATTGGTGGTGCTAAAAAGGAGTGGGAGGATTTGCTTTGGACCTCTCTTCACACTGCTCTGGTTGATCGAGACTCTAAAGGGTTCTGGAAAAATGCTGCTTGTTGGCTTAGGGGGGAAAGCCCCACCCTTGAATATACAGTCCAACCAGAGGAGTGGGTTGCGCATTTTGGCTCCCTCTATGGAGATGACTTTTGTATAGTTAGGGAGGGCTCGGAGGAGTGGGCCCCATCCGGAGCTCACGACGACGGAGATTTGGTTTTCACCCTTGAAGAAACTTTAACAGCAATTTCTTCTTGTGTTCCTTCTCGTGCCCCCGGCCCAGACAGAATACCCAATGATTTGTATAGGGAAGATAGAATGTTGTGGAGCCAGTATATAAATTCGTTGTCCAATCTGATTTTGCAGGGCGCTCCTATTCCACCTTCATGGAGGATAGCGGAAATAGTTCCCATTTTTAAAAAGGGGGATAGATCCTCACCCTTGAGTTATAGGCCTATAAGCCTTATTGATTCGCTCCCAAAAATTTTTTGTAAGCAGGTTTTGGGCAGGCTCCAAACCTGGATAAAGGAAGATAATATTTTGAGTGATCTGCAGGCGGGTTTTCGCTCTAAGATCAGTACACTGGACCAGGTGTTCCGATTAATTTGCATTTATTGGAAAGAAGTGGCTGTGAAGGGTGGTAAGCTTTATGTAGCATTCGTCGATTTGCGCACAGCATTTGACCTGGTTTCTCGAGAAAAACTTTGGAGGGTGCTTCGTGAGTTGGGTATCCCGTTAAATATTTTAAACATTTTAATTTATCTACACTCAGAGAATTCTGCACAGGTGAGATGGGGTCCCAATAATCAAGTAACAGAAACCTTCCCAGTCAAACGTGGAGTAAGACAGGGTTGTGTGTTGGCACCTACTCTTTTTACTCTCTTCATAAATGGTGTAGTTGAGTGTCTAGACAGGGATGGTTGCGATGCACCAAAAATAGGGTCACGTAGGATTCCGGCATTACTTTTTGCCGATGATACCCTGTTAATTTCGAAATCACCACAAGGACTTCAGCAGTTGTTAAATGATTTTTTAAAGTTTTGTAAGGATAGAGGGCTTAGTTTAAATGAAACAAAAACTAAATTTATGGTTTTTAACAAGGGTAGAGGAATAGTGAAGACTAGACCGATGTGGGCTGGTAGCACAATCTTAGAGCAAGTTGAAGAATTTGATTATTTGGGTATCCGACTTACCCCATCAATTAATTGGAGTTTACAGGTTGAAAAAGCAAAGCTACAACTTATTCATCAGTCTACACACAAGTAAAATCCATAAGAGTACAGTCTCTAGGCAGATTGCTCCAGCCCTTGAGATCTATAACACCAAAGTCCTGGGTGGGGTACTCTATGGGGCGGAGCTGTGGGGTTTTACTTCCCTAGTTGCTCTACCAACAATAGAAAACCGGTTCCTCAGATCATTAGTTGGCCTTCCGGCTAGTACACCCTTGGTACCTCTCTACCTGGATTTGGCACAAAAACAAGTAAAGCATAAAGTACATTTTAAAATGTTATCCTTTTGGTATAGGATCTGGACGGTTACCGAGCTGGAGCCCTACCGTGAGGCTTTAAAGGAACTTTTAAGATTCCCTCAGGTAGAATCGGTAAAGTGGTTTATTCACTTACGTTCTTTGCTAAGGAGAGTAGGGATGGAAAGCTTTTGGTTGTGCCCAGAAACAATGATTGGTACGACAAGGGCGGAACTGAAAAAAATGTATTGGGAAAAAATATTCCATCAGTACCAAGTAGTACAGTCTACAGGATTGACAAAAGTTTTTTATCTTATAAAAGCACTCCATGGTTTGAAGTTACAATTGAGGAAATTACACCACCACTGGCACGAAAGTTGTTCCTACAGTTTAGGTATAAGACCTTGCCCACTAAACTCTTTTGCTCAAGGTGGTGCATTGGCACACCGGCTGATGATTTGTGTCCTGCGTGTAAAGCTTCGCAAGAATCAATTGTTCATTTACTCTTTTTTGTCCATATTACATAATATTGAGAAAAATATGGATTGTACCCTTATGTAAAGCTATTGGTCCGGGACATTATTTAGAAATTCTGAGGCAATTGTCAATAGACACAAGTAGAATAATAGTCTTTGGCATCTCCCGATTTCTCCATGCTGTATGGATAAGACGGGCGAAGCTTATGAAGTGATTCTTTTTTAAACAATATTCTAGAAATGGGAACAAAGAGAAATGTTGTGTAACACTCAACCCAAAATTTATGATGGTTGTGTTCTTTTATAAATTTCTAGTTTTTAAACATGGATAATTTTAACTTGGTATTTTCTATATATTTTATATTTGTGATACATTCTCTTGGATCGCTGAGACTGGAAAACAAAGCTAAGGATTGGGCGACGCTTCAAAAATATCCAATCATATTCTACTTAAGTACACCATAATGTAGTTCGTAATTGTAAATAATTATGTATTTTTAAAGGAAAAAAAACAAAAACAAATAATTAATGCTGCTAATATAGTGAACTTTGCTCTTTTGCACAAAAACTGACGCACTTTAGATTGATTAATCTTGCTGTGATTATAAATAGGATATGATTGTTTTTTTAAAATGGAATTGTTATTTGTATAGTGTGTTTGTAATTGTTTTATTTTATGGTGTACTTTTATGATTCTCAGAGATCGAAATAAAGTCTTTGAATGTAATGCTAAATTATGTGTGGCAGTGCAGTTTCCTCTTCCAGGACTTCTACATATGCCAGAAAGACCTCGTACCAATCCTCCCAAGACATGGGCAGCTCTCCAGCATATTGTAGAAGGATGGTGGTGGAGCAACAGAGGATATGGATGGCTTATCCTAAATGACTAAAGTTGTCACAGTTTGCGCTAAAAAATAAGTTAAAATAATCAAGATAGACACCATTGTCTACGTTGTTGGCGTGCAAGAATCCTACTGAGTTAGTGCCTTGGTGTGTGTGTGTGAACTCACCCAGTGTTCCTCTTGTAAGAATAACTCCCCAGATTATACTTTGTGGTGAGGGTGATGTGGCCGAAAGAAGTGCACCTTGAGTACCAAGCTAAAGTGTTCTGCTTTGATGGTATAATAGCAGCATCCAGTGCATAAATGTAGTTGTCCAAATAATTATTGTTATAATTTATCGTGCCAGCATTACTGGTAACATCTGTGCAGGGTTTAGAAATCCACAGAATTGTAGCCTCACGCTTTAAAAGTTCAAGGCCTCCGGCATACATTAGGCAAGAAAATGAAATCACAGTACCTCTTTTTAGGTCTTGCCTGAGCCAGCGCATGCGCTGCTCTGGCGAGACTTTTAGTAAGTGGCTTTTTAGAGTGCTACCCACAGGCTTTTGCTGGCCTCCAGCTTGCGTTCACGATCGCGTGCACGCGTGATCAGGCGCCATCTGGCTTCCCTCGCCATCTGGCTTCCCACCCTTACACTCGCAGCGGCTTTATCGCTCGCGATTACTTTCACTTTCGCGGCCGTGTCACTTTCACGGCCGCGCGGCTAATGCTTGTTTCAAAGTTGCTCTCTGTAATTTCCACATATGTCTGTTAGTTCCACTTTTCTGGTTAGGTTTGTGGCGGATTTTACTGCACCAGTCATGTCAGTTTCTTTGGTCATTTTATGTGTTTAAAAATTGAGCAGCATGGTTTTAGGGTATTTTTTTGACATAGGTGCATTTCTCAAAAAGCTGGTTGTCGCTGTATTTGTATAATTGTGTTGACGCCTGGTAATGTATTCCATATCCGTAAATTGCCAAACATTATAGACTTGTATAACTTGTGCAGGCAAAGCACTCATAGACAGACATACATTTCGTGAAGTATGATCTGTATTAAAGTCATTCATGGCCAGAAACATCATATGTTTTTGGAAATAAAAACCTGGATGTTGCTTAGTAATATACCACGATGTTCTTGTCTCCTGCCACTTTTGGAGCAGAATTTGCAAGGCAGCTGACTATGTTTTTGGTTTGATTAACTTCTGTGACTTAGTGAATTGGTGTAATGAGGGGAAGAGACTTGGGAACATTTTCAAACAAGCATTGGCATAGCCAGTAGGTCTCGCCTTTGGGACCTTATAAGTGTTTAGCCACGCAACAGTTGATGTTGTTGCACCAAGGATATTGTGCTGCATAACTAAATACTTATAAGGTCCCAAAAGCGAGACCTATTGGCTATGCCAATGCTTGTTATACTTTTATGGTCTAGCTAGACGAGATAAAGTTGTTTCTGACCGAGTAGCAAAGAACATAATTTCAACAGAGAATACAATGAAAGAGTAGTGAAGATTGTGAGGAATTTAGAAGGAAAAAGTGGTTGAGCACACAAAGGAAGAAGATTTTAGGTTGTCAGGTTTGTATATTAGGCTGAGAATGGAGCAGGAAAGAAGAGGTAAGTTGTGTATGGTAAACCATAATCATTCAAAAGGAGAAAAGGCTGAATTTGAGGAAGAAAGTCTTTGTGCCAGAACCTATGAAGTGAGTGGGAAATATTTTCTGGGAGAACAAATTCTGAGCTGGATTTATTATGTGTGTGAGAAGGGTGCTTATTTTAAAATTTACTGTGAAACGGGGTTAACTTCTGTTACTGTGCCTTGGAGTTTTCTAGAGTTTATCATATTAGTAAAATAGATAGCGAAACTAACTTGAGAAGGGCAAAACATCTTTCAACAAGTAGTTTTGGATACGCTAGGTGCTATATTTACTTCATTAGGTGTGGCAATGAATGACATGAAGATTAGGCGCTTGTATACAGATGTAGATATCCTTGCAGTAAGAAACAGGGGGGGGGGGTTGAAACTAGTAAATGCTGAAATGATGGCTGTTGGGGCCATGGTAATCCAGAATCGTTAGATATTCTTTTGGCTAAAGAGGGCACAGTTTGCAAGGTTGTAAAGGCCATTAAGGTGTTGTACTTTCATACCCTATAACATCTGGGTTATTGATTCTTTCACTTTTAACATAACTAATCTTTTGCTTGACGTTCAACCTTTGGCAGAGCAAGTCATATAGGAAACTGTAAGCTCCTGGTTTAGTAAATTAGGTAAGATTTGGCAAAGTTGGTGAATGTATAGTGTTGGAGGAAGTACACAGCGACTCCCGTCAAGCCCTGTCAATCATAATGATTTGTACAATTGTCTTGTTACTTTATCTAAAATGTTCCTGAAGGTTGTTTAAAAGATGTGCAAGAAAAAAAAAAAAAAGTGGAGCTCAAAGAGTAAGAGGAAATTTGAAGAACATGAGATGGAAGATGACAGATTATGCCTACACCCAGCTAAAGATCTGAAGAAAGTACCCGAGAGAAACACGAGCGATGACAACTTGATCATTTTCCTGGATAATAAAGTTATTAATGGGGTTTAGTGATTATAAAATACTCAGAAGGGATTTGTCAGTTTTTATGTCTAAGGCTTATATTTTTGTGTGACAAATATCGAGCACCAATGATTTTTATAATGCATCCTATATGTAAATAGTAAAAATGTATGCAGTCAAAATGAGCTTAATATAAGGTTTAGAAATAGGTTTATTAATATTTCTTGGTCATGCCACATTTTAGAGAAATGCCATATTAGTTAAAATGTATACCGTTTCGGTCTGTCTCTTCACTCCTGCATTCACCACCTTCCATCAAATGCCCCTGTGCATATTCTATCCCCCAGGCCCCACGAAATCAAAGACAACTCCTGTAATGTGTTTCTGATTAACAATAATACAAATACCTATTAGAATGAAGCTTCTAATGTACTAGGAAAGTTGTAACTTTAAAGGTTTCTTCCGTTGTGTTTCCATGGCAGAGTCCATTTTACACATTCATGAATAGCTTTTGTTACATGTTTGTTACAAGTTATGAGAATCCTGCTTACACAGAAAATGGGATAGTGCTAACGTATAAGGTCACTGACATGATGTATTCTGATTTGCCAAAAGAAATGTTACATGGATCATGCCATGCGGAAAATGTGCTTTTAGCCAATTTACTATGCAGGAATTGTGTAACAGAACTGCTTGATTTTGTGGGGGGGAGGCATATTTTCCTTGCAGACTTTCCCGTTATATTGGAAATACTGTTCAACTTTTCCTTGATTTAGCTGCTCATTTGAGACTTATGATTCATAAACTCTTGACTATTCTGCATTGGCTTTGCATTTTAAGCCTTCATGGCATTTACTCTTAACCGCTTGATTTGAGATTTCTGTAATGAAACTAACTCTTCCCTGGTCTAGACCTCAGATATTGAGAGGTCATTATGACTCATAATATTCTGCTAAACTCATTTTGGGTGGGGTTCTTTTCCACAAGATCAACCAGAAGTGCTCTCTTTAGGTAAATGGGATTTTGAAGCGTGCCATAACTATTGGGGTACAGTCCTAAATAGTGTGGTACAGGGTTCCACTCCCACATTGACATGAAAAAAGCCTGTGCCTATCTTGCTATATTGATTAGACACCTTTCACTGGTGCTAAAATTGTTCCCCTTGTAGAGGTTACCGTCTTCTACGTCAAGGGATATCTGCCTAACCTTGAGAATCTCCACTAGAGATTCTACACCTTATGCCTCAATATCAAGCACAATGCAGAGGGGCTTGTGACAAATGCTCAGATGGACCTGTTTGACAAAGGGAGGCAGGTGTGAGACTGGGCTGTATAAAGGAGTTTAGGTAGAAGTGTTCCTCAAACAACCTTTTGACGCATCTAGAGTTGGATAACACCCTATCTCTTGTAGAAAGCCTACTTGTGGTGAGAAATCAGTGGGAAACTGGAAGAATTCCAAAGTGCAGTTCCGAGCATAAGCTCAAAGAGCCTTCATCATTGGGAGGGGGGGAGGGTTAAGTAAAGTCTAAATAACTACATTTCAAACAAACACTGGCAAAGCCAATAGGCCTAGGATAAGCACACTAGAGCAAGACACAGAAGAGACTGAACAGGTTTGTACAGAGAGGGATATAGTTAAGTACTTGCTCATGCAGATCAATGCAAGCACTCCAGTGGATTTGGAAAGAAGCACCCAAATCGCCAATTGCATTAGGTAAAAGATGAATACTCTAAGGGTATGAGCAAAGACACGATTGGCAGTTTCAACCCAATAATTTATAGGGCTGGTCAAAAGCTGGCCAATGGCTGCAGGAGCAGACCGAAAGCAAACTCTGTGTATACTGTTAGCATAAGGTCTACTGCGCTGTTACAACTCAAACTAAAATTGAATTGAGGATCCTGGTAAGAGGCATCAAGTCAACCCTGAAAAAGCTGCACACTTGTTTTTATGGTTGAGGCAAATCTTTGCCAGCTTGGCATTCTATGTGCAGAGGGTTCACAAATTTGAAACAGACATAGGACAGATGCTATTGATTTTTCAGTTTGTTTTTCACGATGCAATCATTGCCTCACCACTCCGTAGTCTAGATGACGCTTCCCATTTAACTGCACTTTACTGGGGACCAAAACCCTGAGTCGCACAAAGCTGAAAGACCAGGCTGGCTTGTTATGAGCCCCAATATAGGCATAGGTAGCAACACAACCTTTTACCTACATTTGTCCTATCTTTCTCTACATAACAGCTCTGGAGCGGACCTTTTGCCTGGTTATGTGCCGAATAAATGTTGTGTGGTTTTCTTCCCAAAAATTAGCCTAATTTATTATGCATGAGGATTCTTAGCATCACAGCAGGATTACCATAGTCTGTATAATAACTCTGTACAAAAGTCATCGCCATCATCATCCTTGTACGACAGGCCCACAGTATCATCACACATCTAGGTAGAACCCGAAGGTACCTTTTGGGTATATAAGCACCCCATCTTCACTGGGCAAACCAGAGGAGAAGTTTCCATGCCGACACGAGACGCTGTTGTACCTACACGCAGAAAACTCCAGCCCGGAGTGGTCTGACATCCCTTGCTGGGTGTCCAACTCAAGATCAAGACAGGATCCTTCGTTCTTTCCCATCAGGTAATGGGGTTGGCTCTTTCCTAGGGGGATTCTTGGCTTCATATCTACATACATGCTAGGTACACTTACCTATCAATCAATCATTTGTATAGCGCGCTACTCACCCGGAGGGTCTCAAGGCGCTTGGGGGAGGGGGGTCCGCTACTGTTCGAACAGCCAGGTCTTGAGTTGCTTCCTGAAGGAGAGGTGGTCTTGGGTAAGGCGGAGGTGGATGGGTAGGGAGTTCCAAGTCTTGGCAGCCAGGTAGGAGAAGGATCTTCCTCCCGTTGTGGCTCTTCGGATGCGGGGGACGGCGGCGAGGGCGTGGTTGGTCGATCGTAGCTGGCGGGTGGGAGTGTAGAAGGTCAGACGGTCGTTGAGGTATCTGGGGCCTTGGTTGTGGAGGGCTTTGTGTGCGTGGGTGAGGAGTCGGAACGTGATTCTCTTGCTGACGGGGAGCCAGTGCAGGTCTCTCAGGTGTCTGGCGATGTGGCTGTGTCGGGGGATGTCCAGGATGAGTCGAGCTGCAGCGTTCTGGATGCGTTGGAGTCTTTTTGAAGTTTGGCTGTGGTTCCGGCGTAGAGGGAGTTGCCGTAGTCCAGTCGGCTGGTGACGAGGGCCTGGGTGACCGTCTTCCTGGTTTCGGTGGGGATCCACCTAGGGTTTGCATCTTAGGAGTACGCTTGATTATTACTATCTACATGCCTGCATATATTCACTGTTTAAGCACCATGGTAGAATTCTACCTTTTATTTACTCAGTGCTTGCAATCGTGTGTATATATAGGTTTCGGTCTAATGGTTGTCACAGCACACATTTTATACTAGAATGACGCTGGTTCAATAAATGCTTATTGAAAACGTCCCCATTGTTTACTCCGTATATCTCTCTGAAGAGAAGTGAGCATGAGTGACTGAACGGAAAGTACTGTACTGTTTCCACGATCCCTGAAGGATCAAGGGTTGTCATGTTCAATAATTGCCAGAAACTATTGGCTCCTTGTTAAGGTTAGGGGGCTTATAGTGGCACTGTGAGCTAGCTGGTCTAAACGCTAACATATCCTGTGGGGGTGTCTGGAATCAGTCTAGACACCCATCCCTCAGTTTATGTTGTCTAAACACGCAGATCATATGTATAATTAGGAATTACATTACAAGGCGCCGACAACGTTGGTTTGGTTATTTGTCAAATCTGAGTAGTTCAGTCATGCTTTCTCAGAGACCCCTACTCACATTTCCCCAGAGACGTTGGGAGTGAAAATCCACCACAGCTGCGTAGGTATCCCCTATGTATAGGCTGTAGGTTTATTCAAGCTTGAAGGATTATAGTTCCCATATTGTGCAAAAACCTTCTCTATAAACCTCCACCCATAATGTCTCAAACAGCAGACGCAAGTACTAGTGGTATTAGCAGGGAGGAAGCTGAGCAGGAAGGTGCTATGAACATTTTGGAAAATTCCAGAAATGCACTAACTATAAAATTGGAAAAATGTTGGTTCCCTCAGCATTAGGTGGGACCGTTACCTTCGTGATTGAGGCACACGAGGCATTCAGAACAGAAGTGTTCTATTCGTGGGTTTAATTCCCACCTGCAGATGTACGCACAAATACATTTCATTCTTATACTCCGGATGAAATACCAGATGAATATTCTCCATACAAGGACATAGAAGTCCTGTAAACTTACCAAGAACATAAATTGGCTTAAAGGCACCCTTCCCAATACCACAGAAAAGGTTAGACTCGGTCCACTCAGCAGAGACGGAGCGACTTGGCCGGTCCTAGCTGCTTACACACCGAATTCAGAGATTGACACATTGCCAGCAGCAGACCTACGTCCAATTCACAAAGAAATAATAAAACTTTACAGAAATCTTACACAGTTCGTAAAGCGAACACACAAGGGTCACTCAGGCTGGTCAACTACAAGGGACCGCAACAAATAAATCACCCCACAAACGCTGAACGAGATTAAGGGATGAATGCCCACTAAACGTGAGCAAATGAAATTCTGGATAGCACAGAAAATAGCACAGCATTGAGGCAGTTTTTCCACACAGTGGCCCACAAGAAAAACAGCATACAGACAATTTGCTTGCCAATGGGGATAGCTCCCCCGATAGAGGATTGTACCACTTGGGGTACAGTTTTTGCTGCTGTTTATAACAGAACACATGGTACCCCTTCAATAGCAGTCATAACAGAAGTATTGAAACAAATACAGAATGAGTACGGGGGAGAACCTGCCCTTGACTTAGGGATGGAATTGAGGGGCAATTTTGTCCAGGTATCCACGATTATGTTGGCTAACATAAAAGGGGAGGCAGCAGTGGCTATACGCCAGCGCCTGACGGAAAGCACTCCTGCATAACAAGAGCAAGAATTACCAAAAATTATCAAAGAAACCTATGCTTCACTGGGTAGAGATAATTTAGGAGCTAGACCAGTGAAACCACAATTGATGGGTAATCCTGAAAAGGATAACTAAGCAAATACCCAATTCTTCTAAAAAGAAACGGGACAATAAACAAAAAAACAAGCAGAATGCATCAATATCACAGGGTGGGTCTTCTCAACAGGAGCCTTCCGACAGGAAATATAACCTTGGGAACCATGACCATATTAAAAAAAAAAAACCTGACACGTATCAGACACTGATGCACGTTCCTCTTGTTCCTTTCAGGTTTCATCAAAAATCTGAGCGGGAAGGACGGTCGGAACACAGATCAGAAGAGACGAGTCAAGCCAATAGACACATCGCACTTCAGACTACATTATCAAAAAAGAAGATTAAACCTAAAAGTAAACCTCAATTTAAAAAGAAGGTAGCTGGCCTTGAAATAAAAGCCCAGGCCACTGAGGACTCAACTATAGAATCCTCGATATCCCAAGGCACAACCACATCACCCAACACCTCCGCGACCTCCACTGGCTCCCCGTCGAAAGGATAACTTTCAAGCTGCTCACGCACGCATACAAGGCCTCCCACAACATCAGACCTCAATACCTCAACAACCGCCTCTCCTTCGACGCACCCAAGAGAAACCTACAATCAGCCAACCTCTCCCTAGGCACTGTCCCACGCTTCTACAGGAACAGAGCGGGTGGAAGGTCCTTCTCCTACCTTGCAGCCAAGATATGGAACGAGCTCCCCCTCCGGCAAAGCCAGACACTGCACCAATTCAGGAAAGACCTGGCTCTTCGAATGACCCCCAACGGAGCTGCACCCCCCCCCCCCCCTCCCCAAGACCCTAACGGGCGAGTAGTTTCTTTGCAAAACACTGATTGAACTATTGAACGGGGAAGGGGCTCGGACGATGCTAGACAGTACAGCAGAAGTAACAATAGCTCGCCAGAACCTGATGGAATTTCTGTTGACAGCAGCATTGAATGAACATATCACAGTGGAAATACCCGATACGAGGGTAAGTGTCCCACATCAGTTACATGAACGCTCCAAATGGAGGGGGACATACCCAGAAACAGGATAGGTCTCTTTTGGGAAAACCAGACTTTTGGATACATCCTTTTGGCTGAAAAAGATTGGCCGTTTGATTTGGTCATGGATTGCCCAAAGGTGGAATAGGTAATCTTGCCACCTTTCTCCAACCTCGTTCCAGAATCTCTAAAACACACATACACGCAGGAGTGGGCAGTAGCACTAGCTCCAGCATTATACCGCAATCATGTAGGGTGGGATGCTGAGTCACCTCACCATGAAATTCCAGTTGAAACTACTCCTACCCAGAGGCAGTACCCAATAAAACATAACACGAAGCAACAGGTTTGGGCGATCTTAGATTAACTTGAATACCAAGGTGTGATTGACTATTGCCCCTCCTCCATGAATAATTCTTTGTTTTCCGTAATGGAACCAGACAATTCATACAGTTTAGTTTTAGACTACAAGCATTTGAACACAGTTACGCATTAATGAATAACATTGTGCGGAAAAAAATACAAAACACTGGATATCTCAAATGGATTCTTCTGCCAAAATATAGCACCTGAAAGCAGATATTTGAAAGCATCATCAGCCCTCAGCTCTCAAGCGCCAATTCTGTAGACTGCCCCAAGGGTATAAATAGCCTCAGGTTGTTCTCAGCAAGAGTATCAGAGCTGCTTCAAAATTGTGATGAGGAGGCATTGTCCTATGCAGAGGATACTTATCTGACAGATGATGAGTTATTGGATCACTTGCACAGGGTGAACGTAACTGGCTACAGATGTAACTTTAAAAAAATCAAAAATTGCCCATCTCAATGTCCTATTTCTAGGATATGAGCTTTCGAGTGAAGGAAAAAGCCTGGCAGCGAATTCTTTTTTGAAAAATGTGCGCTGCTCCAGCCTCCAAAGATTCTGAAAAAGTTACAATCCATTTTAGGATTCCTGAATTTTGGCAGAACATACATTTTGGATTACGCAGAAAAAGTAAAACCTTTCTACGACCTAATTAGACCAGATTTTTCAGTTCGCCAATGGACACAGGAACACACAAACTCTACGTTCCTTACAAGCGGACATGATAGCTTCCAAACATTTACATACATGTGTAAATACTACGAATTTGGTGATCGGTGTAGTCGCATGTCAATCTGTGTACACCTACCTCACCCTCAAAGAAGGCGAAACGGTACCCATTGCATACAAATATAATTTCTACACAAACGCTGAAATGTGTTTTGCACCCACAGAAAAAATACAGACGGCAGTACAGACTGCTGTAGAGCGAGAACGAGCACTAGCTCAGGGGAAATGAATAATTGTCGTGACTCCGGTACCAACCTTAGAGGCTGTTACCAAAGCAAGCGTTCCAAACGCAAAAGCACTTCATTTGCGATGGATACAATGGGCTAATTCTCACTGCAACAGATTTAGACTACAAATTTGATTCTACATTAAAAACACAAGCATTCCTAAAGTACGAACAAGAATATCCTCTACTGAATGAAATAATCCCTCTAGATCAGTATGAATACATCATTTACACGGACTGATCTGTCCAGCCTGAAGTAGAAAGTAAACAGCAATACAGCGCAGCATGTGCGATTGTACAGGGAAGTATGCGGGACGGCAAGTTCCGTCCTAGCAATACACAGACGCAGTCTCTAGGAGATTGCATGGCACAGCTGGCAGAACTAAAAGCCCCGATACTGGCACTAAAAAAAATACCGATTAGGAATTACCCACACTTATTGTGTGCGATTCGTTTTACTGTGTCCAGTCATACAATGAATATCTTCACTATTGGGGCCAGAATGGGTTTGGAGCATCTAAAGGTTGCACAATAAAGCCCAAGTTGCTTTAGGAGCAAGTGGCAGAGCTGAAAAAGGGCTTGCCATTGGCTCATGTAATTTACACAGTGATCAGCGTGTTGGCGTGCACGTTGAAGGGAATTCACTGGCTGATGAAGCAGCCAAGGAAACGGTGAGAACTGCTGCTGTTGGTGCAATCACTCGTTCTAGAACGAGGATAGACGGACAGATAGCTGTGAACGCCACGCGTAACAGCTCAGCCTTGCCAAAAGGGTTTCCACTCAAGTACTCCTACAAGTTGGATGCACAAAATATTCTGTATGCTCAAATTCCAGGAGTGGGGGGGGGATAGAGTAATACCAAACATGAATCGCAGATTAGATTTATTTCTAGCTGGACAGAAGGGTCTGGGTTCACCACATGCAGGTATTACTGCAACGGTTTCACTACTGAAACGACGTTATTGGTAGCCAGGTCTTATCATAGGCTCTGTCCTTAAGTGCGACATCTGTCAGCAGATGAAGGGTTGCACAGTAGCACGTCCACCGCAATCACCACTACTGATATAAGACAGACCTCTCGCATGTGTCTATTGGACCACTGCAGGCTCTTACAATCTGACGGGGCTTACAGGTACATCCTGGTGGCAGCGGATTCATGCTCTAGATTCCTGTGGGGTTGGCCACAGCGCTCAGCTGATGCTCGAACTGCTGCACAAGTTACTAACTTGTGTAACGATATATCTGTAAGAGACAGTAGTTAGTGACAGATTCCTTACCTTAGAATATCCCCAGGCGTCAGGCTGGATCCGGAAAGTTTTGCGTAGCAGTACCCTTGCGCGTCGGTAGGCAGCGTCGTGCGGCTCCGCGTCAGTCGTCGGCGTCGTGATCGCCGGGATGACGTCGCGGGCAGTACTTAGGCGCCGCCCCTGCGCGCTGACGTCAGTTCTGTACACGACTTTCCGCGCCAGAAACGCAGAGCCATGCAAGAAGCTGACATAGGTGTCTGAAAAAATACTAGGGCCCTGAAAGGGATGTCCTTAACCCTAGAAATCAGTTCGCAGAACGGGGAGGATGGGTGGGGCGGTAAGGAATCTGTCACTAACTACTGTCTCTTACAGATATATCATTACACAAGTTAGTAACTTGTGCATCTGAAAGAGACACGTTAGTGACAGATTCCTTACCTTAGAATAGATACCCCAGCAATACCAACCCCGGTGGTGGGTCTGCGAACAAAGATCAGACAAGGAAGTCCTGGAGGACAGAACGGCCAAAGAAGCCGTCCCTCCGGACCGGACTGTCAAGGCAGTAATGTTTTGTAAACGTGTGCAGCGAGGCCCACGTAGCTGCCTGACAAATAACGGGCAGCGGAACACCGCGGCCCAAGGCCGTGGTAGCAGCTGTTGCCCTGGTGGAATGGGCACGCAGCCCAACAGGAGGCTCCTTCTTAGCCAAAGAATAGCAGGTCTTGATGCACAAGGTAACCCAGCGGGAGATGGTTCGTTTGTGCACCGCCCGACCTTTTTTGGCACCCACGTAGCCAACAAAGAGCTGGTCATCCACCCGGAAGTGTGTTGTGCGGTCGATATAGAAGGAGAGCGCACGTTTTGGGTCCAGACGGTGGAGCCTCTCTTCCTCTCTGGAAGGATGCGGAGGCGGAAAGAAGGTAGGCAAAGTGATGGTCTGCCCAATGTGAAAGGCAGTAACCACCTTTGGCAAGAAGGACGGACGCGTCCGAAGAACAACCTTGTCTGGATGAACAGACAGAAAGGGAGGTTTGCAAGATAAAGCCTGGAGCTCACTCACCCGCCGAGCGGAGGTGATGTCCACCAGAAAGGCTGTCTTTAGAGTCAAAAGACGAAGAGGACAGTTATGCAGAGGCTCAAAGGGAGCGCACATTAAAAAGGTAAGAACCAAGTTCAAGAGACTGAGGCATCACAAACGGAACAGGAGGGAAAAGGTGTGTAATGCCTTTAAGAAACCTGTTAACAGGGGACTTGAAAAGGGAGGGCTGATCAGGGAGCCTGAGGAAGGCCGAGATAGCACAGAGATAACCCTTGATGGTACCCAGGGCAGAACCCTGTTGGGCAAGAGAGAGAAGGAACAGAAGGACCTCAGAAAGAGGGGCAGAAAGGGGATTCACAGCCTTTGCTGTGCACCATGCCACAAATTTGTTCCACCTGCAGGCGTATACCACCTTAGTGGAGGGACGCCTGGCTGCCAGATCACATCACAAACTTCGGGAGGCAAGTCGAAAGGAATGAACTGCCGCCGCTCAATCTCCACGCAAGCAGGTGTAGACTGGACAGGTTCGGGTGGAGGACCGTCCCCTGCTGCTGCGACAGAAGATCCTCCCGAAGAGGCAGACGGATCAGGGGATTTATGCTCATAATGAGTAGCTCGGGATACCAAACTCTTCGAGCCCAGTCCGGAGCCACAAGAATGACTTGGGCCCGGTCGTGCCGAATCTTCTTCAACACTCTGGGTAGAAGTGGTATAGGCGGAAAGGCGTACAACAGACCGCAACTCCACTCGTGACGAAAGCGTCGCCGAGCGAGTGCCGCCTTGGAAATTCCAACGCGCAGAACTGATGACATTGCGCGTTCTCTTCGGTGGCGAATAGATCTAACCAAGGCTCTCCCCATTGTAGAAAGAGTCCTTGCGCCACTTCCGAGTGAAGACGCCATTCGTGATCCATCATGCACCTGCGGCTGAGTTCGTCCGCCCTGGCGTTCAGGGAACCTGCCAGGTGTTGAACCATCAGGAACATGCCCTGATGTTCCAGCCATGTCCAGAGGCGCAGAGCCTCCTGACAAAGGGTCCAAGACCCCACCCCGCCTTGTTTGTTGCAGTACCACATGGCGGTGGTGTTGTCTGTGAACACCTGCACTACCTTCCCTTTGACAGAGGGAAGGAATGCCTTGAGTGCAAGCCGGATCGCCCGGAGCTCCAGAATGTTGATATGGAGCCGGGACTCCGCCGGAGACCAGAGGCCTCTGATCTCCGCCTCTCCCATGTGACCGCCCCATCCCAGAAGGGACGCGTCCGTCACAACTGTGTGCTCTGGCTGGGGAAGGGAGAGGATCTGCCCATGACCCATTGCCGGTTCGAGAGCCACCACTGCAACTGTTTTGCAGTCCCCTCCAAGATCTGGACGTGATCGGACAGGTTGCCCTGGTGCTGCGCCCACTGGAACTTCAGGTCCCACTGCAGAGCCCGCATATGCCATCTGGCATGATTGACCAGCAGGATGCAGGAGGCCATGAGGCCCAGCAGCCTCAGGGTCACCCGTACCGAAACCCAGGATAAAGGCTGAAAGATCAGAATCATAGCCTGAATATCCCGGACTCGCCGTTCGGGAGGATAGGCCTGAAACTGCGTCGTGTCCAGAACTGCTCCGATGAAAAGGAGCTGTGGAGAAGGAATCAGATGCGACTTCGGCACATTGATGGAGAACCCCAGCGAGTGCAGGAGTTCGGCCGTAGTCTGGAGGTGGGAGACGACTGCCTGGGACGAGCCCGCCTTCAGCAACCAGTCGTCGAGGTAGGGGAAGACTGAAACCCCTGCCCGGCGCAGATGAGCTGCGACCACCGCCATCACTTTCGTGAACACCCGAGGGGCACTGGTAAGGCCAAAGGGGAGCACGGTGAACTGAAAATGCTCGGGGCCTACCGTGAACCGAAGGTAACGCCGGTAGGACGGGGATGTGGAAATATGCGTCCTGCAAGTCCAACGCTACCAACCAGTCTCCAGGGTCGAGGGCAGTCAAGACCTGAGCTAGGGTGAGCATCTTGAACTTCTCCTTCCGGAGGAAGCGATTGACGTTCCGGAGGTCCAAGATAGGACGCATGTCCTCCTTGTCCTTTTGGGCACCAGAAAGTAGTGGGAGTAGCAACCACGCCCTACTTCTGGGGTCGGAACATGCTCGATGGCCCTCTTGGTCAAGAGGGCCGTGACTTCCTTCTGTAGAAGCACCAAGTGATCCCCTGACATGCGGTGGAATTGAGGTGGCATGGCTGGAGGGGTGGACTCGAAGGGGAGGAGTAGCCCCTTCGGACAATGTCCAAGACCCACCTGTCCGAGGTGATGGTGCGCCAGTGGGGAAGGTGATGGCGGACCCTGCCCCTACTGGCGTGCCGTGCACCTGAAAGGAGGGACTAGGAGGGCTTGGAGGCCGCGGACGGGTTGGAGGTGGTGGCCTGACCCGCACGCTGGTTGCCCGATCCGCCACGGCGGAATCCACGTCCTCGGCCACGCGTAGGCACCTGCTGCGCGGGCCGGTGGCTGGGCTGCTGACGTGAAGGGGCGCCCCTACCTTGGCCACGATAGGGGCGAAAAGCAGAAGACAGCGGAGGGCGTGTAGCAGAAAGGCCCAGGGACTTGGCAGTAGCCCGTGAGTCCTTAAAGCGCTCCAACGCATGGTCTGCTTTGGACCCAAAAAGACCAACTCCATCAAAGGGCATGTCCATGAGAGTATTCTGGACATCCCTGAAAAACCAGTGGTTCTCAGCCAGGCGTGGCGTCGGAGCGCCACCGTCGTTGCAATAGACCTGCCCAGCGAGTCGGCGGTGTCAAGGCCACAACGGATAGTGTATTTGGCCGCATCCCTTCCTTCCGCAATGGCGCGGGAAAGCAGTGCCTGGACCTCCTCAGGGCACTGGGGCAAAACATCCGCCACCGAATCCCACAGGGAGTGGGTATATCGGCCCAAAAGACAAGCGGTGTTAACGGACCGCAAGCCAGCACTGGAGGAAGAAAAACCTTTCTTCCCAAACTGATCCAGGCGTTTGGATTCCCTATCCGGAGGAGCGGTAGGGAAGGCGGTTTGGGAAGCGGAGGCTTGGACAACCAAGCTCTCAGGAGTGGGGTGGACAGAAAGAAACAGGGGGTCGCCCGGAGCTGGGCGATGGCGTCGTGACACGTTCCGATCCACAGGAGCCCCTGTGTTGGGCTTGGACCAGGCGCCCAAAGAACGTCAGTGAGGGCGTCGTTAAACGGCAGCACAGTCTCCGCAGAGGAGGCTGCCGGCTGAAGCACCTCTGTCAAGATGTTGAGGCTTGACCGTCAAAGTAGGGAGCTGGAGACGTAAGGCCCCAGCTGCCCTACGCAACACCGTACCAAAATTGGCCCCCCTCCTCCGTAGCCACGGGAGGAGACAGCATGCCAGTGTCAGGGGAAGTATCCAGACCACTGGCCTCCCCTAGACTCTCTGTCCAGTCCTCATCATACTGACAGTGTCGCGTCAGAGGGTCATCAGACCCCTCCCAGTCCAACTGGTCCTCCTCTGGTTCAAAATAAGGAGGAGGAGGGACATTTGGGACCCAAGGTCCCATCGGCGCCGGCGTCGAGCGACGTCGCTCCGGGTCCATGTCCGGAGCCGGAAGGAACTGGGGGACGACGCTGCCCGGAGCCCAGGGCGGCGTCGAGAACGGCACCGGAGACATCGGCGCCGGCGTCGTTAGGTCGACCGGCGTCGATGGGGGTTGTGGAGCCGGGATCGAGGCCGGGGCCAGAGCCGGGATCGAGGCTGGAGGCACAGGCGACGCCGGAGCCGTCGGCGACGCCGGAGCAACCCCATCAGGGCCCGCGGGGCCCGAAGGCGCACCGGAGGGGCCTGAAGGCCCGAAGAGGCGGGCCATGGCCGACAGGAATTCCTGTATTTTGGCCGGATCCGCCCCGAACCCGGGAAGGGCGGGTATGACGGGGCGACTCCACAGGCATGTCCGGGGCCGCGGGGACGGTGCCGGGAGGGGGCCTCAGCCGAGTCGCGAGACCGGCGAGGCGAAGTCCTAGAGCGATGATGCTTTTGGACTTTTTGTGCTTCGACTTACCGGACGAAGAAGACTTCGACGCCGACGACCGGGTGTGGACTCCGCGATCGACCCCTGGACCTCTCACGCGACCGGGGCTTCGCGGAGCCGAATGCCGGGCCTCGAGGAGCTTTCGAGACCGCTCTCGCAAAGCTTTCGGGTGGAGGGCCTGGCAGTCGGTACAAGACGCCGTGTCGTGGCCTCGGCAGAAGAGACACTCCCGATGCGGGTCGGTGACAGACATCATCCGCGCACAGGCGCCGCATCGCTTGAAGCCGGGCATCCCTACGACACCTCGAAAGATGGAAAAAACAGTGAAAAAATCACCAAAAAGTATGGTCAAAAAATGACCAGGGCACTGCTCTTCCCGGATCTGCGCTTGCTGGCGCGGAAAAAGAAGAACTGACGTCAGCGCGCAGGGCGGCGCCTAAGTACTGCCCGCGACGTCATCCCGGCGATCACAACGCCGACGACGGACGCGGAGCCGCACGACGCCGCCTACCGACGCGCAAGGGTACTGCTACGCAAAACTTTCCGGATCCAGCCTGACGCCTGGGGATATTCTAAGGTAAGGAATCTGTCACTAACGTGTCTCTTTCAGATATAAAGGATTTGTGAGTCTTCATAGGGACATAAGCAATTGGCACATTACATTCCGACTGTGGCCCTGCGTTTAGCTCTCTGGCTTATAAAGAAGCTATATGAAGTTTGGGTGTGGTCTTGCAGTACTCCCCTCTATCATCCAGAGGGAAATTCGATTGTGGAGAGGAAAAACAATGACTTAAAGCAATCCTTAGCAGCAAGAGTATTAGGCTCGGGTAGCAGTTGGGTCAATCACCTATATGGGGTCCAGTGGGCACTTAACATGCCAAGAAGATCCCTCGGGGCCGTACTCCATATGAAGTCCTGTTTGGGACTAGAATGTGGGTACCTGACCTAGATTGTGGCAGCACAGTGGCGGATGACAAAATTTGACATCGATGATAGTTTGGCTGTTTTACAGGAACTCAATGAATTCCGGGCATTACAAAGCAACGTCCAAGTAAAACGCACCGCCACTGGGGAAGTGAAAGCTGTTCAGGCAAGACCTGTCTGGGTCCCAAAGATTGGGGACCTGGTCAGAGAAAAGATTGTGGACAAAAAAATAAATAGAATTCGGGCCATCTACCTGTCCTGGCTGTCAAAGGAACAACAGTACTTCTTCCGCCCCTTACCGGCAAGAAAGAAAAGAGATTTGTCTCCATTGATCTGATCAAACCACACTATGTGGCCAATACTGAATAGTAGGCCGCGTGGGCTCTGGGGTAGCCGCCGATTTCCTCAAGCTACAATACAGGAAGTTCAGACAGAAAGATTAATAACCTTCGAAGATCCAATTCTACGAAGCAACGGAATTACCAACAACGGAATGGACCTCAGCCTGTTGAAATTGAACAGCAGCAACAAAATACAAATGAAACATCTCAATTCGGCCGAATAAAGACATCTATGTGATTAGGTCTTGAAATGAGTCATCTGCCAGTTCAACAAAACCTGCTGAGCTACCAAAGATAGATCGAACTGCTTCTGGCTAAGTCATCGATACTTTCTCATTGGATCCGAGTGAACTAGAGACATCGCCAACTCCTGCTTCCCACAAACAACTACCTTTGGCTGAAAAAGTCTTACTTTGTTACTCCCTGGCTACAGCTCTGGATTACAATTGGTATACTTTTCCTAGTACTTTGGATAGGTATTGTGACAGTTTTTCCTGCTACTGAATGGACTTGATCTCCCAAAATGCTCCGCAATACAACATATGAACTTGGTTAAAAAACCACATGCATCATCACACCGTGAACAGAGAGACCTGTCCTTAGTTAACATTACAGCAGTTCCAATTCCTGAGAGAATAGTTTGGGATAGGGTTGCATATGAAGTATATGGTACAACTGAACTTTTGAAAATACCACACCGGTTAAAATTTCTTTAAGTGATATCACCTCCAATACTTTCGCCGACGATTGGGACTATGAAACTGTAAATACTATGCTGTCTGATTTAGATTTAGAACAATCTGCTGCATTTTCGAGTAATGAATTGTATGATGATCCATCGGATTTTGACACCATGTATTATTACCAACACTATGGTCGTCATTTCCTGCACAAAGCAAGTATCCCACATACTACTTTCTCTTACCATCAATGGGAACATTGTCCAACACTGCCAAAAGGTAGTTCAACAATATTTTCACAAAAGTTTGCTTATTTTTCTGGGTTTAACACTTCAGACCCGAGATCTTATTATAAGCTTGGACCTACACCTGGAAAGAAGAATATGCTAACACGAAATAGATCTATTCTGCTTCCTTGATTTCCCAGCTGTCTTTACAGGGTTTCGACTTGGAGGGACACCATAGAGACAATCTGTTTGGGGGACTAAAGATTGGCAAGTTCAGGGAACCGAGGCCTTATTTAGAGCATGCCTCATACTCATCAAATTATCTTCCTGAACAACACCGTTGTAGGAAGTGGACTCTGTACACTATACCTCATTTTGGTATAGTATGTACAGAGTCCAGCGGAACACAAAAGGTAGGCAGAGGTAAAATTAGATAGCACCTTACTCTCCATTTGTGGTAGTGTGGGCGAGCAGTAAGGCTTTATCAGAGGGTAGTGTTAAGCATTTGTTGTACACACTCAATCAGCAAATGACTGAACTCGGACCAATTTGATTTCCATAAAATTATTATTTAGTTCTATTTATTTCCTAGAACCAAGCAAGCCTGGCACAGGTAAGCGTATTGAGAATTTTAAAGGCAGGTTGAACAATACTAGCAAGCTGAATGAAAATGACTGCTACAGGTTTGCAAATGCTTTCAATACAGTAGAAATTACTGTTAGATTACTTTGAATTACTTTTCAGATTACTTTCTGGATTACTTTTTCTACTCAGTGTGATACACCTAGATATCACACTGGGACATTTCCTAGTGAAAAGGAAAGTAAGCAATTTTTAGTTCTTTGCAGTTTTTCAAAGTTCAATACAAAATCAACTCCACACTTCGAACATTTTAAGGAAAAACAGTCAATGTATTCCAATGGAGAGAAATGAAGTTATAGGTTAACAGGTAACTACTTTGTTGTGGGAGTTGGTATTCTGGGATTAGAACCAGGGTTCCCCCAGGGTCAAGGATGCTCTCTCAAAACACCCTCAGCGGCACTAGGGCGGCCGGGTGCAGAGTGCTGAGGCCTAATGTTAACCAATGGGTGATAAGGGGCATCCGGTTGGTGGCTGCTCACGAGCAGGGCAGAAGATTGTGGGAGCAAGGCTCCTGGGGTTTAGCTCAGGGAAAAGGGGGATCCGTTTTAGCACCCAAAGCACACCCGCAGGGGCGGCAGGGTGCTGGTTTGGTGTCAGGTGCCCTGTTGATTTCAATGGGGATTCTCCGGTTTCAACAAAGACTGCAGGCTCAGGGATGGAGATCTTCTGGAGGTGACCACCGGTTGGGGAGGTAAGTTTGGAGGCCTGGGGATGCTGGGACACCGTCAGTTGGGCCAAGGCCGTGGGACTTGGTGTGCAGGGGTGTCTTTAGAAGTCGGGTTTTCCTTACCAGCTCCTGCCGCAGTCACGGGGATCCTCCAGAAAGAGGCTGCAGTGGGAGGGGGGGCATATGCCCCACTCTGGTTGGCTGGGTCCCCCCCTTCTGCAAGATGGCAGGGACTTAGAGCTGTGCCTCAGCTCTCCTCCCCCACCGGAGGGGTGGGGTTGGCAAAGGTAGGCACACCTCCCTTTCACACTTGGTTTTCCCACCCCAAGTTGGGGTCAGAACCAGCCAGTGGGGCCAGTTGCTGGAAGCAGCAAAAGGCCTGGGGAAGCTCACAAAGGCGGCAAGCCTTTGAAGCTTCCCCTTTGTGTACCTTGCCCATCCTGGGGAGGAGGCTTGGCACCTCGTCCCAGGATGTGCATTGTTTCAGCCTCCGAGAGCAGCAGACTCTCGCCCCAGGGGTCCAGAAACATTTCTGGTGGTGGCAGCTGCCGAGCAGCCACTCAGCCTGGACACTAGTGTTAGGTCGTTTTTCAGGGGGCATCTCCAAGATGCCCTCTGTGTGCATTTTACATTAAATCCCACACTGGCATCAGTGTGGGTTTAATGTGCTGAGAAGTTCGATACCAAACTTCCCAGTTTTCAGTAAAGCCATTATGGTGCTGTGGAGTTTGTAATGACAAACTCCCGGTACCATATACTCTTAATGGCATTACTGCACTTACAATGTCTAAGAATTGGCTTAGCCACCGTAAGGGTACAGGGCTCATGCAACTGTATCCTCACCACTGGTACAGTGCACCCAGCTAGAGGGGTAGCTGACCTATGTCAGGGCAGTGGGTTGTAGGCATGGCACACAGGGATGTGTGCCATGTCAACTTCACTTTGTTCTGCACCAAAACACGCAGCCTGCAAAGGCAGTGTGTGTGTGTGTGTGTAAAGGTACAGGGCCTCTAAGGGTGGCACAATAAGTGCTGCAGCCCTCAGAGGCCTTCACTGGTCACAGTGCCCTTGGTACCTGTGGTACCATTTACAAGGGACTGACCTGTGGCCAAAGAGTGCCAATTGGGTTTTGTTTTCATTGCAGTTTAGGGAAAGAAAATAGGCCCTAGGTACCTGTTTAGCAGGACCCCAGGGCACGCTCAGTCAAAACACATCAGCAGTTTAGCAAAAAGTGAGGGAACCATGCAAACAGAAGGCACTTTCTTCCCCTCCCCCCGCCCAACGAAAGAGGATGAAACTAACCTTTCCCTAGAGAGTCTTCATTTTCTAAGTGGAAGAACCTGGAAAGTCCATCTGCATTGGCAGTCCCCGGTCGGTGTTCCACTGCAAAGTCCATTCCCTATAGGGAGATGGACCACCTCAACAGTTTAGGATTTTTACCTTTCATCTGCATTAGCCATTTGAGAGGTCTGTGGTCAGTTTGAACTAGGAAGCGAGTACCAAACAAGTATGGTCTCAGCTTCTTCAGGGACCAAACCACAGCAAAGGCCTCCTTCTCACCTCGACTACTTAATGGCGGTCGCAAAGCCGGCGCGCCAAAGGCACGCCCGTCTGCGGCCAGCTCCAGGAACCCTGGACCTCCCACTACCCATCGCTACGACACCACCACCCTCCTCGCACTCAACCCTGGAAGACTTAGAGAATGCCAACAGGCCTCGCCGAGCACGACCAGTTCTCCTGCCTCCTCTGCCGCCAGACCCTCACCGCCACCCCGGCCTCCAACACCGCCGACGCCAGCACCGGCGACACCCAAAAATGCATCCTCCTCATCGTACGCTCCGTACACAAACACGCCATGGAAATCTGGAACCTACTCTACTCTCGCCCAACATCGCCTTCTTCACAGAGTCATGGACCAACGCATCCTCCGCCCCCAACATCAGCACCGCCATCCCAGACGGATACAAGATCCAGAGGAAAGACCGCTCCAACCACCCAGGAGGGGGCCTCGCCATCGCCCACATGAGCACCCTCCGCCTCACCACCTCCAGCAAAACCTTCCCCTCCGCCGAACACCTGCACTTCCAGACCACCCCCAAAGCCACACTCCGAGGAACCCTAGTCTACAGACCCCCCGGCCCCCGAACACCCTTCGCCACCATCACTGACTTCATCGCGCCATCGCCTCAACAAACTACATACTCATTGGAGACCTGAACTTCCACCTCGACAACCCCAGCGACCAACTCCACTATCCTTCGTGACAACCTCGCCAGCATCGGACTTAAACAACTCGTCAACACACCGACCCACAGAGCAGGACACACCCTCGACCCCATCTTCGCGGCAGGAAACAGCGTCCAATTCAGCACACAACGCAGCTGCCATGGACCGACCACCACTGCGTACACTTCGCCATCAACAAACCCATGGCACCCAAACCAGTCCCACACCCACCAGGGGGGAACTGGAGCAAGGTTACCGACGAGCAACTTAACTCCACCCTCACCCAAGACAACCACACCTGGGCACCTGACGCAAACGGCGCAGCCAGAGAACTCCACACCTGGATCTCCAACTGCGCAGACGAGCTCGCCCCGCTACGCAACCCCGACAGACAACGCCCCAGGAAAGCCGCCTGGTTCACAACCGCTCTCCAAGAAGCCAGACGCACCTGCAGACGCCTGGAGAAGAACTGGAGAAACACCAAGACAACCGAAAACCACACCACCTACAAGGACGCCATGACGGACTACCACAACCAGATCAGAGCCACCAAGAGGAACTTCATCCACAACAAAATCCTGTCCAACTCCACCAACTCCAAGGAACTTTTCAGGGTCATTCAAGAATTCACCAACCCACGCAGCGAAACCACAGACATCGCCCCATCCCAAGACCTCTGCGACAAGCTTAGAACCTATTTCCACCTCAAGATCAAAAACCTCTACGACAACTTTATCGACCATTCACCAGGCGCCACAGAAACCAGCCAGCCCACCATCTCCAACTGGACACCAATCACGGCCCAAGACACCACCTCGACCATGAAAAGCATCCACTCGGGGGCCCCCACCGACCCCTGCCCCCCTCACATCGACCACAGAGCCGTGGCCGCCATCGCACCGGAACTACAACGCACCATCAACACCACCTTCAAAACAGGCACCTTCCCAGACGACTGGAAGCGCGCAGAAGTCAAACCCCTGCTCAAGAAGCCCACAGCTGACCCCACCGACCTCAAAAACTATCGGCCCATCTCGCACCTCCCCTTCGCAGCCAAAGTAGCAGAGAAAACAGTCAACAGGAAACTGACACGATTCATTGAAGAGAATGCCGTCCTCGACCCGTCCCAATCCGGATTCCGAAGCAACCACAGCACAGAGACCGCCCTACTCGCCGCCACAGACTACATCCGCACCCTCCTGGACCAAGGCCACTCCGCAGCCCTCATCCTACTCGACCTATCAGCAGCCTTCGACACCGTCTCCCATCACACACTAGTTGCCAGACTACACAACGCAGGCATACAAGGAACAGCCCTGGACTGGATCCGATCATTCCTCACCGGAAGAAGCCAAAGGATCAGACTCCCACCCTTCCTCTCCAACCCCACAAAAATCACCTGCGGAGTCCCACAGGGTTCATCACTGAGCCCCACCCCCTTCACAGCCATCGTCCGACAACACGGCCTCAACATCGTATCCTACGTCGACGACACCCAGCTCATCCTCTCCCTCATCCAAAGACCCCACCACTGCCAAACTCAACTTCCAGAAAGGAATGCAAGACGTCGCAGTCTGGATGACCAACAGCTGCCTGAAGCTCAACGCCGAGAAGACAGAAGTCCTCGTCACCACCCCTTCTGCATGGGACAGCACCTGGTGGCCGACCGCCCTCGGAAGCCCACCTACCCCCTCAGACCACACCAAGAACCTCGGCATCGTACTCGACTCATAACTCACCATGAACTGACAGGTCAACGCCGGCACCTCCAGCTGCTTCAACACCCTCCGCAAGACCTTCAAGTGGATCCCCCCTGAGTCAAGGAAGACAGTCACCCACGCACTCATCACCAGCAGACTGGACTACGGAAACGCACTCTACGCCGGCATCAACAAGTCCCTACTCCGCAAACTCCAGACAGTACAGAACACCGCCGCCAGACTCTTCCTCGGCATCCCCAGACACGAACACATCAGCCAACACCTACGAAGTCTCCACTGGCTCCCCGTGGAGAAGAGTCACTTTCAAAATCCTCACTCACGCCTACAAATGCCTACACAACAACGGACCCAAATACCTCAACGACAGAATCAACTTCCACGTACCCAAAAGAAACCTCCGATCTTCCAACCTCGCACTGGCTGAAACCCCTCGCATCCACAGAGCCGGCGGAAGATCCTTCTCTCACATTGCAGCCAAGACCTGGAACGAGCTACCGGCAGACATCAGACATGCCCCCTCCCTGAACACCTTCAGGAAGACCCTCAAGACCAGGCTCTTCGGCTAAACATATCTGCAACCACCCCCCCCCAGCGCCTTGAGACCCTCACGGGTGAGTAGCGCGCTTACAATTCCCTTATTGATTGATTAGGACCACGCTAACATTCAGGATTTATTCACTGGGCAACATTGTGTGTTCTGCGATAGATCTACTAGAACAGGATTTGCCTATTCTTCAACATGGGCAATCGCGATTCATTCTATTATTAAGCTTGACGCTGCAATCACTGGGTTCAGTCACGTGCCCTGGCGATATATTAACAGTATGTCTGTTTTCTGCATACAATTTAACAGAAAGACAGACAAAAACAGCACGAAGAGATGCTAAGTATACAATGCTGCACAATGAAAAATTGGACCAATTACCTTTTACCGTGGCTGAGTCACTCTCCACAGAATGGTTAATCCATGGCCATATTACACTGCCAGTCACAACATTCCAATTTCAGTACCGTCTACAGTATCACCAGGTAGGGAGGTGTGAAGCGATGGGAGAGGGGTATATACATGAATCTTGGGAATTACCGTACAGATTTAGATGCAGGAATGGGTACACAGAAGTTTAACGCTTCAGACAGAGTTCTTTAAGTGGGTCTCTAATTTGTCAGGATATTATGCTACACCTATCGTGCCACTTGAAAGGATACTCAGCTGCCATGATTCATCCGGTGTTCAAACTGCTCTTGAATGGGAGTTATTTGATGTTGAATGATCACAGTTGTTGTGGGATGCTGCCAGGCATCACGTATATGGTCACAGTAAGTTCCAGGGTTAATTGTTGTATGCAAGTATTGCTTCCACCGACCAACACAGTCAGGGAGGCGCCTTTAAGGCCTTCATTGAATGTTTCCCTTATATGTTTGATTCTCTGAGCTGACTGAACGCCATGCTTTTACAGAAGGATGTGGCCTTAACAACAGCCCGAGAGACTTTTGATCTCCAGGTTGCATGGTCTTCAGCGGAGATCTAGGCACTAGTCCGGACGAACTTCCCGCTCCATTTCGGGGAAATTGTACATCGTATCTTTAACATGTCCGATACGAGTGGGATAGTACACCGATTTAGGATCTTAGGTTCTGTACTATTAACCACCTTTCAGACTATTTTTAGAGTTATCCCATCATTTATACACATGAGTTGGGAAGCGTTTTTGGAGGGCTTCCACTGGTCCTACTCCTTGTAGTGGGTATCCTGTTTTTAATTTTCCTGCTACGCAATGGATGTCCCAGTTTCCAATGAGATGGAAAAAGCACTCCTGGTGTGACGATGCTGTGAACGCATGGTACTCCATCTGGGTACACCTCGGCTTCAGGAGCTAACTGAGCATTGGTTCCTATCGTTCAGATCAGTCTGGGTTGACTGCGTCTAGCCTGTGCTGCGCTGCCTATTCTGCGGATGCGAATGTGTGTTGGACATATGTCTAACACTTCCATCAGTTGCACCACCGGACGCAGACTTGCTATTTGACCCCATAAAGGCCCACATATTAGTGTCCTCTGCGTATTCCCATGTTGATGTTGGCATTCTTCGAGCCACCACGAGATGCTTCAGCTCCTGTCGGAATGGACAGGCTCACAGGTGTCGAGTGCTTCCTCAGCAGCTGCTGTGGAAGCCGGAGAAGATCAGGTTTGCTCCATTGACCTGATCCAAGAGGTGTTACAGGGACCACCTTTTGCAAAGGTAAGCAACAGTGAAGTTGCGTCTAACACACAGAACACAAATATTTGTCTCTCCGTGTGATGGGAACAATTCGGCCTTTTCAAAACAAGCCAAATTGGAATTCGGAAACATTTCGTTTTATTTTTCTCCTTGCTCTCACTAAGCACAATGGCTTTCAATGTGATCAGTTGGTCTAAACAGTATATTGACTTTCTAGAGGACTTGGAGCTTTTAAAAGATTTTTTCATCATTTTACATATACCATGTTTTTAGATGCATTATGCTTCTTAGACATTTATCATTAGTTTCTCTCATCGTCCTTTGGATGAGTGGGTGTTATGAGCCCCAATTTACGCCTTGGTAGCTACGCGACCTTTTACCTACATTTGTCCTACCTTGCTCTACATAACGTCTCTGGCGCTGACCTTTTGCCTGGTTATGTGCCTAATAAATGTTGTGGTTTTCTTCGAAAACTAGCCTAATGTATTATGCATGAGGATTCTTAGCATCACAGCAGGATTACCATTGTCTGTATAGTAACTCTGTACAAAAGTCACAGCTATCGTCATCCTTGTAAGACAGGACCACAGTATCATCACACATATAGGTAGAACCCCGGAGGGTACTTTTTGGGTATAGGCACCCCATCTTTGCTGGGCAAACCAGAGGAGAATCTTCCATGCTGACACGAGACGCTGGAGTCCCTACACGCAGAAAACTCCAGCATGCAGTGGTTTGACATCCCTTGCAGGGTGTCCATCTCAAGACCTTAAAGGGGTCCTTCGTTCTTTCGCATCAGGTACTAGGGTTGGCTCTTTCCTAAGGGGATTCTTGGCTTCACATCTACATACAGGCTAGGTACACTTCGCTAGGGTTTGCATCTTAAGAGTACACTTGATTATTACTATGTATCTACATGCCTGCATATATTCACTGTTTTAGCACCATGGTAGAATTCTACCTTTTATTTACTCTGTTGGTGCTTGCAATTGTGTGTGTATATATATATATGTGTATATATATATATATATATATATACACATATATATATACACACACACACACACACACATACACACTTGTCTAATGGTTGTCGCAGCACACGTATTTTATACTAGAATGACGCTGGCTCAATAAATGCTTATTGAAAACGTGCCCATCGGTTATTCTGTATCTCGGAGAGGTAGTGAGCATGAGTGACTGAACGAAACTGTACTGTTTCCACAATCCCTGAAGGATCAAGGGTTGTCATGTCCGATAGTTGCTAGAAACTATTCGCTCCTTTGTAAGGTTAGGAGGCTTATAGTGGCACTGTGCGCTACTTGGTCTAAAGGCTAACATCCTTTGGGGGTGTCTGGAATCAGTCTAGACACCAATCCCTCAGTTTGTATTGTCTAAACGCGCAGATCCTATGTATTATTAGGAACTACACAACAGGCTGAGAGTTGCCTAATGCACCCTGACGCCCAGTGGCAGTAGCCCGATTGTGTTTTTTGGCAAATATCCAGAATGTCTTCCAGTGTCATTTATTGCCATATTAAACAGCGATTTGTACAAGTTAGGACAAGGCTATCTCAGACTACCATCTTCCTCTCAGTAGGCAGTGGACCAGTGACATGCTCGCATTACTTGGTCGTGTTCGCGCTGTAACTGGGGGGTCAACAGGAGGTTGAATACAAATTGAATCATAATGGGTAAAGTCTATTTGCACTCCGTCCTTACTGCCGCTGGCCAAACAGTTGTATGTGTGGGAAAAACATACTAATGCAGCATGCAGACTTTTGCACTGCAGGTAATTGGGAACCTGAATCCCAACTAAAAATTAGTGTTAGCTGCTTCTACCTGTGCCACAAAAAATCCTCTTTTTTCTATCAGCATTAGAAGTGTCAATCTCTTTTGTTGAAAGAAAAGCCTCCAATGGGAAGTGAGCTCTATTTTTCTCGCACTTGGTCATAATGTTATTTAGCTCAAACTCAGCCTTCTGTCGTGTTACAAGTGGGCAAGTTAGGACATGGGCCTACACCATATGACACGATAACTTGGTCTTTAAGAATGCTGGTACTAAAATATTTTCAGCCATCTAAACTCATATTTCCAACACTTCCTGATACAGTCCACAAACGGGATGTTCTTTATAACTCTAGATCAGTGATACTCAAAGTACGGCCCGGGAGCCACATGCGGCCCTCCTGACCTATACATGCAGCCCCCTAAGCAGCAGCACTGGGCTGCTGTTTACTCGACTAAGCACCAACAAAAAAAATTAAATATACAACAAGCACTTATTTAAAGGCTAATTGCAATTAAACAAAAGGAAGTAACTAGGTCCTGAACTTTAGGAACACCTTCATTTTTAAAGACAGCGAACATGTATGAAAACGATTGTCTTTTCAAAATTCAAAAAGTGCATTTCATTGACCTGCAGAACTATTTCACCTTAGTAAATCAAATTTCAGCAGTGCATTCAGGAGTATTTTTTTTAAAGTGAGTTTTCAAACATGAATTTAGAAACGTTTTTGCTTCCCACCCCCTTACCCTGACAACAATGCCATTAGTGAATACATCCAAGCACAGGAGATGGTTTTGTACAGCATGCATCCCGAAGTCATGCATTTCGAGGTCCTCATATGTCATAATGAAGAAAAGGGAGGGAAATTGAAATAAAACAATTGCCAGGGTCAAACAATTTGGTCAAGTGGAGGAGCTGGGATTCATCCCAGGTTTTCTTGTTTCACACTGCACAATTGAGTTCAGCCAGTACATATACATTCTTCGCTTCCCCTACACCCACTTTACATTTCTACCCCCCCCCCCCTTCATCAAGGCAGGATTTATTTTTTCCAACTGCCAATAAGTGGTTTCCAGCACAGTGTTTGCAAAACGTCTGCATCTTGGTGCAATATTTCTTCAGTCCAGAAGGCAGCAAACCATTTCTGCCTCTAGGTGGATGGCACTGGAACAGCCTGTGGACTTTTTTCCAACTCCTTTTTTTGTGGTAGAGTGCCCCATCAATGAAGAAGTTGGTTTTAAGTATGGTCAAAATGATCCAGGGATCATGTGTCTGAATCTAGGGTAAGGTTCTTGATATAATACCCCTTTTCATTGAAATTATATTTTTAGGAGTCCACAACAATTCTGCTTCCACAATGTGTTACTTCCATGTCCGTCCGAACTGGCGGACCAACTGTACTGTAGTTTCTAGAAAATGACCTAGGTCGAAATAGGGCAGACATTTGTTTCAGAAAGATAGTATTACCATCGAATTTTAAAAATTAAAAAAACATTTTGAAAACAAAAAAATTAAATACCAAAATTTCAAGAGACATCTACATACTTGGCAAACCAGGTTGCAAGCCAAAAGTCTGAAATATGTCAATTTTCCAGCTGTGGCCTTTGCTATAAAGGTGCCATTAACATAATTACCAGTCCACACCTAATGTTAATTGAAAAGAAGTGTTGCTACTCTCATAAAACCTGTATGACAGAGTTGCAGTCCAACAAAGAGTTGCAGTCCAACACCTCCTAATGCTTTGTATACCACCCTTAATCCTGTAAAGCGGTCTGGTTCGCGCTCTATAAAACTATAAAATAAATAAATTTGTAAAATACAAGTGGAATTCTGAGTAATTAAACAGCCACGATTACCTTAGTAAACAAAATGTTAGCCTGAACCCAATCACTAGATAGCAGAAATAAACTAGATATGCTCTTCATAACAGAAACATGGCTCAAAGACTACACAACAGTACTCCATAAGATAATCCTAACAGGAAATCCAAGTTATGCATAAACTGCCTGGGGAAAGTCAGAGGATGTAGTAAATATAAATAAGCTCCCCTCCCAAAAAACACTAAACACCAGCAAAATTTAAGATGTACACTAGACACTATTCTAGCATAATTTACACCCACACCTACCTTCCTTGTGTTTTCTTGCCAACATAGAGACCACCACATAATTAAGTTTCTAAATATGCCTTCATGAACACTACTGTTAACCAACTACGCAAACCTGTTCATCCTTTAGGACTTCAAGATTTGGTTAAATAGACAGCCATGGACAAGAAATACTACAGGCTTCCCAGGACCTGTCACACTTCGGAGTTCATCAACAGACTTCATTGGCTCCCAGTGGAGAAGCGCATCCTTTTTAAAACTGTGTATTGCCCATAGAATTTTAAATGCTCAATCCCCTGAAATCCTAGTAGATCTTCTACCCTACACCCCCACTCGTCTTTTGCGTTCTTTAAACCAGCACCTGGCGTCTGTCCTGTTATATTCCATATAGGTACCCTATATAGGCGCAGGTAACATTGAAACCTTTCACCTATATTCTTCCGTACATTACATACACAACGGTTCTTAGGGACTGACCTTACACCTAGATACGACACTGCATTCAGAACGCGTGTTTTCCCCTAGTTCGAATCTCATACATTATGCATGAGGCTTCTTGGAAGCACAGCAGGACTAACATCTCCTGTATATTATCTCTGTATAAAGTTCAGGCCCGACGTCATCCTTTAGGCCGGCACAGTAACAGCAAGGTAGGACCCCTGGGAAGACCTATGGGTATATATACACATCACATCTTGCTTAGAAAGAAAGAGGAGACCAAGAATTTCCGGCTGACACACTGACCAGACGCGCTGAGGTTCCTGCATGCAGACACTCCAGCTCGCAGTGGTCTAACATCCCTCGCGGGGTGCCCAACTTGAGACCAGGACGGGGTCCCATATTCTCTCATTCTCAGGTAATGGGGTTGACTAGATCCTAGAGGGATTCTTGGCATAACACCTACACAGATGCTAGGTACATTTAGGTACATCTAGTTAGGGAGGCATCGTAGGAGTACGCACTTATTATCATGTGTTTTATGTACATGTATGTATTCATGATTTCTGCAAGATGGTAGAACTTTACCATCCCTTTACTTTCGTAGTATTGCTAATCATATATCTCTGCTACTGTCTAATGGCTGCTGCAGCTCATCTATTCTACACTAGAATAACAACTGTTCAATAAATTCTTATTGAAAACGCCCAGCCTGTTTATTCTGTGTATCTCTGAGACTAACTGAGCACGAGTGACTGAGCGAAAGGTAGTATTTTGTTTCCATGATTCTGAGGAATCAGGGTTGTCATGTTCAGAGGTTGCCAGAATCTATTCTCTACTTAGTAAGAGGAGATTGTAGTGGCACTGTGAGCTAGCTAATACAGATAGGGCAACGTGTCTGGTGGGGGTGCACGGAATCAGTCTGCCACCTATCCCACAGTTTGTTATCCAAACGCGCAGATCCTGTATAGGTTATATAGGAACTACACGACATGGCGCCGCCAGGGTTGATTGGGGACTTATTTAACAGTAGAATCTGAGTAGTTCAGTCGTGCTATTCTCAGAGACCCCTACTCACAAAACACCAGAGACGTCTGGAGTGGGTGGGCACAAACTCCACCACAGCGGAGTAGGCTAAAAATCCTATTTATTGGCTGTTGGTCAATCAAGCTTGAAGGACAGTGTTCCTAAAATTGTGCAAAAACACCTTATCTTGGTTTCCTTGAAAAACTATTTAGTGTTCTAAAAACAATGACTAACCAGGTCTTAGACCCCACTGCACCAAGCACTGCCCCCCTCAGAAGAGGAGGTAGATGCGGACGCAATACACATTGCACTGAATTTTAGAAATACGGTCACCTGGAGACTGATTGAGCATGGTTTAACACCTAGGGGTGGTATTGTGGTATTCGTGATTGAGGAGCACGAATCAAACAGAACAGAGGTATTTTATTCATGGGTTACATTCCCAGCATTAAATGCAACAAAAAAAACATTTCACTCCTACACAGGAGATGCACCAGCGGAATATTGTCTGTTTGAGGACATTGAGCTTCCGTTCACGTACCAGGAACACTTATACTGGTTTAAAGGCGCCCTACCCCACATAAGAAGAAGAGTAAGACTCGGCCCGCTCGGAAGAGAAGGGGCAACATGGCCAATATTAGCGGCCTACACACCACATCCCGACATTGAAACAATGCCACCAGGAGTCTTACTTGCACAACACAAAGAATTAATAAAAATTTACAGAAACTTGACGCAATTTGTCATGAGGACACTCACAGTCCAACCAGCAATAGTTGCAACAAATGGGACTCAAGTTCAGGGTAGAGCAACTAAAATAACACCACAAACGTTACACACAGTGATGGCTAAAATGCCCACAAAACGTTATCAAATGTCATTCTGGGTAGCTCAGAAAATAACAGCTAGAGGCAGTATTCCCGAATACTACCCCGTATGAAAAACACAGAATGCTAACAATCTGCTTGCCCATGTGGATTACACCACAGGTAGAAGATAGTACCACTTGGGGTACAGTCTTTGCTGTCATTTATACCAGAACTCACGGTATTCCGTCATTAGCAGTGATACCAGATGTATTGAGACAAATACAAAACTAGTACGGAGCAGAACCTGCTCTGAACTTAGGGATGAAGTTACTAGGTAACTATGCCCAGGTATCAGCCATAATATTAAAGGGGAAGCAGCTTCAGTGGCTATCCGCCAACGCTTAAGGTAGTTCAGTCCTTTAGAACAGGAACACGAACTACCAAAAATAAGTGAAACTGCATATGCAGAATTAGGCAGAGAGAGTTGGGGTGGGAAAGCTTTAAAACCACAACTAAGGGGCAGTCGTGAAAAGGACACTTCTAAGCAGACACCCGTTTCAACAAAGAAGGGGGACAATAAAAAACAACAAAACTTTAACAGAAACCAATCTCAATCCAGAGGTAGATCTCCTCCACAGGAGCCCTCCGAAAAGAGGTATAACCTTAGGAATAGGGATAATATTAGGAAACCTGACAGGTATCAGGATACTGATACGTTCCCTCATTCCTTTCAGGGTTCATTGAAAAACTCTGAGGGAAGGACGGTCACACAGACAAGAAGAGCGTACAAAGTCCAGAGACAAGCAGCACGCTAAAGATTACACTTCTAAAAAAGAAGAGAAACCAAAGCAACAGCCACAGTTCAAAAAGAAGGTTGCAGGTCTAAAGATCAGACATGCCCAGAATTCTGAGGACTCTACTACTGAACGGGGAATGGGCTCCGACGATGCTAGACAGTGCAGCAGAAGTAACAATAGCTCGCCAGAACCTGATGGAATTTCTGGTGACAGCGGACTTGAATGATTATATCACAGTGGAAACACCCGATACTAGGGTAAGTGTCCCTCATGAGTTATATGAAATAACACTCCAAATGGAGGGGGACAAATGTAGGACATTTAAAGGTCTCTTTTGGGAGAACTTGTCGTTTGGCTATGGCATTTTGTTAGCTGAAGATTGTCCGCCAGCATTCGTCATGGATTGCCCTAAAGGAGAAACGGTAATTTTACCGGCATTCTCAGACCATATTCCCAGGCACCTAAAACACATATGTGCGGGAGTGGGCTGCAGCCCAAGCCCCTGCATTATACAAAAACCATGTTGGATGGGATGAGTATTCAACCCACCACATAATTCCTTTAAAAAATACTCCAACTGCACACAGGCAGTATCCAATAAAGCAAGAAGCTAAAAAACAGGTCAGGGAGATCTTAGATCAACATGAATACCAAGGGGTGATTGAAAATTGCACCTCACCAATGAGCAATCCTTTGTTTCCGGTCATGAAACCTGACAATTCATATTGTCAGGTCATGAAAACTGACCATTCATATAGTTTAGTTTTAGAATATAGACATTTAAACACTTGCACTAAGACATTTGCAGTCCAAAATGCACACAGTGCCGCATTAATGAATAACATTGTGCGGAAAAAATATAAAACACTTGATATCTCAAATTGATTTTTCTGCCAAAACATAGCGCCTGAAAGTAGATATCTAAAAGCATTCTCAGCGCTAGGGTCCCAGCGTCAATTTTGTCGACTCCCCCAGGGGCATAAGAACAGCCCAGGGTTGTTTTCGGCCAGAGTAAAGGAGCTACTTCAAAATTT
The DNA here is from genome assembly GCA_963921515.1 of Calotriton arnoldi. Lineage (NCBI taxonomy): Eukaryota > Metazoa > Chordata > Amphibia > Caudata > Salamandridae > Calotriton > Calotriton arnoldi. Next base: position 563,411 of record CAWUFW010005435.1, on the reverse strand, counting down.
GGATGAAGAGGCATTGTCCTATGTGGATGATATTTATCTAACGGACAATGACCTAGAGGAGCACTTTAACAGAGTGAATACCATAATTTTGGGATTTGCATCCGAGGGCTACAAATTAAACTTTAAAAAAATAAAAATCAAAAATTGCCCACCTCAGTGTCCTGTTTTTAGGATATGAGCTTTCAAGTGAAGGGAAAAGCCTGGCAGACAATTTTTTGGAAAAGTGCGCGCTGCCCCAACCTCCAAAATCATTAAAAAATTTACAGTCAATCCTGGCATTCCTAGATTTTGGTAGAACATACATTTTAGATTACGCAGAAAGAGAAACCTTTTCTACGATTTAATAAAACCTGATTTTTCAGTAAAACAATGGACACAGATACACTTTGTTCCTTGCAAGCTGACATGATAGCTTCCAAACATTTACAGACACGCGTAAACGTATGCAACCTGGTGATCCGTATAGTTGCGGGTCAATCTGGGTACACCCATCTAACATAATGAAGGTGAAACAGTACCGATTGCATACAAATCACATTTGTACACAAATGCTGAGATGTGCTTCGAATCTACAGAAAAGATTCTAACAGCAGTACAGACTGCTGTAGTGAGAGAAAGAGCACTGGCTCAGGGGAAACGAATATTAGTAGTGACTCCAGTTCCAGCTTTAGAGGCTGCAACAAAGGCAAGCGATCCTAAAGCGAAATCCTTACATCCGAGATGGATACAATGGGCGAATTCTCACTGCAACAGATGTAGATTTCTGCAATACGAACAGAATATCCTCTACAAAACGAAATAATGCCTCTGGATCAGTATGAATATATAATTTACACTGACTGATCAGCTCAACCGGCCATAGGAAGTAAGCAACAATATAGCGCGGCATGTGCAATCGTTAAAGGTCGCATGCGGGATGGAAAGTTCCACCCAAGTTGCACAAAAACGCAGTCTCTAGGAGACTGCACGGCACAGCCGGCAGAGGTAAAAGCCTTGATAGTGGCACTTGTAAATACGGATCGGGAATTCCCCACACTAATTGTGTGAGATTCCTTTTACTGTGTGCAGTCATAATGAATATTTGCAACACTGGGTTCAAAACTGGTTCAAAGATGCAAAAGGTGGCACAATTAAGCATAAAATGCTATGGGAACAGGCAGTGGAGTTGAAAACCGAACTACCGAGAGCTCACATGATACATACACTGAGCCATCAGCGTGATGGCGTTCACGTTGAAGGGAATTCATTGGCTGATGAAGCCGCAAAGGGGGCTGTACGCACGGCTTCCGTAGCTGCAATCACTCGTTCTAAAACGAGAATAGACTGAGATTATGGTAGCTGTCAATGCTCGTCGCAAAAACAGCAGAGCAATACCAAAAAGGTTTCCATTCAAGTACTCCTACAAGTTAGATGCCAATAACATTCCATTTGCTCAAATTCCTGGAGTGGGGGACAGTTATTCCAAACATGGATCGTAGGTTAGGTTTGATTCTAGCAGCACACGAAGGGATAGGTTCTGCACATGCAGGAGTTACGGCGACTGTTTCTTTATTGAAACAACGCTATTGGTGGCCTGGTTTAACGAAGCAGACTAAAGACTGTCTTGAAATGGGACATCTGCCAGCAGATGAAAGGTTCCACAGTAACACGTCCAGCACAGACACCATTATGAATATCTGATAAACCACTAGCGTGTGTTTACTTGGACCACTGCGGCCCCTTACAAAGAGATGGGGCTTACAGGTATATCATGGTTGCAGTGGATTCCTGCTCATATTTCCTATGGGTGTGGCCCCAACGCTCAGCTGACGCTCGAACTGTTATAAAAGATTTGCGAGTCCTTCTAGGGAAATACGCAATTGGCACATTACATTCTGACCAGGGCCCTGCGTTTAGCTCTCGGGCTTACAAGGAGGCCATGCGAGGATTGGGTGTAGCATTGCGGTACTCCTCTCCGTGCCATCCCGAGGGAAATTTGGTCGTGGAGAGAAAAAACCGAGACTTAAAGCAGTCTTTAATAGCTAGAGTATTAGGCACAAGTGGAAGTTGGGTGAAACATTTGTATGGAGTTCAGAGAGCATTGAACAACATGCCAAGAAGTTCTCTAGGGGGAGGTCACTCCATATGAGGTCCTATTTGGGACAAGAATGTGGGTACCTGATCTTGATTGTGAAAGTGCAGTGGCGGATGATAAGCCTTTTGACATCCATGATCGTTTGGCTGTTTTACAGGATCTAAATGATTCCAGGACACGACAAAGTAATGTCCATATGAAGCAGACCGCCACTGGGGAAGTCAAATCAGTCACGGCAAGACCTGTCTGGATCCCAAAAGTCAGGGATCTGGTCAGAGAGAAAATAGCGGACAAAAAAGAATTTGGGCTTTCATACAGAGAGCCTGTACAGGTTCTAGCAGTCGAAGGAACACTAACTGTACTTCTACTGCCTCTTGCCGGAAAAAAGGAGATAAGATTAGTCTCAATAGACCTAATCAAACCACACTATGTGGCCGGTACGGAGTAGTAGGCCACGTGGACTCCAAAGTAGAAGACGCCCTCCTCTCACTACAATTCAAGAGGTTCAAACTGAGACTCATCACATTCTAAGAGCCTCCTGCACGGAATGATGGACTGTGCAACAATGCAATGGAACTCGTTCCCCTTGAACCAGAAGTTCAAATTCAGAATCAAAATGAAAGAAATTTCAATTCGATCAAATACAGATGTCTACATCAACATGCCTCAACAAGAGCAAACTAAGATTTCTACAAATCCTGATGTAATACCAACAATTGATCAAACTAATTCTGGCTACTTCATAAATTGATAGATACGTTTTCTTTGGATGCAAGTGAACCTGAAACTATGCCAGCCAAAAAAAAAAAAAAAAACACGCAAGCAGCAAGTTAAGGACTTTCTGGACTTTCTTAAAAAGACTTACCTGGTGTCACCTTGGGTAAAACTATGGGTAATCATCGGGATACTTTTTCTTTTCTGGGTAGGCTTAGTAATAGTTTTTAGCATGCTAATTAATGGAAAATACCTTCAACAAAGCTCTGCAGCCCAAAAGGTGAACTTAATTTTAAAACCACACATCGAGAACAAAGACTGGTCATTAGTGAACATTATAGCAGTTCCTATACCTGATGGTATAGTTTGGGACAAGGTAGATTGATATATTTGGCCCGACCGAACTCCTAAGAATTCCTCATTTATTTAAAATATCGGTGAGTGATATCATTACCTCAAGTACATTTTCCGATGATTGGGATTTTGAAACTGTTAATAACATGTCTGATTTGGAAAAATCTGCTGCATTTTCTAATAGTGAAACATTAGAAAGCACATCAGATTTCGAAACAATGTATTGTTATCAACACTATGGTCATCACTTTCTGCATAAATCTGCTAGAACTAGAAATGTGTTCACTTACCACCAGTGGGAACATTGTCCAACACCACCGAAAGGCAGTTCAAAAACATTTACACAAAAGTTTCCATATTTTTCAGGGTTTAATGTCTGACCCAGCCTCATTATTATAAGGTTACACCCACATCAGCACAGAAAAATATGTTAAACACCAAACCGATTTACTCTGCTTCCTTTATTGCCCAGTTGTCTGAACAAGATTTCGACTTATGGAAAGACACTATAGACTTAAAATCAGTCTGGGGTACTAGAGAATGGCAAGTTCAGGGAACGGAAGCTTTGTTTAGAGGATGCCTTATCCCTCAACAAATCATGCTTTTGAAAGAGTGCAACAGACGTCTTGCCTTGGACTAGCCAAGAACAGAGACTTGAACACACCTCGGCTGCCAACTCCATCACACACTGAGGGTAACATAACATCACAGGAAGATTACGTTGAATGACATTATACAATACAACAGCTCAGACCCCGATTGGAAGAAATGGTTGATTTGGCCCACAGACACTAATATTTGTCAGGCGAGATTCATGGGTAAAGCCGAAGGTTGCTATTCATAGGCCAGATCCACGTTATCTACAGAGAGAACATCCAGGGGTAGTGACATCCTACAGTGTTGGGAAGTTGAGACTTGATTGGCTAAAAACCTCACTCACATAGGTGAAACACTTCTCCTTACTGTCACAGGATGTGGATCTCAGGGATTTTTTACTAGGTCCCAGAAAGCCACGTCAGAAGCGTTTATTATGCGGTCTACAATGAAATATGGAAAATATCCCAAGAGGCCGCAGAGGGGTTACGTGAAATAGACCGTATAAATCTAGAAACATCTCTAGCAGTGGTAGACAATGGGTTAACTACATTGACCTCCAGGATATATTCCTTAGGCAACATTGTATCTTCTGCGATAGACATACTAGAATAAGATTTGGTCATATTACAACACAGTCACTCAATTACGTTCTATTATGTTATTAAGCTGGACGCTGCAATCTTTGCGTGCAGGCTACGTGCCTTGGCGTTATATCAACAGTATGTCTGTTTTCTGAATACAATCTAACAGATAAACAGATAGAAATGGCACAAAGGGGAGCAAAATATACAATGCTGCTTATCGAAAAACTGGATAGATTACCATTCACAGTGGCAGAATCACCGTCCACAGAATAGCTCATCCATGGCCACATAACTCTACCGGCCACTACTTTCAGTTTCAGTATTGCCTTGAACAAAGGCAGGTAGACAGATATGAAGAAATGGGTAAGGATACATTAAGGAATCATGGGTATTACCATACAGATTTCGATGCCGGAGTGGGGATCGAGAAGTGTTTCTAAGCGGTACGAACTGTGAGAACGCTTTAAGTGGATCACTCATATGCCAGGATATGCTGCTGCAAGGGGCTTGTAATGGTTCTGTAGCAAACCTGTCCTGCCATTTAAGGGGTGCCACAGCTGCAGTGATTACTGCAGCATTCAGGCTACTTTCTAATGGGAGTTACTTGATGCTGAACAATCAAGGCTGCTGCGGAATGCTCCCAGGCATCGCATATCTGGTAACCGTGAGCTCCAGGGTTACTTGTTGTATGCAACTATCGTTTCCACCGACACATACAGTCAGGGAGGCGCCGTTATGGTCTTCACTGAATGTTTCTTTAATACGGTTTGATACTCTAAGCAGAATGAAAGCCATGCTTTTACAGAAGTCTGTGCGCCCTTAACCTCCGCTCGAGAGTCTTTTGATCTCCAGATCGCAAGGTCGTCGGCAGAGATACAGGCGCACAATTCATACAAACTGCCCTTTCCATTTCGCAGAAATGGTAAATCGTATCTTTAACATGTTTGATACAACAGGCATTGTCCACCTATTTAAGCCCATAGGTTCTGGACTTCTGAGCACCTTTCAGATGGTACTTGGAGTTATACCAAACTTCATACACTTCGTATTCGGAAGCATCTTCGGAGGACTTCCGCTCATCCTCTTTCTAGTAGCAGGTATCCGGATTGTTTTATATTTGCTACGCAATGGACGTCCCAGTCACCAAGGAGATGGAAAGAGCACTCCTGGAGCGTAAATACAGTGACCGAATGGACAACATCTAGGCACGCCTTGCCTAAGAGAACTAAGTGCATCTTGGTTCTTGTCATTTCGACCAGTCTGGATGGACTGCATCTTACCTGTCCTCCGATGCCTGTTTTGCGGAGAAGAATGCATGTTACACTCCCATCATGTGCGCAACCGGACGTGGATGCTTTACTGGACCCGATAACGGCCCATGTTCTGCAGTGTCCTCAGCGTATTCCGATGTTGATGGCGGCATTCCTTGAGCCCCCACAGGTAGTAACAGCACCTGTTGGTATGTAAACCGGCTCCTCCTCTGACACCCAGGCTTTGGACGGCGCACAGTCTGCCCCAGCACCGGCTGCGGACAGTGTGGAACATCATTTGTGCTCTATTGACGTACTCTGCGAGGTGCTACAGGGGCCGTCTACTGCGGAAGCAAGCAACGAAAATGTTGCGTCTACCAGCCAGGACACAAACATTTGACTCATTTGGCTCGTCGTGTGCTGGAAGAAATTCGCCCTTTTTAAAAACAAATCTCAAATTTGGATCTCAAAACAAAAATTGACATTCCCTTCACTTATTGGGCATACATGGCTTTCTAATGCTTATAGTGCTTCGGACTATAAGGACACTTTAGAGCGATGGCTTGCAAAAGTTTTTTTAGACCGTTTTAAGTTTAAGATTTTTTTACATTTTTAGCTAAACAGATGTTTAAGCTTTGTGCGTACCAATATCTAGCTCAGCTAGTTCTAGTAGTACGGTAATAATTTACATATGTCGTCCAGCCGGAAGAGGAGTGGGTGTTATATTTCATATAGGTACCCTATATAGGCGCAGGTAACATTGGAACCTTTCACCTATATTCTTCCCTACATTACATACATAACGGTTCTTAGGGACTGACCTTTTACCTAGATACGAATATGGATTTTCCCCTAGTTCGAATCTCATACATTATGCATGAGGCTTCTTGAAAGCACAGCAGGACGAACATCTCCTGTATAATATCTCTGTATAAAGTTCAGGCCCGACGTCATCCTTTAGGCCGACACAGTAACAGCAAAGTAGGACCCCTGGGGAGACCTATGGGTATATATACATCACATCTTGCTTAGAAGGAAAGAGGAGACCGAGACTTCTCGGCTGACACTGACCAGAGACACTGAGGTTCCTGCAAGCAGACACTCCAGCTCGCAGTGGTCTAACATCCCTTGCGGGGTGTCCAACTCGAGACCAGGACGGGGTCCCGCATTCTCTCATTCTCAGGTAATGGGGTTGACTAGATCCTAGAGGGATTCTTGGCATAACACCTACACAGATGCTAGGTACATTTAGGTACATCTAGTTAGGGAGGCATCGTAGGAGTACGCACATGTGTTTTGTGTACATGTATATTCATGATTTCTGCAAGATGGTAGAACTTTACCATCCCTTTACTTTCGTAGTATTGCTAATCATATATCTCTGCTACTGTCTAATGGTTGTTGCAGCTCATCTATTTTACACTAGAACTGTTCAATAAATTCTTATTGAAAACGCCCAGCCCGTTTATTCTGTGTATCTCTCCGAGACAAACTAACTGAGCACGAGTGACTGAGCGAAAGGTAGTATATTGGTTCCACGATTGAGGGATCAGGGTTGTCATGTTCCGAGGTTGCCAGAATCTATTCTCTCCTTGGTAAGAGGAGATTGTAGTGGCACTGTGAGCTAGCTAATACAGATAGGCTAACGTGTCCGGTGGGGGTGCACAGAATCAGTCTGCCACCAATCCCACAGTTTATCCAAACGCGCAGATCCTGTATAGGTTATATAGGAACTACACAACAGTCCCTCAGGTTAAGAGAGCCAGAGCTGGAGGACGCTCCTTCCAAGCTCTGGCCCCCAAATTCTGGAACTCCCTCCCGGTGAGTATCAGAAGCATTCAAAATCATGCTGCATTCCGTAAGGCCATAAATAATAGTTTGTGGCGCCTTTGGCCCTGTCACCTATTCTGTCTGAGCTTAGCGCTGGGACGCCCCTTGGCTGGGGGCAGCCATGCACAATATAAATAGTATAACATAACAATGTATCTGGATGGTCTCAGCTAGTCTACACACTACCAGCCATACCCTGGAAGTAGTATTTGCCTCACTTGTAGTCATCATAATCACAGCAAACTAACTCACTTGCTAGAGAGACCACCTCACTAACACCTAATGCCACAACACTGACGTCAACAATCTAGCACTAGAACAACATTTTACCAGGTAAAACTTGACTCGGACCTATCTGTTTTCACACCACGTGACCACTTTAAGGTAGTTGTTCAATGGTCTGGGCACACAAAAGCATCTTAACGAACAAAAGACGATAAAGTTGATCAATGAAGATCCTCTCAAACTCAAAACTTTATTAGTTTGACTGAAAACCACCTTCAGGTCAAAGCAAATATGCAGATCTTTCATTTAACTGAGACACAAGGCTTCCAACCCACTAAGAGCAGGAAAGTCACGCCAGAGAAAAATCCCCCTACATTTTTCCTATTCAAGCGACTCTCAGGCCCAGAAATGAATGCGCTGGTCTAAGCCAGCGGACAGGCTAGCTCACCTTCTAACCCCTGCTTGCCACAAATGTTAAAGAAAATACCACTTTTGACAGATGCCACACCAGCCATGAGCATCATCAAAAACTCAAGACATCCTATAAAAGACCACCTGGGGGAAAAAGAACAAAGCGAGCACTGGTAAAGCCAATAGGCCTCGCCTTTAAGACAGATTGGCTTTGGTAATGCTTTTTGGCGATGCTGAACAGCATTGGTAAAAAGTAGAAACAGTTTTAATAGCCATGTGATGCGATGAGGGGCAAAGCAGTACACGAGGGGGAGAGCATTATGGAGAACACTGAAGGAAAGAGGGGGCACAGCAGGTGTTGAGTGAGGAAAGCAGCAATGAAGAGCTAGAAAACAAATGCACTCATGAAGAGCTGAAACAAATTTAGTTCCCTACACATGAGCAACAGGATGGTAAAAAGACTATGCTCCAGTTGAGTGACAAATGAAACAAGTGGCAAGCTATGAATTAAAAAACTACCAAGAATGACAAAGCCAACCAATAGGTGGGCTCCAAGCCCACTGTAAGGTTTTGGAAAGCCCACAGTAGTTCTTACGAGACCCAACACATCTCAACCTTGCAGATCCATCCATGCGCCAATCTCAAAGCTCCCATTGCTTTGAAACCTGACTGAAAAAGTGGATTATAAGTTGGGAAGTATGGTAATCCACTGCAAGTAACAATGTCACTATTTCTGTTAGGTCGAGTAAAGGTGTTAGTAATGCAAACCTCAACTCAACCACTGGTAGCCATAGCACAGAGCAGACAGACTTAAGAAAATGGGTAAAGCATTTCGAAGTACCAAAACAGTTATAACGTGGAACACAAAAATCCAATTTATAAACAGAGAATAATTTAGTGAACACAATGACACCAAAAATCCACTGAGGAGAACAACAAATATAAAATTGTTAAAGTCATCAATAAAAATAGCACCAAAAAGAACAAAAGGCCAATCCTGGGTAATTGGTCACGCCAGAACCAGCACAAGGGTAAGGTTCAATCCCGACCTCAATGGAGCATGGATCGGATATGCAGGTTGGATTGGTCACAGTCCGAAAGTTACCTTCAAACATTTCAGAGAAGCAAGAGTCTTCAGCAGGGTAATGCTGAAGCCTAGATCCAATGAGGAGCTCATCGACAATGGGTTGACAAATGATGTGGTCTTGGTGAAACAGTCCATGATGGCTGAAAAAAATAAAAGCGGGAAAAGTGCAGTTTGTGCTGGAGAGACTTTCTACCTTTGGACTTCAACTCTAATCTGCAAGTTAATTTCCTCAGCAAGGCAGGGCTGCAAACTGCAGCCAAGGACGGTTCGTCATCGGTTGCAGGTCGTAGTCTGGACCATTAAAACCAATTTGCTGCTGCAGAGAAGAATGTAGCAGGAGCTGCGGAGAAGTCAGACCCATCGGCAATGCACCCTCAGTAGATTAGCTGACAGGTTGGTCCTGGTCTCTCAACAATTCAGTTAGCAAAAGTTTGAAAGTCACAGCAGTCCAGGTTTAGGCAGGAGTACACTGACACCGGCCAAGGGGTCCAGGACCTCAGCAATAGCACTTGGGGGTCAGGACTCACTACAACAGAAGCCACCAGTAGGGGGCAGGGCAGTTGAAACTCCAACACCTGGCCGGACTTCAAGTTAACAGCCCTCTTCATGTACTCAGCCATGCGGGAATAAAGGTAAAAGTAATTCTATAATATACTGTTTGGGCTCCTTGAGAGGTTGCGCCCACCAGTCTTGGACAAGATTTAAGGAATCTGACAAGCTAACCATACAAAAGCTAAAAGGGCACCTTTTGTGGTACCTCCCTGCAGGCAAATAAGAGGCATGGGAGTAGGACATCTCACTTCCTACGGAGTTTCTCAGACAACCCCGTAATCATACCTTTCAGGTATCTCCAGAAGGCCATAGGTTAAGGGTGAAAAAGGGTGTTGAGCTTACAAGTCACCCCACATAGCCTTCAAGTATGCTTATATTATGTTAACTGATTTTATAATGCGCATAGCTACCCAAAAAGGGTTTCCCAGCGCAGCCTAGAGGAACCACAACAAATAGAAAAGAAGTAAATACTATTGGTTAAACAGCCAAGCTTTGACTAATTTACGAAATTTTAAGTGAAGTGTTTCTTTGCGGATCGCTATGGGAAGAGAGTTCCACAAGAGAGGACCAAGATAGGAAAAAGAACGGCCACCCATTCTTGTGAGTTTGATCCTGGGAACCATAAATATTTCCTGTGTCGTAGAGCGTAACAGTCGAGAAGGCTGATATTGGCGGACAAGTTTTTGTAGGTATTGAGGGGCAGTTCCAATCTTAATCTTAAACATATAGTCCAGGGCTTTAAACTTAGTCCGACTTTCCACTCTAAGCCAATGTAAATCTCTCAAAGCATTGGAGATAGAAGTCATTCTTGGGATTTTATAAAGCAGCCTAGCGGCAGAGTTCTGCACCACCTGGAGCTTACGTAACACATCCTCGTTTGCTCCCAAAAGAAGAATATTCCCATAGTCCAGTCTAGATGTAACAAGTGCCTGGACTACCGTCCTTTGGGTAGCATTGGGGAGCATCCAGATGATTTTCTTCAACCATTTTAAAATGGTGAAGCAGGTGGCTGCAGTTTTTACCGCATGTTGTTTCATGGATAATTTATTATCCATAATGAATCCCAGATTGCGGGCTTGAGAGGTAGGCGAGGGTAAGGGTCCCATTTCACTGGGCCAATGTTGGGGGCACCAAAGGTCCCCATTTTTCCCAAAAATGAGGACCTCCGTTTTTTCACCATTGAGCTTGAGTAGATTGGTTTGCATCCAAGATGCAATGTTACTCAAGCCCATTTGAAGAGTTGAAGGACCTTGCAGATTTCCCGCAGAAAGGGAAAAAATTATTTGGGTGTCATCAGCGTAAGAAAAAAGAGACAACCCAGCCTCCTCTGCAATCACAGCCAAAGGTTGTAAATAGATATTGAACAGAAGGGGACTTAAAATTGATCCCTGAGGTACCCCATAAGGAGAAAAGAGTTTTAGAGGTAGCTCTCGACGAAAAAACTTGAAAGGTCCGTTTAGATAAAAACGAAGTCAACCAGCCAAGTGCTGTCCCGGTAATGCCAAGTGACTGCAAGGATTTAATTAGCACGGTATGAGAAACCGTGTCAAATGCGGCACTCAGATCCAACAATATGAGGGCCACTGTGTTACCAGTATCTAAATGTTGACGCAACATTTCGGTAACACCAAGGAGAGTCGTCTCAGTGGAAAAACCCGCTCTGAAACCAGACTGAGAGGGGTGTAAAAAGTTCGAAGATTCAATAAATCTGGATAGTTGTAAGTTTACATGTTTTTCCAAAATTTTGGAAAAAATAGGAAGTAGGGAAATGGGCCTGAAATTAGATGACTGATCAGGATCAGCATTAGCCTTTTTCAGCAGTGGAAGGACCATAGCATGTTTCCAATCGGACGGAACCAAAGCCTCTTGAAGTGAGGCATTGAGTAGTTCCATAATAATTTCCAATGAAGGCTGCTCAAGTTGTAAAAGTACAGGAGCAGGAAGAAGATCACAGGGAGATCCTGATTTGATACTGCCTAAAATTTTTTTTAAAGAATTAATATCAAGAGGCGCCCACTTTTCCAATTTCATAGGAGGTTCCACTATAAGAGTGGGTTCAAGAGGGGAAGCTGACTGAATAGGCACCAAGGGCTTAATTTTATCCAGTGTCAGATATATTTGCTCCACTTTACTTACAAAAAACTTGGCAAGAGTGTTGCATTGAAATTCATTTAGGATAGGAGAAGTGGGCTGCGTATCCGAGCCAGCCAATTTTTTCACCATTGTGAACAAAGTGCGAGAGCAATTTTGTGCCTTGGAAATAGAAGAGGAAACATATTCCGCTCGAGCTAGTTTACATAGAACATGATATTTTTTAGAGCAGTTTTATATGTGATTTTAGAATCAGGGGAGTAGTCTCTCCTCCAAGATCTTTCCAATGCTTTACATTTACTTTTTTCAATTTTTAATTGTTCAGTAAACCAGGGAGCAGGGGGGCGATGATTAGACAATTTTTTGACAGAGAGTGGAAGGCAGCGACTAACTGCATTAGAAATCCAGCTGTAGATAGTATCCAAAGACGATAATGATATTAAACCAATATTTGGAATATTGTTGGACAGAATTCGATTAAAAATTTCCAAATCCAGTTTTCCCCAATTTCTAAATTGCGATTGTATTTCAATTGCAGGTATGAACAAGTTCAATGGAACTGTACATTGAAACTTGATCGCAAAGTGATCTGACCAGCATAATGGAAGCGCAGAAAAGCTTTGAATATGAGATAAGTTAGAAAAAATAGGATCTAGTAAGTGACCGGCCGTGTGCGTCGGGCCACTATTGCAAAGTGATAAATTCATTGCAGAGAGGTCCGAAATTAATGTGCTGCTAATAGTACATTCAGTATTATCAAGATGGAGATTTAAATCACCCAAGATGGTAAAATTAGCCATTTTGAGTAAGAGGGGGGCAATCAAATCTGGAAATGACGATGCCCAGGAACCAGCAGGTCCTGGGGGCCGATAAATCAACATACCAGAAAGAGTAAACTGCGAAGTCAAGGTAAGTTTAAATAAAGCTGCTTCACAACCGGCAAAAGGCAGGTCCTCAAACTTGCAAGAGTAACATTTTTTAAAAATTAATGCAATGCCTCCTCCTACCTTTAAGTTTCTATCTTTTCTAACTATGGCATAATTGGCAGGTAAGGCCATAGCCACATCAGGTCCTGAACTAGCGTGTAACCATGTTTCAGTTTAAAAAAAAATTGCATCAGGCTCTTCATTACTTAACAAATTAAAAATATCCTCCTTATGTTTAGGGAGGGATCGACAATTAATGTTCCAAAAATTAAAAAGTTTGTTAGAAGAAAGACAGTAATTTTGATGAAGTGGGGCATTAACTGTGATTGTGTTATTGGATTCACTTAAAAGGTTAGTACAAAAAGTAAAATTGCAACAAGAACAAATTAGCGTGTCTTTTAAAGGACAGAGTACGCTACAGTCAGAATGGTGCTTACCACGAAGATTCAACAGTTGTTCAGAGGAATATAGAATCCTCTGTCCTGAGGAAGCTACGCTCTGAGCATAGTTTATGGCCCCTGGTCCCGTTCGGTCTCGGACGGGCGCAGACGGGCTTGCCTTTGGCGCATCCGCTGCGCGTCCGGACCATGGCCTTTAACTTAGGCAGTGGGCGTGCAACGAGTGGAGCGCTGACCGCAATGAGCGCGTGGGTAGCAGAAAATGGCCGCCTGGGACCAAACGAGTCTCGATACAATTTGCAGTTTAAAAGGAGTATAACACTCCACATTAAATTAGAGCAAGTAACAGAATAAGAAGGATTAAAAATTAGCAGCAAGCAATAAAAAATATCCCCAAGCTATTTCGATTTTACAAAAGAACAGAGCCATTGTGACACACTGCTTATCTGTAGCACCACAATCCGAGCATTTACTCTGTTAGGTCCATGCACTGTGTCACCCCTGCCGGCTGCAGGCAGGGCCAATACGATTACAGTTCTGGGGGATCCAACTTCCATACGGGCTAAACGGGAGGAGTACCTTGCCCAAGGACTCCATAATAAAGAATGGGCCTTTTTTCTCAAATATCCTAAAAGAATCTCCCGCTTCAAACTTATGTAGTTCTCTATATTCCATCAGGTTACCTCACTCCGCATACACTCCCCTCAGTTTCCCGCATGTCCCCGGTGTCAAGCCCTGAACGCCACTCTCCTGCATATGTTGTGGGACAGAATGAATAGCCACAGTGACCATGTTCAGGGGGGAAGGTGATAGTGCGAGGGGTTACGTTCGTAGTTTTTATTACATGCATATCAATGACAAGTCCCAAAATGACTGTTACACTGTATCATCCATTTATATTGTAATGATGAACAATATCTACTATCGCCATCATAGCTCTGTAAGAGGTCATAATCCGATAGTGCTCACCAGTTGGTGCAGACTATTCATTGAAAATGCAATAAAGTTTGAAATAAATAAAGTAAGTATGCTTACATGAGATTACTTCTTTAGGGAACCCTACTAAATAAGATACCAAGCAGGATCGTGGCCACCACAGGCGTAGTTAATTTCCTCAGAGCTATGGCTTCAGGGTACATAGTGGCATGGAGTACCATCGCCAAGAGGAACCTGTTCTCAGTAGCCGTTTTAGGGTCTAGGGGTTCAACAAGGTGAACCCTCACTTCTCAAAAGGCGTCATCAACACAGATACTGGGAACAGGAGGGCCTTGGCTTGCTTTCCTGTCTTGCACCTGGCTTGACAGTTTGTCCATGAGTGAGAGAACTCCTTCACCTTCTCAGACATACGGGGCCAGTAGAAGCGGTTGACCAATAAGTTCCAAGTTTTGGTCTTCCACAAATGCCCAGTCAAGGGGATACCATGTGCCAAGTTAAAGAGGAATACCCTGTACTGCTGGGGGACCACCAATCTCCTGATTGCCCCAGGTTATGGGTCCCTAGCCTCACTGTATAGGACACCCACTTCCCAGTAGATCCTTTAGGTTCTACTGGCATTTCCCTACTCTCAAATTTCAGCCTGCTGCCGAAGACCTTCAAGAACTGGGCACTGTTTCTGCACTTGGCAGAATTCCTCCCTGAAAGGTCCTCCTGCAACTCCAGAGTTCTGGTAGGTCTCCCAGGGCAGGCTCTTCCTTATTAGGCCCCAAATCCTCCCCCTTGAAGTCAGATTTCTTCTGGGTCACAGGAAGTTTTGAGCCTCTTGCTCTTCCTCTTGGTTGTAGGAACCTGCACCATTGTTCCAGACTCCAGGCTCGCTTGACCGACTTTCTGGGCACTTGAACCACACACCCACTCAGGCAGACCCAACATTTTAGCGTGAATCTTCCTTTCCAGCTCAGTCCAAGCAGAAGAATCAATGGAGTGTACCCAAAGGACACGTCACTGGAACAGCACGAGTCACAGCTACCTTCTCCAGGTCTGTAACCCCCTCCACCACTCAAAAATGAGTATTGCAATGGTATAAAATGTCACCTGTCAGCACTATCTACCCTATGGAGAACATCTGGGAAAATCTACTCTGGGCAAACCAGCCGGTCCACCATTGTGGTCATGCTGGCTCCTGTATCCCTCAGAGCCTCTACCTGGGCCTTGATGATTGGCTATTTCCTATACTTCACCATGCTGGGAGTTAAGGTGGCCTGAACTTCAAAATCCACCCCACCATTGGAGACTAAGGTGGCTTCAATCCAACCCCTGGTTTCCCCAGGGCAAACTTCCATCCCAATTCCTACACTTGCAATCCCCTAGGACAGCCTACCTGTGGGGAGATTCTTGGAACAGAATGAGCATCCCATTGTATGTCTTGGCCTGGGACAGTCAATACACACCTCAGCGCTCAAGGGTCAAAAGGTTTCTTCCCCTTGTACCCTCCCCACTTGGGTTTGGAAAAGGCACTGGACTCTCCTCGAGTAGGCTTCTGGGGCCCTTAGGGGAGGGGAAACTCCTTTTTAGGCTGAAAGAATTGTATGCCACTTATACAGATCACTAGTTATTAACTACCTGTATCTACCTGCAGCACAGAGGGTCAAATATGAAACATGGGTAGGACTATTAGAAAATCGAGTGGAGGGAGGCTCTCATGGCCTCGAGAGAACTTGCAATCTCATCCAGCCTTTTCATTCAATTGAACTATCTACACACTACATATCTGACCCTGTTGGGGTTGTGGAGGGCTCACAGGAGTCTAATGTCGTCCTGTGTGCGCTGTGGGGAAAGGGAAGCTGGTTTTTTTCCTATGTAGTTTGGTCCTGTTCTGAGATACTCAACTACTGGGAAGTAATCTTCCATAGATTATCTCAACTGCTGGAACAGCTGGTTGAGACATCAGCAAGCATCACACTCCTGGAAGGCCTAGGGGAGCAGAAGGGAGCGGATGCTGGTGTATTTGGAAACCCTGCCCGCTAAAAGACATTTTCCAACTGTGGAATTTGACCACATCCTTGAGAATTGCAATATGGCGCAAGGCAATGGACTGGTGCACCAAAGTGAAAGAACCTATTTATGCGGCATGGGGATGTACCAACAAGCACAAAAAAATCTGGGCAAATGGTGAAGGATTTGAGGGCTGGAATGAGCTGTAATTCATTGAGACGTGCAAGACCCCGTAACGTTCTATACTTTACCATGAGAGCGCAGCTATTGCATATAAAAATTGAATAGAATTTGGTTCATTAAAAAAAAGTTCTGGATCCCACCACTAAATAGCAATGTGAGAAAGGGATTATTAAAATAGAGAATAACAATGAACAAGATGACACCAAAAATCCACCAAGAGGAGCAGGAAAATGATTTTTAAAGTTTGAAATAAAAATAGGGCCAAAAAGCGCAAAGCAGCAACTGTGGGACACTGGCCGCGCTACTCCAGGACATGGGTAATGTGTAAGGCCAACTGCAATGGAACATGGGTCACATTTGTCTTGGTGAAAAATGTACCTTCACACTAAAAAAAAAAAAATTCTGAGAAGCAAGAGTCTTCAGCAGGGCAAGGCAGGCTGGATCCAAAGCCAGACTCGTCGACTAAGGATAAGGACTCCATGAAGCTATGGACGAAGGCCGGAAAAGCTCAGAGCGGGAAATGTCGAGTTTGCACCCAGGAAGTTTTCAATATCGATCAGACGCTGCTCGGATTCGGGCCCAGTAAGCATTTGTACCTTCAGACAAATTCTTTTCAGGACCTCAGTGGTAGCACGGTAGGGGGCTACATTCCAACAGAAGCCACCAGCAGGGTCATGGGTAGGTCCGGTTGAAACTAGTCAGCTGGACTTCCAGAAAGGTGGGATTCTTGCAGCTCTTGTGCCCCTGTAGATTGACACTAGGTCAGCCAACTGCCCTTTGGAGTCCACTTCTTTGTCCTGGGTACAAGTGAGAGCAGGTCCAGAACTTGCGGTTCTCCTCAAAGGTATCAACAGCAGGTCCAGTCATCTTTCTCCCACAGGTCCAGTAGTGTTCTTAAGAGTGCCAGGGATACCACATTTATGCCTGGCTCTAGCCTGTGGAGCGGGTGTGAAATGACTCCTGGCCCCTCCCTAACCAATAGGGAAAAAATTCCCAGGGATAACCCTATTCACTTTTGCAGCTGTTCCTATATGCCCTACTGCAAACAATCCCACAGTGCCCCTCTTTACCAAAATCTAATATAAGAGAACGTTTCTTAGCCTGTGCAAAGCTCCTCTGCCCAACAGAGGACTGAGCAGGAAATTGAGCAACCTCTCCTCTGATCATTCAAAAACCGGTTCTGGGGATAGTTCTTCCACTAGGAACGGTGCATGACATGCGGGAAGGACAAAATATGGAAGAGGACCAGGTGTTAGCTACATCTGCCAGTGACAGGGTCGGTCTATAAAGTTAGATTCATTGGCACGGCCCACATGGTCATCCTTTCAGAGGACAGAAGAACAAATAACTCCACCGCCCCACACCCTCTCAAGGCATTTTGTCACCCTGGGAGCAAGTTAACTCCTTAGTAAGGGGTTATCCAGCTCTTGTGTGACTGATAGGTCATCCAAATGTGCTTCTACAGGCAGATAAAAGGAGACTGTTTAAAAGTACCTTTTGTAAAATATTTAGTACAAATGACTTTAGCAATGAACTGGGGTTGTAATAAATATTTTTCAAAGTCCAAGAATGAACTTTTTAGCTGGTTCCTACGCACAGACAATATTAATATTATAGCATAATGCTTTACTCTGGAATGGGAACCTAATCCTGCTATAGGGCAAATACCTTTGGGGACTCGTCACCGTACGGAAACGTTTTACATTAAACTACTTTTAAATAACATTTTATTGGGCTTTAAGGACAACTTAGGGGTGACTTGTTAATATTTAAAAAGAAGGGTCAGACCTATCAAAAGTCAAATTTGCAATTTTAAAACTGCAGACACAGAACAGCAGTCATGTTTTGCACGGTCACTTCACTGTTGTCACAAGGTATGCTGCAATCTATTAGTGACATACCTTACAGGCGCTGGGTACACTTTGTACCATATAAGAAGGGCTTTTAGGTAAATTAAATGCATAGGACAATTAGATGTACAGCCAAATTCAACATGTTATAAGAGTCGGAGCACATGCACTGGGGTCTGGTTAGCAGAATCCTAGTGCACAGATTCAAAACAAAAACAGCAGCATAGGTCCAAGAAAGACATTTTCGTACACTGACCAAACCAGTAGCCTTCTCTCAGATCTGCAAATTCCTAGAAAAAACAAGATTGTTTCATACCAACAAACGTGGTTTCTCACAAGGAGGCATGCATCTGCCTTTATCTCGATCTGAAACTTTCTGAAGAATATTGATAGGAAAGCTATAGCACTAATCCTACTAGACCACTGTGCAGCTTGACAGTCCACTACCACTCATTCCTAGAGACAATACTGACTGGCATAAGGGGGGGGGGGCCAGCGTATTTGAATGCATTTCTACCTCCCCAATAGATCATGCATTACGTTTTCTCCATTCAAATCTGCCACATGAACATCTAGGCAAGCGTTCAATTATCTATAACTGCTTTGCTCATGGTTAACATTTAGTTCACCCTACCTTCTTACATTCAATGCACCCAAAATAGAGAACCCCCAGCACAGTGGGGGGAAGAACTACCATGTTCTGACAGTTCAGTATCAAAATCTTGGAGTAGTAGCACTATTAGAAGTGACAAATGTGAGCAGTCACATCTGTTCCCTAGGTCCACAAACAAGTCTTAAAAATGGCCTTTCACACAAGGCAATCCCAGGCCCTCCCCCTCCCCCCCCCCAAGCAGTCATAGCACAGCTGGACTATAAAAACAGACCATGCTATTGTTTTTACACCGCTTACTGAGGCAGTAACAAAGCATTCAAAAGCCTACTAGACGTACATCTAGATGGCTACAGCTCACCAACTACTGTTGCCCTTGACTGTCTTTCATTAGATAGACATTTCAAGAACTTCTATACACCACATAGGGCCATCAACAGTATGGATTCGGCCTTCTAGCAAGTAAAGTTCAAAAGATAGTTGTGGTTCCTGTCTAGATAGGAGTGTTCTCCGATTGATCACTCCAAACTTACAAAAAGAGCACAGAGTGAAATTCCTCCAGTTTCACTGTGAACAAGATAAAATCAACAACCACCTAGAAGTAGAAGACTGAAGATCTAGCTTGTCCCAAGAGGAGGTCACAATGACTAGACCTAGCTACCCCCTGCCAACCCTCACAAGAAGGGTTTAAGGCAGTGCCTTACGCTGCACTGGCTGGTCTCTGTAGCACATATGCTGCACCTGCCCTAGCCCTATGAAATAGTGACCAGAAGCTACTCTACAACACACACCATCCACAGACAAGAATCATACCAGAACCTGCCACTACTAGAAACATGCTTCAGCCTGCAGCAGTGAACTTTTCTTAAGTATTCTGATCTGTTAGTGCTTGTATGAACCCGAAAACTAAGAAAAAAGTAAACTAATCTGTGCCTCCATGTACTGAGTCACTAGGAAATAATGAACATACTGAACTATTCATACAATGTTCAATGTGCTAAGCAACTCTAGAATTGAAATATAACTATCAATTTCTCGTCTGACCTGCCGATTTTTTACATTATAAATTAAAATGCAAAAGGGTTGTAATTACAATTTACTTTTTAGGGCCCACTAGAAAGAAGCCCAATTTAGTTGTTAGCAATAACCGTGCCACTGAGAAATGTGTAACCTAATGTACTACTCTACCCATGTGCAATCTACCAACCCCACTGGAACGTAATTAAGAGGGGCATGGTGAGCAACAGGCATACACTGGTAGAAAGATCCCAATTGGCTTTACCCACCCAAAAAGTTCAGCAAGTCATACCAGTCTCAACTGCAGATGCTGAGGAGACGCAAGCCCACTGCCAGGACAACTGTTTCCTGAAGGTGGAGTAGCCTGAAGTATAGAGGTTGGAGGTACCACCTCCGTAGTGCTGTAGTAGCAGCTATCATCTGCCTTAAAAAGAGAATACATATGTAATGCCAGCAGCATATTGCAATGGAGCCGGCAGTGGCCTCTAGCCTAGGTCCAGCCACTTCACCCTCAACAAGAAAGCCTTCTGGTTAGGATTGACAGGAACAAGAAAGTTCACCCAGAGACATTGAGGGATTTTCTCTGGAAACAAGATAGAGAATTAGAGGCAGAGAAGCAATGAATAAGTAAAAGCTTGGTTAAACTATAGTCAAAGTTGCCTGAGGTTTGGAGAGTGAAACCTAAATAAAAAGGTTGCTGCTAATGAATAGTAATTTCAAGATATTATACTTTTAACCAGAGACCTGATGTTTCTTATCCTGGATCAATAACCACTGAAAAGGGAAATTAAAAAACTAGGCTACGATAAAGGTAGGATGCCATGGTATAGAACACAGCAGCCCAGCAAAAAAAAAAAAAAAAAAAAAAAAAATCACTGAAGTCTTGTTAATCCCTCAAAGCGTGAACTATTATCTCTCACAAAGAAAACAGTTGGAAAGACCTTAACATGATCGGTACTCCTACTGGGGTGAAAAGGGGTGATCTATATAAAAAAAAAGAATTAAAAAGCACAAACGTGGATACTGTAGGAGACTCCACACTAAAACAGACAGATAGACAAAATAAAGTCCCTACTGACTAAAGGCCTAATGCAATGTCTATCATTGTTGCAGGATACATTTAGCAAAACCTGTATGTTTCAACTGCATGCAGCAAAAGTGGAAATGAAAGCCACTGCAAAGGACATACAAGTGATTAGTGAAAGAGCGAGAATGAATATGCTAAATCAACCATGATCGCTATAAAACACTATCTCTGCCATGTCCAACAAACTAAATGATCTGAGGGGCAAATGTGATGATATAGAAAATAGATCAAGGGTGACAACAGCAAAGTTGTTTGCACTAATTTATTTAGGGACATTCTACATGGAGAAAATAAATGTTACAATAGGCATTGTAAGAGCTCACATTGCGAGATACCCAGCGATCATATACTAGAGAATAAGGCTGTAAAAATAGATTTACCAATATCCATCACAAGCTAAATTACTAATAAACTGAGACAATGTAATAAAAGAGTACAGAAACTAACCGATAAGATATAGATGGGCACTTCCCTATGGTTTAGTATTCCAAATAGAAAGGAAGACTAATTTAATTAGGTATGCTGAAGAGGGTAAAGCAATCCAATCTTGTAGTTATCAGAAAGAAGTATCAAAATAGAGGCAGGTAGTAGCGAGCATACAGCAAGAGAAAAAGAAAGACATTTGACAACTTAATAAACTTTAATGCACATATAGGTCCAGAAAAGGTGTTCATCTTATCAGTTTCATACACTGTCTATTGTTTCCTTGACAAAAAAAGGCTAAGGGTTAAAAGTGTAATTACTAATACTCTTAGGCCATTGAGTGGGGGGAGGTTGAGGCTAGCAGCAGGACTGGGTCCACAATCACATCTGCGGTGTTTCAGTTCCACTCCAATGGGGTGCTACAAGTTAAGCAGTAATATGTTCTTACAGTTTTTATGGGAGGGTGGGAGTAACTGAAAATATGTAGAACGTACATTATGAATATTCAACCATTCAAGGAATGCAGGGAGGAGGGGCGGCTGACACTGACACCATAGGCACACCTACTACCCTCGAAGGTATGGGAATAAATTGCCCAGTAAAATGCATAATAGACCGACTAATCTGTGTGCAAGAAACCTACTATTTGCTTGAGACACTAGAGTAATACACCAAAGACTATATTCAATCCAATTATTTGCCTGGCAAAATATGTGCATGGAGTGATAGTTGTAAATTATTAGGAACTTTATTTGAAATAGAAGAGGTTTTACTACTATACGCACCCACTAATAGGTACACTACCAGTGAAATGTCTGTCACAAGTGAGGTCCGTTATGGAATTGGGTATATTCAATATATGGAGAACTGTTCTCTCAAGTGAAAATAAATACATTATTTTCCAACAGCCACGGGTCTTAATCAAGAATCAAAATATCGAGCACAGATGTGTTCCAGCAACAGACAAAACAGGTACAGAATTAATCACAATATCAGGCCATGCACCGGAAAAGAGGGAATGTACCATGGAAGAGCGGTCTAGAAAGTAACAGAACTCTTGGCGCGTCGATGCTAAGCTCCTAAAAGATAGGATGCATAAAACTGATCTTAGGGACAAAAATCAAAGAATATTTCCAATTGTAAGGAAACAGTGAACCAAGCCAGCAACGGGTTGAAAGTTACTAAAATTGAAAAATGTATAGCTGTGAGGGCCGATCAGAGGCACAAAAGACTAGAGGTGGATCTAGAGAAAGTTAAACAGTGCCAAGGAGAGCTGGGTTTTCCAAAATCTCAGAGAAATCAAAGCACTGAGGGGACTGATAAATATACTCCTAACAGACTACTCTGGAACGGCAATACTGACTGACAAATTACTAACTGCCAAAATGCTGATTGCTAAATGAAAGGCTAGGACTTCTGATGTCTGGAACCTCCTTATGATTCTACAAAGGGTATTTAAAAAACTTGCAATCACTACTTTCTTTAGTAACCTATATCAGGGACACACCAGATCCCTAGAGTATCTCATTTGTAGGACTTGCCTGAGAGAGTGCATGTGCAGTTGCTTGTGAGACATTTTGTTTACTTACAAGGGGCTTAGAGCCCACCCATTGCTCGCCATTGGGTGGCTTCGTTGCTACTCATTGCCTTGCTTTTCTTTGGTAAGCACGTCAGCTACACTTAGTCTTCATGTGTTTGTCCCTCCGTTGGAGGATGGCCCAAGTACTGCTTCCTTGCGTCACCCAGTGTGTTTCCACTGTTCATGCACTTTCAAAGGTACTTTTTTCAAATTTAAGTTGCAACACTCCATAAGAGTGCACGTGTTTGCAGGTGTTGCCCACCCTATAAGTGGCTCAATTCCTGTTGAAAATTTTGGTCTAGCAGGCTTCTTTTACTTAAACAAATTTATCTGCTCACTCAGTTGTTCAATGAATTAAGCTTCACAACTTCTTCGGTGAGTGAGGCACAATCACCACTGACAGATACAACACCCATACTCAAAACAGGGTAAACCCAAGAAGCTTAGTGAATCGTAAGACTGACCTCTTTATTCAATGCAAAGCTAGAATTATTTAAGCAATTATTGGCAGAACGACTAGAATCTCACAGGCCTCACCGGATACATCCTGATCAATCAGGAGTGATAAAATATAAAAACAACTCAATATGAAACAAGTACTCTGTATACAATTTATACTATAAGATGCCTAAAAGGCTTCCGATGGCGTTGATTTGTCTTACCTACGATATGTATTAGATGGAATTGGACCCGGCCCAATGATGCATTTTGTAATAGAACTACCAATAGACAGTCTTTTGGTAAATGGACTACTTACGTTATTGAGAGAAAGACAGGTTACCCTTTGTCCCCCGTTCTTGTTGCTGGTCAGTGGAACAAGTAGCAAAAAAAAAAAAAAAAAAAAAAAAAAAAAAGGAGTGGAGGCCATACATTCCATGAAACAGATCACAAAATACTTGATAAGAGACAACCTAGTGAAATCAGATCCAAAACTAATGGAGGTAGTAGAAATGGGTCGATTTCTGGCTTTAAGATAAACTGAGAAAATGGAGATGTGTAAGGCTTGACAGATTACAGAATGATTAGAAGCCATCTCCCTCTTCAACTGGGCAAGTGAAAAAACTAAATATCTATGCACATATACACACACCTAGATCTTTTTGGAGATACTAAAAGTGATCTTCGAAGATAGCACAAATTCATACCCATATTCATATAATTGGTGGGAAGAATAGCAGTGATCAAAATTAAGATCTAACCTAGATTTTAAACTCATTCCAAACCTTTCCAATGAAGATAGCCAAACAAGCCCTAGCAAACTTTCAATGATACTTCATCTGGAAAGATGAAACCTAAACTTTCATATGTACTTCTATGAAGGGAGAAGGGCTAAAGTCTACTTAATAGCGAGAAAGATTACATTTATTTTACGGCCTAACTGCAGTCAGCATGGGAATGGTTCTTAAGAGGTACAGAGAAACACTGGCACCATATGCAACACTGTTGGGAAGATCAATATGGGATATATTATGACTTTCCAAACATCATAGATATAATAAAGTACATGCTTCCGTAATAAGCCCATTAATGGAAATAATGGGACATGTAGTCAAAGGGTGTGATCACTGCATTTCTGCCACCTTTAACTCTTATTCAACATAACCATTACTTGAATCTAGCTGAACGGGATCACTTTACAAAAGGGAAGTGGGATATTTGCCAAAGTTTGAGGGACCTATTTAGGAAGTAAAATTGAGACATTTGACGACTAAGAGTTCAGAATTGATATAAAGAGATAGTCCACTATTGGCAACTGTCACTGGGCAGTTTATCCACTGAATAAGGCACCTGAGCTATGAAAGCTCCCACCATATAAGAAACACTTCACATCATAAAAATTACCAAATATGTCCAAAATTCTTACAACAGTACCAAACCCACAAAGATCGGCCTTTAAAACAGCACGAAAAGAACCGCAGGAAAAAAGATATCACCAATACGAAGGAAAAGACCGTGCAGGCTACACAAAAGACTATACTTCTGTACAAAAGTAAGAAACAAAATAAAAGTTAAAGTATAATTATTATGTGGCAGTTCATGTACGACGGGGTACCGACGGACAGAGCGGGCCCTCTTCCCTGAGCGGTCGCCAGGTTGAGGTACGGCCGCTTATCCAACACTTTGGGTACATCCAGTAAAATCCGAAAAAGAGAATAGGATTACTGGTTTGGTATCACTATCCTGTTTTCTTCTCCTTTTTAGCAGCAGCATTATCTTCTTCTGGTCCCGACGAAAGCCTAGATACTTCCTTAGATCAACCAGGCTGAAACATGTAGACCGTCTTCTGATACTAAGCAGTTCAAATCCATACTGCTTTCTGCACTGCTTTTTTATCCTGACAAAGGGAGCAAGTTAATAGTTTTTGCTTTGCTCCTACTAGGTAGTTTTAAGTTCACTATTTTTCTCGTCACTATTTTATTGTGCGCTGCGTCCTCACCATACCATGATTCATCTGCGGGATTTAGCATCCTTGATAGTGTAGCAACATCTTAAAAACCTCCCTGAGCTCCTTCCTCACATTGAGGAAGTTGTAGCCCTTAGTGGTACTAGGTTTTCCCACTAAGAGGAGATACCCATATGATGAAGCATGCCACCTATGGTGGGTGAGGGTATTAGTCCTAAAAGGGATTTCTCCCAAATGGAGATTTTGCGAGACACCAGCTCGTCACTTCGCAGGCTTCTTTGTACTAGCACAGACCCGAGGATTTTTTGTGTTATAATTGTATTCTAAAGGGGATATTTTCCTTGCAGGTCTTTAAACCTTCTCCCTTGGACCCTCTTCTCAAATTTTGTGTTATGCATAAATTAAAACAAACATATCACAATACCAATAGTACATGGTGGAGGTACTGTGGGATGAGCAAGATTGACTAAATGGGTGGAGATCATGCCTTCAATTACAAATATATCAAGTGTAACGCAGGATTTTTAAGTAGATTTTATGTTCGCATATGGTCTTGAGGGAGGGTGGATAAATAGCATGTACACTACCTTGATGCTCTATATAGTTCATGGGGTCAAGCTATAGATGCCAGAGTTGTTATACAGGTTTAAAAAAAATCAAAAATGTATTCTAAAAAATAAAAGCAATTAAAGTGCCCCTGTCTTGACACAGCTTCCCATGTTCTAACAGTTGCTTACCATGTTCTAACAGTTGTATCCCTGTTCTTGATCGTAATATACAGTAGGCATACATTAGCATGATTGTGCCTAGTATGCTTAAACATTCTATCACTCGCATTTTTTTCCTTCAAACTCAGGCAAAGGTGCAGCAAAAAAAAAAAACACAAAAAGACCACAACTTAGGTCATCAAGGATAGCATCTACACTACCTACAGACGATGTGACAGACATTACAAGCACAGCCCTACCAAAAGGTAGTGTGCTACTAGCCTGTAAAGTGCTTCAGTGCCTCATCAGAAGTAACACTACAAATACAAGTACAATACAACAAGTAGACCCTAGTCGAGGTCCAGCTTTAAGAAAAGTAACTTACCCTAGGGAAATTTTAAACGGAGAGAGTCGCAGTCGGCTGTTGCAAATGTCTTTGAAAGGCATTAAATAAAAAAAAAAAAAAAAATGTAGGAACGTGACAAAAATCCCTTTTCAGAACATATGGATACAAAATAACATTCAATGAAGGGGTGAGAATGCACCGCGGAGAACCTCAAACGTCTAGTCTACCAAAAAGAGTACTTGGGGAATCAAGTGGGAGAAGGGTGGTGACTCATTGGTATGGGGAAGAGTGATCCCCTGGGTGTAAGTTTGGAAGACAGGAAATAAAGAACACAAATGTGGGTAACTAGTAAGGGTGCTCAAAGCAAGTGTGCACCTAGCCGGCTACCAAGAAATTTTTGCCATGGCTTAAGAGTCAGGAACACATAGGAGCCCTACAGAACAGGAATGTACTGCACCAGCCCATCCAATACAAATATGTATTGTTAAGCTTTTAACACACTAAAATAACATTAAGACTTCAAGGATACAAAAGTTACTATAATCAGTGATGCCTAAAGTGCTTCAGAAATTCATGAAAGGTTATTATTCTGATCCTTGTAAGGTGTTTTGTCAGCAGTTGAAAATATAATCCCAAATACTTACTGCATTTTACATGCACACAAAGCAGAATTTAGACAATCGTCAAAGCGTTAAAATGCAATAGAGAAATGTGTGTGGACTATTAATGTAAAGATCTGATACAAATGTTATATTTAAATGTTATAAAACTGATTAAAGAAAATTTGTTTTACTGAATTTTTCTTCTGTTTAGACACAAGTAAAGTTTAACAAAAATGTTGATTTTTATCCGACTTAAGAAAATCTTAACTCCTCTGTGTTTAATTGTATTTTATTCCCATTTGAAGTTAGCAGCTTTTTTTTTTTTTTTACAAATTAAACATGACACATATGCCCAGCTATTGACAAATAGATTTACAAAGGCTTAGCCTTTGTTATAATAGCTACACATATGTATACATCTATATACATATGGTGAAGTATGTGTGCATCATACATGTACAGATACAAGTGTGTATCTATATATGCAAAAACAGAATGGTATTTGCATATATACATCTCAGTGAGCTCCCAAGAAAGCATTTGTATAATTTAAGCAAAGTAAGTAGATTTTAATTTGTATAATGCATTAGTACAACAGTGCACTGGAAAAGTACTGAGCTTCTACAAAAAGCTTTACATTTTTATATCGATTTTTTAAAGTCAACAAGCAGACTTTTGTATTTCACAACAAGATAAATATCCCAATAGAACTATGAGCAACTCCTACAGTTTGCCATAGTGAAGGGCTTTGGAGACAAAAGAAACATAGGAAATAACAGATTATTTACAAATCTAAGAACATGAAGCAGAACTGTACTGTGATTCCATTTCCTTCTTGAAACCCTTCAAAAGGATGTTTGGCTCTACCTGTTAACATTATTGCCGTGTTCTGATAATTTGCCCAAGTCAACATGCATGTAAAGCTTGTTTTGTTTAAAAATTTGTGTTCTGGTCAACTGTGTGTAGCACAGATATCTGCTCTCTGCGCAGTCAACGAAGGATATGAGAACAGTTCAATATCGCTCGGATTCAAAAGCTAACAAAATGAATATGCTGATTGGAATTAAGAGCAACAATATTTTATTAAAGAAAAAGTCTCCACATATGCATGCCAGTCTAAAGTGTCTCAGGAAATAAAGTTTAAGAGTTCTGTAATTTAAAATTATTTCCTGGGATTTCGCTTTACACAAGTGGGAGATGAAGTGCTGCCGGTAAATTGGGATGGTAATTCAGAATTCAATGTGTACAAAAACACAGCTAAACGAAACGTGAATGCTTCCTGTCAAACACATTTCAAGCTATCACAATGGGTTTGACAGATAGGTGCGCATAGTATTATCAAGTACCTTTATATGATGTATAATTTTATTTAGTATCCATAAAACTAACATCCTAGGACTTTATCCTAGTCCACCCAAGTGTCTCATTCCCAAAACTCCTCCCTTAGATGCTCTTTGGCACAGTTCCGAATTCAATGGAAGCGCAGCATCCTAAGGCCTGAACATAACCTGCTGTTAGCCAATGAGCATTTGCAGGACAGAAAAATGGATCAGAAACAGGTCTTAAACAGTTGGAGGAAAGTTCCATTTCAACTAAAAAATAAACCCATAAAATAATGGTAAGAAGCATATAATGCTATACACAACTGACTGTTTAGGTAACAGAAAAATCATTCTTTAAAACGGGTGAAACCAAGATGTTGTAAAGTGTATTGGGCAAAAGTCTCTTGCAATATACAACGTAGACTCTGAAATTTTACATTCTGGACTGCATTTAAAAAGATTATATTTGTGGGAAAGTTATTTCCAGGGCAATATTTCTTTATGACAAAACCATATACTTTAGGTACCACTCAAAAAGTGGCCATAAAGAAGGGATTTTTGTTGCTGCCCATCACGAATAGTGCAGGCTGGTCAGCCAAAAGTTTATAATTCAGACAACACTCTCTCTATTGCCCGCTGCCAAGACAGCTCGACGGCAAATGGGACACGTGGAATTTTCTGATAACCAGCGATCAATGCAATGAACATGGTACTCATGTGAACAAGGCAGTTTCCGGAGCTTATTGCCTTGTGTGTATTCTGTAATACAAACACTGCATGTCTTCAGACCGTCATTTTCACCAAAATTTCTAGTGGATAGGTTATCTATTTGTTCTTTGGTGAGTCCTCTTGGTTGATCATCATCGTCCTCATTAAGAAGGAAAAACTGTGCAAGGCTCAGAAATGGTAAAGAACCACTTTCTTCAAAGGTGACCAATCCCCGATTACGACCCTCCCGCCTGCCAAGAGCTGTTGAGCCACCTTCCATACCACCTTCAGCACTGCCTTCATTACTGCCCTCCGTGCCAGCTTCATTAACGCCTTCATTAGCACCTTCATTAGCACCTTCATATACTTCTCCAGGGCTGGCTTCTGTACTGTCACCACTAGAACTACTACTACTGCTACTGACATTTTGTGCCTCAGCAGGGTCTGCAGCTGGATTTTGTACAGGGACAGGCACGCTCGGATCAGCATCATTATCATTGTACATGAAATAGCTTAGCTCTCCAAATCCAGTCATTATCTGCCTCAGCATAGTCTGAATAGCAACTGAGGTGGTCTCACTTAAGCCAGTGTTCAAAATTCTGCGAATTGGAATCCGGATTGTGCTTACATAAGTCCGTACACCTGCACGTTCAGATCGAGAAAATGTGCGACGGAAACCACCACGCTCACTTTCATAAGTAAATGTGTTTGGGGTCTGAGACCTGGAGCGAGTTCTATTAGCTATGCTGTCTCTTTGGCGATATTCCCCTGGACGTACTCTTCTCACTTGTAGGTCAAGGACAATGGTTGGAGGTCTTTGTCCAGGTGCTGCAGACTCACTGCTACCGGTAGTTTCTGAAATTGGTGGGGGTGGCGCATTTCTGGCTTCTGGTGTGGAAAACTGTACTGAGTTTTGACTTGGTGCTTCTGTCCCAGTTGTGTGCTGTCGTAAAGTCACATGTTGTCTAGTTCTAGAGCTCCCATCAGCCTCATTTACTGGAGAATGATTCAAAGGATGAGACCATGTCACATGCCGCCGGGTTCTAGAGCTTCCTTCTTGCTCATTGGCTAAAAACGGATCTGAAGTTGGAGATGACCTAGGAGAAGTCTCACTCACTGGACTGAGAGGTGACCTACTTCTATCAGTCCTTGCCCTAGTTCTTCGCTGCTCAGGACTCCTGCTTCTTGCTCTTCTTTGACCTCTCTGTGGAGAAGATTCCTCAGCAACTGCTCCTACAGAAGTACTATTTTCCATTCCAGCCAATCTTACATTAGCAGTTTCAAGACATGCATGTTCTGAATGGTTTCTTCCCTCACAAGAAGTCGATGGGCTTGAGCTTTCTTGGCAAGTGGCTTCTGCAATTGTAGATTCTAGACACACTGCTTCCTGACTGGCAGCCTCCAATCTGACCCTTTCTAAATTGGCAGCTTCTAAGCCGATCCGTTCTAGACTTGCAGCTTCAAAGCTAGCTCTTTCCAAACTGGCAGCCTCTCTGCTGGCCCTTTCCAGAATAGCAGCTTCTGAGATCGAGTTAATCATTTCCAGATTGCTAGCTTCTGAAATAACACTTTCTAAATTGGCTCTTTCAAGAATGGAGGCTTCCAAACTGGTCCCTTGAGCGCATACCCCATCTTCAATAATGCCATCACTGCTAGCTCCTGCATGAATGGCTTCTTCAGTCATTACAACTTCTGAATCAGCCATATCAGCGCTAGCATGAACATCCGCTGCAGCCTCAGAATTGGGAGTCACACTGTCACTTGGACTGCCATTTTCCATTAGTTCATCTGTATTGGAAGCGTCTCCAGAGGGCTCATTACCACCCTCTGGGACTGGGTTGCCATTATTTCGATTAACATTGATTTCCAAACTGAATCTGAAGTCACCACTGTTTGGGTTTGTCCGGCTTACAGCTCTCCAGGACTGGTTTCCTCGTTGCCCACTTCTGGTTGTGTTTCCAGTTTGCCTCACAGAATTCAACCAATCTATAATTGAATCTCCATTGGATGCATCCTCTCCAGATTCTGAACCTGTTAAAAAAGAAAGTCCAACAAAAAGTTAACACTTTGGAGTCATTTGTCTCAGTTACATTTCTTACACGCCAAAGTTCACAATGAATATGAAAGCAACAGTACTATTTGGAAGTTGAACTCCTATGAAAGGATCTTCCTCGACTTCCATATCCATTCCTGTTAGTCTGGCACAACAGATCACTCAAAGATGGACACCAACTTATTAGTAATATTTATTAATACATAAATCACATGTGGATATACTGCACACCTGGTGGAAAGCTCAGTTTAATTGCAACTCACAAATTAGTCAAGCCTTGGACTTCACTTCCTTGCTGGATGGTACCATCTAAAGCCTACTTCCCCATCCTGTAACAGTTATTTGCCCCTTCAATGCCTCACACTCAAAATCAGGGTACTGAATGGACAAGAGTAGGATAAAATGGGATCAGGAGTGGTCTTTTACCTAAATACCTTTCAGTTATTAGGGCAGAAATTAGTAAAGAAACAGAATTACAAATGACACTTATATACCAATAGGATTCAAATCAACAACTTGGCTGCAGCACATCTATCCTGGACGAGACAGAAAGACTAATGCTTTCCAACTGGGAGCAAATAATCACATCCGACTATTCTGTAGACCTTCTAACCTTGTAATGGGACCCTTCACTTAAAGGAACAAGATGGTACTTTAGATCTAATAAAAATGAATATGAAACGTCTCTAAAAGAACCAATAATTCCAACATAGGACAGCAACTGAGACCACTTTGGGTGGTCAAAATCCATATTGGAACAATTTTCTGACTATCAAAGGAAAATGGCTTTGGAAAGAATATTGGAGTATTGATCTCATGAATGAACAATTAATGAGTAGCAAGATGGGAATACCTCAGTGAGGAGAAAGAAATTAAGCCAAAAGAAAGCAGAATGGAAAAAAGTATTGTAATACTACTTTTCCATCATTGGTATCACCTATGATCTGATAAAAATCCATAAGCCTCCAACTATGTGAGTGATCCACAAATTCAATACTATGGATAATGGCTAAAAAGTTCAATAAACTTCCAATAAAAATAATCATAAAAAAGAAAATGCAAATATATATACATATACACAACGGTTCAATTAACGTTAAAGGTAGGTGAAATGTTAAGTAGCAACTTAACGTTTTAAACTCTAACACACAGAAATGCACCACATGGTTATCGCAACTATAACTCATGCCCCAAGGTAAATATAACAAGCGCCGTCGCCATGCACTGCTAATTACCCCGCATATTACATCACTCATATCGCCTATGACATCAGTGCTTATATAACTGCAATATTTGCAATTAAATTATTGATAATAAAACTGTGCATGGCGGGGGCGCGAGTTAGTTATTTGAGATAACTAACTCGTGCATTGTGGTTTTTAGAGTTTAAAAAAAAAAAAAAACTTTGCTACTGAACATTTCATATAACTAGAACATTACTTAAACCTTTGTTTTTTCCCAGTGAATAAAAAAACCACAAAAAACATACTGGCGGTCACCAGTAGGTAGTTATAGTAAGACCTAGTGTCCACCGAAAAAGTGTTTTTGGATTTTTCTTCATCTTTGGTGCCATTTCACGAATCTTGATGAAATTTCCACCCCAAAAACACTGCCCACCCCTACCTTTGCTTAAAAACAAAATTTTTACTTTGTGGGCAGGGCAAATAAAGTGTGCGCTCAAGATCACTGGAAACTACCTTGTAGTCCTTTATGCAGCTGTAGTGCAGATTAAGCACGAGACCTTTATCAACGAGGTAGCATTTACTAATTAACCTAATAAAAGTACTCCGGTTCGGTAGACGAGGAAGCACTTACAAATACAAACATAGCAGGTGCCCCACTTCAGGCTCCACTTCAGTAAAGCACAAACGATCCTAACTTCTTGGGCTTGGCAAAGACAAAGCAAGTGCCTTTCCTCTGGTATTCCGCATCGAAAAACTATATAAAATGCTTAGGAGGTGAATTCATAGTGGATCTATTGGAGCACAGTCTGATGTGCAGTTTCTTCTTGTTGCATGGCCCAGACACGCCCCCCTGCACTCACACAGCCCCCCCCTTGCCCACCCCCCCACGCGCGCACAGACCCAGACAGACCCACCCAGACAGACACAGACCCAGACAGACACAGACCCAGACAGACACAGACCCAGACAGACACAGACCCAGACAGACACAGACCCAGACAGACACAGACCCAGACAGACACAGACCCAGACAGACACAGACACACACACCCAGACAGACACACCCAGACAGACCCAGACAGACCCAGACAGACAGACCCAGACAGACCCAGACAGACAGACCCAGACAGACCCAGACAGACACACCCAGACAGACCCAGACAGACACACCCAGACAGACCCAGACAGACACACCCAGACAGACCCAGACAGACAGACCCAGACAGACCCAGACAGACCCAGACAGACCCAGACAGACAGACCCAGACAGACCCAGACAGACAGACCCAGACAGACAGACCCAGACAGACAG